>CP139506.1:285436996-286156996 GCA_021014915.2 Artemisia tridentata subsp. tridentata
GTTATTCATATTGATAATAGTAGTACAATTTGTATTATTAAAAATCCAGTGCAACATTCTAAAACAAAACACATTGAAATTAGACATCACTTTATAAGAGACTGCAATGAGAAAAGATTAATTCAAGTACTTAAAATTGCTTCAGAATTCAATTTTGCAGATCTGCTAACCAAAGCTTTTGATGTTGGAAGGTTTCAGTACCTGGTAACAAGTATTGGAATGCTTAATCCTCAATGATTTTTAAACTTTGTGTTTTTGTCCATAAATTTTTGTTTGTGCTGCTAGTTTTAAAAGTTACTACTGCTATTACAAAAGTTTGTGCTGCTAGTACAAATTTAATTTGTGTTATTCATACAGTTAGTCCTATGATTATTGATGAACTCAAATAAGTACATTTTATTACCGTCATTTATCCTATTTATTTGACTTGTTTTATTATATTATCTGTGAGAATTGATACGTTAATGTTTACTTTTGTAATTCTCAGGTAAAAACAAGCATTTGGTGAAACTAGGCGATTTTGGACTAATTATGGAGCAAAACAAGCAAGAAGTTAAGAGTCTACTGAAATGTACAAGATCAAGACTATTCTGCTCCAGATACGCCGCATCTTGCTTATTACATACGGCGCATCACTATCCAGATTTCACAAGATACGATCCAAGATATAAGAGGACATGCGCCCCATCTATAAATGGAGTTACGCCGCATCTTCTGGCGGTGTACGAATATTCCTGAATATATTAATCTTGGACCCCACGCGAAGTTAAGTCAATGCGCCGCATCTACTTATCAGATGCGCCGCATCTTACCTCAGACAGAAACTATAAATACCCCAAAGACCAGACGAATTAAGAGACTTTTGTGACGTACGATATTCGAAGTACAGTAGCCCTAGGCCGAATTCAGTCGTGATAGCAGCACAAGACACACCTTGAACAAAGATACGAGAGCTGTAAGAAGGTCCTGCATGTATTCAATTCATTAAGTAGTTTTGTTTTATTGTATTAGTACACTTTAATTGATCAGGATTGATGGGCTTGTGTTATGTTATCATTCACTTCAACTCCCCTTAAAATTGCTTTCCCATTAATTAAAGTTTATATGTTGATGTCTTTGGTGACTTTTATTAGTGCATTGATAACCTCTGTGTCTAGCTGAGCATTGCTTGGGTCGCCATGCCCCTTCCTCGCCTATTTATTAGATCGCCTATGCATTCTATCGTCTGTAGAAAAGTAGGAAGAAAGATAAATGGGATAATCATAAGTAATCATTAAGGGTTTACTCGCCGATAAGATTAGAACCAACGAGAAAGGACTTAATCTCGGTGCGTTGCATCGAACTATACACTTCATATAAAACTAGCAATAAAACAAGTGACAAGCTACTTAACTATCAGGACAGGTCTTCTTATTGTCTCGAGTATTTATCTGTGTACGTGTGTGCTATTCGCTGATTCGTGCCTATTAGTTAGTTTATCATTTAATTGCAACCAAACCGTGCCAGTCTCTCAGGCTGAACCCCCCTTGCGTTAAATTAGGTTGTATAGCTAACTTAAGATATTAAAATACTGATTAGAATAACTAGATAATACGTTCCACTCTTAGTGATCGACACTCTACTTACCATTATATACATACTGACCGGGTACACTGCTCGTTAAAGTGTGTGTGTTACTGATAAGTCGGCTAAATATAAATTTAAAACTTGAATACTGCTAAAACCACAACGACATACCGTGGGTATAAATTAGAGCACTCGCACGCACGCATCAATTATTCTAATACAAGACAAGTACTTTGTACATTGTTCTTTTGGTTTTAGACTAACAATTTCAGGTATGAACATGTGAACACAAAAGGATGTTTTAAGTGAAATGGAGACAGCAGAAATGATAATATTAGTTGCTGACATATTAGGTTTATGATGGACTGAGTTTGGGAATTTATAACTCCTTAAAACTTCTTTCTTGAAACCTAAGTATGAAATTTCACATTGAATTGATGACTTAGTTGGTCAGATAGTAACTGACTCAACTCACTTTCTATCATTTTATACTTTCAAGTATAATGAGCAAGTCTAAGGACATCTGATAGAAAGAACAGCTAGTAACAGTGAATTTAACACTTGTGTTAGAAGTAACAATTACTATGAGCTGGAAACCCTGTCAGGAAAACTCTTTGAATGAGTTTATCTTCACACAGACAGTTATTTATAACTAAAAATATTGGTTCTCACACAACCAGAGGTTGCTTTAAACCAAAATTTTGATTAAGTGTCTATTATACACTTAATCCCTTCAAAATGGTTGAAAGCAATATGATTTTTCAATTCTAAAATCATGAACATACTGCTAAGTCAAATAATTTCTTAAACAAGGATTTTTAAAGGATTCACAAAAACCATCCATTGATGGACCATGAATCAAATGTCCAATGAATCACCTCTCATAGGAGTTAACACACCTAGAAGTGTTGAGGGCAGTAACTTAAACTCTTAAGGAATTGATGGCTTTATGTACAACATTGTCTGACAACAAGTTCTAAATGATGGATCAGATGATAAGGAAAGATATATTTTGGTACATAGTGAGATCTTCCAAACAGGGGAGGATAAAATTTTATTTGCTTCAGGGGAGGAAATAAAAGCCCAAGGAAGGAAGAAAAACCCAATGTAAAGGAGAAAAAGACAAGAGCATACAAGATGATGACATGAAGGTTGAAAATGACAAGAATAGAGCTTATTCTGGAGTATTATATATATTTAGAAGGGATGAAGCATTCCAAAGGAGAAAGTTCTATCTAGGTCAAACGAAGAAAAGTTTCAATTTCAGTTTACCACGTTTGTTCATCACTTGCAAAGGCATGCTGATAGATGATTTCACTTATTGAAACAAGCATCCAAGATACACAGCGCCATTGCCTCTTATAATTCCTCCATCCAATGAAATTGCACCATCTTTAGGATGTGTGTTGATATTGTTAAAGTCAAAAGAAAGCAGATGAGTTCAGAATAGAAGAAAGTTCAGATCAAGGGTCTGACCATGAAGTGTTTGAAAGATCTTCACAAGTCCTCATTTAATTCAGAAAAACATGTTGAAATGGATTCACATGTTTAGGGGAGGATTGTTGGGAATTAAATATTCTGAAGTTCAAGAATCGGGAAATACTACAAGTGTGTTCCTGCTGGTAGTGTATCGTTCCTGCTGGTAGTGTATTGTTTCTACTGATGATAATGCTGCTGGTTGATGCTGCTGCTAGTGCATATGTTCCTGCTGTTAGCATTATCTCATTTCTGCTGCTAGCGTTATCTCATTGCTGCTGCTAATGCTCATTGCTGCTGCTAAGTGGATAAGTATGAAAAGATATTATTTGTATTTTGGTCAACAATATACGGTAGATAATATCTTACCTCATGTGCTTAGTTAACAAGTTGTGTACACAGATAGATGTTGTATCTTATGTACTGACACACTCATGATAAGTTAACAAGTAGTTCGGCTAGACTTTAAGCAATATGTAAAGATCTTCTTGGACTATAAAAGAAGATCTTAGACTCGATATTATGTGTGCATAAAATAGATAAGTTGATAAGTTCATAACTGTTAAGACATAGAACAAACACAAGAATATCACAAGTTAGAAAAACTTAAGATTCAAGGTTGTAACCCTAGTGATATTTCAAGATCACTCGTATTATTATCATTAATAATATTGAATCGTTTGGTGTTAATATTTCATTGTTCATTGTCATAGAACAAACATAACCATTCCATTTCCATATCACAAATAACCTTCTAAGTGTGGTTAAGTAAATTCCGCGTACTTAATCATATTCACTCAATATATCATACACACAAAGAACAAAAGGTTTAACCACCTTAACCGTGTGTCCAATCCTAACAAATGGCATGTCTACCAACAGGAAAAACACATTCAGTCCAAGTATTGTTCCTATTCAAAGCCTCAATTTCATTATTCATAGCCTCAGACCAGTTAGGATCTTCAACAGCTTCTTCATAACTTTTAGGTTCAACAGACTTATTCAAAGTAGATGCAAAACACATATTAGTTCTATTAAGACCAACATAATTCACATACTTCTCAATACCATACCTAACCTTAGATTGCATCACATAATCATTAAATCTAACAGGTGTTTTAGACTCCCTATTAGACCTTCTTAATACAGGTGTCTGCACATTTTCATTAACATTTCTAGACTGAGTTGATACTGAACCAAGATTTTCTACATTAGGACTGCCCTCAGACCAGTTTTGGTCACCAAAGTGGGTAGTAGATTGCCCACCTTCATGATGCAAATAAGTAGTATCTGTCATAGTATCTGTTGCATCATTTGAAGGTGGCATTCTACCATCCTCAACTGGTGAATCTTCCCCTTCATCATTGGGACTTTGAGACCACAGACCATAAAAAAACTTCAAGTGATCTGCTTCACTTGCATTATCTACATCAGCAGAATCACAGGTTTTCATTTTCAGTGGAAAAATATTTTCATAAAACTTCACATCTCTAGCAAAAAGTACATTTCTAGAATCCAAAACTTAGAAGTTTATAAGCTTTCTTACTAGTAAAAAAACCAATCAAAACACATTTTTCAGACCTATAAGACATTTTATCATGATTATTTAAGACAGTTGCAAAACATAGACAGCCAAATGACCTCAAATACGAAAGATTAGGTTTAGTTTTATGTATCAACTCATAGGGACATTTACCTTTTAAAACTGAAGATGGCAGCCTGTTTATAAGATACACAGCAGTTAGAATACAATCAGACGAGAATCTTAAAGGAATCCCCCCTTGAAACATAAGACTCCTAGCAACATTAAGAAGGTGTCTATGTTTCCTTTCAGCAACCCATTTTGCTGAGGGGTATGAGCACATGAAGTTTGATGTATTATTCCAAGATCATAAAACATTTGATTCATTTTTCTATTAACAAATTCAGTTCCATTATCAGATCTGACAACTTTAATTTTCACACCAAACTGATTTGATATTAGGTGTATAAAAGAGCAGAATACATCAAACACTTCATCCTTAGTTTTGACTAAGTATGCCCACACAGCCCTAGAGTAATCGTCAACAATGGTTAAAAAATACTTGTATCCCTCTCTGCTAGCAACTCTGTAAGGACCCAAATGGGTGCTTAGCAAACAGTTACACAAGACAAAGATTGATCTCCTTCAGAAGGACACCAATCAACCTCACTACAATATCACTCAAACACTCGGACCAACAACCAAATAAAGAGATTGGTTGTGATAAAGAAACAATACTACACTAGCAGATTCAAGGTAGATATCAACCTAATAGAACAAGACTAAACAAGAGAGATAACAAAACGAGAGAGAAAACCATGAGACTGAATGAAGAGTACTGAAACCCTAGATCTGCTTATGGCTTATATAGCCATATGTTACCATTTAGCCCTTTATCTTTCTACTCTTTGACAAACAGCTCTAAACTTAGTCTTAAGCTGAACTTGACTTTTATCCACTACTACAAAAAAGGCTATGAAGACCTCTAAATAGAGAGTGGTTATGAAAGAACCAGTCTATATAGTGCAAAAATAGGAGCGAGAAATTGGTTTTTTCGTAAGAAGCGGTGTCCATCATGTGAAACACAAAGGAACTAGTATTTTTTTTATGAAAATACCGGTCTCTTAAGTAGAGAAGATAGGATCGAACACGTGCCTGTAGTTTGTGTGCAAAAGCCGTTTCCAGTGGAGCACATGAGCATTCTTGTTGCATTCAATGTTTATATTCTTTATATATCCTATTCATCTGATCATAACAGTTAATTAATGGGTTCCTAATAATGTTTATAAATAACAAACACATTTTTTATTTTCTACATTTTAATAATAATTTTTTCTCGAACCTTTCATTTCTATTTTTATTTTTCCATGTAAGATTAATTGTTAACTTGGTGATTTAAAATATATACTTACTAAAATACACCACTTAAAAAAGACGTTAAATGCCCTTTGGAAAAGTGAATGCTGAATTTTTAGAGTGTCTAGATTGGTCATTTTGCATAGAATTTTTTTAAAATTACCCACTAATAAAGGACAATATCAAACTTATACAATAATTTTTCAAGGCTTCTGGGGGAAGCCTCCCTTTTCTCGGCCAACACCCTTGACTAATCAAAAAAATGAAATTTAAGACTATTCTGCCCCTTTAAAAAAACAATGCTGAAATTTAAGAATATCTACATTGGTCATTTTACATAATAAATTTGAAATAAACACTAATTAATGAAAGAAGACTTTTTCTTAAAACTTGTCATGGAAGCTGCACAAAATTTATAACCCACCCCATTTCAAAATTTATATCGATTCATTCAAAAAACCCAATATGCAGGAAATATTCAAAACCATTTAATGATAAAACTCATTCCTAAATTCGTTCTAAAGTTTTATTGCATACATTTTCATTGTTCTTAATATATGTTGTTGACTGATTAGAGCTTTTTCTCATCCTAATTTCATTATTTTGTGTTTCTATAGATGAAGATTTAGGATATGGAATTGGAAGAAAAAGGTGTGAAAAAGACCGCCATTGTATTTTTTTTACGGTCTGTATATTTGTCACAACTCATCGTTTTTGAAGTCAGTTTGAGACTTTGAGAAGTCGTCAAAATTTTTACTATTCACGTGACACTATTCATTCCCGGAGGGAAATCACTATTCATGGGCATCATTCATCATGTTGTAAACTTGGTTTACGGGTACTCAAATGCGCGTAACCAGTTAGGTTTAGCTGCGTATTCATGCATCATCAGTAAAGGCACATCATACAGACTAGAGTAGTCTGCATATCATCAGTAACATCATTATCATATCAGTTCATGCATGGGTTTGTGTGATTTTCATTAACGTATGCTTAATTGTTTAATTAACGTTACCACTCAGTCATTTCTACTAACATTATACCCAATACTCCCGACTATGATCCTAACACATTTTCAAACTAATTATAATGATATAGAGATTATATTATTACTTTACCCGGTGTTTTCAAACCAATCGCTATATTTTTTGTTTGACGCTTATAACTCCGTCGGTTTACGAAATTTCAATCTGATAATCATTCTAACACCCGATTCTTGCCAGGAATATGGTTTTACAATTTTTACAACTTCTTCATACTTTATTTCACCTCGTCATGATTTATTTCTATTTAACTCGGTACCTGATAACACTCAATGTATACTCAAAACTAGCTAAATCAAATTAAATGGAGACACTTGCATTAATTAACATCAAATCTTCTTCCATATACCCACATGTGCCCCCCCCCCCCAAACCCCCTAATTCTCACTTCACTTGATTACTAGTACACTTCATTTAATGTTCATGTCTTTATGTTTCTTGATTTAATTAGCTAAACACTTCACTTGCATAATTCAACTAGCAAAAAGCTCCATATTCTCTCTTCTTTCTTCCGACTTGTTCGGCCAAAACCAAGAACCCAAGAACAATCCATAAATTTTTGAAGTTCAAGTATAAATCAAGCTCCATTTACCTTCCTTGTTAAGTTTGTGTGGTTAAACCTCAAAGTTTCTTACACATTTCTCATCAAAACTCATCAAATATTCAAGTAAGTTTCAAGAACACATTTTGATCATCTTATACTTTCATTTGATCATATGTTTATGTATTTTCAAGTTATATTAGTTAATCATGCAACATATTTATGTTTTAGATACCACTTTGCACATAAACTATCTTTAACACTAGATCTATAAGTTTCACTAGTGATCTCATGAAATCCACCAAGGTTGGTGATGTTTAGGACCCCATGACACCCTAAGAAGGTGTATGGTAGGATTTGCGAACTTGTGGAGTTGATTTGAAGTGGTATGATCAAGTTTGGAACCAAGAAAATGAGTTTTAACAAGTATAGATAAGGTTCTGTCCAAAAATGAAAAGTATGGAAAACTCAGAAACTTTTGAACTATTTTGGCCTTCATATTCAGAAATTTCTTTCAAAAACGAAACCGTGGCCGCAAGAATCACTAAAAACCGAATTATAACGAAGGAGATATGATTTTTCAAAGTTAGACGACGAAAACTAAAATTCTGAAAATTTAGTTGCTGATCGCCGAGATTCAAAGGACAAAACGAGGTGTTAGACGTGATCTAGACAACCCGACCTACTGAGATTATGTTAGTTCATGTTTATACGAAGCCGTGGATATAAAGAACGTAGCAAACGAGCTTATAACAGCTGAGATATTCACGTTTGAAGCCCGACGTACCATGTTCATTTTGATAGCCCACTAATAGAAAGTGTTTTAAGTATAAAAACTAGTGTTTTTGCGAGACATAACATTGATAGCCGATTTTCTAATTGATCAAGGCGTGTACAATCAAAAGTTAAATGAAACGAAATTAATACACTGTTACAAGGTTTTCAAAAAACGTCGAGTTTGATCACCAACACTTAACGTACAATATTTCACGACCAGTTTCGCAAAGCCATTTTGGACATATTTTCACAAGTTAAGGAAAATATTAAATTGCGATGAAAACGTTATATTTTGCCGATAGAACACCAAACGAGGATCGTGGAGTACAGTTTCAACAAATTTATACGAAAAGTAGTTTATAACTTAACGAGACGTCAAAAGTGTATTTTTCGTCGATAAACGTTATTTTCAAAACTAATAAGTGGTATCGTTAACATACGTATTTGCATGTGTTGCATTGTATCATTGCTTACATTGGATCACATCATTCATAATAGGTCGCGGTTAGAGACCGAGCTTTATTTCATCACATCCGTCATTGTCATTGTTGCTATATCATATCAGGTGAGTTTTCATAGCCCCATTTTAAATTGTTTATTGATTTCTAAACTCTCGGGGGAGAATACATTGCACCATTTTTATATTCGGACCAAAGTATCCAAACTCATTACATTGCTTAAGTTACATCATTGCCCAGATTAAATTCCCCTTTATTATCATGAACCGTTAATTGTGAGCAAGCGAGAGTGAGTGAATAGATCTATTGAGGGTGACTCCTCTGTTCGGGTTGGTAGCACCAACTGGTCAAACGAACACATTTCATTTCTGTCATATTAGAGTGATTGGCAAACACTCAGTTGGGGCATTTCATTCAGTCTAGCTTCGGGGTCATGAGCTTAAGAGCTAATGTATCATTTTTATGTGGCATGGTTTTGTCATACACTTTATACTTGTGGTATCCGTACAACATTTCATTTACATAGACCTATGATCACACCAACATTTTTGTTGACCATTTTTAGCAATGTATTTTCAGGTAATTAAGGTATCGCATGTTGGCTTGCATATGGACATATCATGGAGTCGCGGAGTCGACGCATCTCACTTTATATTTTATGCACTTATCCATCGTTTGAATTGTATGAACTTGTTTTCTGAAAACTTGTTTCACCTTTTGGGACCTAACTTTGTAACTCTGAATGTTTTTAAATAATCAAACGATGTATTTTCTAAACGACACTTTTGGTCGTTCAATATAACTGTAACTATGGTGCTATGATCAGTCGCGCCCCTGAATGCTTCATTCCGCTGCAAGTCACGAAATTTGGGGGTGTGACAGATTGGTACCAGAGCAAAGGTTATAGCGAACTAGGTTGTCCATTATATCCTAGACTATAACTACACCATCATAGCATCTCATCATGGTAGCATAAGTGCATATTCATTATATCACATGTAGTGATTGCGATTTCATACATATATCATTTTATCATAACCCACGTTATGTAAATGTTTATTTACTTTTATTTCACATCTATTGTCACAGTGATGTCTTCGGATTCACACCCTATTGTTATCTCATCGGACTCTGAGTCAGACGATATTTCCTCACTACCCTCCATCATACTAGAGTCGGTTACATCACCCTCACTACCCACTATCATTTTGTTATCTGTGGAGCCTACTCCACAATCTTCACCCGTGATGTCAGAGGCTGAGACAGAACCCTTTGAGGAGGGGGAAGTCGTGCCTACCCCACCACTGTCACCTGTGATCCGTCGTGGTCCCAGAGTTGTTCCAGTGATCCAGCCAGGAGAGTTTATACCCTATGGTCGAGTTTACCGTACATATCCAGGTGGGCCGCGCATGAAGCGCACTGCTGCTAAGCGGGTTCATCGTCTCACTGTCAGGTCACCAGCTGTATTTGTATCCCTACCACCACCATCATCACTTACTTTATCTCATCCACTCCGTCGCCGCTTGACAGCGAGGAGGAGTGTGGCATTCAGTACACCATCACCATTATCACCATTACCATCCTTATCATCATTGTCTCCACCATTGCCATCCCTATCAGCACCAGTTCATCCCAGAGTTCCTACTCCTATGTCATACCTACCGCTCAAGAAGCGGGCACGTCTTGATGTCCCATCACCAGATACTTCAGATGCATCCTCTGATGCACCACCTAGCAGATTCGAGGTTGGTGAGAGCTCGAGGGCTGCTGCTGACAGACTACTTACTGCTGCTACACTTGACTCGAGACTAGATCATCTACAAGGACAGATGGACAGGGCATTAGGCCATGTGGAGGAGATACCAGTGAGCCGGATCGAGGCTATAGAGGAGGAGATCGAGGGACTAGTCACAGGTAGAGTTGCTATAGATGTTTCATATCGGGGATTGGAGTCCCGACAGCTAGAGAGTTCTGAGCATATTACCCAGTTGAGGCAGGAGATGCCTGAGTTGTTCGACAGGGCACAGATGTCCCAGGATGAGCATCATCACCAGGCCGGTGAGTTATCTTCAATTCAGGCTAGGATGTCTGCATCAGAGACTAGGGAGACTGATCTTCAGCTTCGAGTTCAGCACCTAGAGGAGATTGCTGTTGCTATGTCTAGGGATCTTCAGAGGATTTTCCGTAGGCTAGATGGAGCACCCGGAGGAGGTGCCTAGTGTTAGACTTTTATCATGTAGCTTGTACATTATTATCCTAGTCCCGGGGTGTGGGACATAGTTAGGACTTGTTGTCTTTTGCTTGTAGTACAAACAAATATATCAAGTGTGACTCTACTATGCAGGATTTTCGTTGTGCTATTTTATGATATCGGTCTGCGTTAACCAAAATTTTTATGTATTATATTCATGTGCGTTGTGATTATATTTATGATGTTTCGTTGTGGTCTCATTGTATTTATACATGCTGTGGTTGTATTTATACGTGTTGTGGATGTATATACATGTTGTGGTTGTATATATTGTGTATGATGATCATTTTCTATTGTGGATTCTCATTGTTGTTATCTTTTGTGATTGTGAAGAATTATGCCACCCAAAAGAGCCACTACTGCTATGACACCAGCCGAGATCAGAAAGCTTGTTGCCGACAGTATTGAGGCAGCATTGGGTACAGAAAGAGCTGCTGTAGCTGCAGCTGCTGCTGAAGCCGCTTCGCGGGCAGAAACCGCGGAAGCTTTAGGAACAAATACCAATGGTACAAATGGTCGTAAATGTACGTACAAAGATTTCAAGAGTGGTGATCCGGAAAAATTCAAAGGCACTGAGGGAGGCACTGCCATGATCCGATGGTTTGAAAAGACAGAATCAGTATTCCTTCTATGCAACTGTCCGGAGGACAGCAAAGTAAAGTTTGCTACTAGTACACTCGTTGGGGGAAGCTATGTCATGGTGGAATTCGTATGCAAAACCCATGGGAATGGAGAATGCTCACAAGCTTACATGGGACGAATTCAAGAAGTTGCTGACAAAGAAGTTTTGCCCACGAACAGAAGTGAAAAAGATGGAAACAGAGTTTTATGAGCTAGTGACAGCAGGTAATGATATTGAGGCATATATCAGGAGGTTTCAGGAATTGGCAGCATTATGTCCGACAATGGTTCTGGACACTGAGAAGCTATTAGAGAATTTCATTGGAGGATTACCTCACAACATCCGTGGAGATGTGATTTATTTTGACCCGCAAACATTGGATGAGGCAATCAGAATGTCTCAGAAACTCATGGCTCAGATAGTGAAGAAAGAAACTACCTCAAACAACAACACCAACAGTAACCGTAACTACAACAACCGTAACTCCAACAACAACTACCGAAACAACAACAATAACAGCAACCGAAACAATTCCAATAACAACAACAACAAAAGAAATCGGGACAACAACCAGAGTAGCAATGTTACTCAACCACCACCCAAGAGACAGGAAACTGCAAAGGCCTATGTTGCAGGTCCAACTGAGAAAAGAGGTTACAATGGTACTTTACCCAAGTGCAACAAATGTCAAACCCATCATAACCCCGGAAATTGTCCAAATCCTTGTGGGAACTGTAAGAAAGTTGGTCATTCGACCAGGGATTGCAAGGCTTCGATTGTGGTTGATAATCAGAAGCCCCCAGTAATATGTTTTGGTTGTGGAGAAGTCGGACACTTCAAGAAGGAATGTCCAAAAGGAAAGAATCAGGGAAACAATAACCAAGGTGGAACAACTAAAGGAAGAGCTTATGTCCTCGGAGGAGAAGATGTCAGGGGGGAACCGAATGTTGTTACGGGTACGTTCCTCATTAATAATCGTTATGCATCCATACTATTTGATTCAGGAGCCGATAGAAGTTTTGTTTCTTCTGCATTTGCACCATTACTCAACATTGAAGCAACCGCATTAGACACTTCATATCACATTGAACTAGCTAACGGTAGTTTAGTTGGCACCGACACGATCATTCGTGGTTGCACTCTCAATTTTCTCAATCACCCGTTCAATATAGATCTCATGCCAGTAGAACTTGGAAGTTTCGACATTGTCATCGGTATGGATTGGTTATCTCGACATCATGCCAGAATCATCTGTGATGAAAAAGTTGTTCATCTTCCTTATGATGGCGAAACATTAGTCGTTCGCGGAGAACGCAGTGGGGCTAGACTCAGCATCATCTCGTGCATTAGAATAGAGAAATACATAAAGAATGGCTGTTATGCATTCATGGCTCATATCACAGAAAAGAAGTCGGAGGAGAAGCGACTTGAGGATGTACCAACAGTTAAAGATTTTCCAGAAGTCTTTCCTGAAGACTTACCAGGACTTCCACCTACTCGCCAAGTCGAATTTCAGATTGACTTAGTGCCGGAAGCCGCACCAGTTGCGTGAGCACCTTATCGACTTGCACCTTCAGAAATGCAAGAGTTGTCGAACCAATTGCAAGAGCTCTTGGATAAAGGTTTCATTAGACCGAGTTTCTCGCCTTGGGGAGCACCAGTTTTGTTTGTGAAGAAGAAAGATGGATCTTTTAGGATGTGCATCTGTTAGGTCTCGATCTCACAAGTTACTAGGAGGATTTAGAGAGAAAGAATTGTAGGTTAAACACAAGAATGATAAACTTTTAATTACTCAATTAACCAACAACCCTTCCCTTACAATAGGAAGAGTATTTATAGTACATGGAGATGAAATAGGCCAAGCCCTAAATGGAAATGAAAAGTAATGGGACGCAGCCCATGAACAAAACAACTAATAAACATTGGGGCGCAACCCAATTAATAATTAAATAAAAGCATACAGCCCATGGGCCTTCTACACAGGCTGTAAACTAAAACTAACATAAAGACCAAAGCAACCTAATACAAAACATGATTGATACTTCAATAATCTGAGACGTGTTCCCAACAATCTCCCCCTAAGTATTGATCATCAAGGTTGCTTGACGTCGTCTTTGCTTCTTTGGCTTCTGACGTCATCAGTATCTTTGTTCTGCTTTCTTGACAAAGTGATGTGGTATGGTAACGATCTGCCTAACTCCAACGTCTTCTCGTCTTTTCCACCATGCTCATATGTCTTTGGACTTTTAGTTCTTCAACTTGTTCTCATTCCTTTAGACTTGTGAAAGGTTGTAGTGAAAACTTATCTTCAAGATATGAGCATGATGGAGTCTTGATGGTGGTGGAACTCCAGGTCTTCATGTTCCTCCAACGGTACAGCACAAACCATCCAGCACTTACAGATTTGGACTTCGAGATCATCAACAGCATAGTGTGAAGACTTTCTCTAATCCAAACCCAGGCCGTTCTGAACCGGATACCCCCGAAAGGGCTTACACGGACACACCTAAGTGCACCCACGATTCAGTGAGTCACTGGAGATCACCCCACGACTGTAGACCGTTTTGGAGCTAACACTAAGCGTAACCCACAAGGGATTACCGAAGTGACCTGCTGTCAGGGCTGTTTGACGTTGACCCTGGCAGGATTTCCATTCAATCACTGAGAATCACATTTGTGAATTCTCTCATGAGTGTTCTCGACAGATTGCTAAGATCTGCGTAGGACACTTCCTAATTTTACAACTGGCGCCCATTAATGTAGAACGACCAGTGTAATGCTAAGTGTTCCTATGAGATCTTTTGATGTATCTTGTGGCTCTAGACTCGATTGGTGCTTATTTGTTTGGCGTCGGAGGCGTGGAGCAGAGTGCCTCATTTTCAATACCAACACATCTCGGAGTGAGAGGTTGATAGATTATGTAGGGATCTCCGTGTGAAATGAAACAAGTGTCTTTTGAGAGACACCTGAGTGGTTAGAAGGTTTAGTACAATGCGTCACTGGGTCCATGACGTCTTAATCTTCAATACCGGAGTTACCGTAGTAACAACCAGTAGCATATGTATTGAACCCGGTTTCTGCCCTAAGGTTGAACAATTTGGAAGGCTATTTCTTTTCACCCTTTTCTTTACTTTTCTTTTTAATTCTTCAACCCCTTCTTTCTCCTTTCATTTCATTATTCCTTTTTTCTTAATACCTAGGACTTTCTAGTTCTGAACTATTGGGATTGTCCTTAGGTAGATCCCTCCGGTTCTGGCGGATCATAGGACGGTTATTCCTAACCTTAGTCACCTTATTACTCCATGACTAACCTATTATTGCCATAGACCAAAACCTTTTGAAAATCTCTCAAAGCATTTATGATTGTGAAAACATATTTTGTTAACACTTTGAGAGTTTTGGCATTTTCAGAAAAAACTCCCCCTTAACATGTGCTTACAAGTGTTTAAAGTAAATTTGCACATATCGGGTAGAGTTAGCACTTTTGAATTGATTGATTTTCAATGAACCTAATCGTTGCGAGACACGCTTACATCACTAGTTAGACTAGCCTGAAATTATTACCCGTCCAGATCAGATTCAAGGAAAATCGCTCAAAATCGGTACATTCTACTCAGACACATCCTTTGCGAGACACACTTACATCACCAGATAAACTGGCTTGAAATTATTACCCGTCCCGGACATGTCTTTTCGACTACTGACTTTAGTTATCATCAATTCGAGGTTCAATTCTGAGTCGAGCTCTTGTGAGATTACAACTTTGCATTTACCATATTTTAATCATCACTTATTCTCCCCCTCAAAAATAGCATGCTTATGTTGTTTTTGTAAAACATTTGATTAAAATATGCTCTTTTTGAGGTTTACGGGAAGAATTTCAAGAAATTTGGTATTCAGAACAAAGATTTAGTTTCAAATACTCCCCCTGAACGAGGGAATACTTGTCCTTATGAGCAGAATTTTTTGAAAAACTAGAAAAAGTTCTGGATTAATTCTACTCATAAGTAAGAAGCTTTCGCTCCTTATTTTAGGATTGAGGCACTGAAGCGTACCTCAGGGTCCTTTCTATACGAGTACGGGTTGTGCACTGTGATGTGTACACAAGCCATAGTCAAATCTAAACAAATGATGAGTTATTCAAATGAATGTAAACCAAGGATACCAGTAGTTTATGCAGGTCATCGGAATGTAAGAATGTTCGGCATCTTTGGACGTCCACCCACATAACTCTCGAGTCGCCTCATCTGCTCACGAAACTTGAGCTTTCGATCGATGCGGTCGATGAACTTCCTTGCTTGTCTCACATCTCTTCTAGGCCACCACATATGCCGCAACCATCCGACTTCCAAACCTTGTTGATGATTCTGCATAATCTCTTCAAGTTAACCTTTAACCCGAATCAAGGTTTCGTCACCGAACTTAGGAATATCTTGAAAACCCATGAACCTCGTTCGCTTTTGATCCCGTACATATACCAACCCAAATGGTCTATCCCAGAACGTATAAGGTGTCCATTCGCTGACCCCCGGTGGTTGGAAATCCGGCTTGACCAAGTTCAACTGCTTTTGGTAGCTTTCCACCCCAAGATGAACATCCTCAACTCGCTGTTTGATTACAATACTGCGGATGTAAATCAGAAGAGAATTGATGATGTCATACTGAAGACGACCCGGTAAATGCTCCAACTTGCCTTGAATCTTAAGAAGATACATATCTTCAATGTCGTTCAGATTCAAGTACGGATAATCAGATTCCTTAAAGCTGTATTCCTTTCCATCCTGTCTGCGAATGGTGATCTTCGTCAGGAAGTTATACCCATAGTTGAATTCGGTTTCAGCGCTGACGATGGAAAGTATCCTACTTTCGTGATACACAGGAGTTTTAGTCGGTTTTGCTTGCTTCAACTTGTAGAACCATTTACACATATCAGGCCAGTGATAGATACCTAGAAGTGCATCGTCGTTGTATTCTTCTACTTCTTTGAAGAATAATTCATCAATTTGTTCCTCAAATCCATCTATCACGTAGGAAGCTGCCGGACACTTTGTCAGGGATGTAGCATAACGCTTTTCCGGATCGGTATTACCATAGAGTAGATACTCCAAGTCTTGATTGAAGAAAAACTTCTTGGGTATCTGAAGGTTGTGAGGGGGTCCGATGAGAGGTAGTGGTTTCGAATAGTCACGAAGATTTAAAGAGTCATGAGGATCCCAAGTCACGTTCTCGGTCATTGCCCTTGCAACCTGTTCCAAATTATATTCGAACTCTAAATGGGAGGTTGTGACCGTCTTGAATTTAGTGTATCCAACTTCTCGAACCTTGACAATGTCGGAAAGTTCTAATTGCTGAACCCGCATAACCTTCTTGAGACGCTTCGTGAAATCCACAACAGAGTCGGTAGTAGGAACATCATCAGGGGAATCAGGGTTCGCATCTACCATCTGTTCAAACCATGTTTGCTTCTGTGCATCTGGGTTGACCCATTCCGGTGCAGGTAATAAAGCTGCATCCGGTGGTGGTGCTGTAACAAAGGTGAACCTGGGAGGAGCAATGTCAGTATGATGCTGCTCCAATGGGATATCGTGATGTGGTTCAGGGTCATCGAAAGCACCCGAATCTTGTGGAACAAACCCCTCAGAGCCTGCGGAGTGAGGAGTGGTAGTAGGTTGAGCTCTAGAAGAACCTTCCTTTCTCTGTCTTTTCCCTTTTCCCTTGGCTTGGTCGTCCTTGTCCCGATCATCGCGACGACATTTGCTGGGTTTGTCTTGCTTGCAGCCCTTTTTGTCTTTCTTCTTCTCGTCTCTCTTAATTGAATTGATTAGAGCACGACGAAGTTCCTTTTCAGCTGGATCATCGACGACACCTTCAAGCAACTTTTCCTTGTAGTATGAAAGTGGTGTATCGGCCGGTAGAGTGTGTAGGGTTACTGGCGTGGTTTTAAGACGATGAGCTACAACATGATCTAGCTTCTTCTTCACATACTCCTTCATGAGACCGGTAATAACGTCAGTAAGCTCATCGGTGATCTGTTGAGGCAGCGTGTTACTGATGTAATGATCACACGCTGTCTCAATGTTGTACCCTTTAAACTCATTCATGTCTCGTTGAAGTGCTTCTAACTGTTGTTGTTGGGTTGCAAGCTTTTCCTCTAACTCTTTCAGCTTGTCAGTATTTGCGGGTAATGGTGTGGTAGGTGTGGTTTGATTAACTGGTGATGGTGTTCTTGTTTTAGAGGTTTCACCCTCTGGGTTCACAGGTGGGGTAGGTATACGTTCGTTACCCCTATTATCTGTTTCATCATCATTTGATTCATCATTCTCCGCATCAGACGCTTCACTACTCTCAGCATTATCTGTATCCTTAGCCTTCTCAGTCTGACTTTCATCTTCAACCATTTCATCATCTGATACATTCTCATCATCTTTATCAGTCTCATTGTGCCCTTCATCTTCATCATTCTTATCCTTGTCACTTTCTGTTTCCGAGTCTAAAGCATTTTCATTACCGTGGTCAGAGTGAGACTCATCTTCCGACTCTGTATCCGAACTACCAACAGTCTAACTATCTGTAGACTCTGAGTCCTCTTCTGAATCTGATTCATCCCTTGGGTGTGAAGCTGATCCTTCACCCAGTTCCTTTCCTCTGTGTTTCTTCTTATCTACTTTATACTTGGCAATACTCTCTTCCTTGGCCTTTCTTAACTGTTCTTCTTCCTCGTCTCTAGTTGATGGTGGTTCAATATGCTCATATGAAGTGTCAGTGATCTTAATGTTTTTACCCTTTCCTGCTCCCAAATTTTTATCACCTTTTGCCAGGGCGGATTTGAGCTTGATGATCGATTTTCGACGTTCCTCCCTTAGATCTATGGTTTCTTTTGCTTCTTGCTCTTCCGAAGATTCATCGCGAAGTGTCACTTTCTTCTTTGTTTCACAGGTAATCTTTTTGGTACGTGAAGTGGAAGAGATAACAGTTTTACCCCATCCGCGACCTCTGCCTCTTGTCGCCTTAGACCTCTTAGGTGTAACACCAACCATGCCAGCTTTCTCAGCATCATCGTACCAGTCAAATGCTTCAGTTGCCTTGACAGGGTCAGAAAATAGTTTGGGAGGAATCCTTGCCCCGCGTTTGGTTGTGTTGGAAGCATGGATCCTGAAAGTTGAGAGAACGTGATCCATGCTTTCCATGTGGTACTCTTCACTTGGGCGGCTATAAATTTCAGGATGTTGTGCCATGAAGTAGGCGATGATTAACTTGGTGAAGCGAGGAAACGGAACTTTGTATTTCGGCTTCTTAGCAAACTGTTCGTACTGATATATCATGTCGGTCCAGATGTATTGAGCAAAGTCCACATGATGCAGGTTAATTACATCGTGAAAGAACTTGAGGTGTTCAAGTCTGGGGTGTTCTAAACCTGTTTCCTTCCCAGTGATGCAATGACTTAAGATTGTGAAGAGTGTCAACCATGGTTGTGAAATAAACTTGCGGTCGACTTTAGAACTGGAGGTGAGGTCCTCACTGTCGTCGTCATAGCCAATAGCGTTCAGGTTATCAACAATCTGCTGGAAAGTGGGATCTTTGCGGAAAACTCCAGTGGGAGTGGACTCTAGTTGAGGAAGATCCAGGATAGTCCTGAGAGTACCGACATCGAACCTGATTCGCTTGTCATTAATGGTAATTGCCATAGATTTCTTATCGTTGCTTACGAACAGCTTATGCCAGAACTGATGCATGTAGACCTCTGGTACACTCGCCGTCTTGGTCAGGACAGGGCTGACGAAATGGCGCTTCAGTATTTCAACCATTATCTGACAAGACTTGTGTCATTTCAGGACATCGAAATCTGCTCTGGAGTTAGACTTGCTGATATCGCGCTCATCGTCTTCTGGTATCATAACCGACCTTTCAATGGAAGCTTGAGACATGACTGTCCTGTAAGCACAAACACAAACAACCACACAGCAGAGGGTGTTGAATAATGTTAGTGTTAGTGATTTATGTCATTTTCTCAATACGGCCAAAATGATGTTTAAGGTAGAAAATATCAATCACATATACACATACATGACATAAACAGACAATGATAAGCACTGAGCAGCACATATCAGCAAATAGCAGCAAACAGACTTAAGCATAGAAAGTATGCAAGATATAGGTTACTCGGAAACGTAACCATTTACTCGGAGAAAAGAACCTTGCTCGGAGGATTTTGTCAAAAATTGGAAATATCCGGTCTAAGTAGGAGACTACAAGTTTCCTTACTCAGAAACTTTCCAAAATCCTCCTAACTCGGAGTGTGGTTTACTCAGAAACATGGTTTACGTATTTACTCGGAAAGGTTAAGATGAAACATTTACTCGGAAAGTCTGAGTAACATTAGTTACTCGGAGATAGTGAATAAACCTTACTCGGAAAGCTTATTTAACACTTTACACGGAGACAAAGTGAGATGCTTGGAGATTCTAAGTATCTCAGATTAAGCTCCTTGCTCGGAGATAAAGAAGCTTACTCGGAAAGGTTTATAAACAATTTCCAAGAACCAAAGTCACTCTCCTAACTCGGAGGAATTATGATTTGCTCGGCAAACATACAGACTTTACTCGGAAACATGCAAGGAATGCACATATTCATACAGGACATGTTTATCAACAAGTAAATAGTTACAAACATCTTAAACACAATCCAAAACACAAACAGATACCCAGAAACTCATAACAAACCATAAACAAGCATTCCACAGCACATATATGGCCAATAATTAATCGACTTATAACATACGATCAATTCATGTTATGAACTTCTTAGCGCATGCTTACAATACACAAACATACATATCCCACCAATAATCTCACAAAAATACGAACACATAAGTTCCCAGCCATGTAATCGACCTATTGAAGCCACATAATCTCAATACGCATCTAATGTTGTTAAACAATGCAATTAAACATTGAAAGATCACTCTAAAACGTATTGTTATGATCAGGGAAACAACCAATTAAACTGAATCATAACCAAGAAGAAATCCCCAAATGATGGCTAAGAACCCTAATTCGTGAACTAGCCAATTTAACCATAGAGATGTGAGGAGATTTGAACATAGTGATTACAATGCATAATTAATCATGATTAACACTTACAAATTTGTTTTCCTGAAAATCAAAATCGTGCGTATGAACAGATAGGATTTTGGCGGGAGTTGTGTTATATGTGTGTGTTAACTGTGAGGTTTGTGAAAAAATAAAAAAAGAGATTAAGACATGGGCTTATATAGGCTAAGATGTTTGCAAGTGTGTCACTTTTAACCCTTTAACTTTTTACCCTAGTTGAAGGTGTAAAAAAAACAATTAGCAAACTTGACACACTAAGCCCTTGTGTTATGAAGGGTGAACACATTTAATCCTAAGTGATGAGAAAAACTTTTTAACCATTTTTTTTGGATAAACTTTATACAGAAAATATTTACATAGTTGCCAGGATGTGTGACTCGTTTAACTTTGTTTGAGAAAGTTATCCAAATCTTCCGGAGTCAAACATCGCATACCAATCTGAGAACCAATCCAACAAATCTTGCATGAGGCAAGGCTTTGGTGAATAAGTCAGCCAGTTGGTATTCAGTACCCACGAAGTAAAGCTCAACGGTACTCTGTTCCACATGCTCTTTGATGAAGTGATATCGAAGAGCGATATGTTTGGACTTGGAATGCTACACGGTGTTGCACGAAATAGCAATGGCACTCTTGGAGTCGCAATATAACGGAATCTTGTTGCACACGTATCCGTAATCCATTAGCTGTGACCGCATCCAGATGACCTGAGCACAGCATGCCGACATGGCTACGTATTTGGATTCTGTTGACGACAGTGATGTAGAATCTTGTTTCTTCGACTGCCAAGATACGAGTTTGTCACCTAAAAATTGCACTCCCCCTGAAGTACTTTTCCTTGTATCTAAGCATCCTGCATGATCAGCGTCTGAAAAAGCAACTAGTTCAAAGCCAGAATCCTTCGGATACCAGATCCCCAAGTTAATGGTTCCCTTTATGTATCGAAGGATTCGTTTAACCTCAGAAAGGTGTCGTTCAGTTGGTCTAGACTGATAGCGGGAGCATAAATATGTGGCAAAGACTATTTCTGGTCTGCTGGCTGTTAGATACATGAGTGACCCAATTATACTACGGTATTTGGTAGGGTCAGTTGGTGTCCCATGTAAATTAGCATCCAGCTTGGGGGATGATGAGGACATCGGTGTATTATAGGTATCACTACTTGACATGCCATGCTTTTTCAAAATTTCTTGTGCATATTTGGCCTGGTTTAGAAAAATACCACGGGGTGATTGATGAACTTGCAGTCCTAAGAAGAACTTTAGTTCACCCATCATGGACATCTCAAAGTTATGTTTCATTAATTTTGCGAAAGCATTTCAGTATTTCTTATGTGTAGAACCAAAAATGATATCGTCCACATAGATTTGAACAATTAAGATGTCCTCCCCGTGTTTTTGTATAAACAGCGTTGGATCAACAGAACCTTTAGTGAAATGATTAGCAATCAAGAATGCTGACAGTTTATCGTACCATGCCCTCGGGGCTTGTTTAAGGCCATAGAGGGCTTTCTTGAGCCTGTAAACATGTTTCGGATGTTCTGGGTCGACAAAGCCGTCTGGTTGTGTGACGTACACTTCTTCCCGGAGTTGTCCTTTCAGAAACGCCGTCTTCACATCCATTTGATATACAGTAATGTTCTTGTGAGCTGCATATGCCAGAAACATACGAACGGCTTCAATTCTTGCCACTGGTGCGAAAGATTCCTCGAAGTCGATTCCCTCTTCTTGGCCGTATCCTTTAGCTACCAGGCGAGATTTATTACGAAAAACTGTCCCATCCGCATCCAACTTGTTCTTCCAGATCCATTTCAGGCCGACAACATAAACTCCATCGGGTCTTTCTACCAATTCCCACACTTCTAGACGCTTGAACTGATCGAGTTCTTCTCGCATTGACTCAATCCAATTGTCGTAAGTGAGAGCTTCCTTAATGTTTTTCGGTTCGGTTTGACAAACGGTGAGTGCATAGATGCAGTGTTCACCGTCCGTTTGGAGTTTCTTGCGTGTCATGACCGGATTATCTGGATTACCAATCACATTCACTAACGGATGATCCTTCGTCCACTTGTGGGTAGAAGGGTAGTGTTGAAAGTTTTGGTGCATGTTTGACGGATCCAAATTGCTCGTTGATGACTCGGCAGTCTCTAGAATGGTGGGAGCCGGAGCAAATGGATTAAACAGTGCGTCTCCGTCAAAGTCTGGTGGTGTGGGTACTACAGAAGGTGAGGTTGGATCTTCAGCGGCAGTCTTGGTAGTAGAGGCTGATTGATCGACTGATGATGATGGTTCCGTAGGTGGTGCATCGTCAGTAACTATGGTAGATGTTACTGGTGTAACAGGTGCCTGTACTTGAACAGGTATTGCAGTGGAACTGGTGGTATCGGTAGGAGCACGACTAATGAACGAATCATCAAACAGCGGAGCAAACAGATCTTCTAAGTCCTTACGATTAAAGGACAGTGGTGCAGCTGAATGATCAGGAAAGTTTAGACGGTTAGAGTCGGGTCCTAAGCTGTTTTGCTCAGAAGCCAAATCCGTGAGTTCATCGAAATGAGCGTGGATCGTTTCTTGAATTTGTCGAGTTCGACGGTTCCAGATGCGAAATCCCTTAGAATTCTCACAGTAGCCAACAAAAATTCCAATGTCCGCTTTGGCTTTCAACTAACCAAGGTCATCACGATCATTATTTGGGTAACAGAGGGCCCCAAATACATGAAAGTAATTTATGTTCGGTTTTCGTTTGTAGACGAGTTCATACGGAGTTTTATTGTGTCTTTTGGTAATCATACAACGGTTTTGGGTTTAGCATGCAGTGGAGACAGCTTCAGCCCAAAAGTAATCAGGTAGTTGAGCGTTGATCAACATCGTCCTTGCAGCTTCGACTAACGTTCTGTTACGTCTTTCGACCACTCCATTCTGTTCAGGGCTGTGAGGAATAGATATTTGTTGTTCAATACCGACTTTCTCAAAGTACTCTCGGAGAGTGTGGTTCTTGAATTCGGTTCCGTTGTCTGTTCTGAATTTACGAACTGTGTTGCGGATCTGAACCTGAATTTTTGTGAGAAAGGTGATGATCATCGAAGGAGCTTGATCTTTGCTGCGAAGAAAGTAGACCCAAGTCCATCGAGAGAAGTCATCTACGATTACCAGAATGTAACGTTTACCGTTGATGGTTTGCACTCTCATTGGTCCACACAAATCCATATGAAGAAGTTGGAGTACATGATCTGTACTGTGCTAAGTTTTTGGAGGAAAACGAGCACGAGTGCTTTTGCCTTGTTCACATGCCGGACAAAGGTGATCTTTGGCATACCGAAATCTAGGAAGACCGTCGACTAACTTATGACGTGCAAGTTCCGTCATTGTTTTGAAATTCAAGTGAGACATACGCTTATGCCATAACCATGCTTTTGTGGGTAGTGCCTTAGAGAGTAAGCATATTGGAGAAGAGGCGGTCATATCTGATAATGAAATGGTGTACAGATTCGTTCCGCGTTTTCCTTTCATGAGATCATGTCCGTGTAGATCTCGAACAAAGCATGTTTTCTCCCTAAATGCGACTTCCAAGTCACCATCACAAAATTGGCCAACGGAGAAGAGGTTATGACCAAGGCCTTCAACGTAGTACACACGACTGATTTCGATGTTCCCGCTGACGTAATCCCCATAGCCCGTAATAGCGACAAACTGATCATTCCCGAATCTGACAGTTCCTATGAACTTTTCAACAAAGTTTACTGGAAGATTTAAGTTGCCTGTCATATGTCGGGAACACCCGCTATCAACAATCCATAGTAGAATTTGTATCACCTGCATTACAAGAAAACAATGCAGATGGAGAGACAGTAACGGTAGAACCCGTTGGGTTAGTAGCACTAGAATTAAGCTTCTTGGGTAACCAATTAAAACTAGGTTTATTCTGAAGCCAACGTTGCCAATTCCAACTAGATTCCGCTTTCTTCCTAGTAAACGCACTAGGTGTTTGGATTTTTCTTTTAGGGCCTATGGTCTTGGACTTGTCTACGGGATTCTTAGAAACTACTTTTGGCGGTTTCCCTAAGATTGACTTGGCAGCGGTAGGGGGCCTAGAGGGAATGCCAGTAGTACGTTTCTTCTTACGAGACAAAAGGGTTTTTGCAACACAACGTTTATGATTACCAGACAAAACACTCATATGACAAAACACACAATAAGCATCAATACGACCATTATTCAAAACATCCAAAGTATCAGCATTCGTTACATCAGAATTAGAATTACATGTTTTAGAACTTGATTCTACTCTAGATATAACTTGCTTTTTATTCAAATTCCTAGTGTGAACTTCTACTTTTTGTTCTTAGGGAAGCTGCTCTTAGGTTTCCAAACACTATTCTTCACGGGAGCCTTAGATCTGCTAACCTTAGAGGTACCTAGTCCTGTAGAAGTGGAAGTATTCACATTAGTGTTTTGGTTAGATGCTTTCTTAGGTATCTTGTCTACTTTATACATGCCTGGCTTAATCACATTCTTGTTTCCCATTTTCCCTTTTTCCCGTACATTAACTTTCTCTCGCAATTCAATGATGATGTGTTTCTGTTGTTGAATTTTAGAATCCAATTCACGATTTAATCGAAGAAGGTTATTTCGGTTTTCACAAACTTCATCGATGTCCTTTTCATATTTTGAAATTTCCTGTTTTAAAACAATATTTTCTTTCTCAGTCAGATTATCAGAAGCATGACTGTTTTGTAAAGACAACGATGTGTTTTGGTGTTGAAATTTTAACTCAAAGGCGAGGCTCTGAGTTTGACACCAATGCAACCTCTTGTTGAATTTGTGAACTTCTTTTGAAAAATCGTTTTTCATATCATCATTGAGTTGTTTGAGTCTCTCATTTTCATGTCTCAAATTATCTATCTCTAATCTCAACAACTTAATATCATCAGAATGAGCATCAACAATCATATCATTACAATCCACATAAACAGAATTCATAATCACAGAAACAACATCATAACATAGAACATTTTCCAAAAGTCGATCAACTTCTTTTTCCAAAATTTTCTTTTGAAATTTTTGTTTCAAGATTTTATCGTCTTTTGCTTTGAAAATGCTCATCATTGATACAATATCCGATTGCAGTTCCTGTTCCCAATGCGTGGCACAAAGTCTCAGGTGGTGAACGTGTGGTAAAAATTGTTGTTGAAAAACCTCTATCTTTTCCTTTTCAAGAGGAGAAAGAAAAGTAGAGACTGTTATTTCTGAGTTTCGTTCAATTGCATCTTCTAAAAATTTTATGTCCTCCAAAAAGGTTTGAAAATATCAGAGGACATGATGTGGTTTTGGCGTAGAAGAAATGACACCTGGATTTTGTGAAGATTTATTTATTTGTGCCTCATTGGTTACAGGGACTACTTCAGGAAATGTATCTGGTTCAATAAACCATGATGGTTGTGATTTTTGTGGGACGAAGGTTTCACTAATATGAGGTACTTGAAAATAATCATGTGGTTTATGATAAGGGTTTTGTCTCATTTTAGATAAAGTTTCCTCCGCTTGTTCAATTTCCTCCTCACTAGTATAAACAACAACACGCACAACAGAATCATCAAGTAAATGATCAGCACTATATAACTTTGGATCTTCTTTGAGTGCTTTATGTAGAAAACTTGGTTTATCACTACCAATAGCAAACCCATATCCTTTTGGATTTGGTTTTACCGTTAGCTTTTGAATGGTGGTTATTGATTTGTCAGTTTTATACACAGCGTTTTGAAATTCTTTAAGTTTGGATTCCAAGTCAAGAATTTCCTCAACATATGAATCGACTCGTTTCCTTGATTTTTCACGATGTTCAGAAAAATTATTTTGACAAGTGGAAAACTCTGTTTTTGTTTGATTAAGTTCAGAGTGAAGAATGTCAACTTGTTTTTGAAAGTCTAATTTTTCTTGTTCTTTGTGTAATATTATCTCATTCTTGGAAGCGGTCAATTCACGAACTTGATGTTCTAAATTTTGTACTTGCACATATGAATCTTGGAATGCAGACTCAAAGCTTTTCTCACGTTTTGCTTGGTTTTCAGAGTTTGAAAGTTGTAGCTTGTAGCACTCATTATCCTTAGTTAACAATGAGACTTTTGCTTTTAGATTACTGTTTATTTCATTACACTTATCAATTTGGGATTTATGGGCATCTAACTGAGTCTTGGTGGTCAGTAGTAAGGTCATGAGCTCTGAGTCAGGCAAAAGAATTTCTTGTTCAAATTGGTCATTATCATCATCGGACAGAGGATCATCAAATGAAACAACAGGGTTAATTTGATCATTATCAAATGTAACAATGGCGTTTATTTGATCATCGACTTCAGAGGATAAGGATGAATCAATTTGTCCAAGATTGTCTTCGGCTGATGCAGATTCAAAGGGTGACACAATTTCATCAATTAGACATTTTGAATTTGGTACCTGAGACAAGCCATCGGTATCATAGACCGGGCCTGTTTCACCCATGTTCACTTCCTGCATATTAGCCATCAACATAACAGCTGCTTCCAGGTCCTCCATGTCATCATCTGAATAAGCATTCGCCATGAAGCTTTGCTCCTTTTCAGTGAGAGTGCTTCCACGTTCATCTTTGAGGGCCAGAAGAAGAGCTTCCTTGTGATATGCTGCTCCACTAGTTCTTGGCTTGGGGCATGCATTGGCTACGTGACCTTTTCCCTCGCAGTTATAGCACTTAATCCCTGTGTTACCAATCCCAGAACTTCCAGTCTCAACAACTTGTGCCCTGTTACTTCCAGTGGAATTGGACCTTTGTCCACCTGTATTACCCATGTAGCTACCCGATCCAGATCTCCCTGAAGCTCAGTTTTGTATCTCAACTCGGCCATCCTGAACAACTGCCTGATTTCTGGTGTTAGAAGAAGACCTTAGACGGTTGTTGGATTTGTTTGAGAATTTGCTGAAAGCTTTGGCAATCAAAACAAATCCTTTGTTCAATGATTTGAACGCGTCGTCGTCATCACTATTAGCCTCGGTATTTTCATATGGAACCATTTGTTGTGATGACCCTCCGTATGGAACGAGTTGATTAGATGTGGTTTGTGAGGTTGGATTTGTCGGATGTTGTGGTTGGGGTAAACTTTGACCAGGTGGTGGTTGGACAAAACTCTGTGGTGGTTGTGGTATAAACTGTGACTGAGCCATCAATGCGAGTGAGTTTGGAATGGGTGCTGGTGAAAAACCTCTACGTGCTGCTCTATCCTTGTCAACTTCAGATTGGTGCTGTTTAAGGAAATCATACAGCAATCTATAAGACACGTCGTTTATCCTTTTAGCTTGACGGACGAACGTCATAAACTTATGCCAATCTGGTCCGAGACATCCCAGAAACTTGGAGTTAACGGCAATCTTTGGTAGTATGATGTTGTGACGGTCCAAGTCGTTGACAATATTTGTAAACCTGTGGTAGTATGATTCCAACGATTCCCCTTGTTCAATCATAAAGTTGGTATACTCCATGTATAGTTTAGACTCCATGTCCTCTTGATTTAAGGTAGTGCCTTCCATAAGAAGATGTACATGTTCCCACATGTCCTTGGCTGTCTTTTGCGCATCAATGCTGCGAAAGATAGGATTTGGAATCCCATGAAGTATATAAGACATTGCCAGTTCATTAGATTCTTGCTGTTGGACCTGTTTAGTGGTGAGCTTAGCAAAAGGGATAGGGGTAGAGGTTGCCGCTCTTGGTGGAATGATAGTGTTATCACCTAGAACAGTGGTTGAAGGATATGGGTACGGTCCATCCAGGATGACCTTTTTCATGAACTTTCCATGGGGTTTTTTCTACTCGATAAATCGAAGGAAACGACTCGACCATTGCACGTAGTTGCCTGGTGTAAGCATAGGTGGGGTGTCAAGAGATCCGGCCTCGTATCGGGACTGTTGACTGCTAATAGCCTCGCACATTTTGTCAAACCAGTGAGGCTGCTTTTGAGGTAGTTGCTGGTAATTCTGCATCTGCTGTTGTGGAATTTGTTGAGGAACTGGTTGTTGGGGGAAAAACTGGTGTTGTTGTGTGAAAGCTTGTTGTTGTTGGTACTGTGGTTGAGGATAATTCGGTTGAGGATATTGTTGTTGTTGTGGTTGTTGCTGTTGATACTGTTGTTGCTGATTTTGAAAGTAGTAGTTGTATGGTGGTTGAGACATCGTTGTAACTTGTGGATGTTGGATCGTTCCAAGGAAATAAGATTAGCGTTCGATTGTTCACAAAGTGCTTCCTAACTCGGAAATAATTTTAAGAATTTGCTCGGTAACTGCCTTACTCGGAATAAACAAAATAACTTAAGTAAGATAAAACTTTTCCTTACTAGGAAATCTAAGAAAATGTTCCTTGCTCGAAAATTTAAAAAAATCTTACTCGGAGGATTTATAAAATTCCTTACTCGGAAGTTATATAAATTTCCTAACTCGGAGTTTTTCAAATTTTCAGAACTTGGAAGATTCACGACTTTCCTAACTCGGAAAAATTAAGTCTCACTAAGAAATAATGTTTCTTCCAAACTTGGAAATTACAAGGCAAACTAAAAAAATTCTTTCCTAACTCGGAAAAATGTACTTGCTCGATAATTCAGTAACTCGATACTTCCTTGCTCGGAAAAATTGAGTTAGAATTGTTGTTTACTTGGGACAATTTCCTAGCTCGGAAATATTATCACTGTTCGGGACTTGGTGGAAAATATTCCTAACTCGGAAAATTTCCTTTTGTTTCCTAACTCGGAAAATGGCAAATAACGGGACTTAGTGTAATTTTTCCTAACTCGGAAGAAATTACACTTACTCGGGACTTAGGAAAATTTTCCTTACTCGGAAAATTTACAACCTTTCCTAGCTCGGAAAATAACGAATTACTCGGGACTTATGAAAAATTTTCCTTACTCGGAAAATTTACAATTCTCCTAACTCGGAGAAATACGTGAACAGTAAACGAAAAAGAAAAAATTCTTAAATCCTTGTTTGTCTCTGATACCATTTGTTAGGTCTCGATCTCACAAGTTACTAGGAGGATTTAGAGAGAAAGAATTGTAGGTTAAACACAAGAATGATAAACTTTTAATTACTCAATTAACCAACAACCCTTCCCTTACAATAGGAAGAGTATTTATAGTACATGGAGATGAAATGGGCCAAGCCCTAAATGGAAATGAAAAGTAATGGGACGCAACCCATGAACAAAACAACTAATAAACATTGGGGCGCAACCCAATTAATAATTAAATAAAAGCATACAGCCCATGGGCCTTCTACACAGGCTGTAAACTAAAACTAACATAAAGACCAAAGCAACCTAATACAAAACATGATCGATACTTCAATAATCTGAGACGTGTTCCCAACAACATCGATTATCGAGAGTTAAACAAATTAACGGTGAAGAATCGTTATCCACTTCCCAGGATCGACGATTTGTTTGATCAGTTGCAAGGTTCCAGTTATTACTCCAAGATCGACTTGAGATCGGGTTACCATCAACTTAGAGTTCGGGAGGATGATATCCCGAAGACAGCATTCAGAACACGCTATGGCCATTATGAATTTCAGGTAATGCCGTTCGGACTAACCAACGCACCAGCTGTGTTCATGGATCTCATGAACAGGGTGTGCAAGCCATACCTGGATAAGTTTGTGATCGTATTCATTGAAGATACCTTGATTTACTCAAGGAGTGAAGAAGAGCACCGAGAACACCTCCGAACGATTTTAGAGCTGCTCAAGAAAGAGAAACTGTACGCCAAATTTTTGAAGTGTGATTTTTGGATCAGATGGGAACAATTTCTTGGTCACGTCATTGATAGTCAGGGACTACAGGTTGATCCAGCAAAGATTGAGGCAGTTAAAGATTGGGCAACACCAAAAACTCCCACAGAAATTCGTCAATTCTTAGGACTTGCTGGATATTACAGAAGGTTCATTGAAGGGTTTTCCAAGATCGCTAAGCCGCTGACCAAGTTAACACAAAAGAACCAGAAGTACCATTGGGGAGAAAAGCAAGAGACCGCTTTTCAGTTATTGAAACAGAAACTTTGCAGCGCGCCAATTTTGTCATTGCCAGAAGGGATTGAAAACTTCGTGGTATATTGCGATGCTTCACACAAAGGACTTGGAGCAGTGCTAATGCATAACGAGAAGGTGATAGCGTATGCATCTCGTCAGCTTAAGAAGCATGAGAAGAACTACACTACTCACGACTTAGAGTTGGGTGCCATGGTTTTCGCACTCAAGATTTGGAGGCATTATCTTTACGGAACAAAGTGTGTAGTATTTACAGACCACAAAAGCTTACAGTACATACTTGATCAGAAGGAACTTAACATGAGGCAACGTCGTTGGTTGGAACTACTTAGTGATTATGATTTATCATTTTAAGTATATTTATATATTCCAAAGAAAATACAACGAATGTATTTCCTCGGGTCGTAGTCCCAACGAAGGTTGAAGTCGAGTTGTCGTTTACGGTGTCGAATTGTGAAGTGAATGGTGTAAAAGAGTGATATTTTGGTGTTTTTACACTATGAAATTGAAATAACTAATAAAATAAAGCTATCAAGCTAGGGGTACAAGTAATCTAAGCACACGATATCTAAAACGAAATTTAAACTTAAAAACGAACTTTACGATTTTTAAAAACGTATCTAAAAAGTGAAATTCTGAATTATAAGCCCTAAAATTATGAAAATAATTTTCCTAAGTACTAAATACTAAAAGAAAATTTTAGAAAAAAGAATTATATTTTTTTGATTTTTTATTTATTTTTTATGAATTAAAAACTAAAAGTAAGTAATTAAATGATTAAAAATAGCAAACTGATTTGGAAAATTATGAAATTTTGCAGAAAAATCTAAAATTATAAAAAGAAGCTATGAAAAATGAAATTGGAACTATTTTGAACCCTAATAAGCAGTTTGGGTAAAAAGCTGTTTCAAATAAGCACTAGAAATAAGCTCTACAGTACCAAATTTTATCAAAAGCTCAAAAACAGATTAACACACTACTTTAAGCTTAAATCAACTTAAAAAGTCCAAATAAGCACTCAGATTAAGCCAATAAGCAGCTGAGCAGTTGCTAATTTGGGACAGAAATAAATGACTAGATACCCTACTTTAAGCAACTCTAGAAGCTGGGAAAAAGCTAGTCAGGGGAAACCAAAAGCTGATTCTGAAAGCTTATACTAGAGGTTACTTGTAAACTAAAAATGCCCAAATTTCACAATCAATTGCTCATTCAATTAAAGCCAAGAACAAATGCTTATGGAAAACAAAATTCTGATGCAGGTATGAACTATCTAATGAGGGAACTTGCAGACTGAATTATAAGCTATCTAATAAGCTATAAAGTGAAATCCAAGCTCAGACCCTTAAAGCCTATACTACAAGCTATCTATAAACCAAAAATCAGATGATAAGCTTAAACAGATAAGTAGATATAAGGCCAACAAAAAGCTGAGATAAACAGACTTATGTGCAGGCCTGCAAACACTTTCTGATGCAGCAGTTGTGCTGATATGACCACAACTCTTTCAAAGCTTAATGAAACTTTACCAACTCTTGGATTCTCACTATAACAACTCAAATACACCTTAAGTTACCAGAAATATTGATCAATCAAGCCTCAGCTTATTGGAAGCTTGTATGAGCAGGTTTAATTCCAAATTTGAAACTACAAACTCAAAATCTAAAATCACCTCAAAACAGCTTAAGTACTTCTAAAATTAGCTTATCCAGCCTCTATTAAGCTCACTCAAACCTAGTCTATAAGGCACATGAACAGTGACAAGTTCAATCACACAGCATTGGTATAAACCAAACACCCCTAATTGAATCTGATTTGAACATTTAAACTACAAACCACCAATTTAAGCCTCAATTCTGCTTAACTACTGATTACCTAACCTATATATCAACTAATGAGCAACTCCAAATTAGGAAATAAGCACTTCATTAAGCTAATCCCTATGTGACTGATTTTTGGCTATTAATGACTTATAAAGTGAAATTCTAACTAACAGCTATATCTTTAATCAAATAAGCTCAGATTAAACACAATAAGCTACTATAACTCAGAAAGAGTACTTATGTTAACAAAATAAGCAGTTGCACAATATTAAGCTAGAAATGGGAATGAAATTAAGCTTACAAGTGGTCCTTATGTGAGAAACAGATCTGACACTAACTAATCGCTAACTCTACAATAATACCCAATAATCTTAACAGCTTATCCTTCATCTTATTAACAATAACTCTTACTCTGCTTATTTTTACTTTTGAGGAACAGATAACCTTGACTTACTACGTCACTTATTAAGCTAAAAAGTTATATGAGCTTATACATAATAAGAAAAAGCTTATTGAAGCTGTTATACTAATGAGAAAATACTTATTGAAGCTGGGATTAACATTTGAAACTTATTTTTGGATTTTTGAGTGATTTTTTCTATATTTTTTTTGGATTTTTGGAATTAATTGAACAATTATGAAAATGTAAGTTAAAATAAGCTAAAGATGGTGAATATAAGCTAAATGAAACAGTAATAAGCTAAAATGAGATTGAGAGTAAACTAAGAGACACTAATTTAAGAAAATGCAAACTATATTTCATTAACCAAACTTCAAAATTACAAACTGAAACTTGAAATTACAATTTAGAGAAACAATTTAACAGCATAACTCTACTAAAAACTACTACCAAATGAAGGAGATGAGGTCCTCTATTTATAGCTGAGCATGAAGCTTCTAGCCTCTGCCATGTCATCGATCCTTGCCACTTTTGTGCTTCTTTGATGTCAATGTCAGCCTTAGGATCATTCTTGAGCAAGAATCCATCAACCACATCCCTTGGATCAAATAGCCACGTCCCATCAGCCAATCAGAGGCCTTCATTTGCTTGGGATTGCTGACATGTCAGTCTGACATGTCAGATATCCTTCTAGAATCGCGTGCAAAATACTGAATTGCCCTTAATTGCTGTAAAAATCTGGGTTGGTAATTAGGGTTCATACGGGAATAGTAACTTTTGGGGAATTTGGGCACGGGTAAAGTTTTTGTTTGACTGGTCATTAAATTCGTTTGACCCGGGTCTTAGGTTTGTGGATGGGTCGTGGGTTAAAGGTTCCACAGTGGAAATGGGAACGCATTACAATGGACTTTGTCACTAAACTTCCCAAAACATCAGGAGGTTACGATGCTATTTGGGTAATAGTTGATCATCTCACCAAGTCAGCCCATTTTATCCCAATCAAAAAGACTTATACTATGGATCAGCTTACCAGACTTTACGTCAAGGAAATAGTTTCAAGGCATGGTGCACCAATTTCCATCATTTCTGACAGAGACAGTCGCTTTACTTCAAACTTTTGGGAGTCATTACAAGATTCATTTGGGACTAAATTAGACATGAGTACCGCCTATCATCTTCAGACCGATGGTCAGAGCGAGAAAACGATTCAGACATTGGAAGACATGCTCAGGGCATGTGTCATTGACTTTGGAAATGGTTGGGCTAACCATTTGCCATTGATCGAGTTCTCTTACAATAACAGTTATCACTCGAGCATAAAAGCCGCACCATTCGAGGCACTTTATGGTCGTAAGTGCAGGTCCCTAGTTTGTTGGGCCGAAGTTGGTGATGTACAACTAACTGGTCTAGAGTTGGTCAGAGAAACAACAGAAAAGATAATTCAGATTAGAGAAAGACTCCAAACAGCCAGAAGCCGACAGAAAAGTTACGCCGATGTTCGACGCAAACCATTAGAATTTCAGGTTGGATACAAAGTCATGTTGAAGGTCTCGCCTTGGAAGGGCGTGATACGATTCGGGAAACACCGGAAGTTGAACCCGAGATACATTGGGCCGTTCAAGATTCTGGAAAGGATCGGTCCGGTAGCGTACAGACTGGAGCTTTCGTCAGAGCTCAGCAGTGTACATAACACGTTTCATGTCTCAAACCTCAAGAAATGTGTTTCAGACGAAACGCTCATAATCCCATTGGAAGAAATTCAGATCGATGATAAGCTTAACTTTGTGGAAGAACCAGCAGAAATCATGGATCGAGAGGTCAAACAGTTGAAGCAAATTCGAATTCCTATCGTCAAAGTTCGCTGGAATTCTCGCAGAGGTCCTGAGTTTACATGGGAACGGGAAGACCATATGCGACTCAAATACCCACATCTTTTTACCGAGACCACTCCAGAGACCAACATCAGCTGAATTCAGGGACTGAATTCCTTTTAGGGTGGTCGACTGTCACAACTCGCAATTTCAGGTCATTTTCCAAACCCCGACAATTTACTATTCATGATTTACTATTCATCATTCACTATTCACCGATCACTATTCATCATTTTACTATTCATCATTTTTGAAGTCAGTTTGAGACTTTGAGAAGTCGTCAAAATTTTTACTATTCATGTGACACTATTCATTCCCGGAGAGAAATCACTATTCATGGGCATCATTCATCGTGTTGTAAACTTGGTTTACAGGTACTCAAATGCGCGTAACCAGTTAGGTTTAGCTGCGTATTCATGCATCATCAGTAAAGGCACATCATCCAGACTAGAGTAGTCTGCATATCATCAGTAACATCATTATCATATCAGTTCATGCATGGGTTTGTGTGATTTTCATTAACGTATGCTTAATTGTTTAATTAACGTTACCACTCAGTCAAAACTCATCAAATATTCAAGTAAGTTTCAAGAACACATTTTGATCATCTTATACTTTCATTTGATTCATATGTTTATGTATTTCAAGTTATATTAGTTAATCATGCAACATATTTATGTTTTAGATACCACTTTGCACATAAACTATCTTTGACACTAGATCTATAAGTTTCACTAGTGATCTCATGAAATCCACCAAGGTTGGTGATTTTTAGGACCCCATGACACCCTAAGAAGGTGTATGGTAGGATTTGCGAACTTGTGGAGTTGATTTGAAGTGGCATGATCAAGTTTGGAACCAAGAAAATGAGTTTTAACAAGTATAGATAAGGTTCTGTCCAAAAATGCAAAGTCTGGAAAACTCAGAAACTTTTGAACTATTTTGGCCTTCATATTCAGAAATTTCTTTCAAAAACGAAACTGTGGCCGCAAGAATCACTAAAAACCGACTTATAACGAAGGAGATATGATTTTTCAAAGTTAGACGACGAAAACTAAAATTCTGAAAATTTAGTTGCTGATCGCCGAGATTCAAAGGACAAAACGAGGTGTTAGACATGATCTAGACGACCCGAACTACTGAGATTATGTTAGTTCATGTTTATACGAAGCCGTGGATATAAAGAACGTAGCAAACGAGCTTATAACGGCCGAGATATTCACGTTTGAAGCCCGACGTACCATGTTCATTTTGACAGCCCACTAATAGAAAGTGTTTTAAGTATAAAAACTAGTGTTTTTGCAAGACATAACATTGATAGCCGATTTTCTAATTGATCGAGGCGTGTACAATCAAAAGTTAAATGAAACGACATTAATACACTGTTACAAGGTTTTCAAAAAGGTCGAGTTTGATCACCAACACTTAACGTACAATATTTCGCGACTAGTTTCACAAAGCCATTTTGGACATATTTTCACAAGTTAAGGAAAATATTAAATTGCGATGAAAACGTTATATTTTGCCGATAGAACACCAAACGAGGATCGTGGAGTACCGTTTCAACAAATTTATACGAAAAGTAGTTTATAACTTAACGAGACGTCAAAAGTGTATTTTTCGTCGATAAACGTTATTTTCAAAACTAATAAGTGGTATCGTTAACATACGTATTTGCATGTGTTGCATTGTATCATTGCTTACATTGGATCACATCTTTCATAATAGGTCGCGGTTAGAGACCGAGCTTTATTTCATCACATCCATCATTGTCATTGTTGCTATATCATATCAGGTGAGTTTTCATAGCCCCGTTTTAAATTGTTTATTGATTTCTAAACTCTCGGGGGAGAATACATTGCACCATTTTTATATGCGGACCAAAGTATCCAAACTCATTACATTGCTTAAGTTACATCATTGCCCAGATTAAAGTCCCCTTTATTGTCATGAACCGTTAATTGTGAGCAAGCGAGAGTGAGTGAATAGATCTATTGAGGGTGACTCCTCCGTTCGGGTTGGTAGCACCAACTGGTCAAATGAACGCATTTCATTTCTGTCATATTAGAGTGATTGGCAAACACTCAGTTGGGGCATTTCATTCAGTCTAGCTTCGGGGTCATGAGCTTAAGAGCTAATATATCATTTTTATGTGGCATGGTTTTCTCATACACTTTATACTTGTGGTATCCGTACAACATTTCATTTACATAAACCTATGATCTCACCAACATTTTTGTTGACCATTTTTAGCAATGTATTTTCAGGTAATTAAGGTATCGCATGTTGGCTTGCATATGGACATATCATGGAGTCGCGGAGTCGACGCGTCTCACTTTATATTTTATGCACTTATCCATCGTTTGAATTGTATGAACTTGTTTTCTGAAAACTTGTTTCACCTTTTGGGACCTAGCTTTGTAACTCTGAATGTTTTTAAATAATCAAACGATGTATTTTCTAAACGACACTTTTGGTCGTTCAATATAACTGTAACTATGGTGCTATGATCAGTCGCGCCCCTGAATGCTTCATTCCGCTGCAAGTCACGAAATTTGGAGGTGTGACAATATTGTTATTCAATGGATTTTGTTTTCAAGTTTGAATTTATTTGAATCTTCAATTCTAATTTGTTTGCATTTTAGGTATTAATGGGTTCATAAAGAACGATGAATAAATTTCATGGACTGAATAAATGTAAAATCTTGATTGTTATCATATGTGTTTGTTTAATTTAATTCATTTGACCTGAATATTGCCTTCGATTATATGAGGCACACAAGTGTTTGTGATAATGTCATGAAAGAGTTTGGTTTATGTGTTTTGTGCAGGTAGTCATGATATGCTTAGTGTACGGAAATCTTAATCTGGAGGATTTTGTGGCTTTGGAATTACGGGAGATGGTAGCAAAACCGAAGGAAAAATCGATCAACATGGAGAAAATGTATCAGGTGATTATTGAGTTGTTCGAGCTGTTTTTTTAATATTATGATTTATATGATGTTTTGAGGTCATGATATGGTTAATTTATGGAGATGTTGGTAAAGTTTGTGTGTTTGAATAGTGGTATGATATGAATGATTTCGTGGCATTTGAATTATATGTCATCGTAGCAAAACTCAAGGAAAAACTGCTCAACATGGAGAACATGTATCAGGTGATTATCGAGTTATTCATGTCGTTTTTTTTTTTTTTTTTTTTTTTTTTGGTTTTTTGGTGTTGTAGATTTTGGTTTACATGATGTTTTGAGGTTATGGTATGGTCAACTTATGGAACTGTTGTTGGTATACTGTGAATTTTAATTGTGATATAATTTGGAGGATTGTGTGTTTTCATTGATAGGTTATGCTTGCAAAAATTAATGGAAAAACACTCAACAAGTATGATTTAAACATGTTTGTTATTTGAGGCGTTGGACACGAGTTTAAAATAGTAATATTTAAACAGGGTTATTATTTGCAGAGCTCTTTCGCAAGAACAAAAGAATATTCGATAAATCAATTAGAGAATTGAAAGACAAAGACAAGGTTTGCGGAAATGAGAGAAGAAACTCATTGTAAAGATTAAGAACTTATCTTTCTCTTATTAACTTACCTTCAATTTTGTGTAGGATAGGTATAGACTCTATACTATTCTAAGGACTGAATCTGATTCCAAGTCACGAATTTTATAAAATATCAGGTTTCTAGTGTCTCATCTCATATACACAATAACGTCTCTTTTATTTTTCATTTTGGTTGTTCTTTGCGATATTATTAAGATGTTCTTCATTAACTGCTTGTTAAGGTTTGATTTTGTTTCTAGATTCCATCAACGTCATTATTTAATGCTCTTGGAACTCCAGTGATTTGATTGATTGAGAAAAAGATGATATAATGATATATTATATCACATACAACTAAGTACATGCAAATCTGAACATGTCACATTTCTGTATTGAATTGATATGCAAACAGACTTACCGTACCTTTAATGTTTGGAATATGGATACAAGAGTCGATTTACGTGACCCAATCTTGTGCATATATCTGTCAAAATATTAAGATTCACATGAGGCCGGAGTCGGCTTTAAAGAGTCATAGTTCCATGAAATTTTTTCACTTCTGACTAACTTATTGGTGTTCCATATTTACATTAGCATTTTGTTCATTCTGCAATTTAGCTGCATATAGGGACTTTAGTATACAAGTCAATGCAACCCTAGCTTCAATAAACACAACTGCAACATCAAGAATGAGTGACATTGACTAATTTATTCTTCTAATATATAGCAGCAACAAAGTTATTAAGATGGAGATGAATTAACCTGTCGAGAAAATGAGTGAATGTTGCTTTTCTTCATTTACAAGAGTGTGGGATCCATTTGATAAAAACATCCATAAAATATGATGGGATATGCATACCTTATAAGGATGTTTTTGATTCTGCTTGCGACGCTACTCAACTACAAGTGAGAAACTTGAATAGGTTTTTGTTGCTGCAACACCTCATGTTGTTTGGATGATGCAAACATATTTTTATTGTACTAAGCAAATGCCATTTTGACACCTATGCCTAAGCTAAATCGATAGTGTACATTAATTATCATGTAAACTACCTGTTATGTTTCATAACATGTATGCATTGATCTAAAGTATATAGAAGCCTCACTTTATGATATTGCACGTATATTTATGCTAGGCTTAAAATATTTATCTTTACTTTGTTCAACTACTCATCGAAAAGAGTAAGATTTCAGACCTGCCGTAACGCGCGGGTTTTATGATGCCCGTTCTGCAATAAAAGGAAAAATCATGAAAGTTAAGATTGCTAATCTAAACGTTTCTTAGAAGAATCCCATTATGACGAACCTTTGTGTTGTACATACGATGTAGAAACCTCTGAAGTTCAAATATATTATTATCCTTTCAGATGAACCGTTATTATATTCAAATGGTTGAACAGTTTTGTTCCGGATTATTGGAAGTTTGTAATGTTGGTCATCTCCATTCACTCTCTTCACCTTGAATATTTTCACTTTATACAAATTCAATTATACATGTCATCGGTTACTAAACCATGATTCTATCAAATTCAATTATTGTTACTTTAAGTGGTAGACAATATAAACAATACGAATAACTTTAACAACTCTTACCCAGACGATATTGACAACTGCGAGTTAACAAATACGAATGTGATTACTTTAACTTATCGTTTCAACATTTTAATTCTTCTAACTAACGTAATTAATAGCATTGAGTTCCTTATAAATAACAACTTAATTCAAATACTATATGCGCTGACTAATACTTGCATTACTATACAAATTCTACAAAACATCTATTATTTATTTACGAACATCCATAGTGTGTACTTGATTGATTAACAATCCATAAACCGCATTTTTCTATATGCTCACTTTTCATGCATTTCTTATTGATCGATTTAATTGTTTATCTTTTAATCCTGCGATGTTCATGGGTCAATATAAATACATCCATAGTGTGTATTTAATTGATTAACAATCCATAAACCGCATTTTTCTATATTCTCACTTTTCATGTATCTCTTATTGATCGATTTAATTGTTTATCTTTTAATCCCGCGATGTTCATGGGTCAATATGAATTGATCGATTTGTAACAACTTACCAATCAATGTTGAAGTTGTACATCTTCTTTAACTTGACAAAAAAATGGTTACCAAACATAATCACTGCATTCAAGTAAATTGCATTAAATAAGAGTTGATTTACATACATAGTTATGGCTAAAAAATTCTACACCATTACTCATACAAGCACTATAATCTTTTAGTATATAGTTGTTTTTTTTCAAAATCAAAATCGTAAGACGGATTGGTATCGTAAGACTTACTATAATGTCATTTTCTTAATAGTGATTGTAACATTATTAAAATCTACATATTATTATATTTCATAAACACAAAATTATATGAATTTTAATGGAAATGTTATCCTAAATTATGTATATGAAATATTTAAGAAGAATAACATGTTATTTCTAAATTCTATAAGAAATAATCCATAACTTTATTGTTTTTTAGTTTGCGATTCAAAATAAATAAGCTCGGATCGGATTTAATCTTAACATCGTATGACCAAAATCTAGATAATTTTGCCTTTTGTATCGTTTCTAAACTTTATTTTATTCTTATGTAACATTACTATTATCTATTCATACATCTAACATATCATTTATTCACATGATATCACAAATCAATCGCTTATATAAACATATTTCTTTTTATAATAATAATTAAACTACTATTTCACGGTTTTCAATTTAATAATTAAACAAAATTTTGCTTTTTGGAGGTGTAGATTGCATAGGGTATGACACAAGGAGAAGCAATGTTTTAGTGAACATTAAAATTGTGAGGTTTGATTACTTGATTGTAACATATGAGTGTTTGACTCTAACACAATGTTAAACAATGTAGAAAGGGTTTATCAAGAATCATTTGTTTTACATGATTATGTTAAGTCATATCATACCATGCTTTCGGGTTCTTTAGAACAATTGATCAATTAACACATACTAAAAAAGATAGTTGAAAACCTAAACTGAATAATTGTTATATTTGCACTATTAAGTCTTGATGTATTGTTTATTTTTTATGGTATAAGTTTTATTATTTATTTGTATCATAATTTATCATTAATATTATAACACAAATATCTTATGAAAGAATATGAAACATAGGGGGTATATGTTAACTAATAAGTCTTGATACACTGTTTATTTTTTATGGTACAGGTTTTGTTATTTATTTGTATTATAATGTATCATTAATATTATAACACAAATAGCTTATGAAAGAATATGAAACATTGGGGGATATATGTTAACTAATAAGTCTTGATATATTGTTTATTTTTTATGATACGGTTTTTATTTATTTATTTATTTGTATCATAATGTAGCATTAATATTACATACAAACAAAAATTAAATGCCTTTTATAGTGTTTAAAAAATTATTTGTATTATAATAGAGCATTAATATTTTCTATTCATATATCTAACATATCATTTATTCATATAATGTCACAAATCGATCTTTTATATAAACACTATTCAACAGTTTTAAATTTACTCCCGTGAATTTCACGAGTTAATAACCTAGTATAGTATAACTATCTATGTAAGATTAATCATCATTTTCATTATTATCTTCACGTGATATTTAAACATTTAAATTTCTTTTTCAGGTATTTATAAGCAATCTTTTACTAATATAGGTCAAATATGAAAAACAAAATTGTTAATAATATTAACAAGTTAAAAAAAAAAACTATAGAAGGTGTGTATTTGTAAACTCGTATATTAACATGATGCAAATACATTTTTGAATTCGACATAGTGCTATATTTTTGTTAAAATATCATATATAGTGATTTATAAGGTGTAGATTTTAATACCGTATAAAATGTAATGAAAATTATCACGCATCGCCTCTTACCTATTTACGACTAGAAGCCACAGTGAACCGTTTTGACCTCCTACCTTCTTGTTGGGCCAATTCAGTGCTCAACGGTCTCTAGCTAGGATTTAAACATAAATTAAGTCAAGAAGACTAGCTGATAATAAAATCAGTAATAATGAAGTTAGCGAATAACCTTAGCAAAGTTCAAGTCATAAACATCATTTAGGAAGTCAGATTACTTAGAGACATACTTTTTGGCTAATGCGGGTCAACTAATATGTAGAAGGAACTGAAGCTGAAGGACAAAGGTTCATCAGGGGTTGACAATACTTAGATGAATTTAATCAGCTTTTTAACTCCCAACAGAGCATAGCTTGAACGTTAACTGGATACGGCTAATTAAATACATTGAATTAGGTGTTTGATTAGATTGTATATTAAAGCGTGCTTTAGGTATTTGGTGATGCTTACGCATTTTTAGGTGCCCTTCACTTAGGCTATTGCATAAACGTGTGAATGACTAGCACACAATCAGTAATAAGGAATATCCCACATTGCATTGAACAAGGTGTGACAATTCAATAGGATTAATTAAATGGAGAATTCCTGAAGTAGACCAGTTGCACTAGGGCACATAACCTTCTAGATCATTTTTTTGGGTGAGCCGAAACTAGACCGCGGGGAACTGCCATGTTGGGCAGCTCAAACCAGAAAGTGACAAGTGTGACTTTACATGAGTCATAGGGCAACTGGTCTAATTTGGTATAACAATTGGGCAACTTGTTTGAGTTGCCAAACTTTAGTACAATCATGTCGGACACATGGCGACACATGGTTGGGTAGTGCAAGTTGCCAAGGCAACCGGTCTATTTTAAGCTCGCCAAAAAAAAAATGATCTACAAAGTGATGAGTCATAAGGCAACTGTTCTACTTCGGGAATTTTCCCTTAATTAAATCACTAATAATGAGTAGTGCACCCTAGATGAATACGCTTTTCTCATATATATAAGTTCACACCACAACTTACTTTTCTTGTTCTTTTACTTTTCCCACATTTAAGTTAATTATTAGTTTAAAACAAATCTCCCCAATACCCGATTTTTATCTGCTTTCATTAAAATATGAAATAAAATAATCTCCTCCCGCCTTTAGATAAATCGTCATACAATCTCGAACCTGCCTCACTATTCCTCTAAAGAACGATCTTCCTCGGCCTTACCTATACTACACTGATTAGGTACACTACTTAAGGGTTGTAAAACGTCGGTTTTGCAACTGCCACATCATCTATATTTGAGTTGAAAATCTCGCCCTCTCTGAGTAACATAAACAAGAAAAACCAAGTTCGTTTACCCGTTTTATTATTAACATTTTTACACTATTTTAAATTTTAGAAAAAAAGTTGTTTTTGTAAATATCGAAATTTAGGCGCCCAAATTGAGTGCGATCTAAAGTTCCAAACTTTTTTCTTTGGCGGTCATTTATTATAATCCAAAATAAACTGGCGTACATCTTTTAGATATTCCCAAATTCATTTAGTTGCATAACTTCGAAATCTTTTTATCAATTCCCCGTTTCAAATTCACAAGTTGTGGTTCTCTTGTTACCAGATTCTCAAAGGTAAATTGGTTTATTTCTTTTTAATTTTTTAATGACAATTATATGTATTTTTTAATCCCAGGCTGCATCACGTGAGTTTAGGGCTAGTTCTAAGCCAGATTTTGTTTTAGGTGGCACGCTGCATCCATCTGTTAAGTGGGCTGAAGAGGATAATGAAGTTGATCCTCATGAACTTGCTAAGGTGTTCTACTCAATAAACTATCATGCATTATTGTTCTAAACTACATTCTGTACATATATCAATTCATTGTCGTTTTCCAGATAAAAATAGCATGTGTCAGGAACCTACCCTCCAGTACTGATGAAAACTACTTGAACAAATTATTTGTTCCCTTTGGGAAGGTCAGGAATGCTTCAACTCATATTTTAATCTTTTCTCATAGGTTAGTGCGTATAAATCTTAGTCGTATGCATGTTCATTTTTTAGGTAGACAAAGTGGTGGTGCAGCAAGGGTATATTTTCAGTTGGATTTGTTCACTTTGCTCAGCGATCAGTAAGTGAAAACTTAATTTAGAATGCAATATATATTGTAATACTTTTCACATCCCCACTCTCTTGACAATGGACGAGTTTAGTGATGATCAAGCATTAGTCCAAAAGAAGGCATCACCGCTTCTTGCCCACTATTGAGCATCATCACTAGTCTTGTAAGTGTTTTTCTTGATGTGTACAGTTCTTAATGTAAACAAATTTACTAATGGACTTATCACACAGCAGGAGTTCTCACCCGATGGGAAGCTCATTGTTACTGCTGACTGTGATTTCAAAATTCGTGTAACACACTTTTCATACCTTAGTTTGCATTTTATACACCGTAATACTGATCTGATTAAACATGCTCTTCTTTTTTCTGTGTATCGCAGGTCGCGTTCCGAAGAAACTTAAAACTTTTAGATGGAGTTCATGAGATGGACAATTTTTGTCTTGGCCATATAGAGTGAGTGAGTTACTTGAGGTGGCATAGTTCTTTGAGGTGGCATAATTCTTTATTCTTTTAGGATATATATGGATACGTATTGTAATCAGATTCAAATAATCTGTATGCAAAATTAATAAGCTTTTTGTTACCGCTTCAGTATACTTTTTGTTGTCTAATAGGCCTTTTGCTAAACATGTGTTTGGATTTATAGGATAAAGAAGGTATCCCGCCAGACAATCAAAGATTGATATTTGCCGGGAAGCAATTAGAGGATGGTTGGACACTTGCTGATTACAACATCCAAAAGGTTAATGTCGGACTTAGGATAATTTTTTGTATACTTAAGGTTTTAGGCTAATGCGCGCTTGTTAATTTATTTTTCTTTGATGCTAATGACATGATTGATCGCCTTATGTTGTGTGTCATTTGCCATTGTTAAATAACTTGGCAGTTTAATTCTTGCACTGAAAACCGTCTTAGCTGTTGTATAACCATTTACTCCGTATTTCATTAATTTACATGTAGGTGCCTTGGAGTGACGAGCGTCCATTAGAGAACAAAGAGTTGAATTCCATCATTGGTGCATGGTTTACATTGTGGCGCGATTAATCCCAAATACTGATGTTCAATTATGTTGAATTCTAGTGTTTTTCTTTATAGTTTGTTGAATTCTAGTGTTTTAATTTGGATTTTGTCTAGGATTGATGTTTAGTTGAATTGACGTATTATCATAATTTACTTTATTGATTTCGACATTTGTAGTGTATTTTAATAACTTTATATATATATATATATTTCTTTATTAAAAAAATCATTTTTAAAAATTTCCAATTTCTAAAAAATTGGAAAATTTAAAAAAATGGTTTTTTTTAATAAAATAGATCTACCAAAAAGACAGGTTTTTGAGATAAAAACATATCTTTTTACTCCATATAAAAAGAGGTTGGATGCTTCTAAAAAGACAGGTTGTGGGAAAACCGGTGTCAATGTCCAATAAAAGTATGTTTGTTTGCTCTATAATGGAGACCGATTTTTAGGAGAAAACAAGTGTCGATGCTTCTAATAGAGACAGGTTGCAAAACCGGTTTCTATATGTTTCGATCATGGAGATACCCCTCTTCAGAGGTTCCAAAACCACTCTTCATGGGCCATTTTGATCGGTTTCTGTGAGATTTTTTGTAGTAGTGATCTTTGACAGCTTTAGTCCTTGGAGTATTAAACCTTTAGAAGCTTGTCAATATCTTTTAATAGAAGGGACAAGGGTCCAAAGTTTTTTGAAAAGACATGATTTTTACAAGTATGGATACATAACGGAGTTGTTTAGCAAGAAAAATTGATTGATATGGAAGGAGACGTTGATAGTGCATGACTGTGATCTTATTTGTTGGGGTGTGCACAGTTCGGTTTGGGTCGGTTTTTGGCTAAAACCGAAACCGAACCGAAATATTAGGTTTTTATAGAACCCAAAACCGAAACTGTTCGGTTTTTGGCGGTTCGGATTTTTCGGTTTATTATCGGTTTCGGTTCATTTTTTCGGCTTTTTCTTTTTTTTGTGAACCGCAAGAGGTGAATATATATAAATCAGGCCACCTAGTAAGACACTAGGAGCCGAAAATACAACAGTTAAATACAAAGGGCATTACACGGGTTATCGAGCCAACTGATCCAATTTAAACGAGTCTTCCTAAACCTACATGAGATCCAATTAAACGACGAAAGCTTGATATCACTAAGGATTAGATCCTTAGAGGGTCGTTTAAGCGAAAAACACATCTCATTCCTAAACCGCCATAGAAACCAAAGAGTTGTTTGAACAACAACATCAAAGGAGACTTTAAGGTTAACAGGTATGTTGACTCTTTTGGCTAAGTTGATAGCATCAGAAAGAGAAGAGATTGTGACATTATTGATCTTCCACCATACAAGAACCTTGGACCAAGTGTCTTTAGCAATTCTACATGAATTAAAAAGATGTTATTCCGTCTCTATATCTTCATTACAAACGGGACAACGTATAGATTCGAGGTCAATACCTCTTCGATCAAGGTTGTAGCATGTTGGAAGTCTCTTATGAAGGATTCGCCAAGACGAAATGTTGATTTTGATCGGAAGGATATTGTTCCATTTGAATGGTTGTGGTTCGAGAGGGTGGAGGAGATTATTTATGTAAGTCCGCATACTCTTCACAGTGAATTTCCTGTCATCACTAACCGTGCATTCCCACATGTCTTGATAATTAGAGAGGCATAAGTTGGATATCAGGGAACAAAGTTCTTGTAGTTCTTGGTGTTCTGTTGGTGAACGAAGGGGTTTGATCCAATCCCAAAGTGAAAGAGAGGCCCATGGGCAAAGGGTATGACGGGTGTGAGCTAAGCTGAGTATGCAGAACAGATGCAGTGGACAAGGATCTGCTAGTAGGTTGTGGTGCTCGATCACAAACATGACAATCCGTGTTCCTTTCCAAACGAAAAAGCCTCGGGAAAATGTTGCAAATAGGTGGGCCACCGATCCATGAGTCTAATCAGAATTTTGTTGTTAAACCATTGCCAACCTTCTTTTTAAATAATGATGGGAGGGTGATTCCATATGCTAAAAGATCATCTTTCAACTTCATAATTTGATACCAAGGTCCCAATTTATATGATGAAGAGGAACCAGTTGAGAGACCTCCTTGATGACCATGTATAGCTATAATGATTTTCCTCCAAAAGTCATTTTCTTCATTTAAAAAACGCCACCACCTTTTCGATAACATAGCTTGGTTAAACACCTTAAGGCTTCCAATATTAAGACCACCTTGATCAAGTGGAGCAATCACTTTATCCCAAGCAATCCAAGCCATCTTCCTTTTATCCGAATTACCACCCAAAAAAAAATTCCTACGAATACTTTCAAGCTTATTGATGATAGTTGTAGGAACTTTGAAGGATGAAAAGTAGTAAGTTCCTAGGCCACCAAAGACGTACTTGATGAGTGTTAGTCGCCCCCCATAGGAGAGTGTCTTGCATTTCCATTTAGAAAGTCGATTATGGAATCGTTCAATCAGGGGAGACCAATTAGTACACCTTGACATGTTAGCACCAATTGGTAAGCCTAGGTAAATACAAGGAAGTTGAGATGATAGACACCCAATAGTATTTGCAACATAACTGACTTCATTAGAATGAACTCCAATACCAAACAATTTTCTTTTATTGAAGTTTACTTTAAGCCCGGATGCGAGATGGAAGAATGTAAGAATTCTAGACAAATTTCTTGCATTTAGGAGAGACCATTGACCAATAAAAATGGCATCATCTGCAAATTGCAAATGAGAAATGGGGACTTTGTCGACACCAATTTCAGCACTAGTGAAAATATTCTTGTTTCTAGCTTCTAAGAAAATAACATTTAGCGCCTCAACAGCTAAAATGAACAAAAAAGGAGATAGAGGGTTACCTTGACGAATACCTTTCTCGATCTTAAATTCCTTAGTTGGAGACCCATTGATTAGGACAGATGCATATGCCGAATCAAGGCAAACACGGATCCAAGTTCTCCATTTTGCACTAAAACCCATTTGATCCATAATTGAGTCTAAGAAAGACCAACTCAGACTATCAAATGCCTTTTCGAAATCCACTTTGAAAAGAAGAAGCTTTTTCTTGCGTTTCTTCGCCCATGATAAAATTTCGTTAACCAAAAGTAGTCCATCGGTAATTTGGCGGCCTTTCAGAAAGGCCATTTGCACCTCTCCAATAACCGATGGAATAACTAAGGCGAGGCGGTTTGCAAGTATTTTTGCAATGATTTTGTATTGGCAACCTATGAGACTAATTGGTCGAAAGTCACCAATAGTAATCAGGTCATCAACTTTTGGAATGAGGGTAACGAATGAAGAGTTACAACCACGCGGGATATGAGGCGAAAGATGGAAATCATTGACATACTTAACAATGTCAATACTAAGTAAATACCAATATTTTTTGATAAGTTTGAAAGAAAACCCATCCGGGCCGGGAGCATCATCTCCACCACAATCCCACACAGCTTCTTTTATTTCTTGAGGGGTGAAGGGGTTTTCAAGAAGAAGGTTGTCTTCTGGAGATAGTTTCTTGAAAAGGTTACTACAGAATGGGGGTCTATTATGATTTGTTTCTTTGAATTTTGAGTCAAAGGTATGAAAGATATGTGATTTAATGGTTGGGGGGTCTGTGATCCACGAGCCATCAATTGCAAGACCATTTATTCTCGATCGGTTTCTTTGGTTGTTAATGTATCCGTGAAAGAATTTGGAGTTTTCGTCACCCTCTAGTGTCCATTTGACTTTGGCTTTTTGTCTTAGATCTTTGAGATTTTTGTGTTCCAAGGCTGTTAAGGATTTAACATTGTCGGTTCTGTTGGAGATGTCTGCTATAGAGAGGGTGGAGTATTCGGCTCTTAGATCAATTTCCATTATTTTTTCCAGCAATTCCGTTGTAGCTGCTGTTTCAGTGGCAATCACAGTGGTTCTCCAAAGTTTAATGGCAAGTTTGTGTTGGTTTATGTGTGTGGTGGTGCACCTAAACAGGGTAAAGATAATCAATCAAGGGTACCGGATATTCACTTGAAGTCGTGGTATCACTTTCCAATAGAAACAGTTCGACCCTATGCCTGGGTTGCACGAATATCTCTATGGGATAAAACCAAGTGAAGTTCTTATTCTAGGCACAGAGCAAGAACCGATCGTACTTTAGTGTTTAGGGTTTATATGTCGTGTCTTTCATGCCATGTGATGATCTCTATTTATAATAGAGACTACTTAAAACCCTAGCCCATGGAATTATGAATAATTAACGGCCCATTAATTATCCATAATAGTTTCCATAAATATAGGAGTCAGTGGTTATACCAACAGCAGAGTCTGTTGCCTATCAGCAGAGTTCATCAGTTCAGCAGCAGAGTTATTGTACCATCAGCAGGAACAATAACACTATCAGCAGAATTGATACACTATCAGCAGAGTTGTTCTGCATCAGCAGCAATAAAGCTATCAGCAGAAACAGATAACTCTATTAGCAGGAATGGTAATGCTATCAGCAGCAATGAAGGTAATCAGCAGCAATGAAGCTAGCAGTACCTTTATTAACTAGCAGTACCTTTATTTTGTATCAGCAGTACCATGATGATACTAGCTACAAAACAACATAACCACATAAATGAGTCAGGGTGTTCATTGACCTGATGGGTGTATACTCCATACCTCCAAGCCCATTACCAGGTGTAAACTTATCCCTCAAGTGCACTAAATTTTCCAACAATCCTCCCCAAATTTAGTTCACTTCCTTGCATGAAAAATTAAACACAAAACAAAACATATGCATAAATGAAAATATCTTGAAGATTGAATTCTCATCTTAGTACCTTACAAGTTCAAATATTCGAGAATCAGGGTGTTCTAAGAATTGAACCCTTCAACCCATTTGAATACCTGAATATAAAATACACATACATTTTCAAACACTAAAATACTCCTGACACTTTACAAGCCATGTGTCCATATCCAATTAATAAATGTTGTAAAAGCTAAAAGTCCAAAGCTTCCTGAAGCGGCAAAACTTCAACATTTACACAGGTGGTTCATCTTTTAATCATGCCCCTGCAAAGCACTTTTTCAAAGAAAATTAACCATTAAGAAGTGAAGACTTCATCCTCCTTTCCAGCAGGTTCTGAGCACAACCTTGGGATGTAAATAAAACAGTGCTCCAGTCCACTAAATGTTCAACTTTTCACATTGAACTCAACTCCAAAGTTTCCTCAGGAGGGAGTTGGGTGTCTTTGCATTCAGTGACTAAGTTGGACTTAAACCCATCCCTTTTGCAGACTTAAAAACCAAGTCTCTAGCCAAACCCTTCGTCAAGTGATCAACTAAGTTTTGTTGAGATCTTACAAACTCTATAGATACCACCCCATTCATGATAAGGTCACGAATCATGCTATGCCTGACACCTAAGTGTCTAGACTTCCCATTGTACATCTGGCTATAAGCCTTTGCCAATGTAGCGGCACTATCATAACGGATAGAAATAGGTGCTATAGGTTTAGGCCACAATGGAATCTCAAGAAGCAATTTTCTCAACCATTCAGCTTCTTTACCAACAGCAGCTAAGGCCACAAATTCAGATTCCATGGTTGAACTGGTAATGCAAGTTTGCTTCTTGGATGCCCAAGAAATTGCACCTCCACCAAGTAGGAATACCCAGCCACTAGTAGACGAATTGTCCTCAGTGTTACTGATCCAACTTGCATCAGTATACCCTTCTAGTACAGAAGGATAACCGGTATATGAGAGACTATAATCCATAGTTTTCTTCAAATACTTCAGTACCCTCTGAATTACTTGCCAATGATGAGCACTAGGATTACTAGTATACCTGCTCAATTTGCCCACAGCAAATGCAATATCAGGTCTGGTACAAGTCATGACATATATCAAGCAGCCAATTACCCTTGAATACTCAAGTTGAGATACAGCCTTGCCTTTATTGGGCATTAGCTTCTCACTTGTATCCATAGGAGTACTCACTGGAGTACAATCAAAGTAATTAAATTTCCTCAACACCTTCTCAATGTAATGAGATTGAGAGATAGAAATTTTGTTACCTTCATGTTTAATCCTAATACCAAGGATAACATCTGCCTCCCCCATATCCTTCATGGAGAATCTTGATGACAAAAATTCCTTTGTAAGGTCCACTTGATTTTGGTCAGTGCTAAAGATCAACATGTCATCAACATATAGACAAATGATGACTCCTTTACCAGATTCATCAAATTTGCTATATACACATTTGTCAGACTGGTTAAGTGAATAACCACTAGACAAAACCACTTCATCAAACTTTTGATGCCATTGCTTAGGTGCCTGTTTCAGTCCATACAAGGACTTAATCAGTTTGCACACCTTCTTTTCATTGCCAGGCATGATGAAGCCTTGAGGTTGGTTCATGTAAACCTCCTCATCCAATTCACCATTCAAGAATGCTGTCTTCACATCCATCTGATGTATAATCAGATTGTGAATAGATGCCAAAGCAATCAGCAATCTTATGGTACTGATACGAGCCACAGGGGCATAAGTATCAAAGTAGTCAATTCCTTCCTTTTGTTTAAAGCCTTGAATAACTAACCTTGCCTTGAACTTTTCAATAGTTCCATCTACCTTCATTTTCTTCTTGAAAATCCATTTGCAGCCTAGAGGCTTGCAACCAGGTGGTAGATCAGCCAACACCCAAGTGTTATTGCCCATGATGGAATCCATCTCATCATTTATTGCTTCTTTCCAGAAAGCAACATCCTGGGACTTCATTGCTTCATCAAATGTTTTGGGATCATCCTCAACATTAAAGCAATAGGAGTGTTGGTCAGAGACCTCATCCCTTGTTCCTTCAATCAAGTACAATTGAAATTCAGGTCCAAATGATTTTGGAGTCCTTACCCTTGTGCTCCTTCTGAGCTCAGGTTCAGGTTGTTGTTCCACAACCTCATCAGGGACCTCATCAGAGGCTTCTGATACACCAACATCATTGATTCCATTAGGAATCCTCTGACTTGGTCTAGGGACTGAAGAGAATCTATTCTCATCAAAATTTGCATCCCTTGATTCAATTATAGAATTAATTGAGACAAACTCATTAGGTTCAATAACATAGAACCTATAAGCCTTGGAATGCTCAGCATATCCAACAAAGATGCATTCAATGCCTCTTTCACCCAAAGTTTTCAATTTTGGATCAGGGAGTCTTACAACTGCCCTACAACCCCAAATCTTGAGGTAATTCAAGTTGGGTTTCCTTTTAGTCCAGAGTTCATAAGGGGTAGTCTTGTTCCTTTTGTTAGGAACCCTATTTAGCAAATAGCAAGCTGTTAACATAGCTTCACCCCAGAACCCTTGACTCAGTCCAGAGTAGGACAACATGGAATTAACCATCTCCTTCAGCACTCGGTTTTTCCTTTCAGAAATTCCATTTTGCTGAGGAGTATAAGGGGCAGTCGTTTCATGGATAATACCAACAGACTGAAAATACTGAGTATCCATGTACTCACCTCCCCTATCAGTCCTTAATCTCTTGATCAGGGACTCTTGTTGCAATTCAACTTCAGACTTAAATACTTTAAATTTATCTAATGCTTCATCCTTAGTATGCAATAAATAAACATAGCAATACCTATAAGCATCATTAATAAAAGTAACAAAGTATTTCTTATTCCCCAATGAGGGAGTAGCATGCAAATCACATAAATCACTATGTATTAATTCCAACACATTAGTCTCACGTTTTACATCTTTAAATGGTTTCTTAGTTATCTTGTTCATTATACAAGTATTACACTTTTCAGTGTCCATGTCAAATGCTGGGATTAACCCTTCCTTAGACATATCTAGCATCCTTTTAAAATGTACATGGCCAAGTCGAGCATGCCAAAGGGTTGAATCATATTGTTTTGATGACACCATACAAACAGAATCAATCACATCATGAACAATATTAAGCCTAAACATATGATTGCATAAGTAACCAAATCCAATAAATACACCATTTTTAGACAAAACAAATTTATCAGATTCAATAACTTGTTTGTAACCACAATTATTTAAAATACCAATAGAAACCAAGTTTTTCCTAATATCAGGAACATGTAAAACATTCAACAAAGTAATAATCTTTCCAGAACTAAACTTCAACTCAACACTTCCTCTTCCATGCACCAGGGCTGTTGACTCATTTCCCATATGAAGAATAGAACCATCATTCATTGACTCGTAGGTCTTGAACCATCTTCTATCTTTACACACATGGACTGTTGCTCCAGAGTCAACCCACCAAGCCACATCATCATCCTGCACAAAGAACAATTCAGATATATATGTAACATAATAAATCCAAAAAGACTTATTAAATATATTCTGACCTTTCAGGGAATTGGAGTTACCATTCCCAGATCCACTTGTGCCTGATCCATTGGCTTTATTGCTAATTTTACCACCTTTGCAATCCTTCCTGAAGTGTCCAGTTTTACCACACTTCCAACAAGTAGCCTTTGACTTCTTGTTAGGATCAGGTTTGGTATTATCCTGATGTTTACGCTTGCCCTTGTTGTCATTGTACCTGGAGGAGTTGTTATGCTCCACCACATTGACAACTGATGGACCAGCAGCATTGCTGCTCTTTGGCTTTTCACTTTCATGCACCTTGAGTGATTCCTCAATGTGCAAATGACTGCCCAACTCAGTAAGAGTTAACTCCTCCTTCTTATGCTTAAGCATGTGCTTGAAATCTTTCCAAGAAGGAGGTAGCTTATCGATGATACAAGAGACTTGAATAGCCTCATCCATGTTCATCTTGTGTTGAGTGAAACGACCAAGTATACTAAGAAGTTCATTGTATTGGTCCATGACCGGTCTAGAATTGACCATTTTGTAATTGTTAAAATTACTTACAAGAAACTTCTTACTTGATGCATCCTCAGCCATATATTTGGCTTCCAGAGAATCCCATAGTTCTTGTGAAGATTCCACATTCTGATAAATATCAAATAGAGTATCAGACATACCATTGAGGATTAAACCTCTGCAGACATAGTCATCGTTCTCCCACTTGCTTCTGGCCCTCATCTGTTCCATGGTAGCATCATCCCCATAATCAGCAGGAATCGGAGTGGTCAGAACATAAGCCACGTTCATGCTAGTCAACAAGAACTTCATCTTCTTCTGCCATCGTCTGAAATCCACACCTTCAAACTTTTCCAACTTGGAAAAGTTAGCAGCTATTTGTCTCATAGCAGCAGCCATTGATTATCACTAAAAAGTTTCTATTGATTGTTGGTTTCTGTGTGTGGTGGTGCACCTAAACAGGGTAAAGATAATCAATCAAGGGTACCGGATATTCACTTGAAGTCGTGGTATCACTTTCCAATAGAAACTATTCGACCCTATGCCTGGGTTGCACGAATATCTCTATGGGATAAAACCAAGTGAAGTTCTTATTCTAGGCACAGAGCAAGAACAGATCGTACTTTAGTGTTTAGGGTTTATATGTCGTGTCTTTCATGCCATGTGATGATCTCTATTTATAATAGAGACTACTCAAAACCCTAGCCCATGGAATTATGAATAATTAACGGCCCATTAATTATCCATAATAGTTTCCATAAATATAGGAGTCAGTGGTTATACCAACAGCAGAGTCTGTTGCCTATCAGCAGAGTTCATCAGTTCAGCAGCAGAGTTATTGTACCATCAGCAGGAACAATAACACTATCAGCAGAATTGATACACTATCAGCAGAGTTGTTCTGCATCAGCAGCAATAAAGCTATCAGCAGAAACAGATAACTCTATTAGCAGGAATGGTAATGCTATCAGCAGCAATGAAGGTAATCAGCAGCAATGAAGCTAGCAGTACCTTTATTAACTAGCAGTACCTTTATTTTGTATCAGCAGTACCATGATGATACTAGCTACAAAACAACATAACCACATAAATGAGTCAGGGTGTTCATTGACCTGATGGGTGTATACTCCATACCTCCAAGCCCATTACCAGGTGTAAACTTATCCCTCAAGTGCACTAAATTTTCCAACAGTTTGAGCTTTTTAAGCTTGGCCTTAAATATGACAGCTGATAGATTCGAGTGACGGTCAATGGGAGAAGACCAACAGTTGGTGATAACATTGGTAAAGTCCTCATGAAGCAACCAAGAATTGTAAAACTTAAATGGGATAGGACCAAAATCGTTTACCGAGTTAAGAAGTAGGAGTGGCGAATGATCCGAGAACTACCTGGTGAGAGCTAAAATGTGTGAATTCGGCCATCTATCAAGGAAGTGTTTAGAGATCAAGATACGGTCTATCTTGCTCAACTTGGAACCCAAAGTATTCATACGAGTGAATCTCATACCTCCCATGGGAATGTCAAGAAGACCTGAAGAGGAGATGAGTTCGTTAAAGAATGAAGCACTCCTATGACAAAAGTGTGATCCCATTGGTTCGGTAGCAGAACGAACTTCATTGAAGTCACCCATAACAACATAAATTGAATTAGCCGAATCAACAAGGGCCTTAATATCCATCCACAACTTCTTTTTCCTACTTAAATCTTGTGGGGCATATACGACAGCAAAGATACAATGAGCATCATAAGGAATCCATTTTCCTGATAGAGCAAGAAAGCCATCACCGATTGTGGAGTCGGACATGGCAAATTCTGACGGGTCCCAGATTGCCATAATTCCACCCGACTTTTCGTCTGATTTTTTCACCAAACAATCAAACAATGAGTGGCCCAATCCCAGATTGCCATAATTCCGCCAAACTTTTTTGTTTTTAACAGTTTATATTTGGGCATGCCAATTTATAACAACAAACTTGTTTTATATAGAAAATTGGTTATTCTTTTTTACTTTTTGTCAATCTAAGCGTAATAATGTTTATCTCAAATTTCTACAATTACACACATATAGATGATACATATACACACATGCAAGTGAACACACACATATTATGATCATTGTCACATATTTATTGATATAGTGTCTAGTAAACATATGACACGACAAACACGCATATAAATATTAAGATAAATATATTATAAATACACTTATAAAATGAATATCTATTTATAAATTTGATTTATTTAGTCATTTATTTATATTATATTAATTATATATTATTATATAATAAAACAGGTTCGGTTCGGTTTTTATGGTTCGGTTTATGGACGAAAACCAAAACCGAACTGTATTTTTCGGTTTTAGAAAAAGTAAAAACCGAACAATCGGATTTTAGTTTCGGTCGGTTATTTCGGTTCGGTTTTTTCATTTTTTTTTGCTCACCCCTACTTATTTGTATTACTTTTGCAGGTCAAACTTTTTTTTGAAGTAATAAATTGTTTAAAAAAAAAGTAAGTATGATGCTTAGATTCGATGTATGTGTTTGGTTCTTTCGTTAAACATGAGATGTTGGACTTTCTCTTATTTGTAAACCTTCTAAAAGATTATACTCGATCTACTTCAGCAAAAGTTATAGAAATGTTGTTTGCTTCTTACTTATACAAGAAATTAGTTAATGAGTTACTTAGGTAGCGTTTAGTTGTAGAAAAACTTTTTTGTAACGCACTTAAATGTTTGACACGTCGCTATTACCCTACGGGTATCTACCTTGATCCTTGCGTATAAATAAGAATGTTGTAAATGAGTAAATTATTATCTCTTGCAATAAGTGTGAAACACATTCAAGAGCATTTACTTCTCCAAATAGAATTATAGTCCCTGAGTATTCTGTTGGTTAGTATAGTTTTTACTTAAACAATAACTTTAGTTCTTGTTTAAGTTTAGTGAGGAGATCACAAATATTTTCATTCAACTTAGATTGCTATTCCACAACCAATCTTAAGTAAAAAAAAAATAAAAATGTATTCACTTCTATTAAGAATTTAAATGTTGAAGATATCTTTGTGTTTACTTATCCGTTTATCATGGCCGAATTTAAGTATGTACGGGGTGGTCGACCGCACAAGGCCTCCATTTTTCAGGAGCCTCTAATATTTAAAATTGTCCACGTTAATACGAACTAAATTTGAGATGATTTAAGCCTCTTACATTTTGTTTACCATTATACAACCTTTGCCTCAATAAAGAAAAATGAATGTTGAGTTTTTTTTTTTTTTTTAGTAGCGTAAACAGATTTTAGAGTAAAATATATCGTTCATCCCTGAACTTGTACATAGCCATCATGCTGAGTCTAAGAACCTTTTTTTTTTGGTCACCAGATGACCCTACTTGCATGTTTTCCATCACCCAAGGTCCCTTTGACCGTTTTCCCTCGGTCAACCTCCGTTATGTATTGTCGCATTTGTTTTTACTCTGAGGGCATAATGGTTATTTAATATAGTAATTAACTTTGAGTAAATGTAAACTACGTCTACCACCTGACAAGCTACAATGTAATTTCTCCCCTATGAATAGCCACCTCCTTCTTATTACCGCTCATCCTTAAACTTTTCTCTGTCCAAAAATCTTATCTTTTTACCTTTCTTATCATCAAATCTTAATATGGTTCGTTGCAGTTGCTCGAGACCAGCCATGGTAAAAACGTGCTGGAACAATGTTAATCTTGGACGGAGGTTCTATGCGTGTCCATGACAGCCCGACAGGTTAGGACATCTAAATTTTTTTTGATGTTTAACTTGTAAGTTTCATGTTCTTTAATGCTTTGTTGTAAACAGTAACAATGCTTGTTTAAGTTTCTGTTTAAATTTTAAGTGGTAAGTTTTATGTACAGTAACAATGGTGGTTATCCTTAGTTGCCAACTTTTCATTTTTACGTTTAGGGTTCAACTTGTCCGTTCATTGGGTGGTACGATCCACCCATTTGTCCAAGGGCCATGGTTAGGAGGTAATACAACAATGCCAAGCTGAACTTATTGCTGAGACAGACCGAGCGGTAATCTCGGCTACCTCGGGTAACGAGCACGAGGCTACGAACTCACCTTAATTCAGGGAAATCTGATTGATGTCAAAAGTGACTCAGATATTAGACGGCCTACTCACGCAACACGACTTAGAGAGGGTCGAAATGGGGTTTTAGGGTTTCTCGGCTAGAAAACGATTCGAAAAGGGCTTCTAAGGCTCGATCTTGGCTTCCAATGGCTTCTAAGGACTCTTATACTACTACTAGGACTGAGTGAGAGCAAAGATTGGAGGTGGTGAGGCTGTTTGGGATGGGTTTGAATGGTTGTGGTTTCCTCGGCTATTTATAGGGTCGAACAAAGAGTAATGGCAAAGTTGCTTGGAGTGGTGGCCAAGGGTGGAGGGGGGGTGACTCATGGCAGCTAGGTTGTGACTAGGAGAAGCTATGGCAGTAGCTAGGGGTGGTGTGGAGTGGTGTGTGGCTATGGTGGTGTCGCAGTGACACTTTGGCCACAAGGTGGTGACGAGGAGGTGATGGTGGTGTTTGGTAGGTTGCTTGGTGATGACAAGCTGGTGATGGAGGTGCTAGGTTGCTAGGATAGGTCATGGTGGTGCTAGGGTGCTAGTTTAACTAGTTTTTAGGATTTAGGGTTTAATTTAGGATTAGGGTTTGATTAGGGTTTAGCACTAGGATTAGGGTTTACAAAGTAATTAGGGACTAGGTTTAAGGTTTAGGAATCATGTACTAAGTGGTTGTAACTTGTGCTAAAGAAATGGTAAGGTTTAAACATGGTTTAGGCACTTAAATAACCTAATTTGGATTCTAAGCTTAAAAGACTTGTACATTGGGCTTTAAATAGTTGTACTAAAGTTTAGGAAGGAAAATATAGCTAAGATAACTTATACCTAAGCCTTGAGCACTTTCAAACTAGTTTTAACTTGAAATTAGGGTTTTTGAAATAACCGTAAACGTATAGGGCTTGTTTTGGTAAAATGTTAGAAATAGTAAGTTAGGTTGATAGTATACTTGATAAAATGATTTTTAAAACATTAACTTGACATATTAGGAGGTTTACATGATGTAAACATAGAGATATTTGGCATTGGTAGTTGCGTGAGCACGTCTAGTGGGCTATGTAAGTTACTTTACATAGTTGGAATGAAATGAAGCAAAAATTTTACCCGTGAAAATGATATTTATATATCATGAGTGTGGATGACATAGAGGAAATTTGTGAGTGTGGATGACATAGAGGAAATTTGTGAGTTATTACAGGAATCTTCTCCAGAAATCACTTATCGGATTACCAGAGAAGTGCTGCGGAAGATACTTCAGATGGCTGATTCAACAGACGAATATGTGCAAGAAACTGGAAAGAGACGACGATTTTTCAGTTGCTAGATGTACAGCCAACCAAATACGCGCCTGCTTATTCATCGAATGTGTATTTCCATGCTTAGACACATATACAGTTATAGTGAGTTATCCCAAACACCCCTGTAGCCATAGATTGAGCGTACTATGATTCAAACGATATGATAATTAAATATGCAGCTCATATTTAATAAATAAGAAATTTAAATATCAACATATTTAATATACCTTAACTAATTAGGTCAGTGTAGAATGGAAATATGCCTGTAGGTGCAATTGCAAATTTAGTAGATGAGGTTACTTACTTGACCTTATGGCGCCACATGTTCTTGGGCTTGAACAGGCCAGGAAGATTTGTAAAAATAAAATCGAAGTAGTGGTTAAAACTATTTAGAATTTGCTTATTGCGCTTTGAATCAGCTTTTGTTTAGGTAAGAGCGATTGTGATGTTGATTGTATAGTTAGGATTTTTATGAGTGTGTATAATTAGATCAGCGTGTAGGTTTTAAGGTAATATATGGGTTTTTTGGTCATTCTATCACAGGAGTGACTATATGATTATTTTGGTTTCATGTAGCAATGTTTAAGGGGTTTGAAGGTTGCTTTACATGGGGTTATAAATTTATGTCTGGTGCAGAGGCATGTGCATAACTTGCAGTGACTTAGATACTTCGATTTGTGCAGGTCGTTGCCAGAATGGAAGCAAACGGAAAGAAAGTTGAATTGAAGGTTCCAAAAGGGTGTCTAATTATTCAGTCCGGAAAACAGGTAAAGAAAATGCTGTTAAAAAGATCATTTTGTGCTTTTAATGGTTTATGAAGTTATACTCTTTTGAGATTATCTTACATGAGCAATACTTTTAGTGTATACGTATAATTGTGGTGAGGTTAATAATCTTAAAAAAGGGTAACGATTTTGTTCAAATTAGTGGATTTGAAAGAGGCTGAGGTAATGTTATGTGCAGGCCTTATTCGGGATTCAGGCGCATTGGCCTTACGTGATTTGGCAGCATATTTGTGTTCCAGGTAATTTTGATACTGTATTATGCTTCTTTTAAGTCAGCTTCTAATTAATAATTTGCTTCCGCAGTTCTGCACCACTTAATTGTATACAAAAAGGATATTTGCCACCAGAATGGTAAAATAAGAGGCTGTCACCGGCCTATGGAGCGGCTCATCGTTAACCGTATACTGGGTAGCTTGCGTCATATGATCAGATCAACCAAACAATATTAGTAAAAGGTGTGATGAAGAATGGCTTGGGGACACATGTGACTGTCAGTTTCGCAGCAGGGTTTGTAGCTGCAGTTGTGTCGATTCCAGTAGATGTGACCCAATTATATTTGGTTTATCCTCACCAGTATCGGTAAAATTCAATACTTATTTCACACATATACTTTTTGGATCATTTTTAGTTTTTCACTTCTCATGAGAGGATAAAAGCCGCAAGTATTTTTTAGTCTCTTCCAGTGTACTATCTGACTAGAGTGACAAACTAATTACAAGTAGGATTTCATGTGTACAAGTCGAGATTGTATCCCTTTAGTAACGAGTTATGGAGTTGTTTGCTAAGGTTTCTGTGGGCGTTTGGTTGTGTGTCAGGTCTCAGACATTGGAGCCTTGAACCATGGAAAGTGAAAGAAGAGTGGTGAAATTGGAGCCTTGAAGCATTCTACTATATTGTAACTGTGGACAAGTAATCTCGACATTGCTCCGTAACATGAAGGACCGATAACGTTAAGTAGATAGTTTATAACCGCTTGGTAGTTATGACAGTTAAGTTAGTTAAGTTAGTTATTCGGTTAGTTAGTTAAAGGTACTTAGAATTCGGTTACAAAGCCAAGGGACATAATGGTTAGTTTGTACCGGTTCATGTAGTATAAATATGTACAAATCGTGTGATGTAAAAAGTTAGACGAAATAATTATTCAGTAATATTTGCAACTCATAATTCGACTCACATTTGGGACAACAATTGGCATCAGAGCAAGTGTTCATCACACGTTCATTGGATACCAAAATTCGAACAAGAAACACCATATAGTACGTACGCTGGAATAGAAGAAGAACCAGTGGGAAAGTGTTGTGTTCAAAGCAGAAATACAACGCCTAGATAATTAGGAATGCAAGGGAGATAGTGCACGATCAAACTTGTGTGGAGTTGCAAACGTATACATCAAACGGATTGGTGGGAGTTTGTTGTGATCATTGGTACGCGACAACAAACTAGGAAGGATACAATATTGTAAAAGATTTGTTGGTAACTGCATAAACGCAGCAACAAGGAAGAAAGATACGACGTCAAGAGATAGGAACTTTGTGGAGTAAAGGAAACCGGTTGACAAAGGAAACACACAAAGGGATACGCGTTATAAACACAAGAGAAAGAGTTGCTTGTAGATTGGTTGGAAGATACCAAGAGAAGGAAACAATCTAGGATTGTTTGTGGGAAAGAAAACGTTAGCAATACAAGAACAACAACAATATCGAACAAAAAAACAAGCCGATCACTTGTTTTGAAGGAAATACCGACGGGTATTTGGAGTTTTTGTTGTAGGATACGATGTGGAACAAGAAGGAGTATTGTGGAACAACGTTTGGAGAAGAACAAGCAACAATGACAAACAAAACTAACAATTGTTTTGTCGTGGGAAATAATACCGAGTGGTATTAGTGAAGAAAAAAAGCAAACTGATTGCTTTGTTTTGAAATATCGAAAGATATTGGTTTTGTGTAGACTTGGGGTTCGAAAAGATTAAAAAGGGTTTGAAAAAGGACAGAAACAAAACAACAAGTTTTGGGTTCGGTTGAAAGGATACCGAGGAAGAGAAAGGTTCTAGGGCACGCGGTCTTGGAACAGGTTACAAGTCGTACACAAGGAGATAGCAATGTGAGGCAAGTGGGAATAACGAAAGCAAAGGAAGTCGTGTGGTTTGTTGGGACAGAAAGAAGTCGAGAAGAACAGAAAGCAATTCGAATTTTGTTTTGATTTGGGTGACTCGGTTTGGTGAAAAACAACAACAACAACGAATTCGAAGTTGTTTTTGGTTTGGTGAATCGATTTGAAAAAGAACAACAATGACAAGGGAACAAAAATGAGGTCACAAGTCACAATTTCTGGATTTCAATTATAATAGATAGTATAGGATTTTATTGTCGTACTATTAGGAAATCCCGAGAACTATTTTATTGATCCCGTATTACTAGGATTCCCGGATAAACAATTATTATTCCCTGTAGTATTAGGAATTCCCATAAGAGCAAGGATAACCCCGCACGTTAGAAGGTGAAGATCATAAACACACTTAGGATGTCGGGTGACGATGCAAATGGTACTACGCCACCAAAACCCATAACACCAATCGCACAATACCAATGCCCAAAATTGAAAACCACAAACTACACAGTGTGGGCTATACAAATTAAGGTTATATTAGAAGCATACGGTTTATGGGAAGCGATAGAACCTAAGGAAAACATGCAAGTAGATGATAAGAAGGACAAGGAAACGACGGCAACAATGGCCTTCCTATATCAAGCGTTGACCGAAGATGTGATTTTACAAGTAGCGGGTTGTAAAACGGCAAAGGAACTATGGGAATCGTTAAAAAGGAGACACGTTGGAGAAGAGAGAGTGCAGCAATCACGGTTACAATCATTGATGATTGGATTACAAACACTTCAAATGAAGGAAGATGACACGGTGGATGCTTTTACGGCTAAACTAAACGGATACGCCACTAAGGCAAAAGAGTTAGGGAAAACTTTGGATGAATCACTTTTAGTACGAAAACTATTAGATTCCACACCAGATAGATTCATTCACATAGTAGCATCCATAGAACAATCAAATGATCTCGACGATATTACCTTAGATGAGATCACGGGAAAACTCAAAGCATTTGAAGAAAGGATAAAACTCCGGAAAGGAGGACAAGTTTAAAGCCAGGAAAACTTACTGTTTGCACATGGCGAACACTCGAGAAAAGGAAAGCGTTTTAGTAAACGCGGAGGTAGATCAAATTTTTCACGAGAAAACTGGCAGAGTGATAGAAACAGATATGACTCGAAGGAAGAAAGCTCAACTCACAAAGGAAAGTCAAACAGGAATAAACGTGGGGGAGATATGAGCAAAGTAAAATGTTTCAAGTGTGGAAAACTTGGACATTTTAGGAAAAATTGTAGAGGAACATCGACAACTCAGGAACAATCAAACCTTATCTTAGAAGAAGAAGAACCATCACTATTAATGGCAACACACGAAACTGAACACGAGGAAGTTTTGTTGAATGAAGGGTAAATTCAACCCGAAAAATATGCTACAGCAGATGCAAGCATATGGTACTTAGATAATGGTGCAAGTAACCATATGACAGGAACTATGAGTCATTTTAGAGATATTGACGAAAGTATGACAGGACGCATTCATTTTGGAGATGGATCGTATGTGGAGATAAAAGGAAGAGGCTCTATATTGTTAGGTTGTAAGAACAACGAATAGAAGATAGTATCAGATGTATACTACATACCAAACCTAAAGAGCAACATACTGAGTTTAGGACAACTCACAGAGATAGGTTGTAAGGTCATCATGGATGGAAACCAACTGACCTTGTATGATAAGAATAAGAAGTTGTTGATGAAGATTGAAAGATCGAAAAATAGACTTTATAGTATTAGAGTGCAAATAGAAACACCTATATGCCTCTTAGCAAATATAGATAACCAAGCATGGTTATGGCATGCTAGACTAGGTCACTTAAACTTTGACGACATCAATAGGATGACAAGGAAGGGTCTAGTGGAAGGAATACCAAGAATAAATCATGCAGGACAGATTTGTGATGCATGTTTATTAGGAAAGCACAGTAGAACACCATTCCCAAATCAAGCTAAGTTCAGATCAAAGAACCCATTAGACTTAGTATATGGAGATTTATGTAGTCCAATAAGTCCAGCCACACACTCCGAAAAGAAATATATTTTCTTGTTAGTAGACGCTTGTACACGATTTATGTGGGCTTACTTTCTAACATCGAAAGATCAAGCCTTTGACACTTTCAAGAAATTTAGACAACAAATTGAAATGGAAATGAGATTGAAGTTGAGGATGCTAAGAACAGATAGGGGAGGTGAATTTACATCTAATGAATTCACCAATTACTGTAAGGAAAATGGAATAGCACGACAGTTGACAGCACCTTACTCACCACAACAAAATGGAGTAGTGGAAAGGAGAAATAGGACAGTGTTATCAACTACGAGGTGTATGATGAAAGCAATGAAGTTACCATTAACTTTTTGGGCGGAAGCAGTTAGACACGCTATTTACATACTTAATAGGGTACCTACACGAGCCCTGGTAGATAAAACTCCATATGAGGCACTCTACAACAGAAAACCAAATCTGGAAAACCTAAGAATATTCGGATGCACAGCTTATGCCAAGATAACAATATCTCAATTGAATAAGCTGGATGATAGAAGCATACCAATGATTTACTTAGGAGTAGAGGAAGGATCAAAAGCATGTAGGTTATATGATCCAATAGGAAGGAAGAAACATGTTAGTAGGGATGTAAAGTTTATGGAAACAAAACCGTAGGATTGGGATAAAGATGGAGAAGAAACAAGTACACAAGACTCATTTTGGGCAAGTTTTGTGGTAGAAGGAGTTGACAATGAAAAAACCTACACCAGTCAACACAGAAAACAATGATAACGTATATCAGGAACATGATCTAACTCCAGATCCAAATTCACCAATCACCCCACCTACATACAGAATCATGGATGGCAAGTACATCACTTAGATGTAAAATCAGCATTTTTACATGGAGATTTGAAGGAAGAAGTCTATGTTACACAACCTGAAGGATTTATTAAACAAGGAAATTCAGGGAAAGTCTACAAGCTTATTAAAGCTTTGTACGGCTTAAGACAAGCACCGCGAGCTTGGAATGTGAAACTTGATCAAACATTGAAGTCATTAGATTTTAAGAAATGTAATCTCGAACAAGCAGTTTACACGAAGAGAAGCAAGACTTCTACACTTATAGTTGGAGTTTATGTAGATGATTTGATAATCACGGGCACTCCAAGGAAGGAAATAGACTTGTTCAAATCCCAGATGGAAGATAAATTTGAAATGAGCGACTTAGGATTGTTAGCTTATTACCTTGGGATAGAAGTTACTCAGACAGGAGGAGAGATTACAATCAAGCATGCAAGTTATATTAACAATATCTTGAAGGAAACAAGTATGATGGATAGTAGTGACACAAAGATACCAATGGATCCCGGTACTAAGTTGGTCAAGGCGGAAGATGGAAACTCAGTTGACGCAACTTATTACAGAAGCTTAATTGGAAGTCTTAGGTACTTACTACATACACGACCAGATCTTAGTTACTCAGTTGGACTACTCAGCAAATTTATGCAAGACCCAAAGGATCATCACCTGAAGGCAGTGAAGCAAGTAATCCGATACATCAAAGGAACAAAGGAGCATGGCGTAATATACAAGAAAGAAGGCGGCTGCAAGATTACAGGTTACAGAGATAGTAGTTATGGAATCAACACCGATCAAGGAAAAGGAACTACTGGAATAGTATTTTATTTTGGAGAATCACCTATTACCTGGTGTACTCAGAAGCAACCAACTGTGGCGCTCTCATCATGTGAATCAGAATTCATGGCAGCTACTGGAGCAGCATGTCAAGCCTTATGGTTAAAACGACTACTTAGTGAATTAACTGGTTGGGAAGAGAAAAGGATAACGCTGAAGGTCGACAACATTTCAGAAATAGCACTCATCAGGAACCCAGTAGTTATGGAATCAACACCGATCAAGGAAAAGGAACTACTGGAATAGTATTTTATTTTGGAGAATCACCTATTACCTGGTGTACTCAGAAGCAACCAACTGTGGCGCTCTCATCATGTGAATCAGAATTCATGGCAGCTACTGGAGCAGCATGTCAAGCCTTATGGTTAAAATGACTACTTAGTGAATTAACTGGTTGGGAAGAGAAAAGGATAACGCTGAAGGTCGACAACATTTCAGCAATAGCACTCATCAGGAACCCAGTTTTGCATGGAAAAAGCAAGCACATCGACATTCGCTATCATTTCATTCGTGAATGCGTAGAGAATGGGCACCTAAATGCGGAACACGTCAGTGGAGAACTACAAAGAGCAGATATTCTAACAAAAGCTCTACCAAGATTGAAGTTTGTGACTATGCGGCAAATGCTCGGAGTTCAAGACTTAGGACAAAGCAACGATCAAGATTAAGGAGGAGAATGTGGACAAGTAATCTCGACATTGCTCCGTAACATGAAGGACCGATAACGTTAAGTAGATAGTTTATAACCGCTTGGTAGTTATGACGGTTAAGTTAGTTAAGTTAGTTATTCGGTTAGTTAGTTAAAGGTAGTTAGAATTCGGTTACAAAGCCAAGGGACACAATGGTTAGTTTGTACCGGTTCATGTAGTATAAATATGTACAAATCGTGTGATGTAAAAAGTTAGACGAAATAATTATTCAGTAATATTTGCAACTCATAATTCGACTCACATTTGGGACAACAGTAACCAACTGTAAAACTCAGGAACACTACCACAAAGCCCCCCAAGGGAAGAGGAACTCGACGAACCAAAAAAGATAGATGCAGAAAAGAAAGGTGAGCCAGTGAAAAGACCACTGTTCCCAGACCAGCCAGCCATCACAAAGAAACAAAAAGGTACAAAACTACACTTTAGTTTAATGGTGGAATAAATTCATAGAACCTGACACATGAGTGTATCAGGTTGTTACCGATTGAATAAAAGTAGAACCGCGTTATTCAAAGTTAAAATCATCATGTAATATGGTAATTGCGTAGGATCACCCAGAGAGGGGAAATCTAGCTTCTTCGCTGAATATATACACGTAGGGCATGATACATGTTGTTTTAAGTGTGCCAAAATGGACAGTTTGGACAGATATCTTTGATATGGCCATAGAGTCGAAACGGGTAAATATCAGATTTGTGTAGTTTAGGGTCTGAGGTTGGTCAAAAGAGCTCAAAATTTCACTAAGCTCAAGTTTCGTTGACTTTCGTTGCCACATACATTATCTCTATAAGACCTGGGTGCTGATGGATACATGTATCAATAGGTAAACATTTCTTAGGTCACTTGAGGTTCGGTCGAGCTATAAATCTCAGGTAGTTTAAAGAAGAATAAAATTATTAAAAAATACAGAAAATTTTTGCCGAATGAAGATAAAGAGATTTTTGGGATTGCGTAACTTTTAAAGACTTTAAGTTGAATATCAATGTAAAATTTGTCAAGTACACAATATTTAGGCTTTATGTGGTCTAATGACCTCGATGCAAAGGCTCTAATATTGCCCATAAAACCAGTGGAGAATCATCTTCACAGGGTATTTTATGCAATAAATATTTGTTCATTTCTATTAGCAGGTTTGGAAATTTTTCAGGCCCGCCTCCTTCGAATTTGGATTTGGACCATACTAATTATCTTCTTTCTGCTTCAACAAGATCATCACCACCAACAGTGGAACTCCCATAACTGAAACAGCAGCACCAACCCCAACAACTTCCAAAATAGCAGACTCACCAATACTCTCACTCCCAGAAGCTGCAGACACCAGTTCAACCGAAAAACAGTCTCACTAGACCCAGCAGCTGACAAACCAACAACCACACAACCCAGGGCACCGCAGCCATCGCAAACGAAGAAGAAAACCAAGAAATGATCAAAGCAGTGTTGTCCCAAATTGTATATTGAAATGTAAAAGTTGCAAAGTAAATGAATAAGTGTTTTTCAAATAAAGTGTCTAACCATTCATTCAAATACAATACATACATATATAGGTTTCCAATCGGTGCATGGAACCATTGTGTCGTTTCATGCTTAACCGACATTAACTAATAACTACCATAACCGAATTTCAGTTATTAACTATCTAGGTGACATGTTTGGTCCTTTGTCTAACATAATATTACATATGAACTATGAGAAGCAATGTGTCAAGATTATATTTGACCACATTCTCCTCCTTAATCTTGATCGTTGCTTCGTCCTAAGTCTTGAACTCCGAGCATTTGTCTCATAGTCACGAACTTCAATCTTGGTAGAGCCTTTGTTAGAATATCTGCTCTTTGTAGTTCTCCGCTGACATGTTCTACATTGATGTGCCCATTCTCTACGCATTCTCGAATGAAATGATAGCGAATGTCGATGTGTTTGCTCCTTCCATGAAAAACTGGGTTCTTGACAAGTGCTATTGCTAAAATGTTATCCACCTTCAACGTTATCCTTTTTTCTTCCCATCCAGTTAATTCACTGAGTAATCGCTTTAACCATAAGGCTTGACATGCTGCTGCAGTAGCTGCCATAAATTCTGATTCACATGATGAGAGCGCCACTGTTGGTTATTTTTGAGCACACCAAGTGATAGGTGATTCTCCAAAGTAAAATACTATCCCAGTAGTTCCTTTTCCTTTATCTGTGTTGATTCCATAACTACTGTCACTGTAACCTGTAATGTTGTTGCCGCCTTCTTTCTTGTAAACTATGCCATGCTCCTTTGTTCCTTTGATGTATCGAATTACTTGTTTTACTGCCTTTAAGTGATGTTCCTTCGGGTCTTGCATGAATCTGCTGAGTAATCCGACTGAGTAACTAAGATCTGGTCTTGTATGCAATAAGTACCTGAGACTTCCAATTAAACTTCTGTAATAAGTTGCGTCAACTGTGTTTCCTTCTTCCGCCTTGACCAACTTAGTACCGGGATCCATTGGTACTTTTGTATCATTGCTATCTGTCATACTTGTTTCCTTTAAGATCTTGTTAATATATCCTGCCTGTTTGATTGTAATCTCTCCTCCTGTCTGTGTAACTTCTATCCCAAGGTAATAAGCTAACAATCCTAAGTCGCTCATTTCAAATTTATCCTTCATTTGGGATTTGATCAATTCTATTTCCTTCCTTGGAGTGCCTGTTATTATCAAATCATCTACATAAACTCCAACTATAAGTGTAGAAGTTTTGCTTCTCTTCGTGTAGATTGCTTGTTCGAGATTACACTTCTGAAAATCTAGTGACTTTAGCGTTTGATCAAGTTTTACATTCCAAGCTCTCGGTGCTTGTCTTAAGCCATATAAAGCCTTAATAAGCTTGTAGACTTTCCCTGAATTTCCTTCTTTAATAAATCCTTCAGGTTGTGTAACATAGACTTCTTTCTTCAAATCTCCATGCAAAAATGCTGATTTTACATCTACGTGATGTACTTGCCATCCATGATATGCTGCTAATGCTAATATTAACTGAACCGTTTCAATCCTAGCAACTGGCGCAAATACTTCATCGAAGTCTATTCCTTGTTCTTGTACATATCCTTTTGCTACTAAGCGAGCCTTATATTTGATGATCTTTCCTTTTGCATCTCTCTTTGTTTTGAAAACCCATTTAAGTCCTATTGCTTTCTGTTCTTCAGGTAAATCGGTAAGAGTCCATGTGTTATTCTTGTTGATTGAATCCAATTCAATTTCCATGGCCTCAATCCATTTCTTGTCCGTTGATGCTTCCTTGTAATTACGTGGTTCTTCTTCTGTGAGCAGTAAACTTGTAGTTTCAACTCCAGGTGCATCCCTATATAATTCCGATATATTTCTAAAACCTCGTACTGGTCTATCATCAAATCTATGATCTGAGTTCCCAAGTGAACTAGTAGTAGCTTCTTTTTCTTCTTCTTCTGAGTGTGGGTTGTAAGTGTATGTAGGTGGGGTAATTGGTGAAGTTGGATCTGGAATTAGATCCTGTTCATCATATATGTTATCAGTGTTTTCTGTGTTGACTGGTATAGGTTTTTCATTGTCAACTCCTTCTATCACAAAACTTGTCCAAAATGAGTCTTGTATACCTTCTTCCTCTTCATTCTTATTCCAATCCCACGGTTTTGTTTCCATAAACTTTACATCCCTACTAACATGTTTCTTCTTTCCTATTGGATCATATAACCTATATGCTTTTGATCCTTCCTCTACACCTAAATAAATCAATGGTATGCTTCTATCATCCAGCTTTTTCAACTGAGGTATTGTTATCTTGGCATAAGCTGTGCATCCGAATATTCTTAGGTTTTCCAGATTTGGTTTTCTGTTGTAGAGTGCCTCATATGGGGTTTTATCTATCAGGGCTCGTGTAGGTACCCTATTGAGTATATAAATGGCGTGTCTGACTGCTTCCGCCCAAAAAGTTAATGGTAACTTCATTGCTTTCATCATACTCCTCGTAGTTGATAACACTGTCCTATTTCTCCTTTCTACTACTCCATTTTGTTGTGGGGAGTAAGGTGCTGTCAACTGTCGTGCTATTCCATTCTCTTTACAGTAATTTGTGAATTCATTTGATGTAAATTCACATCCCCTATCCGTTCTTAGCATTCTCAACTTTATTCTCATTTCCATTTCTATTTGTTGTCTATAATTCTTGAAAGTGTCAAAGGCTTGATCTTTCGTTGTCAGAAAATAAGCCCACATAAATCGTGTACAGTCGTCTACTAACAAGAATATATATTTCTTTCCGGAATTTGTGGCTGGACTTATTGGACCACATAAATCTCCATATACTAAGTCTAATGGGTTCTTTGATATAAACTTAGCTTGATTTGGAAATGGTGTTCTACTGTGTTTTCCTAATAAACATGCATCACAAATCTGTCCTACATGGTTTATTCTTGGTACTCCTTCTACTAGACCCTTCCTTGTCATCTTGTTGATTTGATCAAAGTTCAAGTGACCTAGTCTAGCATGCCATAACCATGCTTGGTCATCTAACTGTGCTAAGAGGCATATAGGTGTTTCTATTTGCAGTCTAATACTATAAAGTCTATTCTTTGATCTTTCAACCTTCATCAACAACTTCTTATTCTTATCATACAAGGTCAGTTGGTTTCCATCCATAATGACCTTACATCCTATCTCTGTGAGTTGTCCTAAACTCAATATGTTGCTCTTTAGGTTTGGTATATAGTATACATCCGATACTATTTTCTGTTCATTGTTCTTACAGCCTAACAATATAGAGCCTTTTCCCTTTATCTTTACATACGATCCATCTCCAAAACGAATGCATCCTGACGTACTTTCGTCAATATCCTTAAAATGACTCTTAATTCCCGTCATATGGTTACTTGCACCATTATCTAAATACCATATGCTTGCGTCTGCTGTAGCATAATTTCCTGGTTGAATTTGGCCTTCATTCAACAAAACTTCTTCGTGTTCGTTTGTTGCCATTAACAGTGATGGTTCATCGTCTTCTAAGATAAGGTTTGATTGTTCCTGAGTTGTTGATATTCCTCTACAATCTTTCTTAAAATGTCCAAATTTGTTGCACTTGAAACATTTTACTTTACTCAAATCCTTCTCACTTGTATACCTATTTGAGTTTCCTTTGTGATTTGAGTTTCCTCCTTGTGAGTTATTTCTGTTTCTATTATTTTGCCAGTTTCCTCGTGAATAGTTTGATCTACCTCCACGTTTACTAAATCGTCTACCTTTTCTAGAGTGTTCGCCGTGTGCAAATAATAAGTTTTCCTGGCTTTCAGCTTGTCCTCCTTTCCGGAGTTTTATCCTTTCCTCAAATGCCTTGAGTTTTCCTGTGATCTCATCTAAGGTAATATCGTCGAGATCATTTGACTGTTCTATGGATGCTACTATGTGAATGAACCTATCTGGTGTGGAGTCTAATAGTTTTCGTACTAAAAGTGATTCATCCAAAGTTTTCCCTAATTCTTTTGCCTTCGTGGCATAACCATTTAGTTTGGCCGTAAATGCATCCACTGTGTCATCTTCCTTCATCTGAAGTGTTTGAAATCCAATCATTAGTGATTGTAACCATGCTTGCTGCACTCTTTCTTCTCCAACGTGTCTCCTTTTTAATGATTCCCACAGTTCTCTTGCCGTTTTACAACTTGCTACTTGTAAAATTACATCCTCGGTCAATGCTTGATATAGGAAGGCAATCGTTGCCTTATCCTTCTTTTCATCTACTTGCGTGTTTTCCTTAGGTTCTATTGCTTCCCATAAACCTTGTGCTTCTAGTATGACCTTAATTTGTATAGCCGATACGGTGTAATTTGTGGTTTTCAATTTTGGGCATTGATATTGTGCAATTGGGGTTGTGGGTTTTGGTAACGTAGTACCATTTACATATTCTCCCGACATCTTATTTGTGTTTAGTATCTTCACCTTTAATGTGTGGGGTTATCCTTACTAGTATGGGAATTCGTAATCGTATAGGGAACAATAATAGTTTTTTCGGGAATCCTAATGATATGGGATCAATAAGTAGTTCTCGGGGATTCCTAATAATATAAAACTAAACTTCTATACTACTTTATGATATGAGATCAGAAATTTAGAACTTCTAACCGAGTTGTTGTGTTATCAAACACAACGTATCCCTTTTTCTGAATTTGTTCTTATACGAGATCCCCACTGATTTTTGTTCCTTCTTTTTTCCTTGTTCTCACGTTAATGCTTCCAAAGTTTGTTGCTGTCTTGTTGTTGCAATAATTCTTCTTGTTCTGTCGGTATTCCACCAAACAACAATCCCTTTTTTGTGTTGTTATTCCTTCCCTTTTTTTTGTACCCAACGAGTAACAAAAAATTCACAGCTTCCTTTTTGAATTCCTAGTCGACTTCAACCCACAGCAAACTTTCGAATTCTTTTGTTGCTTTGTTGTTGCTTTAGATTCGAACCAAACTTTATTCTCCCTGCCAACAAATCACACTACACGTTGTTTTTTTTTTATACCAATCCTTGGTACTCCTTCACCGAAACAAAACTTGCTTCTGATTTATCTTCCACCGAAACAAAATGATTCCTTTGCTTCTGATTTCGTTGTTGTTGTTATTCTTCCACACCAAAAATCCTTGAGTACTCCTCTTTGCTTCTTTCCCACGTATACGTATATATCACCACAACAACGTTCTTCTCTTTACTTTGTGTATTGTTTTCCAACCGGTTTTTTTTCACAAAGTATCCTTCCCACTTGTTCTATAATCGAAACGAAGTGTATATTTCCTGTGTTGCTGTAACAGCAAGTCACAGACAAATTTCCAGCGCTTCTTTTCCACTCTTGTTCCACGTCTCCTTGTTAACGCTAAAGAGTTTCCTTCCTTCCCACCAATAACGTTTGATGTGAACGTTTGCAACTCCCACGCAAAACAGATCGTGCACTATCTCCTTTACGTCTCTCCTTATTCAAGTTGTTTGTTTCTTTGGAAGATAAAAGAAAACAAACCGTTCCCTACTGAAAAAAACAAGGATGTTTTTCTCTTTTTTCAGCGTGTTCTTCTATGGCCTCTCGTTGAGATTGTTGTTATGCAGAAACAGGAATCTTTTCGTGTATAACCCTAATGTTGTCCCAAATTGTATATTGAAATGTAAAAGTTGAAAGTAAATGAATAAGTGTTTTTCAAATAAAGTGTCTAACCATTCATTCGAATACAATACATACATATATAGGTTTCCAATCGGTGCATGGAACCATTGTGTCGTTTCATGCTTAACCGACATTAACTAATAACTACCATAACCGAATTTCGGTTATTAACTATCTAGGTGACATGTTTGGTCCTTTGTCTAACATAATATTACATATGAACTATGAGAAGCAATGTGTCAAGATTATATTTGACCACAAGCAGCACCAAAAACCAGATTTTGTAACCACCAAATGAAAAGCCTTATAGCATAGGCAAAACCGATATGTACAGTAACAGACCAAAGCGCCCACAACTATCGTTAAGAACCTGCATTGAACTATGTAACTCCTCCTTTTGTCGAATGATTTCTGAGGCAACATTATCAAACTTTAAATGAATAACTTTGTATTAAAACTTCCCTCCGCGAAGCGCGGGCTTATAACCTCGTTACTTGTCATCCTTCATGTCAATTGTTAGACAATCCCTTCATTCAAATACTAATTTGACGTTGAAAACTTTTTTGTTCATTCAGATACTAACTAGACGTTTTAAAGTATTTAATGTGTTTATTTACTTTAATGTCTTTATATTATAGGATGATAATATGCAGAATGTGCAGATATGTTTCTGCATCATGATCGAATTAAACATGAAAATAAGTATCATGTATGTTGAGTATCGATTCACAGGTTTTTAATGTATCAGGATCGAAATTATGATGACTGATAATAATATACAGGAACAAAGAATGGATTGAACCCTTTATTTATTTGATATAGAATACAGGAAAAGGGTTACTTACAAATGTAGAATTCTAACCTATATATGCTAAATGAAATGGTGTGTTTGAAGGGATGTGATGGTTCAGTTTGGACCAAAAGTCACACCCTTTCATGCGTAAGTGCCACAACCATAACTAACTATAATAACTGTCAAATGACAGGTCATCAATCCTAGTAATTCAACCTTATTGGTCGAATATTAAACTGTAATAATACATAGTAACAAATGTCTGTAATATCTAAAAGTATGAGAAGCATTTGGACTTATAAAATCCAACACTCCTCCCTAAGTTCAAATGCTTGATCCTTCTTGTCTTGATGTGGTTTAAACAATGATGGTGAAATCATCATTGTTATCTTTGTCTTCCTTTAACCCTTCCTTGTTGCTGCTTGCTTCTTTTTCTTCATTCTGAGTGCTGCATTGGCAATTGTGCTTTCTTCTAGTTTAAATGCTTCCTGTTCAAGCTTTCTTTCTTCTGTTTTCTTTCTCTTCTGTGTGTTCTTGATTGAAACAAGAGTTTCAATTCTTTTATACTGATTGACAAATTTCGATGGTCTGTTGTTCGATAATCGGCGAACAAAACTGGTTTCATTTTCCTGTGTTCGGAATCGGCGATTGAAAGCGGCAATCGATCTTCATTATGAAACACTTTTTCCATGCTTCTTCTATGTCGTGTATCAGTATCTCTTCTTCTATGCTGTCTTCTTTCTTCAATGTAAAACACATGTTCTTCTTCTTCTTCTTCTTCTTCTTCTTCCAGGATCCTTAACCGTAGTCTCTGATGCCAAATATAGGATGATAATATGCAGAATGTGCAGATATGTTTCTGCATCATGATCGAATTAAACATGAAAATAAGTATCATGTATGTTGTGTATCGATTCACAGGTTTCTAATGTATCAGGATCGAAATTATGATGACTGATAATAATATACAGGAACAAAGAATGGATTGAACCCTTTATTTATTTGATATAGAATACAGGAAAAGGGTTACTTACAAATGTAGAATTCTAACCTATATATGCTAAATGAAATGGTGTGTTTGAAGGGATGTGATGGTTCAGTTTGGACCAAAAGTCACACCCTTTCATGCGTAAGTGCCACAACCATAACTAACTATAATAACTGTCAAATGACAGGTCATCAATCCTAGTAATTCAACCTTATTGGTCGAATATTAAACTGTAATAATACATAGTAACAAATGTCTGTAATATCTAAAAGTATGAGAAGCATTTGGACTTATAAAATCCAACATATATTTCTAACTATTTGTTTAAGTAAATTATGGACTAGTTGTTAGTGTTTGTTTGCTAAAACCTTTGTTTAAAGCAAGTCCTAAACGCTTATACAAATTCGAGAACAACAAAAACACTGATAGATTTGGAGACATCCATCGGTTTCCAACAACAGTGACATATTTTTATGAAATTACCCAATGAGCTCACCCAATCTTCTGTATCTTTGGTTCATATGGTTGGACTTGTTTGCGATCATTCCTTCATGAGAATTCTGCATAGCATCAAGTCCATTTCTCTACGGACACACCAATTATGGACTCCCAAATTACAAGAGCAAAAATATGTTTACGAAAAAAGTTGATAGAAAATTATTGCTGTAACAGGGTGTTTTCTGTACATGAAGATTCATAAAATATTACAAGGTTAAGAAATTGCTAATGCCTCTTATCATAAATAAGTTTTGTTTTATTTTTTTTCAGAAATATATTGTATCTCTATTAGTTTTTGTCGCTTTCAAAGAACAACTTTTCCGTGACTCAAAGTTAACAGATACGTACCACCATATTCAGATGGACGGCACGGTATTAAAAAAGTATTTAAGTCCAATAATCTGGCAAGTTTTTTCATTGGTTTTGTTGATATATCATAGATTTGAAGATACTCAAAGTGCCAAAGGGAAACATGCATGTGATTGTAAGAATTTATGTATTTTGAACTATGTGCTTGTTTATTACTGAAAAATAATATAATATCTTTTCTATTGCATTATAGTCTCCTTACATTGAAACAACTCCTGATTGTAATGCGTGATGCTCGTATATTGGATTCATTTTGGTTTAATTACATCAATTCATTGTATGGCTATAAAAGAGTTACTGGCTTCAACAAATGAGCATCTGAAACCTAATTAGTCAATTAGTTTGTGAACATGATAATGAGCAAGCTTCTAAGATTAGCTAAAAGACAGCACCACACAATTGTCTCTAGAGACATCATCAAACCATCTTCTCCAACCCCAAACTAGTTGAAAACATATAATTTCTCATTGCTTGATCAATGTGCTCCTAACTCATACATGCCGATTGTGGCGTTCTACCCAAGCTCCAAAATTTATCAAAGTTCCATTGATAAAACGTTGGAGTTGAAGAACTCATTATCACAAACATTGACCCAGTACTATCCGTTCGCTGGTAGGCTGAAGCAACATGGCCCTAAATGTGTTGATTGTAATGATTACGGGGTTGAGTTCGTTGAAGCATGCAATGATAGCTCATTGTCAGATTTTCTCCAACATTCAGAGCACGAAGATTTCGACCAACTCTTTCCAAATGATCTGATATGGTACAATCCAAACCTTAAAGGTGACAAGGATGAAAACAGTATCACTTGCCCTTTAGGTGTTCAAGTCAACCATTTTGCATGCGGAGGGGTGGCAGTGGCAACAACTTTTAGCCACAAGATAGGTGACGGAGTAACTATGTAATACCTGAAATTCTATAACATGTAAAATGACCAAATTACCCCTGGGAATTTAAAACCTAAATAAAACATATGTAAAACACAAAATAAATTCCAAACTTCTAGCAATGAACAAGTTATGATCCCAAATAATTTTAACAACTTCATTTAACTTTTATTCAAGCCATAAAATTACCAAAATGCCCTTGGGCGCCTAATATAGCTTAAATTCAAATATTATGATTTAAATAAGGAAACTAATGGAATTAAAATTCATTAAAGTAGAAAATTAAGGCCATTAATTTTCCTAGCATTGAAATTCCGAAATTATGGCCATTATCCCTCCCCTTTGACCGGTCCTTATTTTTAAAATCCAATCACCACATTTTTTCTATCAAACCCTAATTGCCGATTAAGAAGATAACACACCAAAAATCCTTTGAGCCTCCATACGATTTCCACAAATCCTCTAAGTATTTTTTTGTGATCAAGCTACTTCTAAGGAGTCCTGGAAAAATAACTTTGAAGGTGTTCTTTGCACGATTTCATTGTGGTGAATTTTTCTCCCATCGCAACAAACAAGAGAGGTATAATTCGTATATATTCATTCGGCCTTCACAAAATTCGTTTCTCATTTTTCTAACACTCCTTATAACATGTCCAACCTAGGAAAAATAGTGGTGAAGCTTTGTTTGGTCGATCTCTATTTTTGGAGAATTATTTCCTTTCGTGCGCTAGTAAACAAGGTAATTCCTAAATTAATTCTACGACACCTCTAAAATTCGTTGGCCATTTTTCTGATGATCTTCATGTCGAATACAACCTGGGAAAAATGATAAAAACAACCCATGAATCATGGATAAATCGTATTGAAAATATTGCGATATAAACCCTAGAATCGAATATAAAATCAAAAGGCATGCATGCGAATTTTCTGGATCATGTTATTATTTTTCATGGCATCTATGATCATCATATAACACTAGAAAAATGTTACTTTGAATTGTGGAGACCTAAATCTATTATTTTGGAAATTGTTTATGGATCGGCTAAATAGAAACAAAAGTAAAATTATGGAAAACCCTAAAATCAAATCGACCTAAGGATTTCATGATTAAATCTGGAATATTTATGTGTCTAAATGATGTGTTTATGATGAAGTAATGATTAGTGAAATTAGGGTTTTGATTTGGTTAATTAAAAGTGTATCGATTTGTAGAAATAAATAAAAGGGTGTGTTTTGTAATTCTAAAAACTTAAGGGATAATTTTTGTAAGTTATTTGAACATGGTAGAATTCGTATAAAATGTTAAATGAGGGTCTATATGTAAATTTTGTATTTAAAAGGTTAAATGGGTAATTATATATATTTAGTAATTCGATTTGCAAATTAATTAAATCAAGGGACTAAAAATGTAAATACTGGAAACTTGAGGTCATTTTGAGTAAATTATAATGTTAAGATGGTTTGGTGTAAGTTTGGATAATTATGGGGGCTAGTATGTAATTATTTGGAATTTACAAATTAATATATATGTTTTATAATTATAGGGACTAAATGTGTAATTATGGGAAACTAAAGGGTTAAATCGTACCATGCATGAAATTAGAAGGTAGATTCTGTATATAATTAAATCTAAGGGTTAATGGTGTAATTAAAGATATTATATGGATTAAATTGTAAATTATATAACTTTAGGGTTTATTTTGTAACTTTTATAAATAAAGGGTTTAAAGTGTAAAATATGGAACTTAAGGGGCTAATGATGTAATTCTGAATAAATGGGGTATTTAAATAAGTAACTTATGATATTTTCATTCTAGACCTTTAATTTGATATATTTACAATTAAGACCCTAAACTATGTAAAATTGTCATATTTAACCCTAAACTTTTATAACTTACTAAAATCAACCCTAATCCCATAATGAGGCTAAATTAATGACTTAACTAAATCATAATACTTAAATCTTACTCATTATAGAAATCTGCTGATTTTGGAAACTTACTAAATAAGGAAACTTTCTAAAAATGGAAACCTGCTAAAAATAGAAAGTTACTTAATATGGAAATGGGATCTTTAATAATCATGTCTTTACTCCTCTAGGTGTGAAGAGGGAGTAGTTCTGTGCTCTTTATCATCTTATTCAGTGTGATTCTTGTCAAGCAATAAGGTACAGATATTCTGCCCTTCTTTAGTAAGGTGCCTTCGTCTCATTTTTGATTTCTGAATCACTGCCATGTTCCTTGTTTCTGTGAACCTTTAACATTGACCTACTGATACTGAACCTTTCATATATTGAACCTACTGATATTGACCCTCTGTTACTGAACCATCTGATATGAACTGTCTGTTATACTGAACTGGATATTGACCTATGAAACTAAACTGAACACTGAATATTGATACTTGACCACTGACCCACAGTTTGATACTACGAGCCATAACTAGTCATGAGGGTTTCATGACCATGTCATTGATGCACCGATGGCATGACTCTAGGGCAGGAGAGTGATGACCTGTTCCGTCCCTGACTGTATTTTATTTGGTGTGTTGGGAGGTTTATGGCCACCTGGGGCGTATGGATGCATCCTAGAACTGTTACTGTTACTGTTACTGATTACTGATTTCTGTATTACTGGTGACTGATGGTGTGTGCGATACACGTCTTTCACATACTGGGAGCTGATCACTCCATTTACTGATTGAGGACTCCCCTCATAATTACTGGCTTACTGAGAGGTCTCCCCTCTATATGATTATATGGTTACATGATTACACTGATTACTGTTACTGATTACTGATACTGGGCTCGTAGAGGATTACTGTTTTCCTACACCTTTACTCTTTATCTTTTATTCCTGCTACTTCGCATTGATGCTTAACTCTGATTTATTCATACTGTTATTATTATTCCTTATTCTACTGCTTGTTATCGTTATATCTGTTCACTGAGCTCGTGTAGCTCAGCCGTGTTTCTTTTCACACGGCAGGTAATTAAGCTAGTAGCTGGGGTATGGCTTTTGGGAAGAGTGCACCTGAGTGGAGCTTGTTCTTCATAGCTTATCTACCATTTGTTTTTCCTTAGACATTATGTTGCCAGTGTTTAGGCATTGAACTTATGTACTTCCTTTATTTCCTTTCATTTGGATATAAGTCATGTTGACTTATTGTTGGATTATGTATTTGACTTCCGCTATTTTGGTTTATGGATACTATGTTGTTCTGATATTAAACCATATATTTGTGATATCTTTACCCTTGTCGGGTCGGGGTGTTACAATTTATGGTATCAGAGACAGGTTTCCGAAACCCGTTGGCTTAGGCCTTTGACCTGTGAGGATTGGGTAGACATTAGGTTTTCCTTTCGCGTACTCTTTTCCTTATTCTGCTCTGTCATATTTTGCTTCACCTTACTAATCGTCTTCATAATTCTATAGATGGTTAACACTCGTCACCAGGAGTATAACAGTGGAGGAGATGCTGAAATCCCCAATCTGGAGGCTATGGTGGCTAATGCTATAGCCAATCTGTTACCGGGCCTTAACACTGATGCGGTGATCAACCGGCTTATTAATGGTGGGGCTAGTTCATCTGGGGGTGCTGGCAGTTCTTCCGGTGGTGGGGCCCGACCCACTACTATTAATGGGTGGCTGGAGAGTTTTAATAAACTCAAGCCGTTGTCCTTCACTTCTGCTGCTACTCCTCATGCAGCAGAAGACTGGATCACCCACATGGAGAAACTGTTCGAGGTGTTAGGTTGTGAGGACGAGTTCAAGACTCGTCTGGCTGTGTTCAAGTTAGAGGGTGATGCGCTCAACTGGTGGAAAGCGCACAAAGAAGCTAAGGGTGGTGATGCATATGTTCTTGGTTGTTCATGGGCTGATTTTCGTACCACATTCTATAATTGGTACTTTCCTGTTTCCGAGCAGCAGAGATTCATTAGGGAGTACAACACTATCTCTCAGCTTGATTCTGAGAATGCTGGGCAGTATCTGGAGCGGTTTCAAAGATTAGTCAGTTTTGTGGGTCTGCTTGCTGGGGATGCTAAGCAGCAGGCTAGACAATTCAAATGGGGACTCAAAAGGTTAGTAACCTATTTAAGTTGATGGTTGGTACCAATAGACATTAATACATTTTCTTTTGCTATTGTATTAGGTGGGTACTAGACCGCATACTTAATGATGAGTTTCGAGACCCGGCAGAATGTTGCGACGCAGCTCGCAATATTGAGATATTTCATCAGGGATCTGGGTATAAGAGGAACAGAGATGGGGATAGGATTCAGACTCAGGGTCAGAGCAGGGATTTTAGGGGCCGAAATGACAGGAGTTATGATTCTCGTGGACAGGGGGATCGACGATACGACCATCAGGGTCAGGCTGGCAGGAATTATGATCAGAGGAGGCCTGATGCGAGAGGCCAGAGTTCCGGGGTCACTACTAGGCAGGGAGATGATCGCTCAGGACGCAACAACGGTCAGAAACAGTGGAGAGACCAGACTGTTAGAGGTAATCAGCAGAGCAGGGCTTCGGGTTCTAGTTCTCAAGGAGGTGCGTCTGGGGGTTCTTATTCTTTTCCTATTTTCACTACTTGTGGGAAACGTCATGCTGGGGCTTGTCGTGTGGCTACTGGGGCATGCTTTAGATGCGGGTCTACGGAGCATAGAGTGAAAGACTGCCCTAAACACCCGGAGACAGCCGGGAACTATTTGAAACCTCCCCCTCCACCCAACACTGGCCGTGTATATTCTATGACTCGGGATCAGGCGGCACAGTCTTCAGGTACGATTACGGGCGTTTTATATATTGGTGATTACGCTATTTTCACACTTTTTGATACTGGAGCTACACACTCGATTATATCTTTGAATCTGGTTAAGAAACTTAAAATATTACCAACACCACTAAGTAATCAAGTATCCCTCTCTACTCCCATGAAACTCAGTACTCTTATTGATCATGAATATGTAAATTGTCCTATACGATTCGATGACCGGATTCGTTCGGCAAATCTGCTTCCTTTGGACATGGTTGATTTCGACGTTATTCTGGGCATGGATTGGTTATCTTTTCATAGAGCCACCATTGACTGTCATGCTCGAAAAGTAATTTTTGGTGATCTAACTCAGCCTGAATTTGTTTTTCATGAAACACGCTCTCTGAAATCTGTGAAAATTATCTCTGCTATGAAAGCAAGGACTCTAATATCTCATGGTTGCCAAGGTTATTTGGCCTCTGTTAAGGATTCATCTGTCGAGGGTCCTGATATTAATACTGTTCATGTTGTTCGAGAATTTTCTGATGTCTTTCCTGAAAAACTTCCTGGTCTTGCTCCGGCTAGAGAGGTTGAATTTAGTATCGATCTGATTCCCGGCGCTGAGCCTATCTCTAAGGCTCCGTACCGGATGGCACCGGTGGAACTTAAGGAGTTAAAGGAGCAGCTTGAAGAGTTATTGGACTGTGGATTTATTCGCCCGAGTGTGTCACCATGGGGTGCTCCTGTACTTTTTGTAAAGAAGAAAGATGGGTCTATGCGGTTGTGTATCGATTACCGGGAGCTAAACCGCATCACTATTCGAAACCGTTATCCGCTACCTCGCATCGATGACTTGTTCGATCAGTTGCAGGGAGCTAAAGTATTCTCCAAAATTGACTTGCGATCTGGTTATCACCAGTTGCGGGTTAAAGAGCAGGACATTTCTAAGACTGCTTTCCGTACCCGGTATGGACATTATGAGTTTTTAGTTATGCCTTTTGGGTTAACAAATGCTCCTGCAGTATTTATGGATTTAATGAACCGGGTTTTCCATGAATTCCTTGATAAATTCGTCATCGTTTTCATTGATGATATTCTGGTATATTCTAAATCGGCGGAAGAGCACGAGCAGCATTTGCGTACGGTTTTGGGTATTCTGAGGCAGCAGAAATTATACGCTAAATTTTCCAAGTGTGAGTTCTGGTTGGACCGAGTTGCTTTCCTTGGTCACGTCGTGTCTGCAGATGGGATTACCATGGATCCAGCTAAGGTCGAGGCTATCACAAAATGGCCAAGACCTACCACGGTAACCGAAGTCAGAAGTTTTTTTGGGGTTAGCCGGCTACTATCGACGTTTTGTCGAGGGGTTTTCGAAGTTGGCTTTACCGTTGACTCAGTTGATGAGAAAAGGTGAAAAGTTTGTGTGGACGGATGAGCGTGAGCAGAGCTTTGAGGAGTTGAAACGACGACTAGTATCTGCACCTATTTTGACTTTACCGTCGGGTTCGGGAGGATTTCAGATTTATAGTGACGCTTCCAAGAAGGGTTTAGGTTGTGTTCTCATGCAGAACGGGAAAGTAATTGCCTATGCTTCAAGGCAGTTAAAACCCTATGAGGAAAATTATCCGACCCATGATCTAGAATTGGCAGCTGTGGTATTTGCGTTGAAAATATGGAGACATTACTTATACGGTGAATCATGTGATATCTTCACGGATCATAAGAGTCTCAAATACATATTTACCCAGAAGGAGCTCAACATGAGGCAGAGGAGATGGTTGGAGCTTCTTAAGGATTATGACACTAATATCCAGTATCATCCCGGCAAGGCGAATGTTGTTGCCGATGCACTCAGCAGGAAATCGGGTATGATTGCTAGTATGAATATCGAGCCTCGTATTCTTCAGGATTTAGAGCGGCTAGAGGTTGAGCTATGTGTAAAGGGCGTTAGTGGTTATTGGGCGAGTCTGAAGGTGGAATCAAACTTGATGCTGCGGATTAAGGAAGCCCAGAAGGACGATGGTGAACTCTGGGCTATTGTGCAGAATGTCGAGGAAGATAAACAGTCTGAGTTTCGGGTCGATGATAGTGGTATTGTATGGTATGGAGATCGGTTATGTGTTCCTAATGATACTGATCTACGTGAGGCTTTGTTGACCGAGGCTCATAGTTCTCCTTTCTCTATACATCCTGGTTCAACCAAGATGTATCGGGATCTGAAGCAACATTTCTGGTGGAACGGCATGAAGCAGGATGTGGCATCGTTTGTAGCTAGATGTATGACCTGTCAGCAGGTCAAGATTGAGCACCAGAGAGCTAGTGGGTTATTACAGCCTTTGGAGATTCCAGTGTGGAAGTGGGATGAAATATCCATGGATTTTTTTTGTGGTTTACCGTTGACTCGTAGGAAACATGATGCGATTTGGGTGGTCGTTGATCGGCTAACTAAATCCGCTCATTTCTTACCCATCCGTATGAGCTACAGTGTTAGTAAGTTGTCCGAGATTTTCACGCAGGAGATTGTTAGATTGCATGGCACTCCTTCTTCTATCGTTTCTGATCGTGATCCTCGTTTTACTTCGCGCTTCTGGAAGGGATTACATAAAGTTTGGGGTGTTCGTCTTAAGTTCAGTACCGCTTTTCATCCCCAAACTGATGGTCAGTCGGAGAGGACCATCCAGACGTTAGAGGATATGTTACGGGCATGTGCGTTGGAATGGACGGGTAGTTGGGACGATTATCTGTGTCTGGTAGAGTTCGCTTATAATAACAGTTGGCACGCGAGCATCGATATGGCACCTTTTGAGATGTTATATGGGCGAAAGTGCAGAGCACCGGTATGTTGGAATGAAGTAGGGGAACGTCTTCTTGAAGGACCTGAGATGATTGAGGTCACAAATGAAAAGGTTGCCACGACTAAGGAAAAATTGAAAGAGGCACGAGCGCGTCAAAAGAGTTATGCGGATAAGCACCGTCGGGATCTAGAGTTTAATGTCGGCGACCGGGTATTTCTTAAAGTATCTCCGTTCCGAGGCGTCAAACGTTTTGGTATAAAGGGCAAGCTCAGCCCTCGGTTTATTGGACCTTTTGAAATTCTGGAGCGTATCGGAGAAGTCTCGTATCGTCTAGCTTTGCCACCTCAGTTGGCTCATGTTCATAATGTATTTCATGTATCTCTTTTGAGGGGATACAACTATCATCCTCTACATGTGGCTTCTTATCCGTTTGATCAAATCCGTCCCGATATGACCTTATCTGAAGAACCGGAAGCGGTTCTAGAGCGTCAGGAACGCGTTATGAGAAATAAAGTCATTCCTTTTGTAAAGATTCTTTGGCGGAATCACCCAGCGCGCGAGGCAACCTGGGAGACCGAAGAGTCAATACGATCGAGTTATCCTCATTTCATGTTTTGATCTGGTATGTTCAGTTTCGTTTCTGTCATGGTTCCTTTCTTATGTCCTTGCAAATTTCGAGGACGAATTTTTTCTGTTAGTGGGGAAGAAGTTGTAATACCTGAAATTCTATAACATGTAAAATGACCAAATTACCCCTGGGAATTTAAAACCTAAATAAAACATATGTAAAACACAAAATAAATTCCAAACTTCTAGCAATGAACAAGTTATGATCCCAAATAATTTTAACAACTTCATTTAACTTTTATTCAAGCCATAAAATTACCAAAATGCCCTTGGGCGCCTAATATAGCTTAAATTCAAATATTATGATTTAAATAAGGAAACTAATGGAATTAAAATTCATTAAAGTAGAAAATTAAGGCCATTAATTTTCCTAGCATTGAAATTCCGAAATTATGGCCATTATCCCTCCCCTTTGACCGGTCCTTATTTTTAAAATCCAATCACCACATTTTTTCTATCAAACCCTAATTGCCGATTAAGAAGATAACACACCAAAAATCCTTTGAGCCTCCATACGATTTCCACAAATCCTCTAAGTATTTTTCTGTGATCAAGCTACTTCTAAGGAGTCCTGGAAAAATAACTTTGAAGGTGTTCTTTGCACGATTTCATTGTGGTGAATTTTTCTCCCATCGCAACAAACAAGAGAGGTATAATTCGTATATATTCATTCGGCCTTCACAAAATTCGTTTCTCATTTTTCTAACACTCCTTATAACATGTCCAACCTAGGAAAAATAGTGGTGAAGCTTTGTTTGGTCGATCTCTATTTTTGGAGAATTATTTCCTTTCGTGCGCTAGTAAACAAGGTAATTCCTAAATTAATTCTACGACACCTCTAAAATTCGTTGGCCATTTTTCTGATGATCTTCATGTCGAATACAACCTGGGAAAAATGATAAAAAAACCCATGCATCATGGATAAATCGTATAGAAAATATTGTGATATAAACCCTAGAATCGAATATAAAATCAAAAGGCATGCATGCGAATTTTCTGGATCATGTTATTATTTTTCATGGCATCTATGATCATCATATAACACTAGAAAAATGTTACTTTGAATTGTGGAGACCTAAATCTATTATTTTGGAAATTGTTTATGGATCGGCTAAATAGAAACAAAAGTAAAATTATGGAAAACCCTAAAATCAAATCGACCTAAGGATTTCATGATTAAATCTGGAATATTTATGTGTCTAAATGATGTGTTTATGATGATGTAATGATTAGTGAAATTAGGGTTTTGATTTGGTTAATTAAAAGTGTATCGATTTGTAGAAATAAATAAAAGGGTGTGTTTTGTAATTCTAAAAACTTAAGGGATAATTTTTGTAAGTTATTTGAACATGGTAGAATTCGTATAAAATGTTAAATGAGGGGTCTATATGTAAATTTTGTATTTAAAAGGTTAAATGGGTAATTATATATATTTAGTAATTCGATTTGCAAATTAATTAAATCAAGGGACTAAAAATGTAAATACTGGAAACTTGAGGTCATTTTGAGTAAATTATAATGTTAAGATGGTTTGGTGTAAGTTTGGATAATTATGGGGGCTAGTATGTAATTATTTGGAATTTACAAATTAATATATATGTTTTATAATTATAGGGACTAAATGTGTAATTATGGGAAACTAAAGGGTTAAATCGTACCATGCATGAAATTAGAAGGTAGATTCTGTATATAATTAAATCTAAGGGTTAATGGTGTAATTAAAGATATTATATGGATTAAATTGTAAATTATATAACTTTAGGGTTTATTTTGTAACTTTTATAAATAAAGGGTTTAAAGTGTAAAATATGGAACTTAAGGGGCTAATGATGTAATTCTGAATAAATGGGGTATTTAAATAAGTAACTTATGATATTTTCATTCTAGACCTTTAATTTGATATATTTACAATTAAGACCCTAAACTATGTAAAATTGTCATATTTAACCCTAAACTTTTATAACTTACTAAAATCAACCCTAATCCCATAATGAGACTAAATTAATGACTTAACTAAATCATAATACTTAAATCTTACTCATTATAGAAATCTGCTGATTTTGGAAACTTACTAAATAAGGAAACTTTCTAAAAATGGAAACCTGCTAAAAATAGAAAGTTACTTAATATGGAAATGGGATCTTTAATAATCATGTCTTTACTCCTCTAGGTGTGAAGAGGGAGTAGTTCTGTGCTCTTTATCATCTTATTCAGTGTGATTCTTGTCAAGCAATAAGGTACAGATATTCTGCCCTTCTTTAGTAAGGTGCCTTCGTCTCATTTTTGATTTCTGAATCACTGCCATGTTCCTTGTTTCTGTGAACCTTTAACATTGACCTACTGATACTGAACCTTTCATATATTGAACCTACTGATATTGACCCTCTGTTACTGAACCATCTGATATGAACTGTCTGTTATACTGAACTGGATATTGACCTATGAAACTAAACTGAACACTGAATACTGATACTTGACCACTGACCTACAGTTTGATACTACGAGCCATAACTAGTCATGAGGGTTTCATGACCATGTCATTGATGCACCGATGGCATGACTCTAGGGCAGGAGAGTGATGACCTGTTCCGTCCCTGACTGTATTTTATTTGGTGTGTTGGGAGGTTTATGGCCACCTGGGGCGTATGGATGCATCCTAGAACTGTTACTGTTACTGTTACTGATTACTGATTTCTGTATTACTGGTGACTGATGGTGTGTGCGATACACGTCTTTCACATACTGGGAGCTGATCACTCCATTTACTGATTGAGGACTCCCCTCATAATTACTGGCTTACTGAGAGGTCTCCCCTCTATATGATTATATGGTTACATGATTACACTGATTACTGTTACTGATTACTGATACTGGGCTCGTAGAGGATTACTGTTTTCCTACACCTTTACTCTTTATCTTTTATTCCTGCTACTTCGCATTGATGCTTAACTCTGATTTATTCATACTGTTATTATTATTCCTTATTCTACTGCTTGTTATCGTTATATCTGTTCACTGAGCTCGTGTAGCTCAGCCGTGTTTCTTTTCACACGGCAGGTAATTAAGCTAGTAGCTGGGGTATGGCTTTTGGGAAGAGTGCACCTGAGTGGAGCTTGTTCTTCATAGCTTATCTACCATTTGTTTTTCCTTAGACATTATGTTGCCAGTGTTTAGGCATTGAACTTATGTACTTCCTTTATTTCCTTTCATTTGGATATAAGTCATGTTGACTTATTGTTGGATTATGTATTTGACTTCCGCTATTTTGGTTTATGGATACTATGTTGTTCTGATATGAAACCATATATTTGTGATATCTTTACCCTTGTCGGGTCGGGGTGTTACAAACTACCTTGAATTTCATCAATCACTGGGCCACTGTCACTAAACAATCTCGTTTAAGAGATAAAAAAGATGCAACTCTCATCAATCCCAATGTTATTCATTGGCAAACTATAAATAATAATTTTCTGAAACTTCTAAGTTGCAAATCACGTGTTGGTAGTGTCACAAGGAGTTTTTTGTTCCCTAATCAAAAGTTAAATGATCTGAAAGCCAAGGTCACAGCCATGACCGTGGAATCTGGAAAACCGATTATGAATCCTACACGGGTTGAAGTTTTAACATAGTTACTCCATAAGTGTGCAGTGGCAGCTACTACCCGGGAAAACCCAGGAACTTTCAAGGCGACTGGAATGGCCTTTCCAATTGATATGAGAAATATTATGGTAGAGAAATTGCCTGGAACAACCATGGGAAATATTGTCTGGATGTTAGAATTTCCGACAAGCAATCAAAGTGAACTCACACCAGATATGACCATTGGCGAATTAAGGAAAAGGAAGTCACAGTTTCAAAGTATAATAAACTTGGAAGTTGCCACCAGAATCCTTGCTGAGAAGTCATTTGAAACTGTCCTAGAGACGTCAAAAAGAATTGATGAAAGTTACATATATTCTAGCTTGTGCCGGTTTCCTACATATAGGATTGATTTCGGGTGGGGAAAGCCAGTAAAAGTAACTGTCGATGGTGGAATAAAGAACTTTACAGTTCTGTTGGACACTCCCAATGACGATGGGATCGAAGCCATTGTGTGTTTTGAAAAGGAAGTCATGAATACATTTCAACAAGACCCCAAATTGTTGGACTTTTGGTAAAAACATATATATGACATTTTAACTGATGATCTTAGTCACTATAGGTTTGCTGTTTTGTTTGATGGCTCACAAGTTCTGTTGCACAGGTTGGTATTGAAGCCAATTGTGTTTCACTACATGTTTGTAATTCACCATTGTGAGTTTGAGAGTGAGACAGTATATGCAAATCAATAAAGCAGTGTGTGTGGGACAATATAGTTAACGTTTATACTTTATTGATGATGAATTAATTTGTTTACAGACTCTATGACACATACTTATACTAATCTAAACGACATGACAGTTATCTTGAACCATTGTGTCTTTTGGACACATAACTGTCATAACTAACATAACTGCAATTTGTTAACTGCCACATAAAGGGCTGTTTGGTCTGTCTGTTCTGACACAAACATATGACCCATTGCAGCCTACAAATTCGACCCATATTATATACTAAATACATAATTGACTTTGGCATATAATGAAATTATTGGACTATATCTCCTCCCTAATTCATTAATGCCAACATTCTTCTGAGTAATGGTTCTTCTGTTCTTCAAACAACGACAACAAAGTCATTGCCATCTGATGTGCTTTCTCCATCTGCATCCTTGTCCACATTGCTTTCCAAACTACCTCCAAACAGAGTTGTTTTGTTTTCCTTGTTCATATTTTCTTCCAGTGCTCCTCCTATTCCAGTACTTGCCTTCTCACTGCCTTGTGGATCTTTTACCCTATCATAACCAATGCTACTCTCAACCACATTCTCTTCAGGCTTCTTCTCATACCAAGGCCTCTCTGTTGTCTCATAGTACACTTGCACCATTTCTATGAACCTTTTGTAGCATTTTTTTATTGCATCTCCATCATCTTCTGTTAGACCATGTAATTGGGCAACTTTCTTCCACTTGTCACCAAAAGTGACACTCAGATAACCTCCTAGGCTATCTACCATCTTGTGCAGTCCAAGTAAATCGATTTTCACCACCCCTATGACTGGTGGTGTTTCCTCTAACACATCCTCATTCAAATACACCAAATAGAACCATTTCAACATGACCAAATATCTTTTGCTGAATATTTCCCAATTTTTGTACACCATGATATCCTTCTTTATCAGATTTAAAAAGGATAAAAATCTTGTGAATGAGTTCGCCTTTATGGCATACAATGAACCATTCCAACTGATATATTCCTCATCCACATAATCATGTACATCATTCCTGTCCCATTTCAGATCTTCTAATCCTTTCACCAATGAGCAGTCCTCCTTTGGGTCTATTGACTCAAAATAATCATCAAGATACTTGTTATGTTCTGCAACAACATTTCCTGATCCATCATCTTCCTTGGTCTCTTCCTCTTGTGTTACTTCTGTTCTTGCTTCATCAAACATGTATTGTAAACTGCATTTGTTGTTGCTATACTTCACTATATACCCTTGATCTTCCAATTGATCAATACTAAGAATATTTAGAGTAGTTTCTGGGGTATATAAAACACAAGGTATCACTAAGTTCCCATCTCTTGTATCCACAGTGGCCTCTCCAACACCATATGAGAAGATGAACTTCTTCTCAGTTTCTTCTTTCCCTACCATTCTGAATTTATGTTTCAATTTCTTGAATAGTGTCTTTGTTGGACACATGTGTTGCTTGTAAGCACTGCTAACATACCATATCTTGTCCCAACTTCCAAAATCAGTACCTTCTATCATGTAATCAGTGATTACATGGACTTTCTCAGGGTATTTGATCTTTTCTTCAATCTTCTTGACTGTGGGCTTCACCAGTTCCTTCTGTTTTTCAATCATGGCCTTCTTTTTCTTGTTTGGGCATTTCCAGAACACATGCCCACGAATTTTACTTATGTAACATCTTGCTCTTTTCTCCTTTTGAGTACTAGCACTTCTTTCTCCATGATCTCTGGCTTTTGCAGACACTTTTGAAGCATTAAAGGCTTCAATTTCTTTCATCTTCTTCCACAACATCTCCTTGCTTTCAGGAGACAAACTCTTCTTTCTACTATTCCATGGTAATAGTCTTTGTGGTGTTTCTCTCTGCAGATACTTTCTAGTGAGTCCTATTTGACTTTGTTTGTGAATTGGCTTCCTCCAGGTTTCTGTGCCTCGTCTCTGATACCAATGTTGCACAGGTTGGTATTGAAGCCAATTGTGTTTCATTACATGTTTGTAATTCACCATTGTGAGTTTGAGAGTGAGACAGTATATGCAAATCAATAAAGCAGTGTGTGTGGGACAATATAGTAAACGTTTGTACTTTATTGATGATGAATTAATTTGTTTACAGACTCTATGACACATACTTATACTAATCTAAACGACATGACAGTTATCTTGAACCATTGTGTCTTTTGGACACATAACTGTCATAACTAACATAACTGCAATTTGTTAACTGCCACATAAAGGGCTGTTTGGTCTGTCTGTTCTGACACAAACATATGACCCATTGCAGCCTACAAATTCGACCCATAAACTATATACTAAATACATAATTGACTTTGGCATATAATGAAATTATTGGACTATAAGATCATCTTTCATCTGAAATTAGATTGTATATCCAATCAACTTTTGTTACATTTCTTTGTGATTTGTAACTTTTCTAGTTTCGCCTCTAGCTCCTTGCTTGAGTGCTTAATAAAATTCCGCCATTCAGAATAATTCTTCTGTTGTTTTGGGGTGTCGTTTGAGCTAGCATATTATTCATTATTTTTTGGTTCACGGATGCATATATTACACAATTGTCTCTTGAGATTAGTTTTAGTAACGATATACTGTTGTTCGAAATTCAAAAAGAAAGAAAAATATAATGTACATATCATCAAACTCTCTTTTCCACGTACACCCCCCTCATTCTAAAATATTAATTATACTCTATCGTTTTCCAATCAAATCTTCTGAACTCATACATTATTGTTGTAAACGTTGTTGCGTACCTCGAGTCCACAGTTTGTAATCAGGTGGTCTGCACCCTGCTCAGCTTTAGAGACGCTTTTTTTTCCTTCCGTATTAACATGTTTATCTTTGGTGCAGCTAGACTTAGAACTCGCCTTACGCGTTGTTCTTAAAAATTTTGCGCTGTTGATTCTGATTACATGTGGTCAGCTTCACTTGTACTGATGAGTCGAAGGGGGAAAATGGAATATCCTCCTATACTTGCTTTCTACAAAACCTCCGACTCGTACTACTGGTACATGTGTCTATATAAGTGAGTTAGTCATTTAGTGATGAGTGATTGGATGATATGATGAAAGAGAAAAAGTGAATTCCACATATCATTCCTGTGTCAGTTGGAGGATAAGTCGGTAGAAAGTGTAAGAGTCTATTGCATATTGGGTTAATCCCAATCCAACCCAAGTCAACCCGAAGGTTAACCAAGGCAAAAGTCAACACAGCAACATAACTGCACAATGGCAGTTACAAACGGTTATTAGTTAGTTACAAATCTAAGAGACACAACCGTTGGTACAAACGAACCAACACAACATTTCATTCGTGTCTTTTCACTATGTATATATAGATAGCATATGTATTCGAATTATGTTGATGATTGATGACAGATTTATATTTCATTTTATAGCAAAGTTATATCTTTGATTATTTTCGTGTATTGGTATATTGTGACTACGTTAGACCATAGATCCAACATTAAGGCCAACAATTGGCATCAGAGCTTGGTTTGGAATTACTAACCAAATCATCATATACCCAGGTTCTTTTCATCATGTTCTTGAATAAAAAAAATCAAACCCTGAGTCTCGGTAAAATTTTTTTTGCAAAATCAATTCGAACAACAATAAATCAAAGAATTCATTTTTATTGTGTTCTACAATCAAAGAGAGTCCAATCACTTTAGTCACCAAAGTAATTAATACCGTCATCTAAAGGAGGCATCTCTGTTTTTTTTCTTGCAAAAAATTCCGATCAGATTTTATACCGGAAAACAAATACAAGACCCAAGGGATCAAAGGGTACTCGTTTTTACATACTTAGCACCCAAATCGATTCAGAAACAAAGAACCACATACGAAAAATTAACACGATAGTCATCAGAAAAAAGGGGCGAAGAAGTGATTCACAACAAGGAACAAACACACCTGTTTCTTGAAGAATCAAAACCAAGGCACCCTTGATTTGTTTGAATCACCACTTGATTCAACATATATATACGGCGGAAAAATCCCAAGAGGATCAATTAGCATTCGAAGATAAGAACACCACCGTGAAGAGAAGAAGGTTAACCAAAAGCCAAGGACAATTCGGCGGTCAACCATCAGAAGAAGAAGAAGCAGTTTTAGTCTCAACCAGAGACATTTTTATCTCTCACAAAGAGATACAAGAAAGAAGAGAGGCGCAAATAAGTGCCAGGGCAACACCGAACCAATATTAGGGCTACGGGTTTAAATTTACCCCCCAGGTTCCATTTTTATTAGTTTCACCCTTTAACTTTATAGTATATATTTCTGATATATATTGTATAGTTTTTTTTGATAAGTTACTACTTTATATTTTAGTATCTTTTCATAAGTTAGAATATAATAACCTAGTGATTACACTGCTTATTATATAATTAGGAATAACTTTTAAGGAGTAATTAACCTTAGGTTTATTCATTTATAAATATAATCTCCGAGGATAGTTTTTTATTTTTTAACTAATCCTATATAGAGTTTTGATTGTCTTTTAGACACAAAACATTAGAAGCGCGCTAGATTTTTTTTTAACACACCTCGTGTTAGATTTTCTTTTGGAGATTAATTTGTCATTACCCTTAAGATATGACGAAAATTGGTGGAGATGATGGAAAGAAGGGAGAGAGTACAACTAGTACTACCCCTCAATTCCAATGCCCGATGTTAAAACCCGCGAATTACTCATTATGGGCAATTCGAATGCAAATTATTTTAGAAGCAAATGGGTTATGGGAAACAATAGAGCCATTAGAAAAGACTCAACCCGATAACAAGAAGGAGAAAACTGCTATTGCATACCTTTACCAATCCTTACCCGAAGATCAATTACTTAAAATAACAAAGCACAAAACCCCGAAAGCCATTTGGGATGCTTTAAAGACTAGACACATAGGCGAAGAGAGAGTTCAACAAGCGAGATTACAAACACTCAAATCTGACTTTGAGTTGTTACATATGAAGGAAGATGAAACAATCGACACCTTTACAGGAAAACTCACAACCCTTGTAAACAAAGCCGCTTGTCTAGGACACATAATTGAAGATCAAACCTTAGTAAGAAAACTACTAAATGTTGTACCTGATAGGTATCTGCAAATAGTTGCATCTATAGAACAATATTCTGACCTAAGAACTATGACAATGGAAGAAGCTATAGGGAGACTTAAGACTTATGAAGAAAGGATTAAGTTTAAGAAAGGAAAACAAGTGGACAATCAGGAGAAATTGATGTTCACACGACATGAAGGTAGAGGAAAGCATTTTAAAGGACGTGGAAGTGAAAAACATAGATTTTCACAAAACAAAAACCACGAAAAATTTAAGGAAGGAAAAAGAGATGGAGAAACCTCTCAGAACAACTTCAAAAGATCAAATTATGATCTTAGCAAAGTAATATGTTACAAATGCAATAAGAAGGGACATCTTGCAAATAAGTGTTATTCTAAGACAAACACTAATATGCAATCAAATCTTGTCGAGGAGGACTTAGAACCTACCTTATTAATGGCAATATTAGAAGACCCACTTGTAACAAAAGTTGAAGATCAAAATGTCTCACTACACGAACAAGATGTAGGGCATGAAGAGACAAATATTGATAGTTTATGGTATTTAGACAATGGAGCTAGTAACCATATGAATGGAGTGAGAGAACACTTCAAGGAGCTAGATGAGAAAGTTAGTGGTAAAGTAAGATTCGGAGATGGATCACACATAGAGATCAAAGGAAAAGGTTCAATTCTAATAGAATGTGATGACGAGAAGCAAAGAATTATTTCACACGTATATTACATTCCAAGCTTGAAAAGAAACTTATTGAGCCTTGGACAATTCACCGAAATTGGTTGTAAAGTTGCAATGGAAGACAATGAATTACGACTTTATGACATGGACGACAAAATCTTCATGAAAGTTACTAGACAGAAAAACCGTCTATATAAAGCAAGTCTAAGAATAGGCACACCTGTTTGCTTATTAGCAAACTTAAAAGATAACACTTGGTTATGGCACACAAGATTAGGACATCTCAACTTTGAATCATTAAAATCTATGACTCAAAGGGAGTTAGTTCAAGGAATACCTGCCATTAAATATACAACACAAATTTGTGATGTTTGTTTAGTTGGTAAACATAGTAGAGCACCAGTTCCCAAGAAAGAAAAAACTAGATCAACATCACCTTTAGATTTAGTATATGGAGATTTATGCGGACCAATCACACCACCGACACCATCTGGAAAGAGATACATATTCTTGCTAGTAGATGATTACTCAAGATATATGTGGGCGTATTTCCTAGATTCGAAAGATCAAGCATTTGATACTTTCAAGGAATACAAGAACATGATAGAAAAGGAGTTAAGGACGACATTAAAGATGTTAAGAACTGATCGTGGTGGAGAATTCACATCAAACGAATTCACACAATATTGCAAAGAAAATGGCATAGCACGACAACTTACCGCTCCTTATTCACCACAACAAAACGGAGTAGTTGAGAGAAGAAATAGGACAATTATGTCTACAACTAGATGTATGATGAAAGCAACTAACATGCCACAAAACTTTTGGGCTGAAGCTGTAAGGCATGCAATATACATCTTAAATAGTGTTCCTACAAAGGCACTAGAAGATATTACTCCATATGAAGCTATTAAACGAAGAAAGCCAAACTTGGAAAATCTAAGAGTTTTCGGCTGCATAGCATATGCAAAGATACCATCACAACACTTAACAAAGCTGGATGATAGAAGCAATAGAATGGTATACTTAGGAAATGAACGAGGATCAAAAGCTTATCGACTATTTGATCCAACAACACACAAGATTTGTGTTAGTAGAGATGTGAAGTTTAAGGAGGATGAAGCATGGGATTGGAAGGATTACATGAGTGAACACACTAACGATGAACCTGAATGGACTGACTTCAAAATAGAAAACCTTGAAGCCACAAATGAACATCATGATCAAGAAATCCAACCAAATGACGAAGACAATGAATTCCCTAACAATGATGATGATGAATATACAACATCAACAATGAGCTCACCCTCACATTCACAAACACTTCACACACCATCAACAATTTCATCACGAGTAAATCCTCAAGTTACACCAACTACCTCAATACGATCAACCTATCAAAGTGATAGTGGTTCAACATCAACCACAACCTCACACTCACACCTTGATCATACACCAATAAGAGGTTTTAGAACACTAAATGATTTATATGAGAATACCGAGGAATTATTACTTGCGGAAGATGAACCAAAGAATTACAAGGAAGCATCAAACGATCAAAAATGGATCAAAGCGATGAAGGTCGAGTTAGTTTCTATCAATAGGAACAACACATGGGAACTAACCACTTTACCCAAAGGACATAAAGCAATTGGCTTAAAATGGGTATTCAAGACCAAGAAAGATGCTAATGGAAACATAGTCAAGCATAAAGCAAGACTAGTAGCAAAAGGCTACATACAAGAGCATGGCATAGATTTTGAAGAAGTATTCGCACCTGTAGCAAGGATGGAAACTATCAGATTATTACTCGCGATAGCTGCTAACAACAAATGGGAAGTACATCATCTTGATGTAAAATATTTGTTTCTACATGGAGATTTGAAAGAAGAAGTGTACGTTTCACAACCCGAAGATTTTATTAAAAGAGAGAATTCAGGAAAAGTCTATAGACTTATTAAAGCTCTATACGGACTAAGAAAAGCACCACGTGCATGGAACATAAAACTAGACAACACTTTGAAGTCATTAGATTTCAAGAAATGTGCACTAGAACAAGCGATCTACACGAAGGCATCAAAAGACTCAATTCTACTAATAGGAGTCTATGTAGATGATCTAATCATCACAGGCACACCAAAGAAGAAGATCGACAAGTTTAAAGCTCAAATGGAAGAAAAATTTGAAATGAGTGACCTAGGATTATTAGCTTACTATCTAGGGATAGAAGTCACACAAACTGGAGGTGACATATCAATAAAGCAATCTGCATACGCAACCAAGATTCTAAAGGAAGTTGGAATGACAGACTGCAATGAAACCCTAATACCTATGGATCCAGGAACAAGATTGACAAAGAATACTGAAGGAACAATGGTTAACTCAACTGAATATAGAAGCTTAATTGGATGTCTACGATATCTGCTTCACACAAGACCCGACTTAAGTTATTCTATTCGATTACTTAGTCATTTTATGCAAGAACCTAAAGAGCAACACATGAAGGCCATAAGGCAAGTATTACGTTATGTTAAAGGAACAAAAAATTATGGAATCACCTACAAGCATAATGGAGGAAACAAGATACAAGGTTTCAGCGACAGTAGTTATGGAGTAAACACTCAAGAAGGAAAAGGAACTACTGGAATAATATTCTATTATGGTGAATCACCAATTAGCTGGAACACACAGAAGCAAGCCTCTGTAGCATTATCATCATGCGAATCTGAATTTATTGCGGCAACTGCAGCAGCAACACAAACATTATGGTTGAAAAGACTACTAAGCAGGCTTACACACTCAAAGGAAGAAAAAGTAACTATTATGGTTGATAACAAATCAGCTATAGAACTAATGAAGAACCCTGTTTTTCACGGAAGAAGTAAACACATTGGCACAAAGTATCACTTCATACGAGAATGCGTTGAAAGAGAAGAATTACAAGTTGAATTTATAAGTGGAGAATATCAGAAGGCTGACATACTCATGAAGGCACTACCGAAGATCAAATTTCTAACCATGAGACAACTTATTGGAGTTAAAGATCTAGGAGACAGCGATTGTGATTAAGGGGGAGAATATTGGGTTAATCCCAATCCAACCCAAGTCAACCCGAAGGTCAACCAAGGCAAAAGTTAACACAGCAACATAACTGCACAATGGCAGTTACAAACGGTTATTAGTTGGTTACAAATCTAAGAGACACAACCGTTGGTACAAACGAACCAACATAACATTTCATTCGTGTCTTTTCACTATGTATATATAGATAGCATATGTATTCGAATTATGTTGATGATTGATGACAGATTTATATTTCATTTTATAGCAAAGTTATATCTTTGATTATTTTCGTGTATTGGTATATTGTGACTACCATAGATCCAACATTAAGGCCAACATTGCAATGCTTATCAAAAGTTGTTTGGGCTGGCACAATTTGAACTGCTTTTAGATGGTTCACCTGCTTGTAGGCGGCCGATCTGTGAAAAAAATTTCGTATAAAATAGATGCTATTGTGGCAGGTCCAGCCCTTAGATATACGAATTTGTAACCGCTAGCTAGCTGGTGCAGAAAACTAGTTGACCAGGGTATCAGATTTCCGTTTATTTATTGAAATACATAGGGTTGGTTTGTTCTTGCAAGATGATCAATGTCTTTCTATCTTTTTTGTGGGCAGGTTCATGAGGTTAGAAAAGTTAGCTAAAGACGATAATAATGTGCATAATGACTCAGGTAATATGAATCTGGATCATTATTTTAGTTATCTTGGAGAAGAAGAAGGATTGGTGGATCTGATAATAGAAAACGAGTGTGATGCTACTGCTTACTGGATCAAAATCGGGTAAAAGAAGCAGCCTCTTGATAAAACTTCTGAAGGAATATGTATTCATTTAGTGAAGTTAAACAATGATAAAGTTCTACACGAATGTAGTTTTGGAGAACTTATGTATTTTTATGATCTCCTGATTGTCATACTAACAACAATCCAAATTTCCATTCTTGATACTGATATAGATCTAATTGGTCGAGGAAAACAAGTTGAAATGTCGAAAGCAACATATATTGTATCGACAGGAGTTGAGTATTTTTGGTTTTAGTTTGAATGACAATATATTAGAACTAGCGAGGCACTAAATGATCAAGTACATAGATGGGATGGGCATTACAAGGGTTACAATACCATTCTATCCAACTAATACAAGACCTTCTACGTCCATTTGAAATCCAATTACATAGGTGAATTGTTTGACATCATTGAGAATGAGGTCTTAGTTTGGTTTTTTGACCGCAAAAGCACACCCATTTCTAAACCGCCAAAGAATATCCAAAGGGTAGATTTAACAACGTCATCGATCGAACACAATGGAGGTTGTCCAAATGAAAATTTTGAATCTTCCACCACTTGAAGACTTCTCTCCAGGATGCTATGTTTACTTTTTTAGGCACAAGATTATTCCATCTAGATGGCCAAGAAGAATTAACACTCGAAGAGTTAGAGATGAGATCTCTCATACATTTTACTGTGAAAGATCCTGTTTGATCGGCTAGGCATTCCCAATGGTCCGGTTCAGAGTTAAGACGAGGAGTAGGTAATAAACTTGTTAATTCAGCTAATTCCTCAAAGTCACCTATGGACCTTAAAGCCTGTGCCATGCCCACATAAAACAGAACCCCGGTGGGCTGATTAGCCCGTAACAAGACGAGCCAAGTGATGTAGAATTCAGACCAGTAGCGTGTTAGTTTTGTGGACATAAATTAGTAGTTGTGTGTTAGGATCGAATTCGAGATCACGGGATTGCACACTTTACGTATAAAGAGTAAATGATTAATAATTTAATATAAAAGGTTATATTAATTATTAAATACACAAACCGTATAACGACCGTTAGTAATTAACGGAAAATTGATTAACGACCGTTAAATACAAAAGAGAAGGACTAGATTGAAATTAGTTGTCAAGAAGGTTCCGGATCCCTTATCTCATTGATAGGCCGATCGGTTATGGATGGGTATAACCCAATCCATATCTAACTTGGACTCCAAGTTTCAATTAGTATATAAGCAAAATCAAGGGTCATTGTTTTTCACCTTTTGTGCACACACAATACCTAATTGATTTTCTTTTCCTCTTTTCCCATTGTGGCCGATCGAAACAAACAACCCTTAAGGGTTTTCGATTGTGTTATTTTATAAACAAATTGTTTGGTTTAGTTTTGTGTTCTTGTTTACTAGCATAACATTTACTTGGTATTAGTACGTGTGTACAAGAACGTGATTCAATCACACTATTGATTGAATCTTGGATTGAATTACAAAAGGGTAAGGGGTAATTCCAATAATCCATATAAACCCTAATTAGGGTTCTTAAAGTTGATTGCTTGGAATTAGATTCTTGTTTGGCTATAATCTTAAGGTACGCATACTATTTACGTTTGGTTAATTAATTTACATGTTATATGATCTACTCGCGTCCGCATGTTTACTTTGATGTTATTGTTTAATTATGATTGTGATGTATTAAATTACAACAGTGGCATCACGAGCCTTGGGTAATGTGTAATTAATTACCAAAACGCATAAAAACGAATCTTGAATTGTGTTTTAACATGTTTGGTCGATTTTAGGGTTTATCCAAATCGAACCCTAATTTTTAATTTAGGGTCGATTGCTCTTTATTATTTTTTTGGGTTTGTGTTTGGTAATTTAATTTGATTAGGAACCCTAGGATTAACATGTTATGTTTATGTGTTGATGTATTCGATCTTGAGACAATACGTGAATAATTTTTATGTATAATCCATGAAAACGTGCATGTTTGGAATGGATTTATTGTCGATATAATTTAAATTGTTTAAATTTGCTATATGAATTAATGGTTAAGTTTTACACATGTAATTTAATTGATAGATGTCGAATTGGGGAAGACTCCAATATATTAAGTAATCAATTACGTGTTATGTGGTGTATATTTAATTATAACTAACGCAATCGATACGTCGATGCATGTGGCTCACTTACCTTTGTAAGTGATAGTCTTAGTTGAATATATACAATATAAACCTAGAATTGATTATTAATAGGTTTTATCGAATTAAGTTTGCATGTGGCTACATGTTTTTTACATAATTAATTGTTATGTTTTGTAAGTTTATTTAGTTGTTTTATTTTTTATTTGTATTACTTGTTTTTTGTTTATTTATTGTAAAGACATGTTTATAAACGAAAAAGTGTAATTTTGAATAGAAAAATAATATGGACTAAATAATGGTGAAACAATGAATTGTTTTCGAAGAATTAAATTTTCAAGTGTTTAATTGATTGTTGAGTTTTGTACCAATAGTACGAACGGCTCACCCAATTGTGGTAAACTATAAGAGGGGTATAAGTAGGAAAGAGTTTTTAATAAGCTTCGCGCTGACCTTTGTTTCTACGCTCCTTTGTGCGTCAAATTGGAGCTACCAAGTACGACTATTTCATGTACAAAATCACCTTAAGGGTGAATTAGCTTTAATTTCATGCGCCACTTTGTGGTAATTATCCGAAACACTAAGTCTTTAGACTTAGGCAAAAGTACGATATAATGGATGATAATTAAAAGTAAATTATTTAATTAGTGAACCCAATACCTCAATTGAAAACGTTTGTAAATTTGATCTTAATAAATTGGTAATTAAAAAGGTTTTATTAAACTTATGATACGAAGATGTATGCATGCTTCTTCGTACATATTTTGATTATAAACATAAAAAACTAGTACCCTTTAAAATTAAGTTGATGCCATCTAATTAAAAGAACACTTGAAGTTGTGATCTACATCATGTGAGAGCTTGAACTAGATTGCAATGGAAAGGTAAGTTCATACTTACATTACTAGCAGATCAGCTGATGTAATGGAACTATGTTAATTTGCAGTTTTTTAAATTAGACGACTTAATTGAGTTGTAAGTGAGAGCTTGGACTCAAGGCATAAGATGGGGATACAAAGCTTACATTGCAATATTGTTTGGCAATGTAAATCCCATAAAGATCTAGAAATTGGAAATTGTTTGCCAATTATTGTTCGACAATTACCTTGTTGAATACTTTCATTACTAGCAGATCAACTGATGTAATGGAATTATATCAATTAGGATCCTTGCTTTAAGAAAATTCTATGGTTCATATGAATATAAACCAATGGGTATTTAATTTTCTTAAAGATTGTATTATCGAAAATACTAAAATTGAATTTTGTAAATTCTTTTAATGTATTAATGCAACACTAAATCGTAAACGTGGGATATTCTTTTATTGGTAAATTGATCTATACCCATAGGGGTTTTTGGCTAGAGTCAACTTTACTAAAAAGATAAACCTAGTCTCCTTTCCATGTGAGAAGCATGAGACTTAATCCTATTCTTTTTCATGAATGAGAAAGGTATGATATGAACATTAGAGTTGTCTAAATTCTAATATTACTCATAGCAAACTTTAAATAGTTAAGAGAATTGTACATTTTCCATAGAGATTTCATCATGCTCATTTGGTGATTGAATTCTTTTGTAACAAATATGATATTTGGTTAACAGGAAAATATGTATGACACTTTATGAGTTATTAAAATTAGAAGCTAGACTAATTACCGCAAAATAGTAAAAGACAAACTAGTATATTTTATCTAGTTGTTTTGTTTTGACCATTTAAAGGTGCTACATACCATTGTGGGGATGGTAGACCTATTAAGGAAGAAATTGCGCGCCCAATTTTTCAAGTTAATTGCATTGATGGATAGTCCATCATTTACAAAGTAGAATACATTCTTTTAGTACCTAAGTAATTGTTACGTATGGGTTTTCTCAAAGGTTTAAGAAAGTAAATAGCACACTATTTGCTTTTACTGGTTATGAAACACTTACAATATTGTCAAATCCAGTGGGAGCATTGTGTTGTAATTACTGAATAATGAATTATTGTAATGATCTGTAATTCAATGGGAGTTACAAGCTTTGTCATCTTGGTAGTAACCCAGATTATCTATAGAATGTCTTGAGATAATTACTTTCCAATTGTAGACACTTATGTTTTTAAGGATAGTCATGTACGTTTCCTAACTAAACAATGAAGTGGTTCTACATCTACTAATTATGCTAATATCTATGACACAATCATATTGATCACATAAACAAACGAGTGACGTGTTGTTTATCTGATACATGATGTTGTTCCATGCACAAGTGGGAGAAATCTTTATTGTGTGCAAGGTACAACACATAAGAATATGATTTAAAGGATTCTCTTGACTGCAAGGTAAGAGACTAACGTTCTACCACATCTAGTCCAAGAAACACTTGGTATTGCAATTTACGTTATGTGAGAGTTTAGCTAGATTGCAATAACAAGGTAAAACTCCATGTTATGTGAGACCGTATCTGGAAAATTTGCAGTTTCTAAATTAGATACCTATTAGAACAAGTGTCAATATGATAATAAGACTACTTCAAACTAAATATTTATGTATTATTGAAATGACATAAATAAATGAAGTAATCTAATACTACTTCAATTTGAATATTTGTGTAATTTTGGAATGACATAAAATAAGTGAAGTAATAAATTAACTTGAAATTACTATTGAAACCAATAGATGGTGTTCATAATTACTTTAGTTAAACATGTTTATGTTTCATTGTAAAGATATAAACATGAAATCTTTTAATTGTTACAAGACTTATAATAAAGTAAGACGTTAACTTATTATGTTTTTTAATTAAGACATATACAAGAAGTCATTGAGTTTGATCAATGATTTATAACGTATAGTGGGATTATAACAGTTTATGTCTTCTTGTTGAGACATGGACATGAAGTGACTTGATCAACATGTACTTATGTTATATAGCATGAAATTGGCTTGAAAATTCTATTATACATTAAGTTGACTTAGTTGGTGAATAGATAAGCCAAACGAAATATATTTATCTTACATATTGTAAGATTGTCTTACAATATTAATCCTAATGAAATACCAAATGTATATTGTATATTCAGTTAGGAAAATCAAACTCTTGTTATATTGTTTGATTAAAGATAACTATGACTTATTTTCTTCCAAAAGTTATCAAGGTTAGAAAATTGAGTATGGATTGGATATACCCAAGAAGACTCCAATCTAGAAGATTAATAAGACATTATTTTGTTATGGAATGTGATGAATCACATTAAGTCTTAAAATGAAGTTCTGAATTTGTTAAACTACTTATGAGTAGGTTATTAACAAACTAAATGTCAGGAACTGTCAATATGTATTTGTAATGTACTAAAAAGAGAACATTGTATTGTTGCTTTATTTGCTAAGTATTTATAGATAGTCTATAAATTACAAAAAGCAAGTGGGAGTTTTTATCTTGAAAAGATAAAATTACAAGATACATAATCTTCTAAAACACACTAGTGAAAATCATGATGAGGCTAAACATGTAAATGATAGACCTCAAGATGATGGAATTCTCATTCATAGATCCGCAAGGATATCTCAGATATTTGATTAATATGCTGAGGATTATATTATGATGGATTACCAAATATGGAATTGGGTAAATTACTCATACTATGAATGTTAAAGATGCTATCCATAAAGATAATCAATTTTTGGAAAATTGGTTTATTTTAATTCTTAATAGTTAGACTAGAGAATGAAGATGAGTTTCTTCAAAGATAAGGTAACCCTAGTGGTTTAAATCTTTGTGTAGAAATCATATGGACAATATTGTACACATATTTTAATGCATGTCTTATGACAAGATTATTAATCATACTTAAGCAATTAACTATGATTGGATATTCTTTTCTAAGCACATTAAATATATTAAGATAATAATTGTCATACCTATTTTCATTAATATGAAAAATGACAATAGAATATCAAAACTCATTCTTGAGTGATTACTTGAGCGAGGACGGTAAGTAATCAAAAGGATTTTTGAATTCATAATAATCTTTGGAAGTGTATAAAGTGCAATAATTCATGAATGAATTAATACATGCATCTACGAGATAATTCTTATGTTTAAATATTAAATACAAGTTTTGATTTATAATTTAAAATAAGATAACACCTAAGTATTCCTGAAAGCTAGTGGGAGTATTATGTTTACTTTCTTAAATCATATATGTTGGATAACATATAGGAAGTAACATTTCATATAAGTTAAATGTTAAGTCTTAACATGGAATGAAACTTCACTTGAAAGATTTAGGAAATAAAACATATAACCTTGGAATGTGTGTTTATTATTATAAACATATGCGGTAAATAAATCTAAAAGAACATGATATATCATTTAGAATGTTTAAATGGATACATATCTTTTAAATAAGATAGAACATGAATGAAATCTAAGTATGACTCGAAGATTTTTCATGAACATCATGTTACATAAACGAATTGTTATAAGATGTTATGACAATGTTGATATCTAATTGAAAGTTATTAGATAACTAGTGTAATGATTATTCTATTGGAATATGTTTGAATATATAATTACATCCTCAGCCTGGAACAACTTCCAGATTCTATAGATGAACAATTTGTCAATTGTTGAGCAAATTGTCATAACCAACAAACTTCAAAGTTTGGAAGGTATCAAACATTACACAATAGATATTCAAGTTTATGGAATTTTAAATAGCATATTGTTGTTTGTTTACAATGATGATGGTTTAATTGAGATGACACTCAATACTAGTCATGGTAGGATTTCATCATTGGACATGTGAACTAGTTGTGCTCACTAAGAGCATAGTTGCATTATACATTAAAAGAATAAGAATACTTTAAACTTTAAAAATGTTTGAAAGTTTGATAATCATAAATTGGTGATTGAGGATGTCACACACCTTATGAAGTATTATGTGGCAATATCAAATTATTTGAATACACACATACAAGAACTTCACCAGTTGAATTCTTGAAATAAGTATTCTCAAAATTCTGATAGATCAAAGTTGGTTGATTTATGTCTTGTCAACAAGTATGATTGTCATAACTTGAGACATAATTCAACAACTAGAATTTTCATGCATTGATCTATTTAGTATTTGGATAAAGGATGTTAAGTGTTTATTATTTGTAATGAATTTAAGTACTTGGTACGTTTATTTTCATTAATAATAAATTGTGTCCTATATTTGCATGTTTAATCCATGAATAATTTAGTTATACTAAATTGTCCGTTCTCAATTAATGATATGAGAATATCATTAAATTAAGACAAATCCGAGTTTTGGTATAATATACTCGATAAGTATATTGATGCGCTGACATGCCAAATTCACATGATATTCAATAAATTGAATATAAGACTTATCCCAAACTACATGATGTTACTTTATGGATGTTGTTATTAAATAAATCATGAATAGTTATCCTCAGACTTGAGATACCAGATAACTGTTATGAATGTAGTGCATTCTGTGGAATAATTTAACGCTATACGTAACTTGTAATACCTGAAATTCAGATAACCTATAAAATGACCAAATTACCCCTGAAGCTATAAAACTTAATAAAATCACTTACAATAATTCTGAATTGATTCCAAACTTATGAAAACAACTACATATGAAACGAAACGAATTTCTGGGACAACATTACATTATATTAAATGTCCAAAAATCACAAAATCACATATACATATATACATGATCCGAAATTAATTAAATAAAATTAATATATGTATTTTGTAAAATCATTTTAATTAGATAAGTACAAAACTAATTTAAGGAGTTATACACAAAATCAAAGTATGATCTTGAGCTAATAAATTGGGCCGAAAATCTGGAGTATATCCCCTCCTAGGTCGGTTTGATAAAGCACAAAAACAAAACCATTTTATTTACAAACCCTAAATTCCGAAAACCCTAGATCGACACACACATAATTCGACCAAGCCTTCATTCGACTTTATGGAACTGAGCAAGCAATTTTCTGGAGTCCATTGAGGTGTAAGAAAGCTAGGAAAAATAAGATTTGGGTCGTGGAAGCTCTCGTTCGATCGTAGCACTTTTGTTTGTTCGATTTCTTGCGCTCGATAGGTATAAAACCCCACGCCTAATCCTAACATTCTATAGTTGATATAGCATTTTTCTAATGATCTATATGTTTTATATAACTCAGTAAAAATGTTAAACATGGATCATGCAAGCTAAACAAAGCGTACGAAAAATAATGAGTTAAAACGCACATAATTACCAAATAGTGTCATTCGATTTTTCTGGAGTGTAACCATAATTTTTACATGTTCTATACTGATAATATAAGCTTAGAAAAATAACCACATAAATTGTAGAAGCTCATAATGATCGATGCTAATTATTGTATATAATCGGATTTTAAAGAAAATAAAGAAAAATAAGAATAAACCCTAGAATGGATTAGGGTTAGGGTTCATGTGAATAGATCTGATGTAATTAATGTAATTAATGATTTTATAATGATAACATAATGATTGGATAAAACTAGGGCTTGTTTTGGTACAATAAAAGGCTATACGATGGGTAAATAAAAGTATAAGGGTTTGTTTTGCCAACTTTGAAACTTCTGGGATATTTTTTTAATGTCATATAAGTCAGTAGGAATGTGGGAAAAATATAACTTGAAGGTCCTAAGTGTAAATGTTGCAAGAAAATGAATTAATTATATTTAAAGGGGTCGATTTGAAATTAATTAAAGTAGAAGGACTAAAAGTGTAAATTTGGGAAACTTGAAGTTATTCTGAGTAAATAATGTCATTAAGGGTGTAATGGGTAAATTTGAGTATTTAAGGGCTTGCTATGTAATTATAAATAAATTATGATTTAAATTGTAAGTTTCGTAAAGTTAAGGGACCAATTGTGTAAATACTAAATTTTGAGGGTCTAATTCGTACTTCATATAATTCTGAGGTGATGTTCTGTAAATGTGTGAAATAAAATATTTGTTTGGTAAATATAGGTGTCATAGGGATTAAATCAGTAACTTAAAGTATTTTCATTTTAAACCTTTGAATCTAATGAATTTACAATTAAAACCCTAAACTTTTGTAACTTGATAAAAGGTACCTTAATTCCATAATGATCTTGAAATAAGGACTTAACCTAATCTGGAATATTAACATCTTACTAACCTGGAAAGTTACAATATGGAAAAGTAAACTAAAAGTAATAATCTGAGTTTGAATAATTCGTAATTCCGTCTTCTACTTCTTTAGGTGTGAAGAAGGAGAAGCCCTGATTTCTTGTCTTTTGCTTTGCTAATAAGGTACAGATATTCCGTCCTTTTTCAGTAAGGGCCGGGCTTTTCATTCCCTTTTTCTTTCAGAATTCATTTCCTTATTAGGATTCCCTATACCACTGCTATGTTTCCCTTTTGTTTGTGAACTTTCGATGTGGTCTTTGATTTGAATCTTTTGCCATGTACCCTTAAGATATAATTTTGATTATTTGATAGTACGCCCGACCTTTGATCTACAGTTTGATATTACGAGCCAATCACTAGGCATGAGGGTTTCATGTCCATGTCATTGACGCACCTCTGACATGACTCTAGGGCAGGAGAGTGATGACCTGTTCCGTCCCTTATTTATTATTTGCTATGGCCATTATAATTATGATTATTGATTTGTCTGTGGGGCGTATGGGTGCACTCTAGATTTGACCTGTTATCTGTATATGTTATATGTTATAGTTATTATATCTGGTGACTGATTGTGTGTGCGATACACGTCTTTCACTTTGTCTGAGAGCTGATCACTCTACACAGGTTTGTTTTATTATTTGCTATGGTATTGTAAGTCGTCTGGGCTCGTGATGAATTGCTGTGTTTTTGTTTTTCTTAAATCTTATTCACTTTTGTTCTTTTCTTTTATTCATGATCCATTTCTCATTCCTTTCATGTTGACTTCGTATCGGTATGATTTTGTATTCCTGATTTGCTTTTGTATTTGTTAACTGCTATTTGTTCCCGTTATCTATATATCTGTTCACTGGGCTTTTGAAGCTCAGCCGCATTTCTTTTCCTGCAGCAGGTACTTAAGCTAGGAGCTGGGTTTAGCTTTGGGATGAGAGCGAACTATTTCGGAGTTGACCTTAGTTATTTAGCTTTGCCATTTGAACTTCTATTTATTTTGATATGCCATTGTTTAGGCATTTGAATATTGGATTTTGTACTTAAGTCATTTTGTCTTGCATTTTGATTTAAGTCATGTTGACTTATTTTGGATTTAATGTTAAGACTTATGATGTTTTATTTATTGAATGTTCTGTGACTTCTGATATGCCACCATTGTTGTGATATCTTTACCCTTGTCGGGTTGGGGTGTTACAATTTATGGTATCAGAGACAGGCTTTCATGAAACCTTAGAGCTTAGGCTATCGACCTGTGAGGATTGGGTAGACATTAGGTTTCCTTTCGCGCACTCTTTTTCCTGTCCTGCTCTGCCATTTCCTGTTTGATCTTTCTAATCGTTTGAAAATCCTGTAGATGGTTGTTACTCGTCGTGGTGACTATTCTGAAGGGGAGGAGGAGATCCCTAATTTGGAGGAGTTGGTGGCTAATGCTATAGCCAATCTACTACCTGGGCTTAATGCTAACGAGGTGATCACTCGGATGATCAATGATTTCCGAAATGGAGCTGGTCCCTCTGGTGGTGCTGGTCCCTCTAGTGGTGCTGGTGGTTCTGGTGGTACTGGTGGTGGGGGCCGACCCACTACCATTAATGGTTGGCTTGAGAGTTTCAATAAACTTAAACCGTTGTCTTTCAGTACTGCTTCTACTCCTCATGCTGCAGAGGACTGGATAACACACATGGAGAAGCTGTTTGAGGTACTGGGTTGTGAAGACGGGTTTAAGACTCGTCTGGCTGCGTTTAAGCTTGAGGGAGATGCGCTTAACTGGTGTAAGGCGCACAAGGAAGCTAAGGGAGGTGATGCTTATGTTCTTGGTTGTACTTGGGCTAATTTTCGTGCTACGTTCTATAATCGGTACTTCCCTGTGTCCGAACAGCAGAGATTTATTCGGGAGTACAACACTATCTCTCAGCTCGAGTCTGAGAATGCAGGGGAATTTCTGGAGCGATTCCAGAGATTGGTTAGCTTTGTGGGCCCGGTTGCTGGGGATGCTGAGCATCAGGCTAAGCATTATAAGTGGGCACTGAAGAGTTGGGTTTTAGATCGTCTTCTTAATCAGGAGTTCGCTGATCCGTCAGCATGTTGCGACGCAGCTCGCAACATCGAGATATTTCATGAGAAGGTGGGTTACAAGCGAAACCGTGATGGCGACAGGATTCAGCCGCAGGGTCAGAATCGGGACAACAAGGGGTTTTCTGGTAAGGGCTTTGAACAGCGGGGTCAGTCAGACCGTGGTCGTGATTATCAGGGTCAGCCCGGTAGGAGCTATGATCAGCGGAGACCAGATTCTAGAGGTCAGGATGCTGGTTCGATTTCTAGGCAGGGTGATGAGAGCCAGGGGCGCAATAATGGTCAGAAGCAGTGGAAGGATCAGCCTTCTAAGGGTTTTCAGCAGCAGTCTCGTGGTTCTGGATCGAGTTCTCAGAAGGGTTCATCTGGGAACTTACCTCCACCTCCTATCTGTACTACTTGTGGGAAAAGTCATCCAGGAGAGTGTCGTAGAGCATCTGGTGCGTGTTTCCGATGTGGATCTGCTGAGCATCGGGTGAAGGACTGCCCAAAGTAGAATCCTGCATCTGCCAAGAACTATCTTCTTCCTCCGCCTCCTCCACCTCCGAATACTGGGCGTGTGTTTTCTACTACGCGGGATCAGGCGGCTAAGGCTACAGGAACCATTACCGGCTTTTTTTATATTGGTGATTTTACTGTTTTCGCGTTATTTGACACTGGAGCAACACATTCTATCATATCTATGAAATTGGCTAAGAAACTGAACATACCTTCAACACCACTAAATAACCCAATTGCTATATCAACCCCCATGAAAAACCACATTCTTATCAACCATGAATATTTGAACTGTCCGTTACGCTTCGATGATCGGATTCGTCCGGCGAATTTACTTCCTCTAGACATGATTGACTTTGATGTCATTCTGGGTATGGATTGGTTGGCTTTCCATCGAGCAACCATTGACTGCCACGCCAGAAATGTGATTTTCGGTGATCTGAATAATCCTGAATTCATTTACCATGAATCTCGCCCTCTTAGAATTGTTAAAATCATTTCCGCCTTGAAAGCTCGAACCTTGATGTCTCATGGTTGCCAAGGTTATTTAGCCTCAGTTAAGGATTCGTCTGTTGAGAGTCCGGATATTTCTAGTGTTCCCATTGTTCGGGATTTTGCTGACGTTTTTCCTGAAGTACTTCCTGGTCTTCCTCCGGCTAGAGAAGTGGAATTTTCTATTGATCTAATTCCTGGTGCCGAACCTATCTCTAAGGCTCCGTACCGGATGGCACTTGTGAACTGAAAGAGTTAAAGGAGCAACTGGAAGAGTTGCTGGACTGTGGATTCATTCGACCTAGTGTTTCCCCATGGGGTGCTCCTGTGCTTTTCGTGAAGAAGAAGGATGGGTCTATGCGTCTGTGTATTGATTATCATGAGCTTAATCGCATTAACATTCGAAACCGTTATCCGCTTCCTCGCATTGATGACTTGTTTGATCAATTGCAAGGAGCTAAAGTTTTCTCCAAAATCGACTTGCGATCGGGTTATCACCAATTGCGAGTTAAAGAGCAGGATGTATCTAAGACTGCTTTCCGCACCCGTTATGGACACTATGAGTTCCTGGTTATGCCTTTTGGCTTAACAAATGCTCCTGCTGTGTTTATGGATTTAATGAATCGGGTTTTCCATGAATTTCTTGATAAATTCGTCATCGTTTTCATCGATGATATCCTGGTATATTCTAAATCGTCCGAGGAGCACGAGCAACACTTGCGTATTGTTTTAGGTATCCTGAGGCAGTAGAAGTTATTCGCGAAATTTTCTAAGTGTGAGTTCTGGCTGAACCAAGTAGCTTTCCTAGGTCACATTGTGTCTGCAGATGGTATCACCATGGATCCATCTAAAGTTGAGGCTATCACCAAGTGGCCGAGACCTACCACTGTGACTGAAGTCAGGAGTTTTCTAGGATTAGCTGGCTACTACAGGCGTTTTGTGGAAGGATTTTCTAAGTTGGCTTTACCATTGACTCAATTGATGCGGAAGGGTGAAAAGTTCGTATGGACTGATGAGCGTGAGCAGAGTTTTGAAGAGTTGAAACGGCGTTTGGTGTCTGCACCTATTCTAACTTTACCATCGGGTTCTGGAGGTTTCCAAATCTATAGTGATGCTTCTAAGAAGGGTTTGGGCTGTGTGCTTATGCAAAACGGCAAGGTGATTGCCTACGCTTCGAGGCAACTGAAACCCTATGAGGAAAATTATCCAACACATGATCTAGAATTGGCAGCTGTAGTTTTTGCATTGAAGATCTGGAGGCATTACTTGTATGGTGAATCATGTGATATCTTCACTGATCACAAGAGCCTCAAATACATCTTTACTCAGAAGGAGCTTAATATGAGGCAGAGGCGATGGCTTGAGCTTCTGAAAGATTATGACACGAACATCCAGTATCATCCAGGTAAGGCTAATGTGGTTGCAGATGCACTTAGTCGGAAATCTGGAGTGATTGCTAGTTTGGAGATTGATCCGCATGTCCTCAAGGATTTGGAGCGTTTGGATGTTGAGTTGTGTGTTCGGCGGGATGTTGGTTACTGGGCTAGTTTAAAGATTGAGTCAAATCTGATATTGCGTATTAAAGAGGCTCAGAAAGATGATGGTGAACTCTGGGCTATTGTTCAGAATATTGAAGAGGGTAAGCAAACTGAGTTTAGAGTTGATGAAGATGGAGTTGTCTGGTATGAGGATCGTTTATGCGTGCCTAATGATTCCGACTTGCGTGAGGCTGTGTTGACTGAGGCTCACAGTTCTCCTTTCGCTATCCATCCTGGTTCTACCAAGATGTATCGGGATCTTAAGCAACATTTATGGTGGAATGGCATAAAGCAAGACGTGGCGTTATTTGTTGCTAGATGCATGATATGCCAGCAAGTTAAGATTGAGCATCAGCGAGCTAGTGGTCTATTGCAACCTTTGGAGATTCCTACATGGAAATGGGATGAGATTTCCATGGACTTCGTTTGTGGTCTGCCTGTTACTCGTAAAAGACATGATGCGATTTGGGTGGTCGCTGATCGGCTAACTAAATCCGCTCATTTCTTACCTATCCGTATGACCTATAGTGTCAGTAAGTTGGTGGAAGTTTTTCAGCAAGAGATTGTTCGATTGCATGATATGCCTTCGTCTATTGTTTCAGATCGTGATCCTCGTTTCACTTCGCGTTTTTGGAAGGGACTTCATGAAGCTTGGGGCGGTCGCCTTAAGTTTAGTACTGCATTTCATCCCCAAACTGATGGTCAGTCTGAGAGGACCATTCAGACTTTGGAAGACATGTTAAGAGCTTGTGCGTTGGAATGGACAGGTAGTTGGGATGAGTACTTATGTTTGGTAGAGTTTGCGTATAATAACAGTTGGCATGCGAGTATTCGAATGGCTCCCTTCGAGATGTTGTATGGTAGGAAATGTAGGGCTCCTGTTTGTTGGAATGAAGTAGGTGAACGTCTGATTGAAGGACCTGAGATGATTGAGATCACAAATGAAAAGGTAGCTGTTGCTAGAGAGAAACTGAAAGAGTCGCGTGCTCGCCAGAAAAGTTATGCTGATAAGCACCGTCGGGATCTAGAATTTAATGTAGGTGATCGGGTATTCCTGAAAGTATCTCCTTTCCGTGGTGTCAGGCGTTTTGGAATCAAGGGCAAGTTGAGTCCTCGATTTATTGGACCATTTGAAATCCTGGAGCGTATTGGGGAGGTCTCTTATCGTTTGGCTCTACCTCCTCAGCTATCTCATGTGCATAATGTTTTCCATGTATCTCTCCTGAGAGGATACAATTATCATCCACTGCATGTTTTATCTTATCCACTTGATCAGATCCGGCCTGATATGTCCTTGTCTGAAGAACCGGAAGCGGTTCTGGACCGTCAGGAACGAGTCATGAGAAACAAAGTTATCCCGTTCGTAAAGATTCTTTGCAGGAATCACCCGGAGCGTGAGGCTACCTGGGAAACTGAAGAGTCAATACGAGCTAGTTATCCGCAGTTCTCGTTTTAATCCGGTATGTCCTTGTTTTGTTTTCCGTTCTCCTTCGTTTGTTTTCCGCTTTCTTTTCTTTCTACTTCCTGCAAATTTCGAGGACGAAATTTTTTTGTTAGTGGGGAAGAAGTTGTAATACCTGAAATTCAGATAACCTATAAAATGACCAAATTACCCCTGAAGCTATAAAACTTAATAAAATCACTTACAATAATTCTGAATTGATTCCAAACTTATGAAAACAACTACATATGAAACGAAACGAATTTCTGGGACAACATTACATTATATTAAATGTCCAAAAATCACAAAATCACAAATACATATATACATGATCCGAAATTTATTAAATAAAATTAATATATGTATTTTGTAAAATCATTTTAATTAGATAAGTACAAAACTAATTTAAGGAGTTATACACAAAATCAAAGTATGATCTTGAGCTAACAAATTGGGCCAAAAATCTGGAGTATATCCCCTCCTAGGTCGGTTTGATAAAGCACAAAAACAAAACCATTTTATTTACAAACCCTAAATTCCGAAAACCCTAGATCGACACACACATAATTTGACCAAGCCTTCATTCGACTTTATGGAACTGAGCAAGCAATTTTCTGGAGTCCATTGAGGTGTAAGCAAGCTAGGAAAAATAAGAGTTGGGTCGTGGAAGCTCTCGTTCGATCGTAGCACTTTCGTTTGTTCGATTTCTTGCGCTCGATAGGTATAAAACCCCACGCCTAATCCTTATGTTCTATAATTGATCTAGCATTTTTCTAATGATCTATATGTTTTATATAACTCAGTAAAAATGTTAAACATGGATCATGCAAGCTAAACAAAGCGTACGAAAAATAATGAGTTAAAACGCACATAATTACCAAATAGTGTCATTCGATTTTTCTGGAGTGTAACCATAATTTTTACATGTTCTATACTGATAATATAAGCTTATAAAAATAACCACATAAATTGTAGAAGCTCATAATGATCGATGCTAATTATTGTATATAATCGGATTTTAAAGAAAATAAAGAAAAATAAGAATAAACCCTAGAATGGATTAGGGTTAGGTTTCATGTGAATAGATATGATGTAATTAATGTAATTAATGATTGTATAATGATAACATAATGATTGGATAAAACTAGGGCTTGTTTTGGTACAATAAAAGGTTATACGATGGGTAAATAAAAGTATAAGGGTTTGTTTTGCCAACTTTGAAACTTCTGGGATATTTTTTTAATGTCATATAAGTCAGTAGGAATGTGGGAAAAATATAACTTGAAGGTCCTAAGTGTAAATGTTGCAAGAAAATGAATTAATTATATTTAAAGGGGTCGATTTGAAATTAATTAAAGTAGAAGGACTAAAAGTGTAAATTTGGGAAACTTGAAGTTATTCTGAGTAAATAATGTCATTAAGGGTGTAATGGGTAAATTTGAGTATTTAAGGGCTTGCTATGTAATTATAAATAAATTATGATTTAAATTGTAAGTTTTGTAAAGTTAAGGGACCAATTGTGTAAATACTAAATTTTGAGGGTCTAATTCGTACTTCATATAATTCTGAGGTGATGTTCTGTAAATTTGTGAAATAAATTATTTGTTTGGTAAATATATGTATCATAGGGATTAAATCAGTAACTTAAAGTATTTTCATTTTAAACCTTTGAATCTAATGAATTTACAATTAAAACCCTAAACTTTTGTAACTTGATAAAAGGTACCTTAATTCCATAATGATCTTGAAATAAGGACTTAACCTAATCTGGAATATTAACATCTTACTAACCTGGAAAGTTACAATATGGAAAAGTAAACTAAAAGTAATAATCTGAGTTAGAATAATTCGTAATTCCGTCTTCTACTTCTTTAGGTGTGAAGAAGGAGAAGCCCTGATTTCTTGTCTTTTGCTTTGCTAATAAGGTACAGATATTCCGTCCTTTTTCAGTAAGGGCCGGGCTTTTCATTCCCTTTTTCTTTCAGAATTCATTTCCTTATTAGGATTCCCTATACCACTGCTATGTTTCCCTTTTGTTTGTGAACTTTCGATGTGGTCTTTGATTTGAATCTTTTGCCATGTACCCTTAAGATATAATTTTGATTATTTGATAGTACGCCCGACCTTTGATCTACAGTTTGATATTACGAGCCAATCACTAGGCATGAGGGTTTCATGTCCATGTCATTGACGCACCTCTGACATGACTCTAGGGCAGGAGAGTGATGACCTGTTCCGTCCCTTATTTATTATTTGCTATGGCCATTATAATTATGATTATTGATTTGTCTGTGGGGCGTATGGGTGCACTCTAGATTTGACCTGTTATCTGTATATGTTATATGTTATAGTTATTATATCTGGTGACTGATTGTGTGTGCGATACACGTCTTTCACTTTGTCTGAGAGCTGATCACTCTACACAGGTTTGTTTTATTATTTGCTATGGTATTGTAAGTCGTCTGGGCTCGTGATGAATTGCTGTGTTTTTGTTTTTCTTAAATCTTATTCACTTTTGTTCTTTTCTTTTATTCATGATCCATTTCTCATTCCTTTCATGTTGACTTCGTATCGGTATGATTTTGTATTCCTGATTTGCTTTTGTAATTGTTAACTGCTATTTGTTCCCGTTATCTATATATCTGTTCACTGGGCTTTTGAAGCTCAACCACATTTCTTTTCCTGCGGCAGGTACTTAAGCTAGGAGCTGGGTTTAGCTTTGGGATGAGAGCGAGCTATTTCGGAGTTGACCTTAGTTATTTAGCTTTGCCATTTGAACTTCTATTTATTTTGATATGCCATTGTTTAGGCAGTTGAATATTGGATTTTGTACTTAAGTCATTTTGTCTTGCATTTTGATTTAAGTTATGTTGACTTATTTTGGATTTAATGTTAAGACTTATGATGTTTTATTTATTGAATGTTCTGTGACTTCTGATATGCAACAATTGTTGTGATATCTTTACCCTTGTTGGGTTGGGGTGTTACATAACTGGTAGTCATAAGGATTGTTTTCGGAATTGTTACAAAATTCATAGGTTATGCTTGTAGTCAAGATAGAATTTGTTCCTTCAAATTTATTTTGAAGTTTAATACTGCTGGGCCCCTCGTAGGGTTGACAAGATGTTTGCATGGTCATGCCCAAGATCTCCCTTGAAATGTTCAAAAGATTTGGTAATCGTGTTCAATCACAAACAACGAGAAACAAAATAGTTAAATAAATAATGACTTAGATCCATATCTTTATTTAATGTAATATTAGTAACAAAAAGATAATAATAATGATGAATCATTAAAAGGTTTTTCCATGAGACCTTACTCGAGTTGTACTAGAGGCATCGAAGTGTTGCTAGACGCTAACCGATGTGATCACAATATTAAAATATGTCCAAGTGGGAGCTGTTAGTTTTGTGGACATAAATTAGTAGTTGTGTGTTAGGATCGAACTCGAGATTACGGGATTGCACACTTTACGTATGAAGAGTAAATGATTAATAATTTAATATAAAATGTTATATTAATTATTAAATACACAAAACGTATAACGACCGTTAGTAATTAACGGAAAATTGACTAACGACCGTTAAATACAAAAGAGAAGGACTAGATTGAAATTAGTTGTCAAGAAGGTTCCGGATCCCTTATCTCATTGATAGGCCGATCGGTTATGGATGGGTATAACCCAATCCATATCTAACTTGGACTCCAAGTTTCAATTACTATATAAGCAAAATCAAGGGTCATTGTTTTTCACATTTTGTGCACAAACAATACCTAATTGATTTTCTTTTCCTCTTTTCCCTTTGTGGCCGATCGAAACAAACAACCCTTAAGGGTTTTCGATTGTGTTATTTTATAAACAAATTGTTTGGTTTAGTTTTGTGTTCTTGTTTACTAGCATAACATTTACTTGGTATTAGTACGTGTGTACAAGAACGTGATTCAATCACACTATTGATTGAATCTTGGATTGAATTACAAAAGGGTAAGGGGTAATTCCAATAATCCATATAAACCCTAATTAGGGTTCTTAAAGTTGATTGCTTGGAATTAGATTCTTGTTTGGCTAGAATCTTAAGGTACGCATACTATTTACGTTTGTTTAATTAATTTACATGTTATATGATCTACTCGCTTCTGCATGTTTACTTTGATGTTATTGTTTAATTATGATTGTCATGTATTAAATTACAACATAGCGGACCTAATAAGTGGATCGGGGCTGAGATGAAGCAACAATAGGAGCTGCAGTAGGGGCACGCTCCTGCAGTAGGGGCACGCTCAAAGACTCGACATAGGGGCTGAGTTTTTGAAGTTATTAGATGTTGGATCTTTTGATACAAAGTTACTAATACATAACCTGAGACAAAAACTGAAATTTACAAAATTACTTGCTGAAGGAAAAACTAATAGTAGAATATATGAATAGAGATATGATGTATATGAATTTATGAAATGTTAAAACTAGGTCAGGTCATGATAACCAAGGTTCTTGGCTGCAAACAAAGCTGTATATGAGGGTGCGCAAGCTAGGTATATGTGCAACCGTGCATGGCCTTAAAGTTTTAGGTGTCTCAAAATGTATCTATAGTATCTTATACCCTGTTATATCGGGCCTGAAAGTTCACTTTAAATGGTAATTTATAAACTTTTGGTGTAAAACTTTTGTGTGTGGTATAATAGATTAGACTTCATTTGGTGTAAGCATATTCTATAGCGATTACTTTTTTTAAACAAACATAATGTAAACATTTATGCATACGTAAGAAATGCTCTAAACTTTCAATAAGAAAGGATACCGAAATATAGATAATTAATCTTGTTTCACGACTATATTCAATTGTTAGAACGTTTTAGAGTTGCTGAACACCTCAAATTTCTAAGCTTATGCTTAATGTTTATTACATACGGCGACCAACTTTATTAAGGAAAGCAAATGTTCACTTGTAATGTAACGGAGGTTTAAAATCTGTTATCTTATTAGGATATTGCAAAACGATCATCTAGCAAGTGATTATTTTCTTGCATGCAAAGATATGGAAATTGAAATCTAACATGGTATACACAAAATAAGTGAACAATGGAGAGATATTGCATGTATCTAATAATATAGGGGCACGGAACCGGATGCAACGATTAAAAGATGTTGCTTTATGTCAAGGGACAAAGGGTGGAAACGTTAGAACATACTAGCAGGTACCCGCGCCGCGGGTACCCTGAAATTAAAATTTTGGCGAGCAACGTTTTCTAGCTATATGCGTTTTGTGATAATAACTTTACAAATAGCGAGATTTTAAGTAAAAAAAAACTATTTCATACAAAAATTGTAGGGTGCACATGCGATACTTTTTAAAATATAAAAACGATACACGGTAATATTGTGAAGATAGTTAGATAAGCCCAACCTCACAATTAATTCAACAAAATTTTCAGATTTAGCCCATACTAACTAAAAATTCGCAACCCAACTTTAAAAAATCCAGCAAGCCCATAATTATTATCTAATGTCCAACCCAAATCCACAACAAACCCTACACCCTTTAGAATATAAGTTCTTCATTATGGAAACCTAAACACACATCGCACATTCAAGGTCCCCATCCAACCTTCTCTCCATAAAAAAAAAAAAAAAAAAAAAAAAAAATGCAGTCACCAAATATCTCCTTCTCCAAAATAATACGCATATTCAATCTTTCCAACCTTATAACTCCTTAACAAACGAACACAACACGTCAAATAAATCCACCCTTATATCTCCATGGCAGTCACACGCCTAAATAGCTCGTCTTCCTACATATCAAAAAAGCAGCATCATAATAACATTTCTTCTATCTCCTTATCACAAACGCAGCATAAACCTTCTTTATTTCAACCGTAACCGAAGCACACTATGTTCGTCAAGATCTCATTAAAGAGGTCTTGGGTAGGCTGTTTGTTTGTTGTCCTCTTATTACTTTCAAGATCTATGATGTTTTACTCTTATACTCTTGTTTTAACAAACAAATTTATGAGTATTAAAGAGAAGACTGAGATTGTTCTTTCTTTGTAATTTCCAAGTCTCTTTCACTTTTTTTTTTCTTCATTTTGACTACTAGAATTTAGATTTATGTTATGGAAGGTTAATATTTTGGAAGCTTAATTTGATTGTACATTGCGGTAAAATGGTTGTGTATTTTAGTGAGAGGGTAAATTAAATAGTGTATTAATTATATGTGTTGGATAGTACTTTTTTAGTTATCTTTGTGCTCTAAATAGTTGTAAACAATGCTTGATAATTTGTATTTTTTATATAGGGGGTGTTTTAATGACTACCATTTAATAGCATCAATGTTGTTTGATAGAATTTTGGTCTTAAAATGACACCACGCTTGTTTTTGTTGTACAATATGCTTTATTTCTTGTAAGTCTGAAAATTAGGTGCATTAAAGTGTTGTAAATCATGCTTTATTTCTTGTAAGTCTGAATTTTAAGACTAAGAGGAGAGAGATTCATCCATACATTATATGTAGTATAGATTTTGACTACTGGATTTTAGATTTATGTTTTGGAAGGTTAATATTTTGGAAGCTTAATTTGATTGTACATTGCGGTAAAATGGTTGCGTATTTTAGTGAGAGGGTAAATTAAATAGTGTATTAATTATATGTGTTGGATAGTACTTTTTTAGTAATCTTTGTGCTCTAAATAGTTGTAAACAATGCTTGATAATTTGTATTTTTTATATAGGGGGTGTTTTAATGACTACCATTTAATAGCATTAATGTTGTTTGATAGAATTTTGGTCTTAAAATGACACCACACTTGTTTTTGTTGTACAATATGCTTTATTTCTTGTAAGTCTGAAAATTGGGTGCATTAAAGTGTTGTAAATCATGTTTTATTTCTTGTAAGTCTGAATTTTAAGACTAAGAGGAGAGAGATTCATCCCTACATTATATGTAGTATAGATTAACATGGATAAGATGTCTTTGACAAGTCATTCAATAAAAAACGTTTAACTGGAGAAAAATTCATTTGCTTACTCTTATTTTGGTGTTTAGTGAGGGACAAATCTTCACCATCTATTTAGTTTGATCTAATGGTGGGGATTAATTTAAGATTTAATTTAATTAAACCTAGTTTCCATTTACTATATGAAGTTTTATTTATTTATTTATTATTTTTTTTTTCACCGTCATTTATTTTACACACGCATAGTCTGTTTTCCTCTCAACCTGTTCCCAGTTCACCATCATCACTGAGCTAACCACAACTGTGTCCCGCCATCACCTACGCATAGTTCACCTAATCATAGTGTGCCGTCTGATCACCGCCGTTGCACCCCCACCGCCATCATGCACCACCGTCGGTCGCACACCACCGTTGTCGGCATTGATGGATTAAAATCGATGACCTCCAATTTTTGAGTTAGAAACTGAAGGTATACACTAATTACTCTATTAGTATGTAAATTAAGAGGTTAATTATCGATCTTTATTTTATATTAGATTATGAATCTTATTCGTTTCGTTTGGGTATTCAATGATGAATAATTGAATATCATTACTTTGATACTTTTAGTTTGTTTATTAGATTGTGAGTAGCATTAGGTTTTGGTATGATATCATTTTGGGATGGTGAAGTGATGGAAATTTAATGCATGGAAGGTGTTCGACGAAACGCCTAAGAGAGGGATGCACAAGTTGAGAAGCAATCACATGTTCCCGCTTGTCCTGTGATTGTGCTTGTAAGAGACCCTAATGCTGCGAGTCTATTTAGTTCTGAGGCGAGTGAATATGATAAAGCAAGGTGTGTAAATGTTTAGTTGGTTGAGTGATTTGGTGTGTCCTCGCACCAATGGTAAGTTACTAATTCATGATATGACCGTTCTCGTCATTCTGAGTTCAATTATTTTCATAAAAAGGTGATTATGCAATGTAGGTATTTAGCTCTTCTTGAGGCACATCCTGTATGGACGAAAGCGGTAACATCAGCGCTTTTGACTTTTGTTGGAGACTTGATATGCCAGGTAACTGTTTCTTGCTTCATAGTCAATACTCATTGTATAATTTTATGTTCTAAAATGTAATATTCATATGCCTCAGATTGTTATAGACAAGAAACCATCTCCGGATTTCAAGCGCGCATCTATTTTCACTTTTTTAGGGATGGCGTTGGTTGGGCCAACATTGCACTTCTGGTTCAGAATCTTGTACTATTAATTTGTATTTTCATTTAACTTTATATAGTCTCATAATGCTATATTTATGTATATTTCACACATAGGTACTTATACTTGAGTAAATTGGTGACTATGATGGGAGCTTCAGGTGCTCTTCTGCGACTTGTTATTGATCAGGTGACTCTTTGACTAGATCATTTTGGTTTGAAGTTTATAATTATATAGCAAGACCTCTATTGATGCTCGTTTATTTTCAGTTTATATTTGCTCCTGTTTTTATTGGAGTTTTCTTATCAACATTGGTGACATTAGAAGGGAGTCCGTCCCAGGTTTTACCAAAGCTTAAGTAGGTGTGTGATTTTTTTCTTTTTTGGTAATATGTATCAGAACATTTGTTTGTTAACCATAATGAAATAAGGGGTGCGTGTTATCTCAAACGGGGCAACTTTTAAAAGAAAATATAACTGAAAGGAAAATGGTTTGGAAGTCGGTGATCATTTAATATATAAATTATCTATAATAGAAAGAAGAAAAATACGGTAAAGATGGAAAATAAGGTGTTTGCACGGCCAACCAGCTTGTCCCTACCTGCATTAAAAACCAGAACCTTGGTTGAACTGTTACCTGATGGTGCCAATTGTCGCACTCTTCTAATATGAAGCTGTACTAAAACCAGTTGTTTTTTCTTGTAGGAGTGGCTATCATCTGTTATAGCCAATTGGCAGTTATGGATATCTTTCCAATTTGTTAACTTCCCATTTGTTCCTCAACAATTCCAGGTTTGAGCTGCTCCATACTTTCCACTGTGATAAAAAAAAAGTTTTATTAATACACATCTTGGTGTTTTTGTTAATATCACTTGTGATATTGTCTAATATCACTTGTGATATTGTCTAATATCACTTGTGATATTTCATAAACATAGTTATTACTTGTGATATTTCAGAAACAAACAAGTATGCTTTTTAACCTTTAATATCATCTGTGATATTTCATTGCTTTGTATATTTTTATATATATTATCTGTGATATCATATGTGATATTTCATTGATTTTCAAGTACAAGATGGTTTTTGTGCCTTTTACCGCAATAGACAAGCACAAGAAATGTTCTGCTGATGGTTTAGGGTTGCTTAAGAATGAAAACTTTGTTAAAATCTTTTGTGTTCTTTTTGGAATTGGTAACATGTAATCAATGTTTATGAAATAACAATGCCACTTTATTGTTTTATCATTTGTGATATTTAACTTAATTTCAAAAGTATCTTTGTGCTGCTCAAGAGAAATTCGTTTGTGATATTTCACTTAATTTCAAATTATCTTTATGCTGCTCAAGAGAAAGTCAATGTAAATCGCAACATTAGGTGGACCTTAGAGAAAACATAAAGTGGTAAAGCATAAAGTTAATAATAGGCATGTGATAATACAATAATACAAAAAACAATTTATTGATTTATCACTTGTAATATTACACGTCAGAAGTGACAATTCTCTTAATGAACAAAAAATAAAACATCTCAAACACAAATACACAAGGAGAATTAGCCTCTGATGCTCAATCAGTTACATAAACACTTATATACGACTTGATTTGAATTTAATATTCAATTACAAATCATTTTCTAGCTAATTGTATATTCCAACCAACTACTTCAGTAACATCTTTGGCGCTGAATCATCTGAACATATTTGAGATTTAGTATACAATAATGTTCTCGGCTGTATTGACCCAAATGATGGAAATATATGTGATGTGAAGATGAAAGTACCTAAGGAAAGATAGAAAGATAGTTTTTTTCTAAACTCATTTTTGAACCTTTCTACAAATAATCCCAATTTTTCATCACCCTGAAATATTTCTTCCATCTCTTTGTTTTCTCTTAACAAATCTTCCAGCTCTTTTTTTCTTTCAAAACAACTTGAAACTTTCCTTCAATTGTTTCATAGATTAGCTGTTTTATATATATGAAAAAACCATATTAGCATTTATCACTAGTGATACATGTGATCAAAAGTTTAAAGATCGTGGATTGAATCTCAAAAGAGCTCTACAAAAAGACTCAGCATGAACCCTCGAATTGGCGAAAATTAAATGTCTGTAATCAAAAAGACTTGTCCGGGACGGGTAATAATTTCAAGCTGGTTATCCAGTGATGTAAACGTGTCTCGCAAAGGACGTGTCTGAGCAGAATGTACCAATTCGAGAGATAATCATTGAATATGACCGGGACGGGTAATAATTTCAAGCTAGTTCAACTAGTGATGTAAACGTGTCTTGCGATGGTCATGTTCATTGAAAGTCAATCATTTCAAGTGTGCGAACTCTACCCAACATGTGCAAAATTTATCTTAAAAATGAAAGAGCACATGTGAAAGGGGAGTATTTCAGAAACTGCAAAACTCTCGAAGTGTTAACAAAAAATGTGTTTATTCATAAACACTTTGAGAGATTTTCACAAAAGGTTTTATGGTATGTGATCAACAAATCTAGGATAATCATGGAGTAATAAGGTGATTATTGTTAGGTTTATGTCCAATGATCCGCCAGAGCCGGAGGGATCTGCTCAAGGACAATTCCAATAGATTAGAATTAGAAGTCCTTAGGAAAGATTGAAAAAAGGAGTAAATGAGAAAGGGAAAGAAGGGGTTGAAGAATTAAAAAGAAAAGTTGAATGAAAGGGTGAAAAGAAATAGCCCTCCATGAAAACTTAGGGCAGAAACCGGGTCAATACATCTGCTATTGGTATTCACTAAGGTGATACTGATATTGAAGACAAGACGTCATGGACCCAGTGACGCGCTGCACAAACCCCTCCTAGCCACTCAGATATCTCTTAAAAGATATTTGTTTCATTTCTCACGGAGAACACTGCATAATCTATCGGCCTCTCATTCCGAGATGTGTTGATATTGAAAAGGTGGCACTCTGCTCCATGCCTCCGACGACTAAAACCAAAACGCACATAATCTAGTCTAGAGCCATGAGATTCATCAAAAGATCTCTTAGGAACACTTCCAATATAATACACTTGTGTTCGCCAAAAAGGACACAAGTTGTATGAGTCTTTATAAGATCTTCGGATCTTGCCTTGTATCATGATGGTTACGTGTTTCAAAATGGTCTACAGTCGTTGGGTGATCTCCAGCGACTCACTGAATCGTGGGTCCACTTCGGTGTGTCTGTGTAAGCCCTTTTGGGGGTATCCGATTCATAACGGCCTGGGCTAGGATTAGAGAAAGTCTCCACAATATGTTGTTGCCAATCTCAAAGTCCGAACCTGTAAGTGCTGGACAAATTTATTACTAACGGTTTTATGCAGCTACCTACAAAAGTCCATCAACCATCATCAGATAAATCAAACATCTTCACCTCCACATACTCATACTTATGAAGATCATCCTCAACAAAGCTCAAGTGTAAAAGTTCAAGACAAAAGGATCAAGTTAAAGACAAAGTGTAACGACTAAGTCAAAGAAGCTAATCAAGATGTCATGAACAAGTTCATGTATCAAGTGAAGAAGACATAAGTATGAAGCTCAAGAGGTATGAGTATGTTGGAGGTCACGACGCATAAACACATGAAGATGTTGATCGAAGGGAAGAACAACCACAAAGACGATTCTTTGAAGATCACATAGCATGAAGGAACAAAGAATAAAGGCTATTATACAATGACACTCAAAGCACAAGACTATGAAGACGAAAGACCTAATCACACGGAGCATCATTTGAATGACCATCCCTTAGGGGAGATTGTTAGGATTTATAAAAAGTGATGGTCATATTCGTTGTAATAATTTTAGTAAAAATGTCGTTGTGTAATTTAGTTAATATAGTCAATGGGCTTGGATTAAATCTAATAGATTAAATGTTATGTTTAAGTAATCCAGGTAAAAGCCCAAGTTTAATCCAAGCCCATCTAAGTCTAGAAAACTATAATTAACACCTTCCACTTCATTTGGAAGGTTGGTGCTTTAAGGTTGTATTAAGGAGATTAGTGTGTGAAATAAAACTTCCTCTCTCTAGTTTCTCTAAAAAATAAAAAATAAATAAATAAATAAATAAAAAAAAAAAAAAAAAAAAAAAAAAAAAAACTTGTTATCCCTATTATCTATCTTATCATACACATAATCAATGAATAAAGATCAAAGAGAGAAGAGTGGAACTTGAATCTAGTGAGAGAAACTAGAGAGAGAATATATTAATCACACACTAATCCCTTTGATACAACCCTAAAGCACCAACCTTCCAAATGAAGGGAATGGTGCTATTTATACTTTTTCTAACTTGGATGGGCTTGGATTAAACTTGGGCTTTTACATGGACTATTTAAACATAACATTTAATCTATTAGATTTAATCCAAGCCCATTGACTATATTAACTAAATTACACAACGACACTTTTACTAAAATTATTACAACGAATATGACCATCACTTTTTATAAATCCTAACAATCTCCCCCTAAGGGATGGTCATTTAAATGATGCTCCGTGTGATTCAGTCTTTCGTCTTCATAGTCTTGTGCTTTGATTGTCGTTGTATAATAGTCTTTGTACTTCGTTCCTTCATGCTATGTGATCTTCAAAGTATCGTCTTTTGGATGTTCTTGCCTTGATCAACATCTTCATGTGTTTATAGGGTCGTATCCTCCATCATACTCATACTTCTTGAACTTCATACTTATGTCATCCTTTATTGATACATGAGCTTGTTCTTGACTTCTTGATTAGCTTTTTGAAGTTGTCTTTAATACTTTGTCTTTAACTTGATCTTTTCGTCTTGAACTTTTTCACTTGAGCTTTGTTGAGGATGATCTTCATAAGTATGAGCATGAGGAGATGCAGATGTTGAGACATATGATGATGGTAGATGGACTTTCGTCAGTACCTGCATAAAACAGTTAGCAATAAATCGTCCAGCACTTACAGGTTCAGATTTCGAGATTGTTAACAGCATAGTGTGAAAACTTTCTCTAATCTTAACCAAGGCCGTTCTGAATCGGATACCCTTTAAAGGGATTACACAGACACACCGAGGTACACCCACGATTCAGTGAGTCACTGGAGATCACCCCACGATTGTAGATCGTTTGAAGCACGTAACCATCATGATATAAGTGGCAAGATCCGAAGATCTCATTAAGACTCTTACAACTTGTGTCCTTTTTGGCGAACACAAGTGTATTATAATGGAAGTGCTCCTAAGAGATTTTTGATGAATCTCATGGCTCTAGACTCGATAATGTGCGTTTTGGTTTTAGTCGTCGGAGGCATGGAGCAGAGTGCCACCTTTTCAATATCAACACATCTGGGAATGAGAGGCCGATAGATTATGCAGTGTTCTCCGTGAGAAATAAAACAAATATCTTTTAAGAGATATCTGAGTGGCTAGGAGGGGTTTGTGCAGCGTGTCACTGGGTCCATGACGTCTTGTCTTCAATATCAGTATCACCTTAGTGAATACCGATAGCAGATGTATTGACCCGGTTTCTGTCCTAAGTTTCCATGGAGGGCTATTTCTTTTTACCCTTTTATCCAACTTTTCTTTTTAATTCTTCAACCCCTTCTTTCCCTTTCTCATTTACTCCTTTTTTCAATCTTTCCTAAGGACTTCTAATTCTAATCTATTGGAATTGTCCTTGAGCAGATCCCTCCGGCTCTGGCGGATCATAGAACATAAACCTAACCATAATCACCTTATTACTCCATGATTATCCTAGATTTGTTGATCGTTTGCCATAAAACCTTTTGTGAAAATCTCTCAAAGTGTTTATGAATAGAACACATTTTGTTAACACTTTGAGAGTTTTGCATTTCTTAAATACTCCCCCTTCACATGTGCTCTTGCATTTTTAATATAAGTTTTGCACATGTTGGGTAGAGTTCGCACATTTGAAATGATTGACTTTCAATGAACATGACCATCGCAAGACACGTTTACATCACTATTTGAACTAGTTTGAAATTATTACCCATCCCGGTCATATTCAATGATTATCTCTCAAGTTGGTACATTCTACTCAGACACGTCCTTTGCGAGACACGTTTACATCACTGGATAACCAGCTTGAAATTATTACCCGTCCCGGACAAGTCTTTTCGATTACGGACATTTAATTTTCCTCAATTCGAGGTTTCAGATCTGAGTCTAGCTCTTATTGAGATTCAATCCACGATCTTTTAAACATCTTGATCACATTTTAATCACGTCTTCTCCCCCTCAAAAATAGCATTTTGTGATATTTTTTATATCAACAGATTAAAATAAAAGCTTTTTGGAGAGATGGACGGATTTTAGCATGATTTGGAACATTTTAATTTTATACTCCCCCTTAAATAAAGCATATTGTTAAACATTTGAGTTTAAGAGGGAGTTTTCTTGAGCACAGAGTTTTGAGAAAGATTTTGAAAAATCTTTTTGAGAAATCTTGATCATGTGCTCAAGGATATGTTGTTTTTGCCATTAACATTACGAGTCCTGATTTGAAATAATCAGAAGTCATCAATGTAGCGCGGGTTTCGTACTGAAACATACGAAAGCCGTAGTGAAGAAAATTTGAGAAACGACATGTTTTAGAAAACTTTTAAATGAACTCTCTCTCAAGCATCTGTACATGTTCGTATCATTGTTGAATGACATTTCTAGATACGTACAGAATATCGATTATACGAGAGACATGTCGTGAGAAGAATATTTTTGGTTTTTATATTTTTTTACAGTTTTTGTATGTTTGAAATTTTTCTATTTTTATATTTTGTTTTTGTTGGTTTTTTAAATTTTGTATTTTGTTTTTCAAAAATATTTACATGCGAAGCTTTGTGATATAATTCAAGAAGATTCGAGAAGACTTTCTAACTCTTCGGGAGTTAGGCTTCGCATTCCAATTCATCGAACTAAGTTATCAAACCGCTCTTTTGGGAGGGCTTTAGTAAATAGATCGGCGAGTTGGTATTCAGTCTTCACAAAAAAGAATTCAACAGTACCATTTTCAACGTATTCCTTTATGAAGTGATAGCGGACTCTAATATGCTTGGTCTTGGAGTGTTGAACTGGATTGCACGAGATGGCTATGGCACTTTTCGAGTCACAATACATAGGTATGCGGTCGAAAGTAAAACCATAATCTGTGAGTTGTGTCCTCATCCAAAGAACTTGGGCACAACACGCAAATAGAGACACATACTCGGCTTCTGCGGTTGATTTCCTTGATGACCAGCCTACTAGCTTTTCTCCCAAAAATTATGCTCCACCGGATGTACTTTTTGCTGTTTGTTGGCAACCAGCATGGTCCGCATCTGAAAAAGCTGTTAGTTTAAACTCCAAATCCTTCGGATACCAAAGTCCCATGTTAATGGTTCTTCGTAGGTACCGAAAGATCCATTTAACCTCTTGGAGGTGAATTTCGGTAGGCCTTGCCTGAAACCGTGCTAATAAACAGACAGCAAAATGAATATCGGGTCGACTAGCAGTTAAGTACATGAGAGAACCAATCATGCTCTGATATTTCTTCGGATCCATGGGTTTCCCATATAAATCAGCGCCTATTTTGGGTGAAGTGACCATTGGAGTACCAACAGAGTCACAATTTTCCATTCCATGTTTTTTCAAAATCTCAATTGTATATTTAGCTTGATTTATAAAAATACCACGTGGGGATTGATGAATTTTTAAACCAAGAAAGAATTTTAGTTCCCCCATCATGGACATTTCAAATTTGCTTTTCATGAGATTTTCAAAATGTTTTGAATGTTTCGGATTAGTGGACCCAAAGATTATGTCGTCCACGTAAATCTGAACAATCAAAATGTCATCTTTGAATTTTTTGGTAAACAAGGTCGGGTCAATTGTTTCTTTAGTGAAATTATTAAGAAGTAGGAAAGATGATAATTCATCGTACCACGCCCTTGGGGCTTGTTTCAAACCATAGATAGCTTTCTTTAGTTTGTAGACGTAGTCGGGATGATCTTTGTCAATGAATCCGTCTGGCTGACTCACGTACACCTCTTCTTTCAGAGTTCCATTCAAGAATGCTGTCTTGATATCCATCTGATAGACCGTGATTTTTTTGTGAGCTGCATATGCTAAGAAAATCCTGACCGCCTCAAGCCTTGCTACTGGCGCGAATGACTCTTCAAAATATATCCCCTTTTCCTGTCTGAATCCCTTGGCCACTAGACGAGCTTTCTTGCGAATTACAGTCATCTCTTCATCCTTTTTGTTCTTCCATAACCACTTAAGATCAATGACAAGTTTGTTGATTGGTCTTGGCACTAGATCCCAAGTGTCATGTAATTGATATTGGAGAAGTTCTTCCTGCATCGCTTCAATCCAAGCATTATCTGCCATCGCCTCCTGAATGTTCTTTGGCTCTTTTATACTGACTGAGCAGACGTAGATGCACATATCGAAATCGGTGGCTGGTTGTTTCCTCATCTGAACTGGCCGTGAAGGTTCACCAATTACTTGTTCTATTGGATGGTCTTTAATCCACTATAACGTTGAAAGGTACCTTGGATTTGACGAATGCATGTTAGATGGTTCATGTAACCGTGAAGATGATTCAGCAGAATCCGTTGCAAATGGGTTCTCGAATGGTTCTTCTTCTAACACAGCATCGTTCTGTTGTTCTTCTTAAATTAGGGTATTGTGGTTTTGCTCATCAACTCTTGGTAGAACAATTTCAATTACTGGAGTTGCTAGAGTAGATGTTGATGATGTTGAGGGAGTTGGTGTGTCAGCTTCGATTGTTGTAGATGCATCTTGCGGTTGTGGTGGTGGTGGTTGATATTGTTGAGCTGGTGCAGCGGAGCGTTGTTGTGATGCATTTGTCGAAGCTCCACCATAATATTCATCATATATATACTCGAAGAAAGTGTCCAGTTCTTGAATTGTTGGTTTGTCAATATTAGTTGACTGAGCTCCTTGGGGTATGAGTCCTGAACTAATATGTCCAGAAGTCTTACTGTTTGGTGTGAGTCCTAATCTGGTATGATTAGAAGCCATTGGGTTAAGCGCGGGTTCTAGAGCAAGTCTCTCAGAAGCCATTTGTGAAATCTCGTCAAACTTCACATTCATCGTCTCCATAATCCTCTTAGTTCTCCGGTTATACACCCTGAATGCCCTCGAGTTTTCTGAATAACCAATGAAAATTCCAATATCACCCTTAGCTTTCAGCTTCCCCAGATCTTCTCTGTTGTTCGTAGGATAGCACAAAGCGCCAAATACATGAAGGCAAGAGATGTCGGGTTTTCTGTTGTTCACTAGCTCATATGGGGTTTTATTGAATCTTGGATGGATTAGGGATCGGTTCTGAGTGAAACAAGCAGTGGCAACAGCATCAGCCCATAAGAATAACGGTGCACTAGAATAAATCAGCATTGTGCGAGCAGCTTCCACAAGAGTTCTATTTCTTCTTTCAACTACCTCGTTCCGCTGTGGAGTTCTAACAACTAATGTTTGGTGAGTGATTCCAGTATCTTCAAAGTAGGTTCTTAACTCCTGGTTGGTAAATTCCGTGCCATTGTCCATTCTTACAATCCTTACTGGAGCTTGAAGTAAGACTTGAATGCGCTCCAGAAAGGTAATGATGATGCCTGGTGCTTCGTCATTTGACCTCAGAAAGTTTAACCATGTATATCTTGAATAGTCATCGACAATAACAAGAATATACTTCTTCCCATTGATACTTTCAACTCTCATTGGGCCGCATAAGTCCATATGCAACAGATGTAACTTGACAACCGAACTGGGTACGATTTTGGGTTTATATGTTGCCCTTTTGCTTTTTCCTTGCTCACAGGATGGACATATGTGATCTTTGGTGTATTTGAACTTTGGGAGACCGTTGACGATGTTGTCTTTAGCTAGCTTAGTTAAGGTGTCGAAGTTGAGATGAGATAATCGTCTGTGCCACAACCAGGACTTTGTTTCAGAAGCTCTTGTCATGAGACAAATTGGTGATGAAGAGGCCATTTGGTTGATGTTGATAGCATAAAGATTGGTTTCACGATTTCCGGTTAAGAGATCATCTCCAATCAAATTCCTAACGAAGCAAGTATTTCTCCTAAATGCAACCTCTAAATCTGCATCGCAAAACTGCCCGACTGAAAACAGATTGTGTCCCAACCCTTCGACATAGTAAACCCGAGTGATTAAGTAATTTCCAAACTGAAGATCTCCATACCCAGAATAGCTGCTACATGATCATTTCCAAACCGAACAGTTCCCATGAACTTCCATACAAAGTTGATCAGCAGCTTTAGATTCCCGGTCATGTGCTTGGAGCAACCCGAGTTGACGATCCAAAGACATATTTCGATAACCTGCCAAGAACAGATGATTTTGCATTTGGAAACCGTTTATCATTTGGTTCCATGGGGTTAGGGGTAACAAATGAATCACACTCATAGAAGGTTTCTACTGGTTCTTTTGGGACCGCTTGTAATTTGCCATTCTCAAGTGTAAACTTTCTACCCGTTGGTTTCCATGCACATAGCTTAAGATAGTTCCTAGGTAATGTACTAGTGGTTGACCTAGATGCTTTAATAAGTCTCGTAATATATCTAGACCTAGTACTATTTCCTGGAGGAACATCTTTCTGTTCAGGCAAAGCATTCACATTCACATCATTAGAAACAATATCATCACAAACATTTTCAGATAAAGATTTCTTGCACATTAAACAAACAGAGTCATTACATGCACTAGAATCAGTACTTTTAACATTACATCCAGATGACATATGTTTCTTATTCGAAAGCGATAAATTCCTAGGGTGTTCTTCTACTTCTTCATTTTTGTTCTTGCATTCACTCTCAGAGGCAGGCGAGACTCTATTTTTTTTGTATTGCTCCTAGGCTTTGGTCTGCTGCTCCTAGAGGTGCTTGGTACTCCTATAGAAGGTAAGGCACACACATTAGGATTTATCTTGTTGTTCTGAGAAGTTGTTTCAGCATTCCTAGACTCTTTAGGATTATCTTTTACACTCTTGTCTATCGCCCTATATGTTTTAGATGTAGAGGCAGATGCAGTAGTGGGACTAATCCTATAAAGACCAGGAGCTATCACATTCGATGTTTCGACAACTGCTTTCCCTTTATCAGCACATTTTGCTTTTTCACATTCTTTTGGTAAGGGTGTTGGAGTGATTGGTTTTGTCAAATCAATTATCACATCAACTTTTGGAACACTTTGAGAAATAGACATTTTTTATTTTACAACCGGTTTGTTCGAAGTTGATGGTTTTGCAAACTTACTTTCCTCACCCTTTCCTTTTTGGCTATCAAGCTGAGACATCAAAAGATCATTTTGCTCCTTCATGTTTTTGTAAGCACGCTCATACGACAATTTGTCATACTTGCATTCTTCCTTTTTCCGATCAAGTTGTTTAAAATATGTTACATTTTCTTTTTCAAGCTTAGCAAGCGCATTTTCATATTTAAACACAATTTTAGAAGTCTCAGCTCTCAGTCTTTCATTATCTTCCACAGAATATGTTTGGGAAATAATGGACATAATTTCGGTCGATAGAACTACCTCGAAGAGAGTATCATTGTGGTTTTCTAAAACTTTGATACGTTCAATGTTTTCATTAGCTTCCTTTACCAGGGATTTGTGGTCCTTGACGAAGTCGGCTGCTTCTTTCAAAATTGCATTTTTAACATGGATTACCCTTGCACAAATGTTATAGAGTGGAGTAGTAATTTTTGTTTGAAACACCCTTTTCATTTCATTATGAAAACTTGAATGCCAGTTGCTGATACTAAGATTTGTTTATGAGTCAACAATACTTTGATGTGTTTTTACTTTATCTTTTAGATCATCCAAATATCGTCTAGCTTCACTTGTGTTAAAAGGGTTGCTAGAGGACATTTGTACCAGATTTGAAAGATTTTTGGAAACAACTCTTGGTTTTGTTGAAACAACTGGTCGTTTGAAAACCTTTGTTGGTTGTTGTTGTTTAACAAAATTTACACCAGAAAGTATGTTAAGCTTATTATAATCAATTGGTTTGATTTCTGGGTTCATTTGTCTCATTTTGATTCTACTCTCTTCGGCAAGCTCAATCGTTTCATCAGAATCCCGAACTTCGGGAGGATCATGTTTATCAAATAGCGCATTACCATTATATAACACATTCTGTTCTTTCTGAGCTTTCTTGAGTGTATAAGGGTTTTTACAACCGATAGCCATTTTCTTCAATCTTCCAACTTTTTGATTGTTTCTTGTTTCTCAATGATTTCATCAAGAAGATCATTTTCACGTTTTGAAAAACTTGCTTTCAACTCTTTTTTTTCTTTTTCAAGATCAGAACAAGTTGATTTTTGTTTAGAAAGTTGGTTTTGTAAATCAGAAACATCCGCGTTTAAGGATCTTATTTTCTTGTTTAAGTTAACATCGAGGGTGTCAAACTTAATTTTCAGTTGTTTTTCCCTTAAAACGGAGTTTTTGTAACCATCTTCTACTTCTGACTGTCTTGTTGTATTAATTTCAAAAACTTTTTCTTTCACCTAATATCTCTCAAGCTCAGCGGTCAATTTTTTATTCGCGGCCTTAATATTGCGATTGACTTTTTTGACCTTCTCAATTTCAATCCCACAATTTTGAAATAATGATTCAAATAACGCACGTGTTTCCTCATCATTCTCAGTATGCTGGGACTCGAAGCCTCCATTAGGATCCATATCTGGAGTTGCCAAATTAATTTTGCTACAACTTGGCGTGTCCATATATGTATCATAAGTGGGTGCAGGAGTCGCAGGATGCTGATCATCATGAGGTGACATATCAAATATTTCATTATTGTGACATGTAGTGACTGGTGGTACCTCAGAGACTGCATTGACATCATAAGCAGGAGGTGCTTCAGAATCCGTGTCATACTTAGCCTCCTGAAGATTTGCCATGAAAATGCAGTTTGCGTCGATGTCCTCAAGGTCTTCCATATCATCCATAAGAGCCATAAAGTCATGTTCTTCTGCATTCAACTGAAGTCCTGCATTTTCCTTCTGTGCCAAAAGCACTGCTTTCTGTAGATAGTCAAGGTCTTTCTTTTTGGGCTTGGTGGGGCAATTCCTTGCCATGTGACCAATACCCTGACAGTTGAAGCACTTTAACAAATTACCCTGATTCATATTCCCAGCAACTGGAGCAGCAACATTTCCAATCTGATTCCCAACATTCTGACCCCTCTGGTTTCCAACAACTTGACCCATCTGATTACCCATGTGATTTCCAACATACGGACCCATCTGATTTCCAACATACTGCCCTGCATTCTGAATACCCATCTGATATCGAGGAGCATATCCCTGCTGATTCCCATAACTTCCAACCATTTGTCCTTGTTGACCCATGTTGAAACTCGGCTGTGCAATCTGCCTGTTGCGAGTGTTCGATGAGATTCTTTGGTTGTTGTTGGTAGGTGTAGAGTAGCGTCCCTGGAATGCCTTTGTTAGGTAAGCAAATGCTTGAGTCAAAGCAGCAGTGGACTCATCATTGTCATTATATTCTAGTTCTGGGTATTGTGGGTAATGTTGTTGTGGAATGACTTCTTGTTGTAGTGGGTAGAATGGTTGTTGTGAAACATACTGTTGTTTCATGAAGTTCTGAGTGGAAGATGAAGATGGTTGTGTAGTCACTGGTACGGGTGTTGGTGATTGAGCAAGTAATGCAAGAGGATCATGTTGCTTTGCAAGTTTTTCCTTCCTTACTTCATTCGCCTCTGCCTGGTTTTGCTTTAGAAAATCATAGAGCTGATCATAGTTTACTTCGTGAAGGTTCTTAGTTTGGTTAACAACTGTGACAAATCGTCCCCATTCCTCTGGTAGATTGTTGATGAACTTTATGTTTTGAACAATTTGTTTTGGTGCCAACCTGTTTCTGATGAGCTCGTTCATTAATGTGCAAAACCTGGTGTAGTAAGATTCAATAGGTTCCGCTGGAGTGGATGTGAATTTCTCCTATTCAGTTAGCAGCTTGTTTTCAACATCTTGTTGCCCGATTTCTGTGCCATGACAAAGCCTTCTAACTCGTTCCCACATATCATAAGCAGTTTCACAACTATCAATAGCAGCAAAGATATCCCGTGGTAAACCAAGTTGAATTAAGTGCATTGCCAAATCATCAGCTGCAATCTGCTTCCAATCCTCTTGTGTGTAACAGCTTCTTTTTGTTCACGAAGGAATGGTAGAGTGGGAGGTGTATCATTTGGATTTCCAGGGTCTAGAATCTGACGAGGCTTGAATGGTCCATTCTGGATTGAGCTGAGCAGGAGTTTACCTTGTCCATCAGGTTTGGTTTTAATATAGCTAAGCATACGGCTCGTCCATTGAAGATATCCACCTTTTTCAAGCATAGGAGGACGGTTTTCTGCACCGGCGGCATGGATGTCTTGTTGAGTCGTCATTGATAAAGTTGTATGATTAAGATGATGTTGGATCGGTTCAAAGAAATAGGAGTGGGTTGGTTACGGTTCAAAAGTCCTTTTAGCTCCTAAGTTGATGTCCAAGAATCCAAAGTCGAAGAATCCACAAATCCAAAGTCGAAGAATCCAAAGTCGGTAATTGGAGAAACTAGATAACTTCAGAAAGTAGATAACTTCAGAAAGTAGCTAACTTCAGGAAGTAGATAACTTCAGAAAGTAGATAACTTCAAAAACTAGATAACTTCAGAAAGTAGATAACTTCAGAAAGTAGCTAACTTCAGAAAGTAGATAACTTCAGAAAGTAGCTAACTTTAGAAAGTAGATAACTTCATAAAGTAGATAACTTCATAAAGTAGATAACTTCATAAGAAAGTCGACAATTGCACTAGAAATTCGACAATTGCACCATAAAGTCGACAACTATAGAAAGTCGGTAACTTTCTCACAAACTCGGTAAGCAGAAAGTTGATAACTACCAAACTCGGTAAGCAGAAAGTCGATAACTACCAAACTCGGTAAGCAGAAAGTCGATAACTACCAAACTCGGTAAGTAGAAAGTCGATAACTAGAAACTAGATAACCAGAAAGTCGATAACTAGAAACTAGATAACCAGAATGTCAGAAACTAGTTAACCAGAAAGTCGATAACTAGAAACTAGATAACCAGAAAGTCGATAACCAGAAACTAGATAACCAGAAAGTCGATAACTAGAAACTAGATAACCAGAAAGTTGACAGATTCTGGAAACTCGACAGAAACTTGAGAAAGTCGACAGATTCTGGCCAGAAACCTTCAAACTCGAAAGAATCTGACAGAAAGTTGATAGAACTGTTGAACAAACTCGACAACCTTGTCTGATGAACAGTAACGCCACCCAAAAAATTTCTAGATCTTTGTTTTGGCTATTGATACCACTTGTTATCCCTATTATCTATCCTATCATACACATAATCAATGAATAAAGATCAAAGAGAGAAGAGTGGAACTTGAATCTAGTGAGAGAAACTAGAGAGAGAATATATTAATCACACACTAATCCCTTTGATACAACCCTAAAGCACCAACCTTCCAAATAAAGGGAATGGAGCTATTTATACTTTTTCTAACTTGGATGGGCTTGGATTAAACTTGGGCTTTTACATGGACTATTTAAACATAACATTTAATCTATTAGATTTAATCCAAGCCCATTGACTACATTAACTAAATTACACAACGACACTTTTACTAAAATTATTACAACGAATATGACCACCACTTTTTATAAATCCTAACAATCTCCCCCTAAGGGATGTTCATTTAAATGATGCTCCGTGTGATTCGGTCTTTTGTCTTCATAGTCTTGTGCTTTGAGAGTCGTTGTATAATAGTCTTTGTAAGCACGCTCATACGACAATTTGTCATACTAGCATTCTTCCTTTTTCCGATCAAGTTGTTTAAAATATGTTACATTTTCTTTTTCAAGCTTAGCAAGCACATTTTCATATTTTAACACAATTTTAGAAGTCTCAGCTCTCAGTCTTTCATCATCTTCCACAGAATATGTTTGGGAAATAATGGACATAATTTCGGTCGATAGAACTACCTCGAAGAGAGTATCATTGTGGTTTTCTAAAACTTTGATGCGTTCAATGTTTTCATTAGCTTCCTTTACCAGGGATTTGTGGTCCTTGACGAAGTCGGCTGTTTCTTTCAAAATTGTATTTTCAACATGGATTACCCTCGCACAAATGTTATAGAGTGGAGTAGTAATTTCTGTTTGAAACACCCTTTTCATTTCATTATGAAAACTTGAACGCCAGTTGCTGATACTAAGATTTGTTTATGAGTCAACAATACTTTGATGTGTTTTTACTTTATCTTTTAGATCATCCAAATATCGTCTAGCTTCACTTGTGTTAAAAGGGTTGCTAGAGGACATTTGTACCAGATTTGAAAGATTTTTGGAAACAACTCTTGGTTTTGTTGAAACAACTGGTCGTTTGAAAAGCTTTGTTGGTTGATGTTGTTTAACAAAATTTACACCAGAAAGTATGTTAAGCTTATTATAATCAATTGGTTTGATTTTAGGTTCATTTGTCTCATTTTGATTCTACTCTCTTCGGAAAGCTCAATCGTTTCATCAGAATCCAGAACTTCGGGAGGATCATGTTTATCAAATAGCGCATTACCATTATATAACACATTCTGTTCTTTCTGAGCTTTCTTGAGTGTATAAGGGTTTTTACAACCGATAGCCATTTTCTTCAATCTTCCAACTTTTTGATTGTTTCTTATTTCTCAATGATTTCATCAAGAAGCTCATTTTCACATTTTGAAAAACTTGCTTTCAACTCTTTCTTTTCTTTTTCAAGATTAGAACAAGTTGATTTTTGTTTAGAAAGTTGGTTTTGTAAATCAGAAACATCCGAGTTTAAGGATCTTATTTTCTTGTTTAAGTTAACATCGAGGGTGTCAAACTTAGTTTGCAGTTGTTTTTACCTTAAAATGGAGTTTTTGTAACCATCTTCTACTTCTGACAGTCTTGTTGTATTAATTTCAAAAACTTTTTCATTCACCTTATATCTCTCAAGCTCAGCGGTCAAATTTTCATTCGCGGCCTTAATATTGCGATTGACTTTTTTGACCTTATCTATTTCAATACTACAATTTTGAAATAATGATTCAAATAACGCACGTGTTTCCTCATCATTCTCAGTATGCTGGGACTCGAAGCCTCCATTAGGATCCATATCTGGAGTTGCCAAATTAATTTTGCTACAACTTGGCGTGTCCATATATGTATCATAGGTGGGTGCAGGAGTCGCAGGATGCTGATCATCATGAGGTGACATATCAAATATTTCATTATTGTGGCATGTAGTGAATGGTGGTACCTCAGAGACTGCATTGACATCATAAGCAGGAGGTGCTTCAGAATCCGTGTCATACTTAGCCTCCTGAAGATTTGCCATGAAAATGCAGTTTGCGTCGATGTCCTCAAGGTCTTCCATATCATCCATAAGAGCCATAAAGTCATGTTCTTCTGCACTCAACTGAAGTCCTGCATTTTCCTTCTGTGCCAAAAGCACTGCTTTCTGTAGATACTCAAGATCTTTCTTTTTGGGCTTGGTGGGACAATTCCTTGCCATGTGACCAATACCCTGACAGTTGAAGCACTTTAACAAATTACCCTGATTCATATTCCCAGCAACTGGAGCAACAACATTTCCAATCTGATTCCCAACATTCAGAACCCTATGGTTTACAACAATTTTACCCATCTGATTACCCATGTGATTTCCAACATACGGACCCATCTGATTTCCAACATACTGCCCTGCATTCTGAATACCCATCTGATATCGAGGAGCATATCCCTGCTGATTCCCATAACTTCCAACCATTTTTCCTTGTTGACCCATGTTGAAACTCGGCTGTGCAATCTGCCTGTTGCGAGTGTTCGATGAGATTCTTTGGTTGTTGTTGGTAGGTGTAGAGTAGCGTCCCTGGAATGCCTTTGTTAGGTAAGCAAATGCTTGAGTCAAAGCAGCAGTGGACTCATCATTGTCATTGTATTCTAGTTCTGGGTATTGTGGGTAATGTTGTTGTGGAATGACTTCTTGTTGTTGTGGGTAGAATGGTTGTTGTGGAACATACTGTTGTTACATGAAGTTCTGAGTGGAAGATGAAGATGGTTGTGTAGTCACTGGTACGGGTGTTGGTGATTGAGCAAGTAATACAAGAGGATCATGTTGCTTTGCAAGTTTTTCCTTCCTTACTTCATTCGCCTCTGCCTGGTTTTGCTTTAGAAAATCATAGAGCTGATCATAGTTTACTTCGTGAAGGTTCTTAGTTTGGTTAACAACTGTGACAAATCGTCCCCATTCCTCTGGTAGATTGTTGATGAACTTTATGTTTTGAACAATTTGTTTTGGTGCCAACTTGTTTCTGATGAGCTCGTTCATTAATGTGCAAAACCTGGTGTAGTAAGATTCAATAGGTTCCGCTGGAGTGGATGTGAATTTCTCCCATTCAGTTAGCAGCTTGTTTTCAACATCTTGTTGCCCGATTTCTGTGCCATGACAAAGCCTTCTAACTCGTTCCCACATATCATAAGCAGTTTCACAACTGTCAACAACAGCAAAGATATCCCGTGGTAAACCAAGTTGAATTAAGTGCATTGCCAAATCATCAACTGCAATCTGTTTCCAATCCTCTGGTGTGTAATCAGCTTCTTTTTGTTCACGAAGGAATGGTAGAGTGGGAGGTGTATCATTTGGATTTCCAGGGTCTAGAATCTGACGAGGCTTGAATGGTCCATTCTGGATGGAGCTGAGCAGGAGTTTACCTTGTCCATCAGGTTTGGTTTTAATATAGCGAAGCATACGGCTCGTCCATTGAAGATATCCACCTTTTTCAAGTATAGGAGGACGGTTTTCTGCACCAGCGGCATGGATGTCTTGTTAAGTCGTCATTGATAAAGTTGTATGATTAAGATGATGTTGGATCGGTTCAAAGAAATAGGAGTGGGTTGGTTACGGTTCAAAAGTCCTTTTAGCTCCTAAGTTGATGTCCAAGAATCCAAAGTCGAAGAATCCACAAATCCAAAGTCGAAGAATCCAAAGTCGGTAATTGGAGAAACTAGATAACTTCAGAAAGTAGATAACTTCAGGAAGTAGCTAACTTCAGAAAGTAGATAACTTCAGAAAGTAGCTAACTTCAGAAAGTAGATAACTTCAAAAACTAGATAACTTCAGAAAGTAGATAACTTCAGAAAGTAGCTAACTTCAGAAAGTAGATAACTTTAGAAAGTAGCTAACTTTAGAAAGTAGATAACTTCAGAAAGTAGATAACTTCATAAAGTAGATAACTTCATCAGAAAGTCGACAATTGCACCAGAAATTCGACAATTGCACCAGAAAGTCGACAACTATAGAAAGTCGGTAACTTTCTCACAAACTCGGTAAGCAGAAAGTTGATAACTACCAAACTCGGTAAGCAGAAAGTCGATAACTACCAAACTCGGTAAGTAGAAAGTCGATAACTAGAAACTAGATAACCAGAAAGTCGATAACTAGAAACTAGATAACCAGAAAGTCAGAAACTAGTTAACCAGAAAGTCGATAACTAGAAACTAGATAACCAGAAAGTCGATAACCAGAAACTAGATAACCAGAAAGTCGATAACTAGAAACTAGATAACCAGAAAGTTGACAGATTCTGGAAACTCGACAGAAACTTGAGAAAGTCGACAGATTCTGGCCATAAACCTTCAAACTCGAAAGAATCTGACAGAAAGTTGATAGAACTGTTGAATAAACTCGACAACCTTGTCTGATGAACAGTAACGCCCCCCAAAAAATTCCTAGATCTTTGTTTGGGCTATTGATACCACTTGTTATCCCTATTATCTATCCTATCATACACATAATCAATGAATAAAGATCAAAGAGAGAAGAGTGGAACTTGAATCTAGTGAGAGAAACTAGAGAGAGAATATATTAATCACACACTAATCCCTTTGATACGACCCTAAAGCACCAACCTTCCAAATGAAGGGAATGGAGCTATTTATACTTTTTCTAACTTGGATGGGCTTGGATTAAACTTGGGCTTTTACATGGACTATTTAAACATAACATTTAATCTATTAGATTTAATCCAAGCCCATTGACAATATTAACTAAATTACACAACGACACTTTTACTAAAATTATTACAACGAATATGACCATCACTTTTTATAAATCCTAACAATACATCAAAGACAATACTATCTCAATACATTATCACTTGTGATATTTCATGTGACAATCAACAATCTATGAACTAAAACATTTTAGCATTTATCACTAGTGATACTTCAAAGACAGAATTATCTCAATCCATTATCACTAGTGATATTGCAAGTGACAATCAACAATGTTCCTTAATAGCTTCTAAATAAGAAATAATTTACAAAAATAAGCACAAAATCATCACAATATCACAATAATCCATCAATAAAATCTAAAATCAACAATATATTGAAATATCACAAGTGATAATAGTGTTCTCATATGGTTTTCATACTATTAGAAGCTATAAAATAAGGTGATAAAACACACATTAAATAGGATATCATAACAACTAAACAAACATTAACTATGTTTTTGAAATATCACAAGTGTTAATAGTGTTCTCATATGGTTTTCTTGCTGCAAACCTATTTGCATACTCTATTATCAACTTATTTTGGTCATTCATTTCATGAAGAAGGATCTTTGCAGTGTATCTCATTTTCATGTTATTCATCTTTTTGAAGGAACCTTTGATATCACAGGTGATATTATAGATGTTTCGGCTTCTTATTTTTGTTGAATCAGTTGTTGTGATGGAGGAACATGTTATATCACAGGTGTTTGAGCTTCTTCATTTTGTTTATGAAGATGATGTGCTTTCTTCAGCCATAGCTTCAACAGAAATATGAAAAAAATCATCACAAATCAACACATTTATCAATAAGCAACTAGAATGAATAAAATCACAAAAAAATTCAGAATTATCAACCAAAAATAAATAAAATTCAAAAATAAGAAGAATATTACAAAAAAAAAATACTTGATGTGCATCCAGTTTCTAATCACATGTGATACAACATTTTCTAATCAACATTGCATTTCATCAAACACTTGATGTGCATCCAACTGATTTTTTCTAAATCAGCAATAACACATGAATTGAACCATCTAAGTTTAAAGAGGCTAAAACTGATTGAAAAAGCAAAAATAAATTAGGAAAAAATATTTGAATTAGTTAAATAACAACTAAATAAGGAATTGGAAGCACTCTACCATCATCTTGATTTTGAAAAAGTTCATTTTCAACGGATTTTTTTCCTCGGATCGGCTTCTGCATGCTTCGATTGTTTCATTTTATAATCTGTAATTTGTTTTTAACGGTTAAAAACGGTTTGATTTTGATTTTTTTGGTTGTTTTTGGTGGTTGGTAGAGTGAAAGTGTTTCTGGATAATGAAATGAGAGAAGGACGGTTTGAAAAAGACGTTTGTCAAATTTACAATTTTAGTCCCTCCGTTTTGTCTCTTTGATCAGCGGCTCAGATTAGTCCCTCAGTAAGTAGGGGATTGATGGTAAGCAAAATAACTCAACTCTTAACAACAGTCATAGTAAAAGATGGGTCAACAAGTTTAACAACTACTAACAATTTAACTAATCGTCCATATTTGTCTTTTTATTAACAACATAGAAATTTCACGAATGGAAACTAGCAGGAAGCTAGAATAAATACCTACAAACAAGAAAACCGACATTCAAATACTTAAAAGAATAGGTTGCCCAAACCACCATTAACCACGAACACTACTTATGGCTACTTTTTAACCACAAGCAAATACATAAAGTGTTGGGTCAACAATTGACCCAAATGTCCCTGACAAATATTTGAACATAAAATAGCCCAGACACTCACTGACAAAATATCAGTGATCATCTATCTCACCAATGATCAGTGAGAATGTCTTTCCCCGATAAAGGGATGTAGCTCAGAAAACATTCTTCAGAGTTGGTGAAGACCAACTGAAGAAGAGCTTCACTTAACTGATGCAGTCTCAGTGAGTAAGGTACTTGAGCAGACATCATGGACACTGAGATCTGGAAAATATCTCTCTATCCCTGATGGCCTTTCTCTCCTTGACAATGAACACCTCACCAACCTTCATTCTAACTGATCAAGAAGTTATGACTAATCAACATGACTCCCTGAACAAGGCTCAAGATTCAGAGACATCAAGAATCTAGGATGAACAGATTAAAGAAGACAAACTCACTCAATATCAACAGCAGAAGTTCATGTCCTAGATATTGTCAAAGAGTTGTCTTGCAAACTTACTAAGTTGTTATCAGCCAGTATGTACAAGGAACTCTAGCTCAGGAACAGGGGATCATCAAGGGTAGGAATACTGATATGTGTCTAAATACACATATATTTTACATTATTTAAACCCACAAAAACAGCCAAAAACACTTTGAAAAGTCAAATAATACAGAAAATATCATAAAATGTGTTTTTATATGACTCAGGAACAAAAAGATTGAAAACAAGTGAAAAACGAACAAAGTTTGCATAATTGTCATTTTCAGTCCCTGAAGTTTCACAAATTGGCAGAAATAGTCCCTGGTGTTAAAAATATCATTCAAGGTCCCTGAACTATTTAACTTTTACAATAATGGTCCTTGGATGAGAGTTTTAAAGAAATTGCAAAACAGGTCCTTCAACTTTTAAAAATGACATAAAAGGTCCCCGGGTGTTTTAAAATGGAAAATTGTCTTTTATGGTCCTTGTACTATTGACACTTGGCAGGAAATACCCTTTGTGATAACTTTGAAACAGTTTCAGTTTCAGCCCCTAAAAATCCAAAAATACAAAAATGGTCCTTGTGATTTAATCCTATCTAAAAACAAAATCCGGATCAAACTTATACCCTTAACCCAAAAATAAACCCAACCCACTTATTATTAACCCAAGCCCAATCCAACCATTGACCCGACCCAACCTTTTATTAATAAAACCCACAACCCAGAGTTTGACCGAAGTCAAACTCTTATCCTTTCCCCTAAACCGCCAAAACCAGTCACCACCACCACCTCACCCCCCAGCTGGCTACTTAATCCACCACCTCATCCCCCCTCCAAACACGCTACCTAACATGCCAAAGGAATTTAATGCGTCTTCCCCATTCTCACTAACTAAAACAGATGACTTATTCCACTTGTCCTGTTTTCCCGCCAAAAGTGAGATTGGACGATAGAGATGATGTCAGGAGCAATCAAGGGTGCTAAAAGATTCAGGGATGTCGACTAGGGTTTTCCCATTTCAATTTTGTATATATAGATAACAATGTAGCTCATAAAGGGCAAGTAGGTAAAAATAGCATAAATCGTATTTTAATTTCCAGTAGTGATAATTTGTAATCTCAAGTTTCAACCATCAATACAAGTTAAAATTAGTGTAAAAAAAAAAAAAAAAAAAAAAAAAAAAAAAAAAAAAAAAAAAAAAAAGAAACATAAATTTCAGTTTTTTTTTATTTTATTTTATTTTTTATTTAAAAAAAAAAAAAAAAAAAAAACTTATAAGCTCATACAATTTTTTTTTTTTTTTTTTTTTTTTTTTTTTTTTTTTTTTAACTTGTATTGATGGTTGAAACTTGAGATTACAAATTATCACTACTGGAAATTAAAATACGATTTATGCTGTTTTTACCTACTTGCCCTTTATGAGCTACATTGTTATCTATATATACAAAATTGAAATGGGAAAACCCTAGTCGACATCCCTGAATCTTTTAGCACCCTTGATTGCTCCTGACATCATCTCTATCGTCCAATCTCACTTTTGGCGGGAAAACAGGACAAGTGGAATAAGTCATCTGTTTTAGTTAGTGAGAGTGGGGAAGACACATTAAATTCCTTTGGCATGTTAGGTAGCGTGTTTGGAGGGGGGATGAGGTGGTGGATTAAGTAGCCAGCTTGGGGGTGAGGTGGTGGTGGTGACTGGTTTTGGCGGTTTAGGGGAAAGGATAAGAGTTTGACTTCGGTCAAACTCTGGGTTGTGGGTTTTATTAATAAAAGGTTGGGTCGGGTCAATGGTTGGATTGGGCTTGGGTTAATAATAAGTGGGTTGGGTTTATTTTTGGGTTAAGGGTATATAGTTTGATCCGGATTTTGTTTTTAGATAGGATTAAATCACAAGGACCATTTTTGTATTTTTGGATTTTTAGGGGCTGAAACTGAAACTGTTTCAAAGTTATCACAAAGGGTATTTCCTGCCAAGTGTCAATAGTACAAGGACCATAAAAGACAATTTTCCATTTTAAAACACCCGGGGACCTTTTATGTCATTTTTAAAAGTTGAAGGACCTGTTTTGCAATTTCTTTAAAACTTTCATCCAAGGACCATTATTGTAAAAGTTAAATAGTTTAGGGACCTTGAATGATATTTTTAACACCAGGGACTATTTCTGCCAATTTGTGAAACTTCAGGGACTGAAAATGACAATTATGCAAATTTTGTTCGTTTTTCACTTGTTTTCAATCTTTTTGTTCCTGAGTCATATAAAAACACATTTTATGATATTTTCTGTATTATTTGACTTTTCAAAGTGTTTTTGGCTGTTTTTGTGGGTTTAAATAATGTAAAATATATGTGTATATAGACACATATCAAATACCTTGATGATCTCTCAGCTCTCTGATCAAAGACCAAGAAGGTTAGGTGAAGACTATAGAGTTTAAGCGGGAAAACTCTTGGGAAGATAAACTTTGTTCCTTCCCAAGACACAAAAGAAGCTCATGGGAACCCGGTGTTGTCAACTCCGGTAAACCAAAATGGCGTCAAGGCTAGATGTCTAGGCACGTGCCTATCTACGAACAGTTGGCAGGATCACTATTCCCATGTGAAGTAATCTCACCGCTATATAAACCCGTTCCATCCAAAGCAGAATGTGCGCATTCAACGAGAGTAAGAAGTGAGAATTCCACAACATAGTTAGAGTGTTAGAATCCTCAACACACTTAGAACCCAAGCCTAGCTTGCTTCTAAGTGTCTCTTAATTTGTCTCTCATCGGGGATAGCCGTCTGTAAATATCCTCATTGAAAAGCCAACCAAGTCATTAGTGTGTCTAAGTGGGTTCTTGAGTAACCTTGTAATTTCACTTATCATGAATCATAAACTCGTTATACTTTCCATGTCCAAACGGCACGTGTTTATGTTTATTTCGTTAATTTATGAGTTGCTCAAGTTAAACCGAACCAACATAAAGACCACTTCGTGCAAAAAAACATAAACCCAAGCTAAGCCAACAACCAAAGACAAAAGACCAAACATAATTAGAATGTAACTAAATCAATCCACTCAAATCCCGATGAAATCTAATAACAATGGCATGCTCGGAATCAGGTTCGGAATACGATTCATCATCAAAATCAAAACCGTACTTTTCCCTTATCTTACCGAGCAATGTCCCTCTAAATACCTGAAGACGGCCATAGTAGAAATTGTTCTTCATGTTCTTTATCTTTGAATGATATTCTAGGAGCGACGATTTTTCTTCTTTTTTAGGCGTTTGCTATGGATATAAGACTGGTAGTAATAAGGACCCTTAAGCAACCTTCTTCATCTCTCCTGCCAACTCAGCTTTCTCTCTCCTAGACTAATTCATGGCCAACTTGGTGTAATAAGGCGACCCACACCATAAAAAACATACCCCACAAAAATACACTTGAAATAAAAAAATCATACACACAAACATGCATACAAGTAGGTCACATGGCCGACCCACTTCTCCTTTTCTTGCCTAGGTGACCGAGTCGTGTACCACAAATGTAATAAGGGGGACTAGCCTCTTTGGGTGCCACATGGGCAGGGACTCGGTCATGTGAAGCCCTATTACGTCCAGCCTAAGAATCGTCACATGAGATGAGCGGTGCTATATTTTTTTTGTTTCTGATCTCTCATTAAAGTAAAAGAACTCATAGGCCCAACTTTGTCACAAGTTGGTTTTTTGGCTCATTGTGTTGTTGTAAAGTATTTATCTTTACTATGGCCCTCAATTATTTTTGTGAAACGAGACCATCATCACGATGTTTAGTATCCTTTTTAAAATCCCAATTTCGAGGCTCTAATTTCTCTTCTTGCATAACTCATCATATCTTTTGATAGCGACGGTTCCTCAAAACAGGCTTCTGAACCCAATTTGCAGTCAATAGTTTTCTATCCAGGTCTCCAAATTTGTGATTCAAAATTCAAAATTTCTTCATCGGGAACCGGGACACTTATAAGAGATGTATCATCGGACTTTGAATTGATACTCGTGCCTCTTCCGATTAATTAGTGTGCTATTAGACGGGTAGGTGCACCTAATACCTGTCATTGGATTGTCACCTCAGTACACACTCCAACACTATAATAATTAAAACACTCTCTTAGCTATAATTGTTTTATGCGCATATGAGTCTCAGTTTTTTTTTTTTTCATTTTCTTTTATTAAAACAAATACATTTTAAACTAAAATTCAAATACAATATATTAAAAATACGATAAGAAATACAACAAATTAAAAATAAGACACGACGAATAGACAAAAACTTAAAATATTTTGCTCGGGTCTCATCTTTGATTTTGCTGATTGCCGCCGCATCTTTCGGCGTCATCCTCTCGATGCTAGTACGAAGAAACCTCAATTCCTTGAATTTCATTTGTGTTGCGATATAATCATCTTTTTTAACACGTTCTTCTCGCAACTCTTTTTAGACCATTTCCTTAAAAGCTTCTAGATAAGCAATACTTCATGAGTTATAAAAGAGCTTTCCAACATGAAGATTTCTACAAGGAGGTATGTTAGAAACACTTAAATGTTATAACAATTTTATCAATATCCAAGTATAGATAGTGTTATTATTTTTGTAAAAATGAGTTAGATGTCAACTTTTACAAAAGGTATTTCCTTCGTTGTAGTTTTCAAAACATACACGGATCGTATCAAGTTTTTAAAGTACAATATACTCTAAGAAACTTGGTAACGAAGCTCTGATGCCAATTGTAGAAAACTAGAAGGGGGGGGGGGGTTGAATAGTTTTACCGATTTAAATCACTTGTTAAAACTTATAGATCGACTTATGTCAATTTAGTTTTGACGTGTTGGATATTGATAGAAATAAAAGCATATAAACTAAACTAGGAGATAGAGTTAGAGAGACACAACCACAACACAAGTATTTATAGTGGTTCGGCTACAAGGACACCTTCCTTGCCCTACTCCACTCCCCGAGTCACCTACTCGAGAGTTCGTTATCACTTCACAACACAAACTCCTTTCACATGGCGGAGAAGCCTTCACAACGTCGCTTACACTTTATCCGGTACAAAGCTAGATACCGGGTCTTTCACAAAAGGTAGACCAAACCTTCGTCGCCTACACTTTATCCAGTACAAGGCTAGATACTGGGTCCTTAGCACGGCGAACCAAACCAACACACCCAATACAACTCGACTAAAGGATCCAACGCCCTTTTACACCTATCGACTCAACACATCTACAGCACCCTTTGAGAAGAAAGAAAGAACAAGAATCACTTCTGTGATCTTGGAAGAGAAGAATCAAAGAAACCCATATCACGAGCTTGTACGTCTTCGAGAGGTTGTGATCTCGCCTTATGGAAGGAACCTAGAGAATCACAATGGGAAACTACATAGAAAGATCCTTGGATCTGAGGTTAGAGAGTTTAGAGTATAGAGAGAAGTAAACTCTAAAAGGGGTGAGAGATAAGAGAGAAATGGCTCACTATTTATAGGCAAAACTGCCTACTCTTCTTAGAGGGATCCGGCTAGTGTAAACCGAGGGATCCGGGTAACTGTGTAAACCAGTCCGGATTTTGGGTTACAAACCGGGTTATGGGTTATGGGTTATGATCCATGGATAGATGATGTCATGCCTGATGTCAAAGACATCTTGGGTCATGGGTCATGGATTTTGGGTTATGGGTTATGGACTTTGGGTCATGGGTTTTACCCATTATGGATGTCATGCATGATGTCATGCAATGGGTCATGGGTTATGGGTCAAGCTCCATGGTTTATGGTTTATGGACTTGGTTTTGGGCCATGGATAGTCCAAGTGTTTACTAGCTTTTTCTTAACATGTATTTTATAAAATGTAAGTAACAAATGTTATTTAAGTGTTTTTATAAAATAGTTTTGGTTTCATGTAAACTTGTTAACTAGATATGTTTAAGGTTTACTTGTTTAATGAAATGAGTTAGTAAACTATTGGCTCAAAGCTTTATGTAATTTATTTATCTCGTTAAAATGATTTTACGTTAAAATGATCGTAAAATATAAATAAACGTTTTGAAGGTTTATTTGTATTAGCAATCTCCCCATTTTTTTTGATGACAAAACATAAAATTATTTTAAGTAAAAAATAAAATTCGTAAATTTTTGAATTGTGGTTTTTACTCTTTCTCCCCTTTTTTGTCGAAAGGAAACTAACCCAAATGCAAGTTTTAAGAAAAGTAAGTGAAAGAAAAGGTGTAGAATAGAGAGAAGAGAGTAAGAAGATCTTAGTTGCTCCCCCTTGACGGTTGCTCCCCCTTATTGAGGGCGTCAAGTAATTAGGGAGACTAAGATGTGATCATTGCAAGTTTTTGCAATGGTTTTGCTTGGATGAGAACTCCCCCTTAATGAGGGCATCAAGTACTCCATGTGTAGTTTGTCCGGATCCGTCGGTTCCTTTGATAAAGGGATCCGGCTTACCTGCAGTTTGTTAGCAGGAGTGCACAATAGAAATGATATGAAGACAAGTAATAATCACACCAATCATGCTCACATAGACAAGAAGCACATAATCAAGTAGATTCATTTAATAAAACAAGAGAAGTGTTACACACATTGGTCAAATCTCTAAAACTAAGAAAATGATCTAAAAAGGAAAAATCCTAACAAAGTCTAGGCCTAATACTAGAATAGTGAGACCACTTGTGCTTGCACTTCAAGGTTTTTCGGGTAGGTTTGGTTTGATGACATCATCAAGACGTTCAAGAAGGTGGTAGAACAAGAAACGTACTTCATCACGTAGTTCATGATCTAAGATTTGGACATGTTGACAATGATCACAAGTATCATTGTGGTTTGTTTGTTGTGAGGTTAAGATAGAAGGTAGTTGAGGTATGTTTGAGGTGGAAGCACCTAGGTTTAGAGGTTGTGGATGTACCACGGGTGCTGGTAAAGAAACATGTGTGGGTGGAAGTGTGTCATTGTTTGGTTGAGGTGATTGAGGTGTTTGTGATGGTTGACATCTTCTCATTACCCAAAATGGGCCATTTAAGGGTGGTGGAGAGGAAGGTAAGTATGTTATGGGTGGTGGTATGTTAATGTCAACATCTAAGTGATGAGATGGTGGTTGTGTTGACATTATCTCAATGGATGAGAATGTTGGTAATGGTGGTGGATGAGAAGGTCTAGGTGGTAAGTCCTCCAATGAGTTGAAGTAGAGGTGAGGTGATGAATAAGGTGTGGTGAAAGAAAGAAGTCTTGGTTCAAGAGGAGAATGTTTTGTTGGTTGAGTGGATATAGGAGTGTTTAGTAATGTAGGTTCACTAGTAGGTGTAGGTTTAAGAGGAGTTGATTGTGGTGATGTTGTTTTGGTGGAAGCAAGTTGTGGTGGTGATGGTTCAAGAGATGGAAGTTGTGGTGAGATTGGTTTGTTGGAAGCTAGTTGTGTTGGAGTTGGTTCATTAGATGGAGGAGTTTGGATGTAGTTTGGGAGAGGTGTTCTAGTAGAGGGTGCTTTGATGGGTGAGATTTCGGTTGAGGATATTTCATACACTATTCGTGCGGTTTTTCTTGGAGGGCTCCTAGTGGATGATCTTACACTTGGTGCCTTAGTCATGTTTTTGGGTAGGTTTAGAGTGTGAGTTTGCAGGAGAAGACGGTTTGTTTTGGTGTGGTTTGGAATCACAAACACAAGTGGCTTAAATAGTGAAAGATCAAGTAAGTGAATTAAATCCTAAACCACTAAAATCCTTTGAATTGCAATGATATGCATGCACCAAGGTCAACTACAGTGATACAATCTTCTAGGAGATATATTAAAGGCAATGTGGAGTGTTTGAGTGGATAAAGTTGAGTTTTGGAAAGCTATAGGTGATAAAATCTGTTTCTGTTTCCCCGGTTCCAACGGATCCTTCCCAAAAGGGATCCGGCTAGCTTTAGCTGAGGGAACCAGCTAACAGATCAGATAAAGTGAGAAATGATGGTCATCTAGCTATTGCAGCCCTATATTTCCTGATGTAATGAGTGTAAGATAGTGTTTTAGTGAAGGAAACTTTGAGTGTTATAAGACTAATGATGAGGGGTTGTCATAAATGATCTTTAGAGGTGAGAAAGAGGTCTAAGTAGTCCATTAAGTGAATATGGATTAAGATAATCATATCACTAAGTGTTAAATGTTTGTAGGTTTCAGGAAAAGGTGGTATGAAAAATTTAAAAATTCTTTAAAAATCATAAGAATTAAAAGATTGTTTTTAGAGTATTTTGAGGTAGGGATGGTGGAAATAAATTTGTTAAAAATTTATTTAAATTATAGGTAAGTGTAAAATGATCAGAGAGAGGTGATGCAAGAGGTGGAACTGAGAAATAGTGTTTATTTTGGAAATGATAAATCAAAAACATCTCGGAAGATACTTAAGTTAATCCTAAGTGATCAAAAGGGCTACTAACCTCAAAGTCAGTTCAAATGCGACTAATAGGAGATGAATAACTAGTGTACTGAGGTTAGAATGGTTGAGTGTGATGAGAAATGGTCTAAAAATTCGTCTATATGGCCGGTTCTTCCGGTTCCTTTCTAGGAGGGATCCGGTCAGTTATAACTGATGGATTCGGCTGCTATGGCTAATATGTTTACAGTAGGCTCGCATAGTTTAATTTATTAGTTGAAAAGAGATTCTAACATTTCAGGCAACACTTACACATAGGTGTAAGTGAGATATACTAATAAGATCATGTAAGAAGCACACAATACTATTCCAAAAGATAAAATATGTCAAACATACATGAGTATGATCAAAAACAAATATTTAGAGAAGATCACATTAGACAAATAGTTCAAAAGAGATAAATGACTACAAAAGTTTTAGAAATATTCAAAAGATGACTAAACCACAACTCTTAACCTTTTCACTTTTTCTTTTTCCCATTGTTTGTGATGAAGTGAGCAAGACACTTGATCATTCCCTTTGTTTGCTTGAATTCTTCAGTTTCTTTGGGAAGTTTGGGAAGTTGTTCAATGTACGAAATAGGATCAAGTTGAAAGTTTGAAATGGGATTGTCTTCATCGGCTTCAGCTTCATCTGAGGAGTTTGAAAGAGGGTGAGGTCTTTTGCCTTTGATCATAAATCTTTTGACAGGATCTTGAGTGAGGGGTATGATGAAGCGAAAAGTGTACCGCTTTTAAGGGGTCAATTAAGCCCTAAATCGTATTTATTTGATCAAATATTGCCCTAAATCGTTCCTTTTGTCATTTTAGGTACTTTTGAGGAGAAATATGGAAAAAGAAGCATTTTGGACGTTTTTGGAGCATTAAAGTGAAGAAAACGACAAAGTCTCAAAATCATGCTAAAAGTACTTTGGACGGCGTCAGGATTTACTCCAGACGGCGTCACGGCTTGGCAATAAAATGGTGGATGTGAAAATTACTCATGATAAGCCAGTGAAATTTGCATGAAATTCTGACGGCGTCACGCTTTAATATGATCAAGGTCGTCACGGCTTAATTTAGAGAGGGACGGCGTCACGCATAATCCTGACGGCGTCAAGCCTTGATAGGCCAGAACGGATTTTGGAGAGCTAAAGAGGGACGGCGTCAAGAAGGTCATCCGGGAACCCTAAAAGCGGCGAGGTGACGGCGTCACACTCCATAACGTGACGCCGTCAGATCTGAAAGTCTATATATAGTTTTGCAATTTTTTGTCATTGGTGTGGAACTTATTGTGGAACTTATTGGGGAACTTTGTGTGTGAAAACCCTAGGACGAATTTGGCAGCTCTTTCAAGGCTTTTTGCCTTGAGATCTTCCATGTTACATTGAAGATAAGTTATCAATTAATCATTCAATATGTCTATGTGTTGTTTGATTCTATCTTGTTCTTGTCTTTTGTTTAACATGTTAGGCTAGATTTATCTTGTGTTTGCTTAGATCTAATGAAACCTAACTATTGATTATTGGTTATTAGTGTGTTGTTAGTTGTATTGGATGATTGTTCATCTATGTTAGGCTTAATAAAACTGGCTAACTTCCTATTCGGTAACTTGCTTGAACGTCTTAAGAAACATGAACCAATGCGTACTAAAGGTTTTTATGGTTGTATTTAATGCACAAGCGAATTCTAGTGATCCCATGTTAGGAGCTTCCTAGCCGACTCGACATAGGAGTGAAGTAGGAGCTTGTAAAGTTGGGGAAGTACGTACGCCACCCCACGATTGGTATTAAGGAATACACCCGTCATCCACGCAACTAATACACACTAATCAACCGGTAAAAGATAGTTAGGGAGTAAGGAAATCTAAGTAAACACATTTCCCTCCACATAAGTTTTCACCAACCTTTTCATTTTTGTTATTTTATTTTATTTGCATTCGTAGTAATTTGAGTTAGTTGACTAGCAACTAATTCCGCCCACTCTTTCAAACCCGAGATTTTACTTGCTTTCATAAAAATATAAAAACACAAAAAGAATCTTCTCTCACCCTTAGACCTATTAGAGTAGTTTTTCACACCTAATGAACACTATTCCCTGTGGAGAACGATCAATCCCCCGTACTTACCACTACACTATACTACATCGGTCAGGTACACTGCCTGGTGGGGTTGTAAGCCTCTTGAGATCCCTCGAGAGGTAAAACCTGTTGTAAGGTTGCAAAACCACGCATCAAGTTTTTGGCGCCGCTGCCGGGGAATAGTTATTGTTTAGGTTGAATTTTTATTTTATAGGTCTACTCACTAGATTCCTTTCTAGTGAGATTTTTATTTTCTTTTTCTAGGTTTTCTTTAGTCTATCTATTTTCTTCGTTTCTTTGTTCGTAACCATTACCATTTGACATCATGGAAGATGGTAATATCCTTGATCCCAACAACCCACCACCACAACAACCACCACCACCTCCTAGAGCCCGTACTTTAGGAGAGTACTCACGTCCTAGCCACCATGGCTATCGAAACACCATTGAGCTCACTCAAGGAGCCAATATCACACCCTTGCGATCCGACACCATCCGGTTGGTGCAAACCGGATGCGCATTCCATGGACTTCGTTCTGAAGATCCTAATCAACATCTCAAGGACTTTCTCAAAATTGTTGATTCTATAGACCTTGATGTTGCCACTCGAGAGACGACCCGATTGCGTCTCTTTCAATTCTCTCTGCGGGACCAAGCTAGTCAATGGCTAGAACGTCAACCCGCAGGATCCATCACCTCTTGGGATGATCTCACCACTCGTTTCCTTGCTCAGTTTTTCCCACCGGGAAGAACTACCAAGCTAAGGAATGATATCTTGATGTTTCAACAACGTCAAGGCGAAACCCTCTACGAGGCATGGACTCGATTCAAGGACTTACTTCAAAAAGTCCCTCACCATGGCATAGAACTTTGGCTCCAAGTCCAAATCTTCTATGACCATATTAATCTCTCCACGAGGCAAACCATTGACCAATCGGCCGGTGGTAAGCTACGTGATCTAAGTGCGGAACAATCATGGGCTCTCCTAGAGGATCTTGCTCTTTATGACAACGAAAGTTGGAGTGATCCCCGTGATTTGAATAAAACGGTCAAGGCAATATCTTTACCTTCGAACAATTCAAGCACTTCCGACCGTAGGATCATAGAACTTGAAGACCAAGTCAAGTTTCTCATGAAATCCTACGAGGCTCCTAAACCTTCAAGCCAAGTGAACAAAATCACTTCTTCATGTGAATTATGTAGTGGTCCCCACAACACTCATGATTGCATGGAACTCCCCAAACAGGCTTTCAAAGAATTCGCATCCTCGCGAATCGATAAGGCGGGAGATAAGTGGCTCACTACTAATTATGGACACAAGAATCCCGAAGATAGGTATGAGGCATGGAAGAATAAGCCAAATTTTAGTTGGAACCAAACTCGAAGTGTATCATTCAATGACTCGCCCCCACTCACCTGGTCTGAACATTACCCTCATCAGCATACGCATAAACAACAAAATCGCGAGGAATCACTGCAAAAATTCATTCTCTCTCAAGAAACACAGCTCTCCAAACTTGAGAATCAATTCAGACAACAGCAAGTTGATATGAACAACAAGGTTGATAACCTGTTTAAGGTTATCAATGATCGCCTTGCTGGCAGGTCAACTTGTGAGTTGACACGAGTTAATGAGATCAAATCTGTCACGGTGACTCACCAAACACCCCCTCCTGTAAAAATCAAGCACCCTAGTAAACTCTTCAAATACATATCACAAAACGGAAAAGAAACTGGAGATACTCATACCCCTTCGAAACCTCTCCACTTCGTGAACACCATTACAACAATACCTGTCCCTAAACCCAATCTGGACCAACAATCAACCAAGAATGTGGACAATGAAATGGAGGGTGAAGTTCCCGAAAAGAACCCCGAGGCGCCCGGCGACTATCTAAACCCACCAAAGAACTCGAGTACAAGAGAGGTAAGTGATGAGGAGGGCTCAGAAGAGAAATCCAAAATACCTCATGAGCTCCCAGGACTGCTAGACCGCCCCCTGGTGGAGGAACTTAAGAGGGGCACAGCTAAGTTGCCTATGGGATTCGGAGAGAGAATAGAGGATGGCGTTCCTAGGGTCTTTAAGATATCTTGCACCACTAGGAAAAAGTTTATAAAAGATGCATACATAAACCCCAACTCTTCTATGAATGCAATATCCCTCTCTCTATATAACGAAGCCTTCACCGAACAAGTCAAATATGAAGGGTCTAATATCATCGGGGTAATAAGGAGTGTTCCAATTGTGATAGAAAAGTTCCTCTTTCATATCGAGTTAACTGTAATTAATAACATGAACTCTATCATCAGCCCATCCCTAACTGGCCTTGTTCTAGGCAAACCATTCATAGAAGCAACGGGAGTGATACTCGATGAGGATGATAGGAGTGCATTATTTACCGATGGTGTCAGGAAAGTGATTTTTCGGGATGGCTGTGAAGAAGTGTATGAATATCAACCATCAGCATGTGGCAACACATGGGGGCTATGCGGTAGAAGGCCTGGCCGAATTAAGCAACTTGATCCGAATAATCTCAAAATACCTTGCATGATTGGTCACAAGCATTTTTATAATGTTTACATTGACACATGTTTACCAAAAAATGTGATTTCTTTGTTTCATTATAACAACATTTGCAGATGGGGAATGATTCATAAAGGGAAAGACGACATTGGCATAGATGATGATGTACAAGTGTTTGTAGGAAACATGACCTTCACTATGAGCTTCGCAATCGTCGATAATATCGAAAAGTACATCGATCCCAGGTTATCACAAGTTGTTTTTGGGGCACCTTTTTGCAAGGCCACAAGCTTGGTTGTGGACGAGCTCAATGGGATCATGACTTTCACCGATGGGATTAGGGAAATCTCATACCAAACGCCTTACAAGATGAGAGAATTCAAGGAGGTTGATTATGAAGGGCTCGATGGGTTAAGTTCCCAACTCGTGTTATGTGATGATGATGTGAGAAGGGGATGTAAGGACACTTTTGACCTGTCAAGTGGATTCTTTAAGCATGATAAGGAGCTTAGTTCTAAATACCGAAACAATCCTTTTGATCTCGAGGACCCGAAATACCTTTACTATGAAAGTGATTCTGATAGAGAATCAAGTGAGAATGGCCTAGGAACCGTGACCAATGATGGAATCACGTAATGTACGTGACTTTGAGTCTAGCTACAAGACTCGTTAATAAAGAAAAGCGCTTCTTGGGAGGCAACCCAAGTTTTATTTGCTTTGTGTGTTTATTTATTTGTTTGTTTGTTTTTATTTGTTTCCGTGTGTATGTCTAAATTTTATTATTATTGATTCATGTTCAAAACTAATTTGTGAAAACGCTTTATGTTGTTTTTAACTTCGTCTTAACTACATATAAAGGTATTTTGCAAAAGATAAGTGTAAGGGAAATCTAAATCGGTTTATTAGAACAAATGAACATGAATCATAATAATAATAAATGAACATACATACTAGTATTTGTTTGAGTCAAATGCTTGTATCGAGTCATAATGATATTTTGCAGGATTTCCAGGAAGTAAGGTATAGGTTTTTCCAAAATTTTTCCGGAAACGTAACATGAGAATTCTGTCAGATCATTTCTGACGGCGTCAGGCTTTACAACCTGACGGCGTCAGGTTTAATTTTCTGAAAATTTTTGAAAGTTTTGTTTTCATAAAAAGTTTTTATTAAATCTCTAACTTATAATCTCCAGGAATCTGCAAAATTATCATCCCACAAGCATTATATCCTTATATATAGAGTTTATCCCGCCGATGTTATGCAGGTTTTCGTGTTTGTTTTCTCAGGTTTAACAGGTTATTTTGGACAAGGAAATGTTTTGGATCAAGCTTATGGCGATGCATTAGTCATGGAGCTTCAACATTACCTTGGAAGAAGATCTAACCGTGTTACTTCATTATCCACCGAGCGAATCAGGGGAGTATTTGATTTCATTCTTTTACTTTATGCTTTTACATTTGTTATTTGAACATTGGGGACAATGTTCATCTTAAGTGTAAGGGGGGGTAAAAGTACGATTAGAGAATGCTATTACGCTTGATTTTTGTTTGTTTGATGGTAGATGTGTAATAAAACTGAGATAAATACCTGTTAGGGCAATTTTAGTGCCAAATTTAAAATTTTTTACAACATATAGGAGTGAAACTTTGGTCTTAATGAGCGTCTCACAGATAGGAGTTATATGACTAGCACAAAAACCGTACCACTAAAAAAATTTTCCACCCCCAAATATGTGAGGTTCGCCCCTAGAATTGGTAGGAAAAGCATTTATGCTATGATGTGTGTACCGGTAGCACTTAGATTCTAGAACTTGCGTTAGGACCATTCCGAGGCCACAAGTGAGACTACATTCGTGTAGTTAGATTTACTACATGATAAGAGGCATTAGGATTAACCCATTGTTTTACACCTGTGTTTTTGTTATAATTACGTTGGCTACATTGGTCAAGTAATTCTCCCACACCCTTTGCGTTGTACTCATTTTTAGTACACGATACCCCTAGTACACCCCTCAGAGCCTATCTTTTCGTTTTGACCTTTAAGCATTTTACTTAAAGGAAGAATTTGTTACACCCCACTAAAATGTACACCCAAATCGCCTTAGCCTACCTTGTATGCACTCATTTTTAGTGCATTATTGTGACAACATTTGTTTAAACCCCAAGTTAATTATCTAATTGATTACATGGTTGCTAAGTCGAGTCATATCCTTGTACATATTATTTTGGGACGATTGGGACTCATGGGTAAAGTACTAGTGTAATGGAGTAATGGGGAAGAACAACATTATTACCCCCATATGTGCTAAATGTTTTAAAAGTACTCCAAGTTTTTCGATTATCTTAATTCGAGTCATTAGAATAGTTTTTTGTAAAGTTGTGTAAAAGTTCAAGTGTAAGGGGAATGCATCGCCCCTTTGATGTACTATTTTGGATGGTAGGGCAAAAGTGTATGCAAAAAAAAAAAAAAAAAAAAAAAAAAAAAAAAAAAAAATCGAAAAAATCAAGAAAAAAAAAATGAGAAAAAGAAAAATAGAAAAAACATACGGACTACCATCCCGTTTCATTTTATTTTATTTTATGTTTTTGTTATTTTCTTTCATTAGCTTAAGATCGAGTCGAGTCTTGGCTTAGCAACATTGTATAGTACATGTAATTAATCAAGATCTTTAACTCGCCACCAGTAAAATATCCCTTATCCAACAAAACCGTGTTTTCCTTTTCCCTACACCTAACGTTATAACCCATTTAAAAGCCCTCTTTGATAGTTTATCTTAGGTGCTTACGCCTAGTGGAGGAGGTTTTCGATCCTTTCCCAAGCCTATGGTAATCTATTTGCTATGACAGGTAGTCAGAGATATTATCCGTTTTCATTTATGAGATTTATTTTGATGACACTTGAGAGATGTGAGTATCTAAACACTACTTGTGAGGTGCTAGTTTGTAATCTCCGTGCTTATTATGATTAAAGTGGAACGAATATTTGTTGTAATTACTTTTATGTTAGCATTAAATGACCCCTAACTTGTATTTTGATTAGAATAAAAGCACATTTGCTTGAGGACAAGCAAATCTCAAGTGTAAGGGTATTTGATGAAGCGAAAAGTGTACCGCTTTTAAGGGGTCATTTAAGCCCTAAATCGTATTTATTTGATCAAATATTGCCCTAAATCGTTCCTTTTGTCATTTTAGGTACTTTTGAGAAGAAATCTGGAAAAGGAAGCATTTTGGACGTTTTTGGAGCATTAAAGTGAAGAAAACGACAAAGTCTCAAAATCATGCTAAAAGTACTTTGGACGGCGTCAGGATTTACTCCAGATGGCGTCACGGCTTGGCAATAAAATGGTGGATGTGAAAATTACTCATGATAAGCCAGTGAAATTTGCATGAAATTCTGACGGCGTCACGCTTTAATATGATCAAGGTCGTCACGGCTTAATTTAGAGAGGGACGGCGTCACGCATAATCCTGACGGCGTCAAGCCTTGATAGGCCAGAACGGATTTTGGAGAGCTAAAGAGGGACGGCGTCAAGAAGGTCATCCGGGAACCCTAAAAGCGGCGAGGTGACGGCGTCACACTCCATAACGTGACGCCGTCAGATCTGAAAGTCTATATATAGTTTTGCAATTTTTTGTCATTGGTGTGGAACTTATTGTGGAACTTATTGGGGAACTTTGTGTGTGAAAACCCTAGGACGAATTTGGCAGCTCTTTCAAGGCTTTTTGCCTTGAGATCTTCCATGTTACATTGAAGATAAGTTATCAATTAATCATTCAATATGTCTATGTGTTGTTTGATTCTATCTTGTTCTTGTCTTTTGTTTAACATGTTAGGCTTGATTTATCTTGTGTTTGCTTAGATCTAATGAAACCTAACTATTGATTATTGGTTATTAGTGTGTTGTTAGTTGTATTGGATGATTGTTCATCTATGTTAGGCTTAAGAAAACTGGCTAACTTCCTATTCGGTAACTTGCTTGAACGTCTTAAGAAACATGAACCAATGCGTACTAAAGGTTTTTATGGTTGTATTTAATGCACAAGCGAATTCTAGTGATCCCATGTTAGGAGCTTCCTAGCCGGCTCGACATAGGAGTGAAGTAGGAGCTTGTAGAGTTGGGGAAGTACGTACGCCACCCCACGATTGGTATTAAGGAATACACCCGTCATCCACGCAACTAATACACACTAATCAACCGGTAAAAGATAGTTAGGGAGTAAGGAAATCTAAGTAAACACATTTCCCTCCACATAAGTTTTCACCAACCTTTTCATTTTTGTTATTTTATTTTATTTGCATTCGTAGTAATTTGGGTTAGTTGACTAGCAACTAATTCCGCCCACTCTTTCAAACCCGAGATTTTACTTGCTTTCATAAAAATATAAAAACACAAAAAGAATCTTCTCTCACCCTTAGACCTATTAGAGTAGTTTTTCACACCTAACGAACACTATTCCCTGTGGAGAACGATCAATCCCCCGTACTTACCACTACACTATACTACATCGGTCAGGTACACTGCCTGGTGGGGTTGTAAGCCTCTTGAGATCCCTCGAGAGGTAAAACCTGTTGTAAGGTTGCAAAACCACGCATCAGGGTACCATGACATGGTTTGCAAGAGTATGATCGTTGGTGATTGGGGAAGGTTGGATTGCACAAACGTACTTAAAAAGACGCGTGAGGAGCATACCATATGAAAGAACCATTTTGTTGGTCTTGTAGACACCAACCATTCTTTTGGCAATATAGTATGCTAGGTTAAAAGGTTTTTCGTGAATGAGGCAATAGATCATTTGGACAAGACATGTCTTTGGGTGGTCTTTGTTACCAGCCGAACAAATGACATTCTCCCTTAGAATTTCTTCCCACTTTTTGTAAGTTGGAAGCATTTCAAAGAGTTCCATTTGAAATGGGTCACGGTGAATGACTTCCTTGTTTCGAGTTAAGCGAGATTGATCGGTTCTTTTTGTGAAGATGGTGTCTCAAACTAAGATAGGGTCATCAAGACGTGTGTGGTAAATAGGACTAGGATCCAAGGCGAGGTGTTGGCTGGCGATGGACCAATCCTTGGAGTACATACAAATTCCTTCGCAAGGAATGTGTAGGACTTTGGCAAACACGGTGAGAGGTAGAATGAAAGTTTGGTTGTTTATGATGAAGGAGAGAGAGAGAAATAGTTTCATCATTGTTTCGAATAATCTGAACACTTTTGTAGAATTCAAAAATGAACACCGGATAAATTTTTTCATTGATTTTGAGAAGACAATCAAAATTGATTACGGAGAATATTTGAGGAATGTTGGTATCCTCAAGGAAGTAATTCTCAACAACCCGTCCTTCATGAATAAGACGCTTATAGAGAATTTTGAAGATTTTACGATCATTGGTGGAGAGACCGTCTTTGCGGTAGTATCTAGGGATATAGTAGGTGGTATCATGATGGTCTTGTTGGGTATTTTTAGGCATTTTGATCCTAGACAAAATTTAAACAAAAAATTAAGTATTGTAAGAATTTGGTTAACTATGTTATCCATACTTACTCAAATGGGTTTTAAGATGAAGGTTTCATTTTTATTAACAATGCCAAGAACAACATTTGATTAGTTTAGAATAATTTAATAAACTGTTTTAATTAGAAATGATTCAATTATACCCATTTGAATTAGTTTTTGATAAACAAAGCCCTAGAAAATTAAATTAGAAATAAAAACTAAAGGGGATGATGTAATTACTTACAAAAGATGATTAGAAGATTGAGTTTGAAGAGGATGGAACCCTAAGATGAGAGGGTATTGCTTTTGATCATTTTTGGTGTAGTGAGAGGGAAAAATTATTGTTTGTTTATGTTTGAAATACGTATCTGCTATCTGATGTGCCGGTTCTGCTGGATCCTTTGAAAAAGGGATCCGGTAGGTTATAATAGAAGGATCCGGGAAGACAGTCGAAAAAACAAGGATGGTGTTTGGTGTATTAGTCCTTTTAATCAGTTTGTTTTAGCGTTTGATTATGACTAATTTTCCTAAGAATCAGAAGATTAGAGAATTAATTTGAAGGATTTAGAGGAAGTTTGGATGTGGCATATTAGAATATAGATCGCAACGAGAAATAAGTTTCAGAAGTGAGAGTTTGGGTAGTTTTAAAACGAGAGTGGAAGCGTATGAAAGACCGTAGTTGTGTTGTCTTCATTTCTTCTTTTGATGAGGTGGTTGTTAAGAGAGTAAGAAAGTTTGTCGCAAGAGTGAGGAATTTTTGAAGAGTGAAATACTTATTTTAAGACGAGAAGGAATGTTTATGAGTTTGAGATGATGATCAAGACTTGAAAAACTTTTTCTTGTGTCGACCAAGGAATGATGGAATACAATTTCTTATATTTTGAAAGATTAGTAAAGAGATACTTTTTAAAAGTTGTGATTTAGATTAAAAGTTTTGTGTTGATATGACTCTTTTAACAACAATGTTCAAAATAATTTTGAAGAACAAAACAAATAAGCACAAGTATATCAAGTAATTGTGTACCAGATAGATCAACACTTTTAATCACAAAAAAATAATCACTTAAAAAGAAAAACAAACATACATTTGCCATATTATTCTCAAGGGTGAGAATACTCCTAGATAAGCAATACTTCATGAGTTATAAAAGAGCTTTCCAACATGAAGATTTCTACAAGGAGGTATGTTAGAAACACTTAAATGTTATAACAAATTTATCAATATCCAAGTATAGATAGTATTATTATTTTTGTAAAAATGAGTTAGATGTCAACTTTTACAAAAGGTTTTTCCTTCGTTGTAGTTTTCAAAACATACACGGATCGTATCAAGTTTTTAAAGTACAATATACTCTAAGAAACTTGGTAACGAAGCTCTGATGCCAATTGTAGAAAACTAGAAGGGGGGGGTTGAATAGTTTTACCGATTAAAATCACTTATTAAAACTTATAGATCGACTTATGTCAATCTAGTTTTGACGTGTTGGATATTGATAGAAATAAAAGCATATAAACTAAACTAGGAGATAGAGTTAGAGAGACACAACCACAACACAAGTATTTATAGTGGTTCCACTCCCCGAGTCACCTACTCGAGAGTTCGTTATCACTTCACAACACAAACTCGTTTCACATGGCGGAGAAGCTTTCACAACGTTGCTTACACTTTATCTGGTACAAAGCTAGATACCGGGTCTTTCACACAAGGTAGACCAAACCTTCGTTGCCTACACTTTATCCGGTACAAGGCTAGATACTGGGTCCTTAGCACGGCAGACTAAACCAACACACCTAATACAACTCGACTAAAGGATCCAACGCCCTTTTACACCTATCGACTCAACACATCTACAACACCCTTTGAGAAGAAAGAAAGAACAAGAATAACTTCTGTGATCTTGGAAGAGAAGAATCAAAGCAACCCATATCACGAGCTTGTACGTCTTCGAGAGATTGTGATCTCGCCTTATGGAAGGAACCTAGAGAATCACAAGTGTTTACTAGCTTTTTCTTAACATGTATTTTATAAAATGTAAGTAACAAATTTTACTTAAGTGTTTTTATAAAATAGTTTTGGTTTCATGTAAACTTGTTAACTAGATATGTTTAAGGTTTACTTGTTTACTAGCCGCGGTTGGAGGCCTTAGAAGACCCCCAATTAACCTGCTCTTAGCCGCGGCTAAGGACTATAGACCTGCACATTTTTCTGCCTTTTCTATTTTGACCCATATCCGCAAATATGTACTATATAAACTTGAACATAAGGGAAAACGTGTTTTCTACATCAAACAGGGTTATTCCAAACGCTCTTTAAAACTTGTAACCATAAAAATACATATCATTATCTACATAAATTGTTATCAAAATGACTATTGCTTTAGGGGCGTTCCAAACTGATAACAAATGATGTGAATGAGAAGTTCGTTACCTAACCCGCGAGCTAAACTATTTTGACCCATTACGCCCCACTTAACACATAACTTGGTCTCATCTTATAAACCTGCAAAACATGAAACTGAGAACGGTAAGTCCTTGCGACTTAGTAAGTGAATGGAACTAATCTGAAATAATACTTGCAATTCTGAATATGAACACATTAATAGATAATACACTATAAGTGGTACGACTTTTAGTCGTCTTGTTACTTGTACATGGCATGCATCTCTAATTCTGGATTTCATGATCTCGACATAATATCCGAGCAGGTGCTACTGACTAGACGATGCTTAATCGTCCTGCTATAAGTGAGAACTTCCCTAACCGACAAGTACTCTTCTTGGGGTTCTAACTTGTAATCATGCTTATCTATACTCAGGTCATCTACAAAGGATGCTTGATCATATATACTTGACATGCTAGCTCTAAATATAAATAGTCCGCAAAGGATGTAAACACCATAATAAACACGGGTCATCCACAGAGGATGCTTTTACGGGAGTTTCACTTCTTAGGCACGCTAATCTAACAAAAATTGAACCCAAAGCCCTGTGTTTGATGTGGTTTAAACTTAACTGTATCAATATTGATATAATATTTTAGATATTACACGTGATTAATAACACGTAATGATTCTTGAAAAATGATTTTTAGAACATCTCAGGGCCCGTTTGGTTTGTTGCTAGGAATGACAATGGGTATCAGATTTGGTATGGGGTATAATGACAATAGATATGAAAAAAATGTATCGTTACGATTGTTTATATTTGAATGACAAAATATGGTATGAAAAAGTGTATAGGTATTTGAGTTTTGTAGTGAAAAATAGAGGGACCCACATGAATGGATTTCAAAGATACAAAATTGGTGTGTATCAATTATTAAAAAGCAAAGAGAAAGAATTATGGAGCTAAAAAGAGAAGCTATGAATAAAAGAACGATGTCAAGTACAAAGAATCAAGATCAACAGCTATCAAAAAGAAATTAATTTCATATACTCAGGTATAAATTCTGGTATCAGAGCTAGAAGAACGATCATTATCAAGAACTAAAGAAGCAGACATGGATTCGAAAAGCATGAAGAAAACAACCATATACCTGAGTATATCATAAAGAAGCACCTAAGGTATAAATTATCAACTTTATCTTTTTTACTAATATTTGGTCGATAATTTATTAGTTATTATTAAAAAGATATAAACATGTCAAATTCACCAACCAAAGAAGATATATCAATTATTCATGAGCATGAAAATGAATCAGGATTTATGTTAGATACTATTATTAATAGAACAGCTATTAGAAGATCAAATTTTACACTATCAGAAAAACATAATTTTGATTATTCAAGATCACTTAGAGAATTATTTTCAAGAAAAAATATAGTATATTTTGGAAAAATTATTGGAGAAGAACCAGTTCCTATTGAACAAACAAAAGGAGATATTATTATTCCTATAATAAATAAACAACAAATAAACAATAGAATAAAACAAATGAATGAAAAAGATAGAAGTAAAATAGCATATATTCATATATCAACAATACAAGTAATACTAAAAAGTACTTTTATGGGTCACAATACACCTATTGAATTAGAATTAAGAGATGATAGAATTATTGATAAAAAAGAAAGTATTATTGCCTCTGGTAAAGGAAACTTAGCCGAAGGTAAAATAAAATTCGATGTTAACATACAAATGGGATTAAGTTTAAAAGATAAAGATATAAATAAAAGTATCACTATTAGATATGAATTATTAAGAAGATCATTCATGTACAAAGGAAATCATCCTTTTACAGTCACATATCAAATAAACTATGCACTCACTAATTCACATCAGAGTATAACTTTTAAAACAAGCGATAGAATTTATATTGATAAACTTTTTGAACCATTATTAAGTCTTGAAACACCAAATTTATTTTCAAAACATAAATATAATGAAAGAACCAGAAAATCAATATCAAATATACCATATGAAATACCATCAGTATGGATACCACAAGTAGAAAAACCAATTTCAGTAATAACTGGAGAACCTTCAAACACTAAAGATGAAAAATTAGAAGAAATAAAAGAAGTAAAAGAAATGATAAGATCATTAAGTTTAAGAATATGAGTGATTCAAAAATACAAATGAACAATAATTATAATCAATATTATAGTAATTTTTTAAAATATCTATATTCACGAAGAAAAACTATATTACAAGAAATAAAAATAGTTAAAAACAAAAAAAAAAGAAAAGAAAAATTAATATATATTGGTTTTCAACATATTGATATAGAATGGTACTTTAAAACATTAAGAAATAGTTTAAAAGAAAATATAAAAACAATACAAATAATCAGGTCAAAATTAATTATTTGCTAGAAATGAGCTTATATCATCTAGAACTTCGAAAAACAATTAATGAGCAAAAAGAAATCATCAAACAATTTAAGATACAAATTCAGGAAACTGAAATAGAATTAAAAAATGAAAGAAATATATTTGAAAAAATACGTCTTATGAGAAGACTACGAACACTCCATAAAACAAAAATAATCTGTGAAGAATGCCTTGAAACTACTTTAAAACAAGTTTTTTAAGAAAGATGAGTGAAATATCCAGTCAAGATTTACGAATTATTAACACTGACACATGCGTTCATCGACTAGAACATATTAAACTAGATCATTACAACAAAGAAGAATTAGAGCAATTATATTTAGCTATAACAAATAAAATAGAAAGTAACAATAATAAAGGACTTAATTATTTCCGTAATAAAATTAGAAAAAGATTCCAAGATAGAATAAGACAAAAACAGATCGAGATAGAAAAGAAAGAAAAAGAATTAGAATTTGAAACCGATAATTCATATTTGGTTTTTAAAATATTATCCGAATACTATGAAAAACGAACTAAACTAGCTACAACCAAATTAACATGGGAAAATATATGGGAATATGAAGAGGTTAATTCACTTCAAGTTATTTTCATACCACCATTTCCAAAAGATATAAAAAATTCATTAGCATATACGATATCTAGAATGAGAATTGCTGAATGTCTAGATGAATATAGTATAAATTCAACCAATGAAGAAGAATTGAAAAAACAATTTTTAGAATACAATGAAAGGATGACAAAATATTATGAATATGAGTCAGAAGAAATAGATGATTATTATGATAATGATAGTAATTTTGATTATTTTGGAGAACCCTTTTATGAAACAGATTAATTATGAAGTCAAAAGATAACCCAAATGCAACATTCATCGAAGTAACAATCGAAAATAAAAAAATATTTGCATACATAGATACTGGAGCATCTATATGTTTTGGTAAACAAAAAATATTGAAAAATTGGGAGAAATTAGAAAAACCAATGAAAATAGTTATAGCAGACAAATCAGTACACAAAATATGGTATGTAGGGAGAATGATTCCTATATATATTAATCAAAAAAGATTCATTGCACCAACTATTTATATGCACGATTCAGGTATAAATTTAATAATTGGAAACAATTTTTTAAAATTATACCAACCTTTTACCCAAACAGATAAATCAGTCATTTTAAGAAATAAAGAAACAAGAAAATTGGTAACAACACCAATAGTTACACAAACAGAATACATAAGAATGTTAGCACGAGAAATAAAATTCCAAGTAGAAATATTATTAATAATGAAAAAAGAACAAATAGAAAAAGCATTAAAAGAAGTATGCAGTGAAAACCCATTAGATGCTATAAATACTAATAACATATTAGTATCCATAAAACTAAAAGATCCATTAGCAGAAATAAATATACCAAATAGAATACCTTATAGTATTAAAGATGTTAAAGAATTCAAAGAAGAATGTCAACAATTATTAGAAAAAGGAATAATAAGAGAAAGTTCAAGTCCTCATTCAGCACCGGCATTTTATGTCGAAAATAATAATGAAATTAAAAGAGGAAAAAGACGAATGGTTATAAATTATAAAAAAATGAATGAAGCAACTATAGGAGATTCCTATAAATTGCCAAGGAAAGATTATATACTAGAAAAAATAAAAGGAAATACACATTTTAGCACATTTGATGCCAAGTCAGGATATTGGCAGTTAAGATTAGATGAATCAACTAAACCATTAACAGCATTTTCTTGTCCTCCACAAAAACATTATGAATGGAATGTACTACCATTTGAATTAAAACAAGCACCATCAATCTATCAACGATTTATGGATAATGTTTTGCAAGGATTAGAAAATTTTTGTTTAGCATACATTGACGATATCATTGTTTTCACTAAAGGAGATGAACAAGAACATATAAAAGCAGTATCAGCAGTCTTAAAAAGAATAAAAGAAAAATGATTAATTTTATCACAAAAGAAGTCTAAATTACTACAAAATGAAGTAGAATATTTAGGTCTAAAAATAGCAAAAAATGGAATTATTTCTTTAACAAATAATACACAAGAAAAATTGAAACTTTTTCCAGATAAACTAGAAGATAGAAAACAAATTCAAAGATTTTTAGGATGTTTGAATTACATAGCAGAACAAGGATTTTTGAAAAATCTAGCAAAAGAAAGAAAAGCTTTACAAAAGAAAATTTCTGAAAAGATTCGTTGGGAATGGACACCATCCGACACCCAGCTTGTACAACATATTAAATCAACTGTACAATGTTTACCGGAGTTGTATAACCCGGAAACAAAAGATTTTTTGATTATTGAAACAGATGCATCAGACGATACATGGGCAGGATGTATGAAGGCAATTCCGAATGGAAAAGAAATATTAGGATTAGATATTGACGGAATTCCAATCCCTCAATCTAATCTACCTATAGCACTATGTATTGATGGAAGTCAAATTCCTCAATCTAACTTAGCATTATGTATTGATGGAAAGAAATTTCCTCAATCTGATTCATTACTATTAAATTCAGCATTACAAACATCAGAATTAGCTTTTTTGAGTAATGAAAATACAACTGTTTTGAAAACAGAAAAATATGATTCAAAATTATGAAAATATATTTCAGGTACATTTTCAGAAACAGAACAAAAATACAGTACTCATGAAAAAGAAACACTTGCATGTTTAAAAACTTTGAAAAAATGGAAAATTGATTTATTACAAACAAGATTTGAGTTACGAACAGACTCAAAATACGTAACAGGTTTTTGGAGATATAAATTACAAGAAGATTACTGTAGAGATCGACTCATTCGCTGGCAACTACAACTACACCAGTTCCACCCATATATCAAGTATATAAAGAGCAGCAACAACACACTTGCAGACACCCTCACCCGAGAATGGAAGGAATAATTAAACAAGCACAAACAGAACTCCAGCAAAAAAGAGACCAAATAATCGCCTTAGAAACACAACTAGCCATCACCAGAAAAGAAGAAGAAGAGCTAGTAAACACCATAAAATATCTAACCAGAAACTCAAGCCCATCATCAACCTCAGAAACAGAAAAAATACCAGCACAGTCAAAACCGTCAACACCAGTAAAACCAACATCAACCTCAAAAAACCAAGCCTCATGTTCATCTTCACCAGAAAATCCAGAAAAAACCGAATTTCAAAGAATTCAAAGAGAACTCGAAGAACAAATTGAGAAATCAAGCACAAGGAAGAAGAAATGGTACGTTATTTTTAATGGACCATTCAAAGGCATATATTCCGATTGGGCACTAGCAGGACCACACATAATAGGACACAGCGTTGCTCATAAAAGTTACGCATCAAAGGAAGAAGCACAACAAGCATACAAAGAAGCATACAAGACAATTACTACAGGAGAAGTCCAAACATCAAAGAGATTTGTTTCTCTCAATCAGCACCTTCATAATAAACTGGAAAAATTACAAGGAATGGATTTATTAAAAAGTATTCCAACTACAAAAGACAAAGCAGAAATGAAGAAACCATCAGTCGAGAAATTCCAGCAACTATGGGATAGTCTCATACACTATGGTGAAGCACAAGCATCCAGACTCTTTTATCCAAGAGATAGAAGAATTGGACCAAAAGCAGTATTCATGCCAGGAGCAGCACCAATGGATATTTACAACTATTATATCCATGGTTTAGCAGATACAATATATACAATTGGAGACAATACCAAAGAGTTTGAAGAATTTCCAACCAGAATCCAGAAAGTCATCAAGTCATACAATGAAGTTTTCGCTAAAGGAAGACCATTGTATTTCAGCATGCGCTCAAGTTATCCTATATTTGATAAGGAACACAATTTACTAGTACCAGCGATCACCATTGCAGAACTAGGAGTCAGCTCAAATTACCCAGACAGAGACGAAGTCCAACCAGTAACACCATCCACAGAAAAGTTCGTTGCAGCACTAGCCGGAGTTTATTTTTCATCACTCAAGCTCGGCACTGGAAGATACCAAAAATCAGAAATTAAAGTCAACAATTTTTCAAACAACACATTAATTTATTCAAAAACAACAGGTACAAAAATTACAGACGATCATCAGAAAATCCTAGCAGAATTCGAAGAACCCTTTGAACAATTCACAGGGCCATTAGCACTACTACCAGAAGACTTCAAGTTAGCATTATGTCAACAGCTACAAAATACAACAAGACATGCATGTGAGTATTGTGCAAACTCACAAATGCAAGAATGAAGAATCATTGTAACTAAAAAAAAAAAAAAAAAAAAAAAAAAAAAAAAAAAAAAAAAAATGAAAAAAGAAAAATTATGAAGAATCGTGAAGCATCACTGACGACGCCAGAAGACAAAAGCAATGAAGAATCATGAAGCATTATTGACGACGCCACAAGACAAAAGCCAAAAGACAAAAGATCAAGCATTATTGAAGACGCGTGTAAATGCGCCAGGACAGCTGTATAACAATTATTGTACTTTTTTAACTTTTTCTTTAGAGTGGGTGAGTGTGATAAAGTAGTTTGTATTTTAGTAATAATGTAAGGTCAATAATGTAAGGCCTGTCGGCCACCTAGCTGTAGCAATAATGTAAATATAGGTAAGCAATGACGTAGGATGTAGCTAGTACACCTACCACCTCCTCTTGTATAAATAGAGGCCTTGCCTCAAGAAATAAAGTATGAGTTTTTAGAGTGAAAAACCATCATGTTTTTAGAGATTAAGTTCTCTCTCTACCTGTTGAAGATTTTAATCTTCTGAATAGCAGGGCTCATCAGTTGAAACGATACAGATTCGTTTCTGAATAGCTGATTTAGAATTCAATTCGCATAGCAAGCGAATTCATATCATTAAACCACCATCAATTATCATCGCATAGAAAGCGAATACCATTAAACCACCATCAATAATCATCAATAATCCATCACCTTTATCACAAAAACGATTCAATTCGTTCAAACCAAAAACAAATTCATTAAATCCATTCAAAAGCGAGCCACTCAATTATCACCAAACAATTAATCCGATTCAATTCATTTCAAGATTGAATTCAACATGGACCAACAATCAATTATTTTCCGTTCATCATCCAATCAAACTACTATTATGCAGGTAATTATCGCCCGCATGCCCCGCGTATAAATTCATGAATGGATTTCAAAGATACAAAATTGGTGTGTAATGAATCTATGGTTATGATATACCCATTTAATTACCGGGCCGCTAAATAAACACCTTCAATCGGAATAAAATTCATAAACTCATTCCGATTGGGAGATACCAAACGCACCCTCAATCTTTATTTAAACTATAAAAAGAAATTACATATGTCTTGTCATGTATGCACGGGAGTAAAAACTACTCTCTCTCCATCAAGATTGCCAAAGATCGTGCTTTTTGTCGTTTAGTGTGATGATAGAAATAAGTCAACTTTTTCGCGTGTTTATACATTCTAAAGATACTGACTAATTTTTCAGGATGTTTATAAGATTTTTGTTTATATGTCAACTTACAACGATGCACTTTATTTTATTATGATTATAACAAATTTATATGTCATACAAAAAATATAAGAATACTATAATTTAGTATTATACCGTATTTGACAATTCAATGTAAGTGACGTGTCTTGATGTCATTGGTTTAATATCTTTTTATGAAGCTGGAACCATGTGATCGTAAGAATTTACATATATGTTTATTGCACCCAAATCATGTCATGTATATCTCTTTATTGCAAAATCAACTCCTTTAAAACAACTCGTTGTCACGATTGCAATCTTGGTAATATTTGCAGCATAAGATCCAAAGAGTGATACTCGTGTATGCATGGCATTAATAATAAATAATGAATAATCACATACATTCGTATTATGGCTATAAAAAAATAAATAAGCTACAAGAAAGGACCATCTGTCACATAGTTTGCCAATTAGTTTGTTAACATGATAATGAGCAAGCTTCTAAGATATGGTAGACGGCAGCTTCACACAATTGTCTCCAGAGACATCATTAAACCATCTTCTCCAACCCCTACTCACTTGAAAACATATAATCTCTCATTGCTCGATCAATGTGCTCCTAACTCCTACACGCCAACTGTTGTGTTCTACCCAAGCTCCAGGATTTATCAAAGTTCTATTGATAAAACGCTAGTGTTGAAAAAATCATTATCACAAACTTTGACTCAGTACTATCCGTTCGCTGGTAGGCTGAAGCAATATTGCCCGACCTATGTTGATTGCAATGACCATGGAGTTGAGTTCATTGAAGCATGCAATGATAGCTCGATGTCAGATTTCCTCCAACATTCACATCACAAAGATTTCGATAAACTAATTTCAAATGATCTCATATGGTTTGACCCAAACCTTAGAGGTGATAAAGATGAAAACAATAGCACTTGCCCATTGGCTGTCCAAGTCAACCATTTTGCGTGCGGTGGGGTAGCAGTGGCAACATCAATAAGCCACAAGATTGGTGACGGTCGAAGTGCATTGAATTTCATCAACCAGTGGGCTACGGTTACTGCACAATCCAGCTCCAGAGATCAAAAAGAGGCATCACTCATCAGTCCCAGTATTATTCATCACCAAGCTAGAAATACTAATTTGCCAGAAATTTTGAGCTGCAAATCACGTGTTGGTTGTGTTACAAGGAGTTTTTTGTTCACTAACCAAAAGTTAAACAACCTAAAAGCCAAGGTAACAGCCATGACTGTGGAATCAGGACAACCAATTATTAACCCTACGAGGGGTTGAAGTGTTGACATGGTTGCTCCATAAGTGTGCAGTGGCCGCTGCTACAGAGACAAACTTAGGAATCTTCAAGGCGAGTGACATGACCTGTCCAATCGATATGCGAAACATTATGGTAGAGAAATTACCTGGAACAACCTTAGGAAATCTTCTTTTGATGATGAAATTTCCGACAAGCAATCAAAATGAATTGGCACCAAACATGATCATCCATAAATTGAGGAGCATGAAGATACAACTTCAAAATATAAGTAATTTGAAAGTTTTAACTAGTATCATTGCTGATATGCCATTTGAAACTGCATTGGAGATGTCAAAGAGAATGGATGAGAGTTACATATATTCTAGCTTGTGCAGGTTTCCTACATATAGTATTGATTTTGGGTGGGGGAAGCCAGTAAAAGTAACCATCGGTGGTACAATAAAGAACTTTACAGTCCTGTTGGACACCCCTAATAACGATGGTGTCGAAGCGATTGTGTGTTTGGAGAAAGAAGACATGAAGGTATTTCAAAAGGACCCTGAGTTGGTGACCTTTTGCTAAACATCTATGTTATATCAATTTTCGTAACTACTTATGTTGTTTTTTCTATATGGCTCTCATCAACTTCATCTTTCAAATGAATTAATTATTTGTTGTCACTTTATTTAGTTTATAATCAATCTATATGCATGACTTTCACATTAAAAATTAAACCTTTCTCGAGTTTTGTTGGAAATTAAAAATTAAGAAAGTAAAACGGTGGAAATAAGTGGATGAGGAAAAGGTTAAAATACTTCCTAATTGCCGTATCCAGTTGAAAACCAAAAGTAAACAAGAATTTTTTTTAACAAGTATTCTAGTTCTAGATTTAAGGTACACAAAATAGCTTAAAGTTTAATAGCAATGCTATCATTGTATAGATAATGAGTGCCGTTGACCGCGCTTTGTAACAAATATGTTAGTGCGAATATTATGATATTTAAACTAAACAACCTTTTCGATTTTACTAATGACAAACGTGTAACTTGTAATCCATAACATAAAATGCACAAGTTACTAGTAACCACAAATCATCAAAGCATACTTACATCAACATCTCTCGACGTCTCAAGTATGCTTCAACACAATGGAGGTTGTCCAAATGAACATTTTGAATCTTGGACTACTTGAAGACTTCTCTCCATGTAGTTGTTGCAACCAAACATTTAATAAAAATATGTTCTTCCGTCTCAATGTGTTCATCACAAATCGTCTCAATGTGTTCATCACAAATCGAACAAAGAATCGAGTGTAAGTCGATACCCTTGTTATCCAAGTTAACTCTAGTTGGAATTCTTTTATGCTCAATCCTCCAGGAAGCTATGTTTACTTTTTTAGGCACAAAGTTATTCCATCTAGATGGCCAAGAAGAATCAACACTCAAAGAGCTAGAGATGAGAGCTCGCATACATTTTAATGTGAAAGATCTTGTTTGATCAGCTAGGCATTCCCAATGATCCGGTTCAGAGTTAAGATAGGGAGTAGGTAAAACTTGTTAATTCAGCTAATTCCTCAAAGTCACCTGGGGACCTTAAAGGCCTATCCCATATGCCCACATAAAACACAGCCCAGGTTGGCTGATTAGCCCATAACAAGACGAGCCAAGTGATGTAGAATTCAGACCAGTAGGAGACCTAATAAGTGGTTCACGGGGATGAGATGTAGCAACAATATATAGGAGCTAGAGTAGGGGCACATTCAAAGACTCGACATAGGGGCTGAGCTTCGAAGTTATTAGATATTGGATCTTTTAATACGAAGTTACTAACACATCAAGAACCTGAGACAAAGCTCAAATATACAAAATTACTTGCTGAAGGAAAAATTTATAGAATATATGAATAGAGATATGATTTATATGAATTTATGAACAAATGTTAGGACTAGGTCAGGTCATGATAACTAATCAGGTTCTTGGCTCCAAACAAAGCCGTATATGAGGGTGTGCAAGGTATAGGTGCAAACGCAATATGGTCTTAAAGTTTTAGGTGTCTCAAAATGTATCTATACCCTATTATATCGAGCCTTAAAGTTCACTTTAAATGATAATTTATAAACTTTTGGTGTAAAACTTTTGTATGTGGTACAATAGATATAAATATCATTTGCTGTAAGCATATTTTTTAACGATTACTTTTTTTAAACAAACATAAAGTAAACATTTTATGCATACGTAGGAAATGCTCTAAATTTTCAATAAGAAAGGATACGGAAATATAGATAATCTTGTTTCACAACTTGTTTAATCGTTAAAATCTCTTAGAATTACAGAACATATCAAATTTCTATGCTTATGCTTAATGTTTATTACATACGTACGGCAACCAACTTTATTAAGGAAAGCAAATGTTCACTGTAATGTAACTGAGGTTTAAAATCTATTATCTTAAAATTAGGATATTGCAAAACGATCATCTAACAAGTGATTATTTTCTTGCGTACAAAATATGGAAATTGAAATCTGACATGGTATATACACAAAATAAGTGAACATTGCATAGATACTGCATGTATCTAACGAGCACGGCTGCGAGCCGCCGCGTTGCGGCGGGGCGATGATCTTGCAGCAAATTTCTGCGTCTGGTTAATTCAATATACATAAAAGTTTGAATGCTTTAAATTCATGAAAATCACAAACATTGGGCGGCCGACCACTCTTTTAAAATGGATGTGTCGACCCAAAATTAAGCAAATAAACAACTCCTAAAGGCTGTACAAAGTCGTATAACATTTCTGCAGACGACGACATGATTTCTTGGTAGACTCGTCATTTCCAAACTTCAGTCCAATATCACCAACAGTAATGCGAGCTCGTTAGTTGGATAATAAAGCCTGCATGAAATAATATGCTTAACTTAAGATTCATACAAAGGCATTAGATAAATAAATGTATTTTGCACTAACCATGAACTCCACGGAATCGGCCAGCTACTATGAGGCGAGCATAAACGACAACATGCGTTCACAATTCATCCAATCCACCAGGCCACCAGTATTTGATATCAAGAAACACAAACATAAAAGAGAACAGCTACTTTTAAATGTAGTATAACGTAGTATAAAAATATTGTTATAATAAAACGGATGAAATGGATGGAAGGTCGGTCAAAGTTTAAGTGTATAGAACAACTAAATCATCTGATCCAAAAGTACGATATATAAATCTTTGTATTAAGACACTGATTATGCCTAAATGTTGACAAACGGATCTGACTCGCATCAGAAACTACGATTGCAATGACTGTGACATAGGAATACAAAGGTGTGTCGTAGAAGAAATTGTCGATTCTAGAAAAGCGTGCGAGTATTAGGACTCGTGTTGAATGGGATAATGAAGGAGTGTGGCCTGTCATGAACAATACACACTATATCATTATCACAATCAACACGCCTCAGTTATTAGGGCACATCTATCTAACGATGTATATGAGTTCCATTGCTTAATTTGACTGAGCTCCCTAGAACTATTGGTGTGCTTGATAGACAAATGGTTTTAGGGAACTCGGTCAATTTAAGCAATGGAACCGAGATACATTGTTAGATAGATCTGCCCTAATAATTGAGGCTTTCAAGGTGAAGTTCAATGTAGCAAGCTGTGTATGGCGACGTTACTTTGTAGATGCCGGTTTTAGGTCATAAAAAAGAATGGAACTGAAAAAGAAACATAGGTAACCCTTCTAAGTCCCCTTACAGTTCCATTTTTCGTTTCAACTCCCTTTGTGCAACAGCCTGCACCAGGCGAATTGCTAGATTGTTGAAAGAACAAAAGGAACTGTATGGGAACTTAGAATGAGTAACTATGTTCAAGTTCCAGACTGATTTATTAAGTTAAACCATTTATCGACTAAGTAATGTGGGTACCCAATACATACCTCGTTACTTTCAACTTCTTTTTTGAACACTTTTATAGAATCCACAACTATAATTTACGATAGACCTTTGCTATGCCAAGTTACGGTTACAATCTTTCTGTAACACCCCAACCCGACAAGGGCTAAAATGCTACATTATGGTGACAAATCAGAACGTACAACGCAAGCGGAAGACTTATAAACATAAAAGTTACAAAGGTATTCTAATGATAGCTACTCTATACAAAATAATTTCCAAAACTGAAATACAACTCCAAGCTTAAATCTAACTGAAGATAAATCAAAATCTAATCCAAAAGCAAACGGGTATCTATCGTCAGGGTAGTCCACTAAGAGCTCCTACGCACTCTTCACTCAAACCCAGCTTCAAACCTAAAACCTGCCGCAGGAAAAGAAATGCGGCTGAGCTTAAAAAGCCCAGTGAACAGATATATATATAACAACGAATAATCAAACATATGTATATAAAGAAAAAGGAAACACAAGCTCCTGCTGAAACGAATATCATCTGTCAAAGAATGAGAGATCAAGATCATCTGAACAAATATCATAAGTCAACTGAAATGGAGAAAACAGAATATGGTGCATTGGGGAATAACAGAAGGTATATCAAAATGTATCAAAGGTGTAAGGGTTGTCAGAAGTCTACCACGAGCCCAGAAACATATCATATCAAAACATCATATCATAATCTTCATAAGTAACCATAAGTAACAAAATGGAGTGATCAGCTCCCAGAATTGTGAAAGGCGTGTATTGCACACAGCACCAGTCACCAGAAACATATCATAATAACATAACAGATCATATCTAGGATGCATCCATACGCCCCTGCAGAAATCATAATCATCGTGGCCATACATATTACATAACAAAAGGGACGGGGTGGAACATCACTCGACCACCCTAGAGTCATGCCATTGGTGCATCAATGACATTGTCATGGAACCCCCATGACTAGTGATAGCTCGGGTATCAAACTGAAGGGTCAAACAGAATGTCATAGTAATGACACAGAATCTAAGGTCATCAGAAATATCATAATCGTAGGTCCATATCAAAGGGTGCATAACAAAGGTTCATATCAAAGGGTACATAGCAAAGGTTCATAATCAGGGTTAAGAAATCAGAAGATGTGAAAGGATCATGAGAAACCTTATAAGAAAGGTCAGAATATCTGTACCTTATGCAAATAGACAAACTGATAAAAGGTGGATCACACAGAAACGGAAGGTCACTCCTTCTTCACCGAACCTATACAATTTAATAATCACATATTACTTATAAGCTCATTTTAATCAGATTTCATAATTTAGGTTTCTTTCTATTTTTAGAAACTTTCCATTTTTAGTAACTTTTCATATTTAGTAACTTTCCATATTTAGTAAGTTTCCATATTTAGTAACCTTCCAGATTAAGTAACTTTTAATACGACTTCCCAATTTAGTAAAATTTGGTTTAGGGTTCGGGATTATCAAGTAGGTTAAACGTACTCACACACAAATCAATACGACATCAACAAGACACACCCGGTATAATAGAACATACATTAGGGCACCAAACACCAAAAGAACACATTTTCACATATGAAATACATGCATACAATTTAACTGATTTTATCACAGAATTAAGCCCACTAAATGAATTTTAAAAACGTAACAGAATCCCAAACTAAAAATAAAAAAAAAATCTCACCGAAGCCCATATATCTTAGGTATCTACTGGAATTTTTGCAGATTTTATTATCAAGTGTACACCTCTTTTTAAAATCGTCTAAGCTAACATGTTCAGATTCGGATCTGCAGATACACTTTAAAAGTATGCACTTAAAAACCTAATCATATGACTTCAGAAAATTCTACAAAAATTCCAGGAGATAGTAACCATATGAAATATGACTCCTGTAAATTTTTGGCCTCTAGTTCGCTATGGTTTGAAAATGAAAAATCCCAAAACACAACTGAAATCAGATTCTGCCAGAACAGTTTTGGTATATCAACACAATAAATTTAGAAATACAATCAAATCAAACTCAAATCCATTCAAACCAATTGGAATACTTTCCTAGGACCCTAAACTAGGTTTACATGCATAAATTTCAGTATTAAAACTTAAGAAGCTCACGTTATTGAGCACACATAATCAGCTATCAAATATGTCAATCTCACAATTCCATTTTAGGTAATATCTAGCACCATTTTAATTATCAATTATGCATACAAGCTTACACCATTCATTAACAACTCATTTAGACATCATATTATTATAATTATGAAATCAAATCCAAGAAACCAAACACCAAAACCAGTTTATGTAATCTAAATATTCAAGAACCATTTTAACTAATCACAAACAACCCTAATTCGTTTATCCCCTTTTTAATCCAATTAAATATGTGATCAATATACATGTTATTTACAAAATTAACTCACCAAAAACATATATTCAAATCCTCATACGAATCACCTAAGATCAACAATAGTAACATCCACATGAAGCACATAAAATAACGATCACAATAAGCCCTAATTTTCTAAGCATTAAATATGTTAGGGTTTTCCGATTTACTAGCTTATTAAATGTGAAATCAATAAATCAAATAAGAGTTAAAATCACATCTAGGGCTCGAAAAAGATGATGGGTCGAATCATGTCAATATGGGTCGATCTGCACAGAAAACAATAAGTCGAAAAACACAAGTTTTAGTATGTTATAATCTATGATTTCATGTGACAATTTTAGGGTTAACTAGTAGCATAATAAACCGACCAATATGTGTATTAAACATGTTGCTAATTAGGTTTTCGTGTTGGCAATACTTAGATTCATGCCCTAGTTGTGTCGACTTGAAAAAAGAAAACAAGAGGAGGATACCTTGTGCTTAGCGAGACAAGAAAGAAACGAGAACAAGACCCTCGAACATCAATGATCAAATATTCACGAACCACAACAGTAAACCTTCGACCCTTTTGCCCTAGAGAGAAAAATCAATAGCAGGAACCCTTGTTTTTATTTTTTTGTGTCGTGTGAATGAAAAGGGGGGAAAGAAGAGAACCGGATTTTAGGGATAGGAAAAAGGAGCGGGCCTTTAATCTTGGAAGGTGATAATGTATGATTTGATTGAGGAATTATGGGCTAAATTAGAGGATCCTTAACTTTATTACTTTGAATAAATCTTGTACACATTGGCTATATGGGGCGTGTAGAACTAGAGGAGCTAGGAAAGTTTTTATGACTTGTAACAATTATTATTATTATTATGACTTAGGTTAGTTAATATTAATTGTATTTATAATATATAGTTTTAGGGCTTAATTATAATGAGAAATTTAATTATAAGGTGATGTTTTTAAATGACATGTAGTTAATTCTCATACTTAGGTTAAAATGTATAATGTTCTTGTATAATCAATTGTATGCTCTTAAAAAAAAAAAAAAAAAATAAAATAAAAAAATTTGAGGGGCAAAATGGGAATTTCAAATGAATGGAAATTTAGGGTTTTACACTTTGGCTAACGAATTCGTTAAAATAAATGTGAATACATACCTTAGTATGTGACATATGTTTTTATAACCCGTCGTTTGCATCTGACCATAACAGCAGTTACAGATGAGGTATATCGTGTGTCAATATTAGGAAATGAACAGTACCTTGTATATTCTATTTTCGCTACTGAAAGGCGATGTGTTGTGCCTGTAAGAGTTAATTTTTGTTCGCATATTCGCAACTGCGGTTACACAAAAGGCGCTGATCAACAATACGCTTCAATTATCAAAGAAAGATGGGAAATGGAAGAGGATGGTGCGAAGAAGCAATTTGCACCAAATCACTTGTCACAACATTCTCTTTGGTTTCTAATCTTTCTTTAACAATTGTACCTTATTATTGATCGAGGCCTTTTCTGGAGCTGCAGTTATGAATATGCGAAGAAAAAAAATAACTATCACAGGCACAGAACATCAGCTGTTAGTATCGGCGAATAAAAAAGTACCAGATAGTCTTCATCTCTTAATATTGACACACGATGTAGAACACCTGTATTTGCTCTTATGACTGATGGGATCGTATGGAATCAGTAAAAGGCAAGTGGTTGAAATTGCGTCGCCTATAAAAACATATATTGGAAGTTAAACGGCAGCTACATTTATAAGGCTAAATATAAGCAGTTAGAAATACCTTCTAAAAAAGTAATTAAATAAGCAGATGACCATTTAAAAACCAATTCCAAAAGACCTTCTTATCCGCTCTATCCACTCATCCCTAATTAGGTGTGTTACTTTATCCCCTAGCAATTTCCAATCATCAGATTCGCATTCAGAAGATTTGTAACATCATTTTCAAAGTTCAGATAATACAGAACGTAACTCAATTACGCAAATCAGTCAACACAGTGACCATGTACCATTGTCCTGTCTTTTAAATGCTGAGTTTTGCAAAAAAAAAAAAAATGCAAATCTATCTACTTTTAAGCGTCTGCAACCATTGTGAAGCATCTAAGAATTCAACATAAAGTAAATAAAAACAAATCTTTTACGGACTTATATCAGAGCAGATTTGATAATGCTCAAATCTAACATGTTTTATTAGCGTTATTCTTATGATTATGCATGTTATTTGGTTGTATTTGTGAACATTTTACGCTTAAAAGGTGCAAAAGATGTGTTTAGGTTCAGGTACAACTATGTCGAAGGAAATAGAGAAAAAGAAGAAGAAAAGTCGACAAAATCAAGTAAATATGCACGAAGAGAAGTTTTCCGTTCAAGATAAAGATTCATGCTATGATTATGTCCAAGTTCAAGAGAAAGAGGTGAAAATGAAGTCAAGAATAAGTGCCAAGAAGAATATTGAAAGTGGGAATTATATGCTAGCTTTGAGTTGAAAGTTATGTGAAAGAGTTGGTCTAAACCTAAGGTCCACCTTCCGAACCCAAGGTTTCCAGCAGACCTAAGGTTTAGAGTTCAAACCCAAGGCATAGCAGACGTCCAAACCTAAGGTTTCCATTTCAGACCTTAGGTTTAGCCATTGAAAGTCTTCCAAAAGTTGCATTTAAGAGGAGAATTAAGTACCATTAAGATCCAAGGCCGACCATATACTCCTAATTACTCAATTTCCTGCATCTTAATGACACTTTGTGGCCAAGGAATATGCTTGGTGGCCAAGGGTTCATCAACTATAAATAAAAGTGCTTGGTTATGCATCAAAAAATATCTTTTTACCCATTATCAACCTTATATTCTATCATACCTTTTACAACCACTTGGAGGATTCTCTCCTACCACTCCCCACCATTTCTAGAGGTGTTGGGGAGTTGGTTTGGTCTTCATTAGCATGACATATAACTTGATCATTCCTACACCATAAGGTTTGATCATAGTTCACACCAATTAAACCATATACATCTCCAACAATCCTTATTACCAAACACCCCTAAGTCACATACTCACAACATGGGTCGATTTCCAGGAAGGTTTGGGGATGGATGCTTTGTATTTTGGTAGTTTCTTTTGGTTGTAATCACATGGTTGGAATTGTAGCACTCGATGCCTTGACTCTAATGTTTGGTATTGTTTCTATTTAAATTCAATCATATTAATGTCTTTGCTTATGTTGATTATGAGAATTCCTTTGTGTGTTGTGTTACTTGTTTGATTACTATTATCTCTTTATGATTGTTTGAGGAATTATATATACTTTCGTGTGAATGATTGACTAGTTGGTTAGAGAAAATGATTGTTCTCATAAGTTTGTTTAAATGTAATTCGTATTCTAAAACTTGTTGATTAAACATTATTGGATTTAAAGGTTGAAAAGATTTCTAATATTGTTTAATTCCAAGAAGTTGATGGCCACAATGGATTGGTATTTGATAATTGACAACTATGAGTATTCATGTTTTTAAATGAATTCGGAAATATTTAATCATGAGATTGGGTCGAAAGAACTCATAAGAACTAATGTTACTAATCACCTTTTTCATACATTTAATCATACAACGAGCTAACGTAATGGGATGATGTGTAGGCCGAAAGGACTCACCCGTGAAACTAGTAGAAACATGGATTTTCTTGATATTACCCATTGACTAGAGATCCTTGTGATATTGATATGTGCCTTCTATGTTTCACCCAAACATGTTCAACATTCCATCACGATTGTTTACTAATCCTAAACAAGTGTTTATGTGCTTATATCATGCTTTAATCACTTTTCTTGGTGGTTTAATCCGCGACAATCAAATCTATCAAACTTGCTATTTGCTTAAACAATCAAACAACATTTGAGTACAACCAAGTCTCTTGGGATGACCTTGACTTACTAATCCTTTTACTACAACGGACGAGTATACTTGCTCGTATGTGTTCCTAGCTAACCGGTAAGTCTTGTTTTATAAATTTAAAACCCGTTGCGAAAGCACATCAAGTTTTTATAGCTTGTTGGAACGCATCAAGTTTTTGGCGCCGCTGCCGGGGATTTGGCCTTGCATTCTCTTGTTTGTTTGTTTGTTGATTGTTTGCTTGAAATGTTCGATTATTTGTTTGCTTGCTTGCTTGCTATATTGTCTTCTTGATTGATATGATGTTTGATTGATTGCTTGTTGGTTGCTCGTTTGCTAATTTGCTCTTGCTTGTTTGCTACTTTGTTTGAATGCTAATTAATCTTGTTCATGAATGATTGTTTCTTTGCTCCACTTGCGTTTAGTTTCAAAAATCTCTTAATTATCATCTTTGTTTAATGATCTTGGCATCAAAATAAAGTTTTTGGTGTTTGGTTTTTTCTCTCATGTCTTCTAAAAATGCTCATCTCAAATGATTGCTTCAAAAGTTTGTCCTCAAAATTTCTTGCGAAAAAACCCACCAAATGTGTCCGTCTTAATTTTCATTTGCTCTTTAGTGTTTAAATTAATTTTTAAGTTTAATAAAAGTTTTTAAATTTAAAGTTTGTTTATAAATAAAAAGTTAAAGAATAAAAAAATAAAAGTAAAACTTTGTAGCAGCGAAAAAGAGAAAAAAGAAAGACTTTTAAAAACCATATGGCTATTGACCATGTGCTACTGCTATTGCTCGAAGTGAAAGAAGAAGAAAAAAAAACAAAGGACTTTGTCTTGTTGGTTATTGTAGCAAAAAAGAAAAAAAAATATTTTGCTGCATACCGACGGCATAAAAGCAAACCGCCCGGTATAAACTTTCTGTTAACAAAAACCTTGGGTTTTGAGGGTCCAAACCTTGGGCATATATATATAAAAAAAAAAAAAAAAAAAAATTCTCAAACCGCCGGCATAAACTCAAACCGGGCGGCCTGGAGGCTTCTGTGAATTTTGCAAAAACCAAACCGCCAGCCTGAATTAACATACCGCCGGTTTTATGAATGAAAAAAAAAAAGTTAAAATTTTTTTTTAAAAATTATTATTTTTGTTTATTTATTTTATTGCTTAAGTTTTATTTTATCTAGTTTTCTTTAAAAAGCTTTAACTTATGCTTTTGCATTTTAAAACTTTTTGTTAATCTTAGTCAATAAATAAGTTTTTGCTTATATTTTTAAATAAAAATGTTTTCGAACTTTGTGGGTATGTTCACTGGAAACCCTCACGAGACTTAACTCGTCCACTCGGGCCACCGAGGGGTTTAAAAGGCTTGTTGCATGCGCTAAATGCAACCGTGATGCCTACGAAAGTGAGTTTTAGAATTTTACTTGTTTTTTTTGTAGTTTAGTTTATTTTTGCAGGTTTAATAAGCTCTTGGAGATTGGATGATTGTGGCATTACTCTCTTGATTGGAAACGCTTGGTTGGAAGAGAAATCGCGATCGAATTCCATATGATAAGATGTTAATATCATGATTTCTTAAGCCTGTGAAGTTTCGTTTCTCTCGGTCTTTTCTTATCTTATTTTTCCCTACTTTTTCATGCTTTGAAGTTTATTTTTAATATTGAATATATTGCGTAACTTAAGTGTAGGGGGAAACTAAAATAGTGAAAAACGAAACTAGTTTTAAATTTTCATATTTTTTGGGCCTATTTAAAAAAGTTTTGTATACTTGTTTGCCCTTAGCTTCTTCTAGTGTTTTCTCGCATATAGGTTAATATATTAGAATAATTAAATCATCCCACTGGTGAAATTGGTAAAATTTTAAAAAATTTGAGATGTGTCCCGATTGACATTGCAATCCATTTTTAGGATCGATGACATTTGCTAGCACAATTATTGCCCCTTACTACTAAATATGTGAGGGTTTGGCCTATTTTATATAGCGTATATCTTTTATGCTTGAATCTTTTTGCTATGAGTGTGCCGGTGATCTTATTTATTCTAGAACTTGTACTTGCAAATCATTACCAGACCGTAGTGAGATCGCATTCGTGTGATATAAGTGTATTCGTGTGATAAAGAGGCATCCTTAGGAATTAAACCAAATGGCCTTCCGTTTACATCTAATGATATATTAGCTAGCCACATCGGTTAGTTAACCTCCCATATGGACCCATTTGTTAGCACTCATTTTTAGTGCTAGATACCCTTAATACACCCTCCGAGCCATTCTTTTCTTTTGTTACATCCAGAAAAAAAATACAAAAAAATATTTTACACTTTAAACCTTAGCCCTACCCTTGTTAAAGTCTAAACGGTTGGTTGCTAGTTTCTTGGAATGTTGGATTGTTTTTTATGATTATTAGTTAGCCACACTTTGTCATTTGTGTGTGCCATTCCGACAAAGATGAAGGTGCGCAACTTCTTATTTGTATTTTTGTGGTGTGCTTATGCGAAGTGTGGGGGAGATGTGATGTATGAAGGAGAAAGGTGTTGAAAAAAAAAATGTGAAAAAAATGAATAAGTCATCGAAAAAAAATTAGAAAGAAAAAAATATATATGTGATGACAATTATAGCCAATGTGCTATATTATTATTATGAAGATGAAGGAAGATGAAGTATGTTTGAGATATCGATTAGCCAATGTGCTAAGACGTGATATATATATATATTTGGCGATCGATATGTGAAGAGAAGAATATTGTAACTATAATCATTTACGGGTTTGTTTGGTGACTAGCAACTTGGGAATTAGACTTGACTCTATTTTTATTTTAAAACCAAATTCATAAAATATCCCATGCCTTATCCCTACCCTTTTGGCTTTGTGAAATTATCAAGTGTATTGACATATAGTGACCATCCGATTTCTTGAGGAGTTAGATAGCGTTGTTAGCGATCTAAGGTTATCCTTAGTGACCATCCGTTATTTGGTGATGCAAGAATTCGTTGTTAGCGAGCTATTACGTTTTGCATGAGATAGTTGCACATAAGTCTGATATAACCCTTCAGCCAAATGTTATAACCCGAATAAAAGTCCTCTTTAGATGCTTACACTTGGTGCTTACGCCACGTCGGTGGAGTTTTGTTTCTTGTACAAGCCTATGGTAATAAATGGATCATGACTGAGCAAAATATGAGTGTGATTTTCTTATATATACTCCACCACCAAAATATATGAGTGTTGAGTGAATTATACTTTCATTCCTTTTCGTGAGGTGCTTAGCCATGTTATCAAGCGAGAGAATCCATAGGGTATTGTCAAACATCTCGGTTTTTCACCATTAAAGCTTAAAACGATGAATTGTATCTAGTACTTGTACTTGGTAAATTTGCATCATATTATAATCATTTTTCATACACCATGTGGGATCTATATTTTTCTTAATTGCCAGATTTGCTTGAGGGCAAGCAAACCCTTAAGTGTGTGGGGGGGGGGGGGGGGGGGTGTGCGCTCATATTTTCGCTTATTTATAAAAAAAACCAAAAAGATTTTTCGATATTTTCTAATTTTTCATAAATTTTAAAATTTTCTTTTCATTTTGCCATTTAGATATGCATTTTAATTTTTCTTTTCTTAGATTTGCTTGAGGGCAAGAAAAGTTCAAGTGTGGGGGATTTGATAACGCTCAAATCTAACATGTTTTATTAGCGTTATTCTTATGATTATGCATGTTATTTGGTTGTATTTGTGAACATTTTACGCTTAAAAGGTGCAAAAGATGTGTTTAGGTTCAGGTACAACTATGTCGAAGGAAATAGAGAAAAAGATGAAGAAAAGTCGACAAAATCAAGTAAATATGCACGAAGAGAAGTTTTCCGTTCAAGATAAAGATTCATGCTATGATTATGTCCAAGTTCAAGAGAAAGAGGTGAAAATGAAGTCAAGAATAAGTGCCAAGAAGAATATTGAAAGTGGGAATTATATGCTAGCTTTGAGTTGAAAGTTATGTGAAAGAGTTGGTCTAAACCTAAGGTCCACCTTCCAAACCCAAGGTTTCCAGCAGACCTAAGGTTTAGAGTTCAAACCCAAGGCATAGCAGACGTCCAAACCTAAGGTTTCCATTTCAGACCTTAGGTTTAGCCATTGAAAGTCTTCCAAAAGTTGCATTTAAGAGGAGAATTAAGTACCATTAAGATCCAAGGCCGACCATATACTCCTAATTACTCAATTTCCTGCATCTTAATGACACTTTGTGGCCAAGGAATATGCTTGGTGGCCAAGGGTTCATCAACTATAAATAAAAGTGCTTGGTTATGCATCAAAAAATATCTTTATACCCATTATCAACCTTATATTCTATCATACCTTTTACAACCACTTGGAGGATTCTCTCCTACCACTCCCCACCATTTCTAGAGGTGTTAGGGAGTTGGTTTGGTCTTCATTAGCATGACATATAACTTGATCATTCCTACACCATAAAGTTTGATCATAGTTCACACCAATTAAACCATATACATCTCCAACAATCCTTATTACCAAACACCCCTAAGTCACATACTCACAACATGGGTCGATTTCCAAGAAGGTTTGGGGATGGATGCTTTGTATTTTGGTAGTTTCTTTTGGTTGTAATCACATGGTTGGAATTGTAGCACTCGATGCCTTGACTCTAATGTTTGGTATTGTTTCTATTTAAATTCAATCATATTAATGTCTTTGCTTATGTTGATTATGAGAATTCCTTTGTGTGTTGTGTTACTTGTTTGATTACTATTATCTCTTTATGATTGTTTGAGGAATTATATATACTTTCGTGTGAATGATTGACTAGTTGGTTAGAGAAAATGATTGTTCTCATAAGTTTGTTTAAATGTAATTCGTATTCTAAAACTTGTTGATTAAACATTATTGGATTTAAAGGTTGAAAAGATTTCTAATATTGTTTAATTCCAAGAAGTTGATGGCCACAATGGATTGGTATTTGATAATTGACAACTATGAGTATTCAAGTTTTTAAATGAATTCGGAAATATTTAATCATGAGATTGGGTCGAAAGAACTCATAAGAACTAATGTTACTAATCACCTTTTTCATACATTTAATCATACAACGAGCTAGCGTAATGGGATGATGTGTAGGCCGAAAGGACTCACCCGTGAAACTAGTAGAAACATGGATTTTCTTGATATTACCCATTGACTAGAGATCCTTGTGATATTGATATGTGCCTTCTATGTTTCACCAAAACATGTTCAACATTCCATCACGATTGTTTACTAATCCTAAACAAGTGTTTATGTGCTTATATCATGCTTTAATCACTTTTCTTGGTGGTTTAATCCGCGACAATCAAATCCATCAAACTTGCTATTTGCTTAAACAATCAAACAACATTTGAGTACAACCAAGTCTCTTGGGACGACCTTGACTTACTAATCCTTTTACTACAACGGACGAGTATACTTGCTCGTATGTGTTCCTAGCTAACCGGTAAGTCTTGTTTTATAAATTTAAAACCCGTTGCGAAAGCACATCAAGTTTTTATAGCTTGTTAGAACGCATCAAGATTTTACCTTTGTCTTCTGCCATCGTTCCCAGTGGGCAACTAATACTAAAAGCCAAAAAAAAAAGCAAACCAACGCGTGTGTAACCGAAAAACAACTGTCAATTGCAAACATAAATCTAAGCAGGTAAATGTGGGCTACAAACATAATTCCATCCATAAAACGGGCCAGGCTAAAAAACGGGCCTAAAAACAGGGAGCCCAAAACGACAATGTACACGTCGTTTTGAGACGCTGCATTATATATATAGTAATATATATATATATATATATATATATATATATATATATATATATATATATATATATATATATATATATATATATAGTAATAAACGGCGGGACAACTAAAAAACTGACACATGCAAAAGTTACCTGTTAACGCAAATCTTTTCGGACGTATGCTACTGATAGACCCGCATCCTTGTAACAGTTGGGCAGAGTTACTTTTCGTTCTGATAGTTAAACACGCAAATTAGTCACGCATCAAAAAACAACAAAGAAAAAAAAAAGCATGCATATGCAGCATCCATACATAAACCATAAGCAAGAGATACACAAACCTACTATTCAGTGGATTCGTTGGGAGGATGATGAAGCGAAAAGTGTACCGCTTTTAAGGGGTCATTTAAGCCTTAAATCGTATTTATTTGATCAAATATTGCCCTAAATCGTTCCTTTTGTCATTTTAGGTACTTTTGAGGAGAAATCTGGAAAATGAGGCATTTTGGACGTTTTTGGAGCATTAAAGTGAAGAAAACGGCAAAGTCTCTAAAATCGGCTAAAAGTTACTCTTGACGGCGTCAAGATTTACTCTAGACGGCGTCATGCCTTGGCAAGAAAAGTTGGACGTGAAATTTACTCATGACGGGCCAGTGAAAATAGCATGTGAATTCTGACGGCGTCACGCTTTAACTTGATCGAGGGCATCACGGCTTAAATCATAAGGGGACGGCGTCACGTTCATGGTTCGACGGCGTCAAGCCTTGATAAGCCAGAATGGATTTTTGAAGAGCTAAAGAGGGACAGCGTCAAGAAGGTCATCCGGGAACCCTAAAAGCGGCGAGGTGACGGCGTCACACTCCATAAGGTGACGCCGTCAGATCCAAAAATCTATATATAGTTTTCTAATTTTTTGTCATTAAGGAGAGCTTAGTGTGTGGAATTTTGGGAGAAAACCCTAAGACGATTTTAGCTACTTTTTCAGGGCTTTTTGCCTTGAGATCTTCCATGTTTCATTGAAAGATAAGTTATCAATTAATCATTCAATATGTCTATGTGTTGTTTGATTCTATCTTATTCTTGTCTTTTGTTTAACATGTTAGGCTAAATTTATCTTGTGTTTGCTTAGATCTAATGAAACCTAGCTATTGATTATTGGTTGTTAGTGTGTTGTTAGTTGTATTGGATGATTGTTTATCTATGTTAGGCTTAAGAAAACTGGCTAACTTCCTATTCGGTAACTTGCTTGAACGTCTTAAGAAACATGAACCAAATGCGTACTAAAGGTTTTTATGGTTTTATTTAATGCACAAGCGAATTCTAGTGATCCCATGTTAGGAGCTTCCTAGCCGGCTCGACATAGGAGTGAAGTAGGAGCTTGTAGAGTTGGGGAAGTAAGTACGCCACCCCACGAATGGTATTAAGGAATACACCCGTCATCCACGCGACTAATACACACTAATTAACCGGTAAAAGATAGTTAGGGAGTAAGGAAATCTAAGTAAACACATTTCTCTACACATAAGTTTCTCACCACATTTTATTTTCAGTTATTTAATTTTATCGCATTCGTAGTAATTTGGGTTAGTTGACTAGCAACTAATTCCGCCCACTCCTTCAAACCCGAGATTTTACTTGCTTTCATAAAAACTATAAAAACATAAAAAGAATCTTCCTCAACCCTTAGACCTAATTAGAGTAGCCTTTCATACCTAACGAACACTATTCCCTGTGGAGAACGATCAATCCCCCGTACTTACCACTACACTATACTACATCGGTCAGGTACACTGCCTGGTGGGGTTGTAAGCCTCTTGAGATCCCTCGAGAGGTAAAACCTGTTGTAAGGTTACAAAACCACGCAATCAAGTTTTTGGCGCCGCTGCCGGGGAATAGTTATTGTTTAGGTTGAATTTTTATTTCTGTTAGGTCTACTCACTAGATTCCTTTCTAGTGAGATTTTTATTTTATTTTTCTAGGTTTTCTTTAGTCTATCTATTTTCTTCGTGTCTTTGTTCGTAACCATTACCGTCCGACATCATGGAAGATGGTAATATCCTTAACCCCCACAACCCACCACCACAACAACCACAACCACCTCCTAGAGCCCGTACTTTAGGAGAGTATTCCCGTCCTAGCCACCATGGCTATCGAAACACCATTGAGCTCACTCAAATAGCCAATATCACACCCTTGCGATCCGACACCATCCGGTTGGTGCAAAGCGGATGCGCATTCCATGGACTTCGTTCTGAAGATCCTAATCAACATCTCAAGGACTTTCTTAAAATCGTTGATTCTATAGACCTTGATGTTGCCACTCGAGAGACGACCCGATTGCGTCTCTTCCAATTCTCTTTGCGGGACCAAGCTAGTCAGTGGCTAGAACGTCAACCCGCAGGATCCATCACCTCTTGGGATGATCTCACTACTCGTTTCCTTGCTCAGTTTTTCCCACCGGGAAGAACTACCAAGCTAAGGAATGATATCTTGATGTTCCAACAACGTCAAGGCGAAACTCTCTACGAGGCATGGACTCGATTCAAGGACTTACTCCAAAAAGTCCCTCACCATGGCATAGAACTTTGGCTCCAAGTCCAAATCTTCTATGACCATATCAATCTCTCCACGAGGCAAACCATTGACCAATCGGCCGGTGGCAAGCTACGTGATCTAAGTGCGGAACAATCATGGGCTCTCCTAGAGGATCTTGCTCTTTATGACAACGAAAGTTGGAGTGATCCCCGTGATTTGAATAAAACGGTCAAGGCAATATCTTTGCCTTCGAATAATTCAAGCACTTCCGACCGTAGGATCATAGAACTTGAAGACCAAGTCAAGTTTCTCATGAAATCCTACGAGGCTCCTAAACCTTCAAGCCAAGTGAACAAAATCACTTCTTCGTGTAAATTATGTAGTGGTCCCCACGACACTCATGACTGCATGGAACTTCCCAAACAGGCTTTCAAAGAATTCGCATCCTCGCGAATCGATAAGGCGGGAGATAAGTGGCTCGCCACTAATTATGGGCCCAAAAATTCCGAAGATGGGTATGAGGCATGGAAGAATAAGCCAAATTTTAGTTGGAACCAAACTCGTAGCGTATCATTCAATGACTCTACCCCGCTCACTTGGTCTGAACATTATCCTCAGCGACACACGCATAAACAACAAAATCGCGAGGAATCACTGCAAAAATTCATTCTCTCTCAAGAAACACAGCTTTCCAAACTTGAGAATCAATTCAGACAACAGCAAGTTGATATGAACAACAAGGTTGATAACCTGTTAAAGGTTATCAATGATCGCCTTGCTGGCAGGTCAACTTGTGAGTTGGCACGAGTTAATGAGATCAAATCTGTTACGGTAACCCACCAAACACCTCCTCCTGTAAAAATTAAGCACCCTAGTAAACTCTTCAAATACATATCACAAAACGGAAAAAAAACAGGAGATACTCATACCCCTTCGAAACCTCTCCACTTCGTGAACACCATTACAACAGTACCTGTTCCTAAACCAAATTTGGACCAACAAACAGCCAAGAATGTGGACAATGAAATGGAGGGTGAAGTTCCCGAAAAGAAAACCGAGGCGCCCGACGACTATCTAGACTCACCAAAGAACTCGAGTACAATAGAGGTGAGTGATGAGGAGGGCTCGGAAGAGAAATCCGAAATGCCTCATGGGCTCGCAGGACTGCTAGACCGCCCCCTGGTAGAGGAACTTGAGAGGGGCACAGCAAGGTCGCCTATGGGATTCGGAGAGAGAATAGAGGATGGCGCTCCTAGGGTCTTTAAGATTTCTTGCACCACTAGGAAAAAGTTTATAAAAGATGCCTACATAAACCCCAACTCTTCTATAAGCGCAATATCCCTTTCTCTATATAATGAAGCCTTCACTGAACAAGTCAAATATGAAGGGTCTAATATCATCGGGGTAATAAGGAGGGTACCAATTGTGATAGAAAAGTTCCTCTTTCATATCGAGTTAACTGTAATTAATAGCATGAATTCTATCATCAGCCCATCCTTAACTGGCCTTGTTCTAGGCAAACCATTCATAAAAGCAACGGGAGTGATACTCGATGAGGATGATAGGAGTGCATTATTTACCGATGGTGTCAGGAAAGTGATTTTTCAGGATGGCTGTGAAGAAGTGTATGAGTATCAACCATCAGCAAGTGGCAACACATGGGGGTTACACGGTAGAAGGCCTGGCCGAATTAAGCAACATGATCCAAATAATCTCAAAATACCTTGCATGATTGGTCACCAGCAATTTTATAATGTTTACATTGACACATGTTTACCCAAAAATGTGATGTCCTTGTTTCATTATAACAACATTTGCAGATGGGGGATGATTCATAAAGGGAAGGACGACATCGGCATAGATGATGATATACAGGTGTTTGTAGGAAATATGACATTCACTATGAGCTTCGCAATCGTCGATAATATCGAAGAGTACATCGATCCCAGGTTATCACAAGTTGTTTTTGGGGCACCTTTTTGCCAGGCCACAAGCTTGGTTGTGGACGAGCTCAATGGGATCATGACTTTCACCGATGGGATTAGGGAAATCTCATACCAAACGCCTTACAAGATGAGAGAATTCAAGGAGATTGATTATAAAGGGCTCGATGGGTTAAGTTCCCAACTCGTGTTATGTGATGATGATGTGAGAAGGGGATGTAAGGACACTTTTGACCTGTCAAGCGGATTCTTTAAGCACGATAAGGAACTTAGTTCAAAATACCGAAACAATCCTTTTGATCACGTGGACCCGAAATACCTTTACTATGAAAGTGATTCTAATAGAGGATCAAAAGAGAATGGCCTAGGAACCGTGACCGATGATGGAGTCACGTAATGTACGTGACTTTGAGTCTAGCTACAAGACTCGTTAATAAAGAAAAGCGCTTCTTGGGAGGCAACCCAAGCTTTATTTGTTTTATTTGCTATGTGTGTTTATTTGTTTGTTTGTTTGATTTTATTTGTTTCCGTATGTGTGTTTAATTTTTATTAGTATTGATTCATGTTCAAAACTAATTTGTGAAAATGCTTTATGTTGTTTTTAACTTCGTCTTAACTACATATAAAGGTATTTTGCAAAAGATAAGTGTAAGGGAAATCTAAATCGGTTTATTAGAACACAAATTAACATGAATCGTAATAATAATAAATTAGCATACATATTAGTGTGTGTCTGAGTCAAATGCTTGTATCGAGTCATAATGATGTTTTGCAGGATTTCCAGGAAGTAAGGTAAAGGTTTTTCCAGAAATTTTCCGGAAACTAAAAATGAAAATTTTTGTCAGGTCATTTCTGACGGCGTCAGGGGTTATAACCTGACGGCGTCAGATTTAATTTCCAGAAATTTTTGAAAGTTTTGTTTTCATAAAAAGTTTTTATTAAATCTCCAACTTATAATCTCCAGGAATCTGCAAAATTATCATTCCACAAGCATTATATCCTTATATATAGATTTTATCCCGCCGATGTTATGCAGGTTCTCGTGTTTGTTTTCTCAGGTTTAACAGGTTATTTTGGACAAGGAGATGTTTTTGGAATCAAGCTTATGGCGATGCATTAGTCATGGAGCTTCAACATTCTCTTTGGAGGAAGATTTAACCGTGTAATTTCATTATCCACCGAGCGAATCAGGGGAGTATTTGATTTCATTCTTTTACTTTTTGCTTTTACATCTTATTATTTGAACATTGGGGACAATGTTCATCTTAAGTGTAAGGGGAGGGTAAAAGTACGATTTTAGAGAATACAATTGCACTTGATTTTTGTTTGTTTGATGGTAGATGTGTAATAAAACTGAGAGAAATACTTGTTAAGGTAATTTTAGTGCCAAATTTAAAATTTTTTACAACATATAGGAGTGAAACTTTGATCTTAATGAGCGTCTCACGGATAGGAGTTATATGACTAGCACGAAACCGTACCACTAAAAAAAATTTCCACCCCCAAATATGTGAGGTTCGCCCCTAGAATTGGTAGGAAAAGCATTTATGCTATGATGTGTGTACCGGTAGCACTTAGATTCTAGAACTTGCGTTAGGACCATTCCAAGGCCACAAGTGAGACTACATTCGTGTAGTTAGATTTACTACATGATAAGAGGCATTAGGATTAACCCATTGTTTTACACCTGTGTTCTTGTTATAATTACATTGGCTACATTGGTCAAGTAATTCTCCCACACCCTTTGCGTTGTACTCATTTTTAGTACACGATACCCCTAGTACACCCCTCAGAGCCTATCTTTTCGTTTCGACCTTTAAGCATTTTACTTAAAGGAAGAATTTGTTACACCCCACTTAAATGTACACCCAAATCGCCTTAGCCTACCTTGTATGCACTCATTTTAGTGCATTATTGTTACAACATTTGTTTAAACCCAAGTTAATTATCTAGTTGATTACATGGTTGCTAAGTCGAGTCATATCCTTGTACATATTGTTTTGGGACGATTGGGACTCATGGGTAAAGTACTAGTATAATGGAGTAATGGGGAAGAACATCATTTATTACCCCCATATGTGCTAAATGTTTTAAAAGTACTCCAAGTTTTTCAATTATCTTAATTCGAGTCATTAGATTAGTATTTGTAAAGTTATGTAAAAATTCAAGTGTAAGGGGGATGCAATGCCCCTATGATGTATTATTTTGGATGGTAGGGTAAAAGTGTATGATCAAAAAAAAAAAAAAAAAAAAAAAAAAAAAAAAAAAAAAAATCAAAAAAATCAAGAAAAATACAAAAAAATGAGAAAATGAAAAATAGAAAAAACATACGGACTACCATCCCGTTTTATTTTATGTTTATTTTATGTTTTTGTTATTTTGTTATTTCGTTTCTAGCTTAAGATCGAGTCTAGTCTTGGCTTAGCAACATTGTATAGTACATGTAATTGATCAAGATCTTTAACTAGCCACCAGTAAAATATCCTTTATCCAACAAAACCGTGTTTTCCTTTTCCCTACACCTAAAGTTATAACCCATTTAAAAGCCCTCTTTGATAGTTTATCTTTGGTGCTTACGCCTAGTGGAGGAGGTTTTCGATCCTTTCCCAAGCCTATGGTAATCTATTTGCTATGACAGGTAGTGAGAGATATTATCCGTTTTCATTTATGAGATTTATTTTGATGACACTTGAGAGATGTGAGTATCTAAACACTACTTGTGAGGTGCTAGTATGTAATCTCCATGCTTATTATGATTGAAGTGGAACGATTATTTGTTGTAATTACTTTTATGTTAGCATTAAATGACCCCTAGCTTGTATTTTGATTAGAATAAAAGCGCATTTGCTTGAGGACAAGCAAATCTCAAGTGTAAGGGTATTTGATGAAGCGAAAAGTGTACCGCTTTTAAGGGGTCATTTAAGCCTTAAATCGTATTTATTTGATCAAATATTGCCCTAAATCGTTCCTTTTGTCATTTTAGGTACTTTTGAGGAGAAATCTGGAAAATGAGGCATTTTGGACGTTTTTGGAGCATTAAAGTGAAGAAAACGGCAAAGTCTCTAAAATCGGCTAAAAGTTACTCTTGACGGCGTCAAGATTTACTCTAGACGGCGTCATGCCTTGGCAAGAAAAGTTGGACGTGAAATTTACTCATGACGGGCCAGTGAAAATAGCATGTGAATTCTGACGGCGTCACGCTTTAACTTGATCGAGGGCGTCACGGCTTAAATCATAAGGGGACGGCGTCACGTTCATGGTTCGACGGCGTCAAGCCTTGATAAGCCAGAATGGATTTTTGAAGAGCTAAAGAGGGACGGCGTCAAGAAGGTCATCCGGGAACCCTAAAAGCGGCGAGGTGACGGCGTCACACTCCATAAGGTGACGCCGTCAGATCCAAAAATCTATATATAGTTTTCTAATTTTTTGTCATTAAGGAGAGCTTAGTGTGTGGAATTTTGGGAGAAAACCCTAAGACGATTTTAGCTACTTTTTCAGGGCTTTTTGCCTTGAGATCTTCCATGTTTCATTGAAAGATAAGTTATCAATTAATCATTCAATATGTCTATGTGTTGTTTGATTCTATCTTATTCTTGTCTTTTGTTTAACATGTTAGGCTAAATTTATCTTGTGTTTGCTTAGATCTAATGAAACCTAGCTATTGATTATTGGTTGTTAGTGTGTTGTTAGTTGTATTGGATGATTGTTTATCTATGTTAGGCTTAAGAAAACTGGCTAACTTCCTATTCGGTAACTTGCTTGAACGTCTTAAGAAACATGAACCAAATGCGTACTAAAGGTTTTTATGGTTGTATTTAATGCACAAGCGAATTCTAGTGATCCCATGTTAGGAACTTCCTAGCCGGCTCGACATAGGAGTGAAGTAGGAGCTTGTAGAGTTGGGAAAGTAAGTACGCCACCCCACGAATGGTATTAAGGAATACACCCGTCATCCACGCGACTAATACACACTAATTAACCGGTAAAAGATAGTTAGGGAGTAAGGAAATCTAAGTAAACACATTTCTCTACACATAAGTTTCTCACCACATTTTATTTTCAGTTATTTAATTTTATCGCATTCGTAGTAATTTGGGTTAGTTGACTAGCAACTAATTCCGCCCACTCCTTCAAACCCGAGATTTTACTTGCTTTCATAAAAACTATAAAAACATAAAAAGAATCTTCCTCAACCCTTAGACCTAATTAGAGTAGCCTTTCATACCTAACGAACACTATTCCCTGTGGAGAACGATCAATCCCCCGTACTTACCACTACACTATACTACATCGGTCAGGTACACTGCCTGGTGGGGTTGTAAGCCTCTTGAGATCCCTCGAGAGGTAAAACCTGTTGTAAGGTTACAAAACCACGCAATCAGTGGATTCGCCGGGAGGACGACTTTAAGGGTTTGCACAACTACCGATAAAAGGCCAGGCAGAAGACATGTATGATTTTCCAGCCGTTGCGTATAAGAAACGGACGAAAATACACAAACCCGAAAATGACAATGCAGGCGTCGCGGAAGATATCTGACAAACATTTGAACTGGGACATGGCGGCAAACACAGCTAGTTGCATAGCAGTGATTAATACTATACCATCCAGTAGTTACCGCTCTATGTTACATCCAAATGTTTATTAGCCCATTTCCTCTGACTCAGATTCCCAGAATCATTCCAATACGTATTCATATATAAGCATATCGGTCTCAGAACAACGCGTGTTTAGAACACTGGACCGGGCTAAAAAACGGGCCGAAAAAAACATAGGCCAAAACGACAACGACTAAGAATAATAGCCATTCACTCTCTATGTCAATTTCTCTTTAGCAGAAAAAAGGCTAAGTTAAAACAGTGGATGGGGTAAAAAAAAAGGGCCAAAAAACAGAAATCCCAAAAAGACAATGCACGCATCGTTTTGAGACGGTCGTCAAATATGTACATATACAACCAACAGTAAACACACGTCGTGGCTGCAACCACAACAGTGGTTGCCCCGCCAAGGAACGTGCGTCGAAAAATGCAAGTTTACAAAGCTATCATCACTGCGTTAGTTATATGGTACATTACCTTGTATATAATGAAACCGGCAACCAAACTGGTTTATGGTTGGTGTTCAGATCTGCATCAATACATCAGAACAAAACCGGAAGATATCTAACAAACATCTGAACAGGGGCATGGCAGCAAACACACCTGATATTCATTCACGTTCTTGTGCTTCTGATCTTGGTCTTGATATAGCAGGCCACTAAAAAATGAGGCTCAGACATGTACATATAGAGTCGACATTAAACGCACGCCATGGCTGCAACCACAATTCTGGTTGCCCCGCCAAGGAACGCGCGTCGAAAAATGTAAGTGTACAAAGTAATCATCATCGCATTAATAACATGGCTACAAATTACTAATAAAAAAGCCAGTTTCAGATGTTTTAACAAACATCTGAACTGGGGCATGCCACCAAACACACCTGATATTCTTTCATGTTCGCGTACTTCTGATCTTGGTCTTGATATAGCAGGCCACTAAAAAATGAGGCTCAGACATGTACATATAGAATCGACATCAAACGTACGGCATGGCTGTAACCACAATTCTGGTTGCCCCGCCAAGGAACGCGCGTCGAGAAAATGTAAGTGTACAAAGTAATCATCATCGCCTTAATAACATGGCTGCAAATTACTAATCAAAAAGGCAATTTCAGAAAGGCGGCAAACCTAAGATTTACGGTTGCGTTGTTGTTTTGGGCTGTCCGTTTGTCGGCCCGTTTTTTAGCCCAGTCCAGTGTTTTAACTTAGCCTTTTTTCCTTTTTAGCTTCTTTTGTAAGGATTGATACACGCAACGGCTGGAAAATCGTACGTGTCTTCTCCCTTATAGCAGGCCGTTAAAAAATGAGGCTCAGATATGTATACATATAATCGGCATTAAACGCATGCCATGGCTGCAACGACAATTGTTGTTGCCCCGCCAAGGAATGCGCACCGAAAAAATGTAAGTGTACAAAGTTACTATCATCGCCTTAGTAACATGGCTGCAAATTACTAATCAAAACCCCAATTTCAGAAAGTCAGGAAAGCCGAAAGGAAACAATTAGGCTCAGACCTACAAATGGAGACCGGGCCACAGAAACAATTGAAGTTCACCGTGGCTGCAAAACAGACCTGGTTGCTTAGTTACCATTTATACTATGCCCTCCGGTGATTGCCCCGCCACTAACTTCAGACTTTCAACGACCCATTTCGGTTTCCCTAAATTATAGCAATCATCATAGGCCATTGTCTTCATTAATTACTATATATATAATGCAGCAAATTACTAATCAAAACCCCAATTTCAGAAAATCAGCAAAGCCGGAAGGAAACAATTAGGCTCAGACCTGCAGATGGGGACTGGGCCACAGAAACAACTGAAGTTCACCGTGGCTGCAAAACAGACCCGGTTGCTTAGTTACCACTTATACTATGCCCTCCTGTGATTGCCCCGCCACTACCTTCAGATTTACAACGACCCATTTCGGTTTCCCCAAATTATAGCAATCATCACAGCCCATTGTCTTCATTAATTACTATATATATAATGCAGCGTCTAAACCGCCTCAAATTACACTTTTGCTACCACTCTTCTGGAACTGCCAACATTTTACAGGTTTTTTTCGGAGGATATATATAATGAGGCTGAATGAAACGAATGACAGAGATATATATATATCCTTCTGCATTTGATTCTGCCTCACATATACATCCTCCAAAAAACCGCGTATATAAAACACATACGCCACTTCTGGAAATGGCAACGTTCACCTGCAAGACATGTTTGACGTGGTAAGGAAAACTGATATCTCTTTTCCAGCAACTACAAAAAACCTGAATATGCAAATTTACAAAGCTCAATATGCAAATTTATAAACTTAAGACAACATAAACACATGTAACAAAAGAAAGGCCTTACATGCAACTGTTGAAAAGAAAAAATATACTAACATTGATGAAGGGCTGGTGAATGCAGGGTGAAAGACTCAGAAGTGTGGCAAGTCTCATAAGGTACCGTTGCACCTGCAAGAAAAACACATGAAGCTTCACTTGCGTAAACCTACACGTAACCTACTTGTAACATTCACAATAGCACAAAGTCTCGTAACTAAATGTCATTTGATAACAACAAACACAGGCTACTAAAATTAGCAAATTCATTTAGGTTCTACAGATACAAACACATAACCTCAAACCATATAAATCTTGGATACCTACAATTCATTTGACTAATATAGATCAATAGGTGCAAATTGAAAAGATGATAACAAAGCAAGTAAATTCAAACAAAAAAAAAAGGCTTACGTAGTTAGAGAAATCAACAGTTGTAACCAATTCAATAAGTATAGACCTGCAAAAAAGAAACAAAAATTTATAAAAACCCTGAAATTAACAAAACCCCCCAAATTATGACAAATAGGGTTTTGTCATAACCAAATTAAAAAACCACAACCAAATCACATAATTCATACGAAGCATTACATTCCTTTTTGTATTAAGCCGAGAAAAAAGAAAGCAAACCCTAAAAATTAGGGTTTCGAAAAAATTCTTTGAAGTACAACGATTGTGACGACCAGAATCAAACCGGTAGGCAGTCGTCCAGTAAACCCGAAACAAATCGAAAGCCCTAAAATTTCAGCACATCTGGAACCCTTGCCTTTATGACAATCAAGAAACAACTAAAGAACAAAAAGAACGGCGATGGATTTATCTCACCGGTTGCATCGTTAATAACAAAGTCACACACCCGTGTTCTCTGGATTCGCCGAAACAACGATCTTTAGGGTTTCCACAACTACCGATAAAAGAACAGGGAGAAGACACGTATAATTTTACAAGGGGTACGTATATCAATAGCTACAAAAGAAGCTAAAAATGGGTAAGTTATAACACTGGATCAGGCTAAAAAACCGGCCTAAAAACAGGGAGCCCAAAACGAAAATGCATGCGTCGTTTTGAGACGCTGCATTATATATATAGTAATAATATAGGGGTACGGAACCGGATGCAACGACTAAAAAATGTTGCAGTATGTAAAGGGACAAAGGGTGGAGACGTTAGAAAACTATATTAACACGGATAAGATGTCTTTGACAAATCACTCAATTAATGTTGGTGGTTATAAGCCCAGAACAGGGTAAAGATAATCAATAGCCTAACTAATTACCAATGAATGTGTTACACCCCGTGCCCGTTTAGACCAAAAACTTTGAACTTTTACGCGGAAACGCTTGACTTTTACGGATATCCTGTTACTCTTTTGACTATTGACAAAAATCTATAAACATTCAGACCATGAGACTATTTTTAAATGAAACTAGACTCAATTACCTTCGAAACGCCGGGTGGCACGACCCTTGACGACTTACGTTTTAAAAGATATAATTTTTCAAAGATTGCCGAAAACTGCCGAAAAGCACCCATCCGATCGGCATGCTCCCGCATCCGATTCGGATGGGCTGCAACCGATCGGCCGGAACCTCCAACCGATCGGTTGGAGGCTACTGACCTCCCAGAACCACTTCCAAGTCCCGTACTTGAAAACCCGACCTCTCGAACTTGATATTTCACCAAACCTTCCAGATTTACTTAAAATATCATTGGGCTCATTTCCATAAAAAAACATTTACCGTTTGACCCTCGGAATAGTACTTTACAAGTTGACGGGTTTTACACCAAAACCCGTTTTGACCCATTTCATGACATAAGACGCATACGACTTCCACATCACCTCAAACTTAACCAAAATCATTAATTTAACATATTAACTCTGTTTCATAATTACTTGACCCGCTTACAACCCAAAATGGGTAGAATCACGCTTATGCCAAACACCCCTTTAACTTTACCACTAAACACATAAAACGTACTTTGACACACCGTTAGACCACCAAATTATTATGACTCCATTAACATACATTTTGACACTTGACTTTACTTTACAAATCATTAAAAGACTCCCGGGGGTACAACCTTGACTTGAGCTCGGTATTCTACCTCACTCTACTTTCTTCCCAAATCCTTCTACACTTCGCATATCCAACATTGATCCTTAGTCCAAGCCATATCATCACACATGAGCCTACAAAAAAATTAAACACTTAAACCGTAAGCACGAATGCTTAGTAAGTAAAGCGGATATAACATAACATCATAGTTCATTCACACATTACATATCCATAACCATTAACCCATTACAACATTAATCATAAACACATACCTTAACCACTTAAGCATTAACCTTTCTTTTTCTTTAATCCACTCTTATCGAACACAACAACTAACCATATCCTTACTTTCACATAACATCATCATACAAACCATTCATAAACCTTAACATATATAAACACATAAATGCATAGTGCATAGAAATCACCATAACATCATCTTATAGCCAGTTTACTTACCTTGAGTCCAAGTTAAGATATCATTTATATAATCACCATCATCATCATCCTCTAACCATCATCATCATTCTTCTTAATTACCAAGACCTAACAACATGACAATCAATACCATAATTAAGGGTTTACATAACCCATTAAGCATACTCATCTTTCTTAGTAAATCATCATATGATCACACCTAGATCATATGATGATTTCCCACTTTCCTTACAATCTATAACTTATTAAGATCAAGATAGAAAGTTACTTACATGGGATGATCATTGCTATGACTTAATCTTTGGTTATGGAACCTTAATCCTTTCATGGATTAGTCATCCTTACCATTTTCTTTCCCTCCTCTTCTCTAATATCCGGACCACACACACCCTATCTAAATAATGGTGGAATTCTCTAGAATTCCCTGGATATAATTAGCTAGACACAAGTTTGGGCTTATGGCAAGAATGGTCATTCTAGTCTTTTTCCTTCTACTTTAGCCACAACCAACTTATAACACATTTACCACAATGGCAACTTAGGTCCTTGAAGTCCATTCCCTTTCTAATTGTGCCACATAACACTTTCCATAACTATACAATACATTCATTGACCATTAATTTACTTTCGGGTTTGACTATAACATTACATTCGTTGACTAACCAACCACGTTAAGTCCTTAATCAATTTCATCTAGGGTGGGGCCTATTTGTACCCGAGAAACGAGTGTTACAATACCATCCCCCTTATTTAGATTTCGTCCTCGAAATCTTTCGTCTAAACTAACCAAAACTTAGCCCCATCTTACTCCCGTTCTTAGCACTTTCCGTTCTTCATCCATTTTTGGGTTGCAAGGATCTAAGTGATCTTGTAATTCAAGGTCCACTATACGCACATCATACCTTTAACTCATTCTATTTCTCGCTTAACTTTTCTAATCTTTCATTTCTTCTCAATCATTATGTCATTCAAGACATAATCCTTGCCACTAATGTATACCATTTAACCATTTCTACATCTATCACATAACCTACTAACTCGTTCCATTCTAACTTTCCCGTCAAGGACTAGGGGTCACTTGAACATTACACACCCTCTTAACTTTTCATAAGTTAACATTTATTATCTTTCTACTTTTATCGTAACCTTACCACTATCCCATTAACATTTTTAGTACACGTTACGGTTGCCTTTACTTTTCTTCTCATAATTTTATAGAGCCTTTAGTCCATATTAGCGTTTATTAGCATTTATTACTTCACTTTACCTTCAATTCACACTGCAAACAAACATATTGTTTAAAACTTTAATCATTCTAACTTACACCTAAACACCTAAACTCTAGGCTTCACACAACGACTCTTACTTAAATCAAAAGTCTAACTCTTACTCTATCCACCTATCTTAGTTCCTCACGACTTCTAACCATTCATAGACTCCCATTTCTACCATTTCACCCTACTCATGCCATGTCGGGAACACATAAGCGCACTCATTTATACTTCCTCATTTAAATGGAAAGGCGTCCCAATCGATGTAAATTAAGAAACATAACTCATGGTTCGGCGATTCACAATTTCTTTATTCAAATGAAAAGGCGTCCCAATCAATTTAAATAAAGAAACCATAAACCAACCTACTTATACACTTCCGACATAACACTCGCACTACTATTACTTGCTTTAACTTTCATTCTTTCATTTTCATTTTACATTTCATTTATCATTTAAACTTTTCCATTTTCTAGCTTGGATCCATTTTACTTTAACATTTTCCCCGAAGGGACTATTACACATGCCAAGGATGTAGGCAATCTTTGCCGGTAAAGGCAATTCAATTTATCCGGAAGGATCTTTAACACATCCCGAAGGATTCTTTAAAATCCATTATCTCGGTCATCCCGAAGGATACCATCTTTAACATTCATCCCGAAGGATACCATCTTTAACATTCATCCCGAAGGATCATTAACATTCATCACTTTATCACTTTCACATTTTAACATTGGATCTAAGCCATTTACATTTTAACACACACACATCATCTTATCCATTTTATTTAGTTTAAGCAAACGTCATAGGGCATATGAAACCTGCTTATCACATTTACACATTTTCTATGTGTTTTCACTCTTCACTATATCTTACATTCTTAACATGTATTAATCATTTTCACATTCTTACTTTACCCTTTAGTCTACCCAACTCTTTCTACATTTAAGCCTTCATAAATTAATTTACATTCATTCATTAGCATCATTCATTCTTCTTACACCTATTAAGTCATTTACACATTCTCTACATTTTTACACTTCTCACTCTAACTTTCATTCTTTGACCCGCGTTAATCATTTTCACATTTTTACATTACACTTTTATCTACTCAACTCTTTTACATATAGACTTTACACATGTCGTCAACTGTAACACATGCATTCATTAACATTCAATTACCTTCCTTACACATTTTAAACAAGTTTTATAATTCAACATTTTCATTATAATAATCACCGTTAATGGGGCACATTAGCTGTAATATAATAATTTCAGGACAACACCTTAACCTCATACATACTCATCTCATTCTCTCTTACATTCTTAACTCATCGCATTCTTATTCTTATACCTTAACTCATCTCATTTTAGTTATTTACGCACTTAAGCAATATCGTTCAATTTCATCATTTACGTACCATCATACTTCAATCCCATTCTCTACTTTCACTATTATTAAACATTTAACAATTAAAGTATCAAATGCAACAATGCCATTACCACATACTATAACACACTTATCATCATTACACATTCGCACTTAAGCATCACACACTTTAACTCATTAATAGCCCATCTCTAATACCACTTACCATTTCTACTCACATTCCATTACCGCTACTCTAACACACATTGATATAATCACAATACGATCATCGGCACTAACCGAGGTGCCCGGCGATCTAAACACTTAAACACCTCAAGTCCTCCACGGACTTATACTCACATACATGTTAACACTATAAAACACATTCATCATTTATCAACTTAGATTCACATAATCTGTCACATAATTCGCTTCAAAACTTAAACATTTACTTTACCTCATTGCCTACTCTTACATTCAACGCATCTAATAGTGGTTTAAGTCTAGGAAACCAAAAGAGGAAACCTAATTCACTTAAATCCGAAGCTCTGATACCAAGTTGTTACACCCCGTGCCCGTTTAGACCAAAAACTTTGAACTTTTACGCGGAAACGCCTAACTTTTATGAATATCCTGTTACTCTTTTGACCATTGACAAAAATCTACAAACATTCAGACCATGAGACTATTTTTAAATGAAACTAGACTCAATTACATTCGAAACACCGGGTGGCACGACCCTTGACGACTTACGGTTTAAAAGATATGATTTTTCAAAGATTGCCGAAAACTGCCGAAAACCACCCATCCGATCGGCATGCTCCCGCATCCGATTTGGATGGGCTGCAACCGATCGGCAGGAACCTCCAACCGATCGGTTGGAGGCTACTGACCTCCAGGAACCACTTCCAAGTCCCGTACTTGAAAACCCGACTTCCCGAACTCGATATTTCACCAAACCTTTCAGATTTACTTAATATATCATTTGGCTCATTTCCATACAAAAAAATTTACCATTTTACCTTCGGAATAGTACTTTACAAGTTGACGGGTTTTACACCAAAACCCATTTTGACCCATTTCATGACATAAGACGCATACGACTTCCAAATCACCTCAAACTTAACCAAAATCATTAATTTAACATATTAACTCTGTTTCATAATTACTTGACCCGCTTACAACCCAAAATGGGTAGAATCACGCTTATGCCAAACACCCCTTTAACTTTACCCCTAAACACATAAAACGTACTTTGACACACCGTTAGACCACCAAATCGTTATGACTCCATTAACATACATTTTGACACTTGACTTTACTTTACAAATCATTAAAAGACTCCCGGGGGTACAACCTTGACTTGAGCTCGGTATTCTACCTAGCTCTACTTTCTTCCCAAATCCTTCTACACTTCGCATATCAAACAATGATACTTAGTCCAAGCCATATCATCACACATGAGCCTACAAAACATTAAACACTTAAACCGTAAGCACAAATGCTTAGTAAGTAAAGCGGATATAACATAACATCATAGTTCATTCACACATTACATATCCATAACCATTAACCCATTACAACATTAATCATAAACACATACCTTAACCACTTAAGCATTAACCTTTCTTTTTCCTTAATCCACTCTTATCTAACACAACAACTAGCCATATCCTTACTTTCACATAACATTATCATACAAACCATTCATAAACCTTAACATATATAAACACATAAACGCATAATGCATAGAAATCACCATAACATCATCTTATAGCCGGTTTACTTACCTTGAGTCCAAGCTAAGATATCATTTATATAATCACCATCATCATCATCCTCTAACCATCATCATCATTCTTCTTAATTACCAAGACCTAACAACATGACAATCAATACCATAATTAAGGGTTTACATAGCCCATTAAACATACTCATCTTTCTTATTAAATCATCATATGATCACACCTAGATCATATGATGATTTCCCACTTTCCTTACAATCAATAACTTATTAAGATCAAGATAGAAAGTTACTTACATGGGATGATCATTGCTATGACTTAATCTTTGGTTATGGAACCTTAATCCTTTCATGGATTAGTCATCCTTACCATTTTCTTTCCCTCCTCTTCTCTAATATCCGGACCACACACAACCTATCTAAATAATGGTGGAATTCTCTAGAATTCCCTGGATATAATTAGCTAGACACAAGTTTGGGCTTATGGCAAGAATGGTCCTTCTAGTCTCTTTCCTTCTACTTTAGCCACAACCAACTTATAACACATTTACCACAATGGCAACTTAGGTCCTTGAAGTCCATTCCCATTCTAATTGTGCCACATGACACTTTCCATAACTATACAATACATTCATTGACCATTAATTTACTTTCGGGTTTGACTATAATGTTACATTCGTTGACTAACCAATCACGTTAAGTCCTTAGTCAATTTCATCTAGGGTGGGGCCTATTTGTACCCGAGAAACGGGTGTTACAGAATGGTTACCGGATATCACTTGTAATCGTGTAATCACTTTACAAAGTAAACTATTCAACCCTAATGTCTGGGTATCACGAATATCTACTTGGGATAAGACCAAATGTATGTTATTGATTTAGGCAAAAATTAATAACCCTAGCGTATCCAAGTGTTTTTGGTTTCTGTGTCTCTTCATGCAGTAGTGTTGATCTCTATTTATATTAGAGATTACTCAAACCTAGTCAATGGATTTATGAGTGATTAACGACCCATTAATCACTACATAATTGCCTCCATAATTCCAGGTATAAGTGGTTAAACGACCAATTAAACATGGTCATTAATGCGGATATTACTACCACTTGAATAGGTCAAAACCACTACACGTTAACTTCCAGCTGAATCACGGTTCATCAATTAGAAACACTCATCAGTATGTTGCTGATGGTTTCAGTCTCTGATGGATACCACTCGCTGATGAGCATTCATTCTCTGATGAGAATTGCTCTGAGATGAGATAACTCGCTGAAGGATTGAACCTTCTGATGAGATACTCCCTGATGAGTACATCAGAAACATAAAACCACTTATCAGAGTTAGGGTTCTCAGGGATCTGATGGGTGTACACTCCGTACCTTCAAACCCATTACCAGGTATGAACTGAATTCTCAAGTGCACTAAATTTTCCAGCAATCCTCCCCAAATTTAGTTCACTTCCTTTGCATGAAAATTAAACATTAAACAAAACAAGTGCATAAACGAAAATATCATGAGGATTAAATTTCAATCTTAGTATATTACACGTTCAAATATTCGAGAATCAGGGTTTTCCAAGAATTGAACCCTTCAACCCATTTGAATACCTGAAGATAAAATACACACAAGTTTCCAAACACTTAAACACTCCTGACACTATACAAGCCATGTGTCCATATCTAATTTATAAATGTTGTAATAGCCAAAAGTACAAAGCTCCCTGAAGCGGCAAAACCTCAACATTCACATAGGTGGTTCCTTTTTATTCATGCTCCTTCCAAGCAATTTTTCAAAGAAATTTTATCATTAAAAAGTAAAGACTTCATCCTCCTTTCCAGCAGGTTCCGAGCACAAACCTTGGGATGATTGTAAAACATGTGCTCCAGTCCACTGAATGTTCGGCTTTCCACATTGAACTCAGCTCCCAAGTTTCCTCAGGAGGGAGTTGGGTGTCTTAGCATTCAGTGACTAAGTTGGACTTAAACCCATCCCTTTTCAGACTTTATGACCAAGTCTCTAGCCAAAACCTTCGTCAAGTGATCAGCTAAATTTTGTTGAGATCTAACAAACTCTATAGATACCACCCCATTCATGATAAGCTCACGAATCATGCTATGCCTGACACCTAGGTGTCTAGACTTCCCATTGTACATCTGGCTATAAGCTGCACTATCACAACGAATAGAAATAGGTGCTATAGGTTTAGGCCACAAAGGAATCTCAAGAAGCAAGTTTTTCAACCATTCAGCTTCTTTACCAACAGCTGCTAAAGCCACAAATTCAGATTCCATTATTGAACTGGTGATGCAAGTTTGCTTCTTGGATGCCCAAGAAATTGCACCTCCACCAAGTAGGAATACCCAGCCACTAGTAGACGAATTGTCTTCAGTGTTACTGATCCAACTTGCATCACTGTATCCTTCTAACACTGAAGGATAACCAGTATATGAGAGACTATAATCCACAGTTCTCTTCAAATACTTCAGTACCCTCTGAATTGCTTGCCAGTGCTGAGCACTAGGATTACTAGTATACCTGCTCAGTTTTCCCACTGCAAAAGAAATATCAGGTCTTGTACAAGTCATGGCATACACCAGGCAGCCAATCACCCTAGAATACTCAAGTTGAGATACAGTTTTGCCAGTATTAGGCATCAGGTTTTCAGTTGTATCCATAGGAGTACTCACAGGAGTACACTCAGAGTGGTTGAATTTCCTCAGTACCTTCTCAATATAATGAGACTGAGTTATAGAAATTCCCTTACTCTCATGTTTGATCCTTATACTAAGGATAACATTAGCCTCCTCCATGTCCTTCATGGAGAACCTTGATGACAAGAATTCCTTTGTCAGTTCAACCTGATTTTGATCAGTGCCAAAGATCAGCATGTCATCAACATATAGACAAATGATGACTCCTTTACCAGATTCATCATATTTACTATATACACATTTGTCAGACTAGTTAAGTAAATAACCACTAGACAAAACCACTTCATCAAATTTTTGAGGCCATCGCTTAGGTGCCTGTTTCAGTCCATACAGAGACTTAATCAGTTTACACACCTTTTTTTCATTGCCAGGCATGATGAAGCCCTGAGGTTGGTTCATATAAACCTCCTCATCCAATTCCCCATTCAAGAAAGATGTCTTCACATCCATCTGATGAATAATCAGATTGTGAATAGATGCCAAAGCAATCAGCAATCTTATGATACCGATACGTGCCACAGGGGAATAAGTATCAAAGTAGTCTATCCCTAACTTTTTTTTAAAGCCCTGAATGACTAGTCTAGCCTTGAACTTTTCAATAGTTCCATCTACCTTCATTTTCCTTTTGAAAATCTATTTGCAACCCAGAGGTTTGCAACCTGGTGGTAGATCATCCAACACCCAATTGTTGTTGCCCATGATGGAATCAATTTCATCATTGATTGCTTCTTTCCAGAAAGCAATATCCTGGGACTTCATTGCTTCTTCAAATGTTGTGGGGTCATCCTCAACAATGAAGCAATAAGAGTATTGGTTAGAGACCTCATCTCTTGTTCCTTCAATTAAGTATAATTGAAACTCAGGTCCAAATGACTTTGGAGTCCTGATCCTTTTGCTCTTTTTGAGCTCAGGTTCAGGTTGATGTACCACAACCTCATCGCAGACCTCTGAAACCCTAATGTCAGTAGTTCCATTTGGAATCCTGTGACTTGGTCTAGGGATAGATGAGAATCTATACTTAATCCGTTTGGAAGTATATATCAAAATATCAGTTACGCGTAAGGCGCGGGAACTGACAAGCCAACCCTTTAGGAAAAAGGCCAACTTGCAAAACCCGCGAATACGATATGAGATACTGGGCAAGTGATACCCGGGTCGTTTCCCAACGAGGTGTGAATTGAGGATTTCGTGTACGGTTTGGAATTAAAGTGCTTGAAAGATGATTTTCACTTTTGTTTTTTTTTTCTTTCTAATTCTAATTAAGGTATGGAAAGCAAATTTACAAAGAAATTAAAGCAAAAATCAAATTATGCTAAAAACGTAAATGGGAATTCCAAAAACGAGCCTAAAAACCAAAATCTTTAAAAATTAACCCTATGGATGCAAATCTAATTTTTCTAAGTCCTAAATGATAAAAGAAAATTTTAGAAAAAAGAATTATATTTTTTTGACTTTTATATTTTTTTATTATGAATTAAAAACTATTTTGGAAAGAAAAATTTATAAAAAATATTAAACTAATGAGAAAAATTATGAAAAATTACAGAAAAGTGCTTAATGATAATCAGATCCTAGGAAAAATAAAATGGAGGTAACTTCTTATTCGGATAAGCAGTTATTAATTAAAAGGGAAAAATAAGCAAAAGAAAGAAAATATTGGTTAAGTAAATTAATGTGGAAGGGAATGACAGAGAAGTCCCAAGGGCATGATGGTAGTGTGGTGTGGTGTTAAAGGTTGAGATGATAGAGGTCCAGGGTTCGAGCCCTGGCTCACCCTGGACTTCCCATCTCCCTTTTTATTTTATTTTTTTGGAAATTTTCTTTTAAGACTTGAAGATAAGCTGAAAATAAGAGCTTTTTGTAAAAGGAATATTTTTAAAACTCAACAAATAAGCCAGAAAAAGCTAATTTTGAACTGACTAAGATAAACTAGAAAATAGGCTAAGTTAACTGATGAATTAAGCAAATAAGCAAACAAAAGCTAAAGGCTACTGAAATAAGCTATAATATACTTAAAGCAATCCTAAAAAGCAATTCTAATCTAAAATAAGCAGTCTAGATCAATAAATAAGCCAAGTTCTAGAAATAAGCTTAAAATCCAAATGCTAATCCAAACAGCCCTAATGGCACTATATGAGCTTTAAAAAAAGTACCTAAACAATAAGCAAAACCACAGAAATTTAAAATATTACAAATAGAGCTAACAAAGAGCGTATAAACTGAAAATCAAATCAAAGTAAACTTAATAAGAGCTTAATAAATAAGCCACAAAGAAGTCAGAAATCACAAATTGCATACTGATAACCAGTATGCAAGTCTGATTTATGACCCTTTAAGGTATTCAATAAGCTATTAAAAAGCTGGAAAAAAAGCTTCTAATGACTAAATCAAACCTAAAAAGCAAATAAGCAAATGAGCACTAAAATTCCAATTAAGCTGTTAAGGGCTGATGCAGGCCCAAACAGACCACAAGGGCACTTTTGAGCTTAATTATAAGCACTAAGGTCAGACTAGAGAACCACAAAAACTGAAAATTCTAAAAGTTAACCAACTAATAAGCTCTAAAAACAAAAATCAGATCCTAAGGAGCTTATGAAGAGCTTGAAAAGGAGCTGAGAAAAGTGGGTTGTTGATACAATTTTAGGATATGCAGGCCAGATATAATGATTGCAGCCTATAATAAGCCAACAAGAAAAAGCTCAAAAACCTAAAATAAGTTGAAACATGTAAAGTTCATACTACAAGCTAATTATAAACCAAAAATTGGACACTAATTCCTACTCTATCTATTCTAAAAATGATATCAAAAAGGGCTGTTGAGGCTGATTTGGTTTGATGAGGAAAAAGTGTTCTATGACAGGTTATTGCAGAAAATGAACAAAAATGACCCAAATCAATATGTAATGCAACCAACTCTTCAAAATCAACTTAACATACTTAAATGAGCATAAAAACTACACTTATGAGGGCTTATTACTGATTTGTAAACCAAAAGCCAATAAAGTTGTTTCAAACTTTAAGACTTGCAATATCAACTTAAAACTACAAAAGCACTTAAATTAGCTCAAAACTTCAAACTAACAGCTTAACTAACACAAATTAAGCTAAATCAAAGAGAACCAAAAGGCAAATGAACAGTAACATCCATTTATACCCATTTTGCACCATGTGCCAAACACCCCTTAATGGGACTGTTTTGATTTTTTACACTAATGTAGGCCAAAATAAAGTGAAACTTTGAACAACAGATGATTACTAAGCTTATTTAGGACATAAAAAGCAATATTCAACCAGCAAAAGCAGTTTAAAGCTAATTCACATAATTTCTATGTAAGACTTTAACAAAGGATTCCAAAACTATAAACTAAGCATGAAAAGCATTAAACAACACAAATAAGCACTTCTAAACTATAAATAAGTAATAAATAAACAGATGAACAGTAAATAAGCAAAAATTGGAATTAAACTCACAATTGCCCTTGCTCAAACAGGGCTTTTATACTCGAGGAGCTACTTTACAAGCTCTAGCTTGTTGAAAACAAGCTAGTAAAAGTCCTATAAGCTCTTCCAAGGTAAGCTTATCATCCAACTGCTATTTTTTTTTTATATAGACAGCTTACACAAAATAGCTATTGAGGAGCTTATGTGTGCAAGTTTGTAGCTTATAAACAAAAGAGCTTATGAAATAACTTTTTGGCAATAATGAAACATAAATTAAAAAAAAAAAAACAATTTTAAATTAAGACACTTAAATTTTCATTAATAAAAAAGGTTACAATGCTTGGAAAATAAACTGAAGTACAATAAGCTAAGAAGACTGAATTACAACATTAACTAAAATAAAACTGAAAAGCTAAAACTAAAACTAACTCCAGGGCTTTTACAAGTGTCCTATTTATAGTAAAAGCTAAGCTATGGGTTCTTTTGTCTTTGTGTTTCTTTTGTGAGAGAGAAGCAGCTTTGTATTAAACTTGTGCTTCTTTGGATTGCCTCTGAGCCTTTGGATTAATTCTGAAATCATCACAGCCTTTGATTTGGGTTTTGGCGCCAAAAGTTACCACAGGATTGCCAGCTTGGCAATGTTAACTTGTGAGGAGGGGGGATACATGTGAAGAAGTTTTGTCTTGGAGTAGGGTGGACTGGAACTATGGAGGGGGTGGCATGGAGCAGGGGATGTGCAGGGTAATGATGGTGGGAGGGTAATGATGACCGGAGCTTTATTAATAAAAGGGGATGGGTCGGGTTTGGTTTAGACCGGGTTTATGTTTTGGGCTAGGATTTTGTTTGGGTCCGGATTTGGTTTAGTAGTGATTAAATGGGCTGACTTGACCCACTAAATTGGGTCGGGTTGGCCCATGAAAAATGGTTTCGGGTTCATTTTTCCACGCTCATTCCAATGCCATATCCCGGGGTTGACTTTGACTTTATCTTCAATTGATCAAATGCACAAATGTTGTCGAGTCGATCCCAAAAATGCCCGTTTTTGCTCTATTTTCAATCCTTTGTACCTGAAATACATAAACACAATCCAAGGATATCTGCAATATAAATTGGTATATTTGGTTGTTTTCAGTTATTTTTATGTATTAAATGGGCATAAAATGATGAGTAAATAGGCACTCATCAATACTCATCAAAGATTGCATCCCTTGATTCAATTATTGAGTTAATTGAAACAGATTCATTAGGTTCAATAACATAGAACCTATATGCCTTGAAATGCTCAGCATATCAAACAAATATGCATTCAATGCCTCTTTCACCCAAAGTTTTCTACTTTGGATCAGGGAGTCTTACAACAGCCCTACAACCCCAAACCCTGAGAAAGTTCAGGTTGGGTCTTCCTTTAGTCCAGAGTTCATAAGGGGTAACCTTTTTCCTTTTATTGAGAACCCTATTTAATAAATAGCAAGTTGTTAACATAGCTTCACCCCAAAACCCTTGACTCAGCCTTGAATAGGACAATATAGAATTAACCATCTCCTTCAGTATTCTTTTTTTCTTTCAGAGATACCATTTTGTTGAGGAGTATAGGGAGCAGTCGTTTCATGGATTATACCCACAGACTGAAAATACAAAGTGTCCATGTATTCACCTCCCCTATCAGTCCTTAATCTTTTGATCAGGGACCCAACTTGCAACTCAACTTCAGTTTTAAATACCTTGAATTTATCTAATGCTTCATCCTTAGTATGTAACAGATAGACATAACAAAACCTAGAAGCATCATCAATAAATGTCACAAAGTACTTCTTATTCCCCAAAGAGGGAGTGGTATGCAAGTCACACAGGTCACTGTGTATAAGCTCCAAGAGCTCAGTCACATGTTTTACACCCTAAAAAGGTTGTTAATACAAATATCGTCTAAAAAACCTTATTTATATTTTACTATCTTTGCTATATTTTGTTAACGACAATTATAAACTTTATTTTTAGCAAAACATAAATATAGTTAAGTCTTTTACATATATAGTCACAAGTCTTTCATAAACACAAAGTTAAAACATCACCTAATTAGTATATACATTTTACAAGTTCACTTTCATATTCATAGTTATTCTAAAATTGGAAATGTACTATGACATCATGGCATGCATCATCTTTGAGATCTTTGGAAGATTTTGAAGATCATTGGAAGATATCATGAATATCTTATTTAGATCTTTACTCAATAAATCCTTGGAAAGATATATAAATATTTTGGTTAGATTTGATAAAGATTTTGGAGATTTTCTGTCAGCTCCCCGCGGAACCAAACAAGTACACGGACGGAACCCTTTATTTGGCTCCGTCCCATCCGTGGCTTGTTGAGGCTTTTTGCCTATAAATAGCAAGCCACTCCATGTTGCTTCATCATCACTTACAAGCATAAACAACATCATATATTCTTTCATTCATATCTAACTCATTCATATTTCATTTTAGTGAACTTCTTTGTAGAAAGAAGATCATAGCATTACAAGCTTCAGCTAAGCGTTGCAAGGCTTGTTAGTTTGTCACTGTGTGAATTGTTGTTGTTCATACATCATTGTTTGTACCAAACAATCATAAATCCTCTGTAGTGACCGGTTAGTATTTTAGTCCTCAAAATACATAGTGTGATGGGAGTGGTTGTACCCTTGTAAAAGAACTCGACATCTAGCTTTGTGTTGGAAATATTGTGTAAGCGACGTGTAAAGGTTTTCTCCGCCGGTTAAAGGAGCTTGTTGATTAGTGAAGAAAAACTCTCGAGTTGGAAACTCAGGGAGTGGAGTAGGGCAAGGAAAAAGAGTCCTTGTAAACCGAACCACTATAAACAATCGTGTTGTGGTTTGATTGTTTCTTTCTTTACTTGCATATTGTTTATTGTTTGTTATTTACATTAGTTGAATTCAATTGAAGTACTCAAAGCAAATAAATTTTAAAACGGTAAAACTATTCAACCCCCTTTCTAGTTTTCCACAATTGGCATCAAGAGCTACGTTACTCAAGATTTTTAAAATATATTGTATTTTAAAACTTGGAATGATCCATGGATATTAAAACTTCAAAGAAGGGCAATCTATGCAAAGACCACCACTATTTGAACCAAATGGTTTTATCTATTGGAAAAACCGCTTTGAAACTTACGTGAAATCAAAAGAAATAGATCTATGGTATACTATTATAGAAGGTGATCATAAAGCTATAATAAAAGATATCACAAGTGGTCGGGATGAGGATACTTCACTTGCTCGTCATAGTGATGAGCAAAAGAAGTTGATTGCTAAAAATAATGAGGCAAAAATGATGCTTTACAATGCTCTACCTAAAAAGGAGTATGAAAGAGTCTTTATGTGCAAAACCGCAAAAGAAATTTGGCAATCTTTAATAATCACTCATCAAGGAAACTCACAAGTCAAGGATACCAAAATTGACCTTCTTGTTCAACAATATGAACAATTTGTTATCCCTGAAGATGAGATCATTGATAGTGCATTTGCTAGGTTTAATGTTATCATTACTTCTCTTAAAGCACTTGATGAATCTTTTTGTAGTAAGAACTTTGTCAGGAAATTCCTTAGAGCACTCCATCCGAAGTGGAGAGCAAAAGTAACGGCCATTGAAGAATCTAAAGATCTTTCAAGCATGTCACTTGACGAGCTAATTGGAACTCTTAAAGTTCATGAAATGGTAATGGATAAAGATTCGGAAATAGTCAAGGGTAAAAATGAAAAAGTCAAATCCATTGCCTTAAAAGCTAAAGTAGACTCAAGTGATGACGAAGAATCTAGTTCGGGTAGTGAAGATGAAGAATATGCCATGGCCGTAATAGATTTCAAGAATTTTTTAGAAGAAGATGAAAGTTCGTAAGACAGCCTCGAGAAGACAAGAAATCCTTTCGGAAGGATCTTGATGAAAAGAAAGGAAAAGGCGAAAGAAAATGTTTTAGATGCGGAGATACAAGTCATCTAATAGGAGATTGTCCCAAGCCACCCAAGAACAAGAATCAAAGAGCTTTTGTAAGTGGTGCTTGGAGTGAGAGTGAAGATGATGATGAAGAGCCAAAGAATGACGAAATTCCTCTCATGGCTCAAGACTCAAACGAGGTACACTCTGACTCATCTTATTCTTCTATTGATGATGACACATTGCAAAAGGAATATAACCAACTATGTGAACTTAGTTTAAAAATCATAAACAAAAACAAGTTTTTGAAAACTAAAAAGGAATTTTTAGAAAATGAAGTTTATGAGTTAAAAGAAAAAGCTAAACGATTAGAAAAGAGTAAAGCTATTGACGAGGTATGTATATCATGTCAAGAGCTTAGACTTGAATTAGAGAAACTCAAAATCACACAGGACGCACTTATCAAACAAAACTCTAAATTCAAAAGATTTGATAAAAATATTTGTTGTGTGGATGAAATAATGAGAATCCAAAAATTACCAAATGATAAAACTGGACTAGGTTTTATGAAATTAGGAGATTTAAGTAGTCTAAAGAAACAAGCCAAAAAAATACAAGAAACTGTTCCAACAGCCAAAGAAACCCACGGATCAGACGGAAGAAAATCTTTGGTTACGCCTGTGGAAGAGAAAGGTTCCGTGGGTACTGTAGCAGAACAGAAAGCTTGTATATCGGCTCGTACAGAGGTCGTTAAAGTTACAAAGAAATCTAATGCTAGTTCAACTTAAACTAAACAAAAACCAGCTATTACTATAACAACCCCAAAATCTGGCATTGCGGAAGCATTCGGGTCATGGGGTGCTACTAAATTGATAATCATAACACAAGGTAATAAAGAACGGAATACATACTCCGTTTTAATTCATTCAACCAAGTAAATTAAGTTTACAACATAGTTTGAGTTTGTAAAATAAGGCCCATAAATTTAGTTGTCCTAGTAAAAAACAAGTCATAGTTTAAAATGCCACAGTACTTCAGACAGTAGTCTATGACCCTTGCCCTGCCACTACCTTGTCATAATCAGTCAGCTTAAACACCTGAGAAAAACATGCTAAAAGTCAGCAAAAAGCTGGTGAGTTCATAGGTTTATCAATAAGCGGTAAAATCAGCAGTTGGACCATGAGTTTGGCATATGAACATTACAACCCATGTAATGCCATATAAAAATACATTCTATTACGTTAGCACTAAGTTCATACAACCGAAGCTATAACAGTGTGCATGCTCTAGAAGCATGTTAAATATAAAGGCCTAGCAAGTGTTTATCCCAGACACTTGTGTTTCAACATGGTATACGTTCGTTTGCCTATCCGGTCAACCCGAACGGGGACGTTACTCTCAATAGATCTATTTATAACATTCGCGCTTCCCAGCAGGAATTGACGGTTCATGAGTTGGGCATAGTGGGACATAACAGGGCTTAGGCTAATCCACGTAACAGCATAGACAATAGTTTGGTCCATAAAATAGTTTTGCATGTTTCTCACCCCAATTGTAAAACAAGTTTAAATAGAGTGGGGCTATAAACTCACCTTGGTAAATAGCAGTCAGATAACACAATAGTTCAGACAGTGTTCAGCACCAACACGCGACCTAGATTAGTAAGGTTTGTTTTAGTTCACAGACTAAATTTAAGAACTTTAGAAGTTTTAAAGAGTTTATGTTATTGTTGCTAGTGTGGCAGCATTTAAGTTTGGAACAATGTTCTAACTTTTGGAGGTATTGGCTCTTGGAAGTGCATAAGTGTATATTAGAAAAGATCAAAGTGGATAAGCCTCCGGTTTGACAGTAACCGAAAGACTACGGACGGAAGGCAATTACCATTGCATGTTAAACGTTGACGACATATGTTAACGTTGTCGTTAAGTGAGTATATATATTACCAAGTGCATGTATGTATATTACATGTGTAAGTGCGTGTATGAGAATGATGGTGTGTGTATGTATATATATTTGTACACATATATATAGTTTTTGTAAAGGTAATGTTACATTTGGAAACTTCTCATCATTGTTTACGTCACTTAACAATAAGTTAATAATTCATGTATATGAGTGTTGGGAATTATTGAAGAACAGACTTAAGTCTGCTGATGTACTCGTTAAGTCTGTTAGTCTTAGTTAAGTCTGGCAGACATAGTTACATAGTTAGTACTGGTCATTCGTATTAGTTAAGTCTGTTTATGTTTAATAGCAGAGTTAGTTAGCTATATGTTAGGAAAGGATATAGACGAATTAGTTGTCTTATTAGAAGATATGTTTATCCTTTCACAAGTTTTGTAACATTAGGGTTTCCTTAGAGTATAAAAGGAACCCTACAGCATTATGTTTAGTGTGACATTAGTGACATTGTTGCAATTGAAAGTTTAATAGAAAATACGAAGTTAGTTATTATTGTGTTCTTCATACTTATTGGTTGTTAAGATTCCGCATTAACAATCAATTCACTGTTAAGAGTTTCTCATATAGATTAATTTGGATTTATTCAAGTTATCTATTGTCTTACAAAGGCTACTTAGATCCATAAACCGTTGGACCTACAAGTGGTATCAGAGCCTATAGAGGGACTCTGAGTAAGAAGAAATACAAAACCACAAACACTCATTCACTCAAAAATCCTGCATAATGTCTCAACAAGCCAATGATGAGTACTCTACTCATATTAGTGATGATGAAGTTTCGAATCATGATGATGATGCATCAGACACCAGTAGACCTAAACAACAACAACAAAACATTCCTGCAACAACCACTATCTCAAACATCAAACTCCCAATTCTGAAAAAGGAGGAGTATGATATCTGGGCCATGGAGATGGAGCATTACCTTGAGTACATTGATAATGATGTATGGAAGGTGATTCAGAATGGAAACTCAAAGAAAAGGATATCTGTTGGTAAGGATGGTGTTGTTAGAGTGCTTCCACCAGTCTCTGCTGCAGAGATTCATGCTGTGGAAAAGGAGAGGAAGGCAAAAACCATCTTACTGATGGCACTTCCCAATGAGCATTTAAGAAGATTTCATGGAATGGATGATGCTAAGGAGATTTGGGAAGCAATCAGAACAAGGTTTGGAGGGAATGCTAATTCGAAGAAGATGCAGAAACTGTTCTCAAACAACAGTTTAAAGCATTCACTGTGACCAGTTCTGAAGGATTGGAGAAAGGGTATGATAGATTCCAACATCTCCTCTCACAGTTGGAAGCTCATGGTGTTGCTGTATCTACTGAAGATGCAAATCATAAGTTTCTCAGATCTTTACCAAAAGAATGGTCAAATCTGGCAATGAGCATGAGAATGAAAGAAGATGTTGACACCTTGTCAATTGATGATTTGTACAATAATCTTAGGGTATTCGAACATGAAATCAAAAGTGTTTCAAAGGCATCTTCAAGTTCTGCTAATGTTGCTTTTGTCTCCCAAAGCAAGAGCAGTACTAGCAAAGTTAATTCTGGTAGCTATAATTCTGGTACTTTCTTCAAGCAATATGAAAGAAAGAGAAGTTCCTGCTGGTTTTGCTGATGAAGTCATCTATTCACTGTTTGCAAAGAAATCAGAAGACAAGGACCTCATTAATGAGGACCTTGAACAGATAAATGATGCTGACATTGAAGAGATGGACATAAAATGGCAGATAGCAATGATTGCTCTAAGAGTGAAGAAGTTCTACAAGAAAACTGGTAGAAATATCAGATTTGATGGAAAGGCACAGTTGGTTTTAATAAGAAGAATGTTGAATGCTATAGGTGTCACAACACTGGTCACTTTGCTAGGGAGTGCACATCAAAGGTGACTACTGATGGGAAGAAGAAGAAAGATTCAGACTCTCAAGAAGCAGACAAGCTGGAGAAGAGTCAAATGGGTATGCTGACTTTGGAAGCTGGTGCTGTTAACTGGGGAGAGCACACAGATGAGGAAACAGAACCAAATCATGCATTCATGGCTATTGGCTCCAGTACTGAGGTATCCCTGTGTTCTAAAACATGCATGAAATCATATAATAGTCTTAAAACATTGTGTGATGAGCAAATGCAACAGATAGGTGATCAGGAAGCTAAAATACTTGCTTACACTAATGCTGTTAAGACCTTAGAAGCTCAAATTGTCACTTATCAAAAACAGCAATTAACCTTAAATGAAAAGCTTACATTTCAAGCAAATGAAATCTATGAAAAAGATGAAAAGCTTAAAAGATATAGGAGAATTGGAATGAAAGCTGTAAAAGATAAAGAAGAATTGCAGAAAAGAATAGACACATGGACTAAGTCTGCTAAAAATCTGGACAAATTAATAGATTCTGGTATGAGCTAAACTTGTAAAATTGGTCTAGGATATGAAATCAGATAGTGAGATTTAAGTTATGAGGAAGAAATGGAAAGAACTGTGTTCACTAGTACAGATGATGACTTTGCTGGTAAACCTGTATACAATAGATTCTCAAAAACTGACAACTTCAAAGGAGTTCCACCTCTATTAAATGGAGATTACACTCCTCAACCAGAGAAAGAGTTTGATGAGTCTTTGTATGTTTATGGTAAGAAGGGACCTCAAAAGCCTGAAAAAGCATCTCAGATGACAAATCCAGTAAGTATTCTACCTGTCAATCTGATGACAGTGAAGGGTCCATTGGAAATGTCTCTGAACATTCTGAATCAGAACCAGAAGATGTACCAAAAGAGGTGTCTAAGTCTAAACCTGTTAAGATTAGTGAACCAGTCATGTCTGCACCAAAACCTAAAACAGTTGAACCTAGTTGTGTCTCACACATAAAAACTCCTAGGCAACATGTCAAAAGTCAAGAGTCACCCAAGGTTGATAGAATGAAAAGAGAACACGGGAAAGATTACTCTTTTACTCCGAAAAGATGTTTTGTTTGTGGTAGCCTTAGTCATTTAATTAAAGATTGTGATTTTCATGAAAAGAGAATGATCAGAGAGGCTGAGCTTAAGAAACAAAGAAGTGTTAATACTGGTAATGTGATGCCAAACCAGTGTGGAATAATGTAAACAGAGTTAATCATGCAAAACAATTTGTTCCTAGACCAGTACAAATCAATGCTGGTAGATCACATGTTAATTCTGTTAGGACAAATGTTAATACTGGTAGGCATAATATTAAGTCTGTTGGGCAAAAAGTTAATTCTGTTAAGCCCAAAGTTAATTCTGGGTATGTTAATTCATTTAGACCCAAACAACCAGTTGCACATAGACCACAGGTGAACAAATCTAATCAAAGAAATAATTTTGCTAAATCACACTCACCTATGAGGAGACCCATTGTTAAGAATACAGCAAAAATGTCAAACTCTAATGCTGTAAAGGGACATGGGGGTCTGCTGTTAAGGCCTCAGCATGTTGGTCTTGGGATCCATTTCAGAATGAACTTACCTATAAATCCCAAAGCAACAGTGGATCATATTCATACAAGACATACAAATATGTTGATCCACAAGGCAGACCCAAGCCTGCACAGGCCTGGGTCCTTAAGAGAAACTAATTTCTCTTCTTTATGTGCAGGATCATCCACTCAAGAACATGGGAGATAGAGGCATATTTGATAGTGGATGCTCAGGGCACATGTCTGGTAACAAGGATCACCTAAAAGATTTTGAAGAATTCAAAGGAGGTTCTGTTACTTTTGGAGGTAGCAAAGGCTACATTACAGGTAAAGGTAGAATAGTAGTTGGCAATTTAGAATTTGATAATGTGTCTTTTGTGAAAGAACTTGGGCAATTTAATCTTTTCTCAATATCACAAATTTGTGATAAGCAGCATAAGGTGCTTTTTACTAAAACTGAATGTTTTGTGTTGACTTCTGACTTTAAGATGCCTGATGAAAGTCAGATACTCCTAAAAGTCCCAAGACAACACAATATGTACAGCTTTCATATGAAAACACCTGAACCTGCAAAAGGTTTTGCCTGTTTGATTGCAAAAGCCACTATTGATGAATCTAAATTGTAGCATAGAAGGCTTGGTCACATCAACTTTAAGAATCTAAACAAACTTGTGAAGAATAACCTTGTTAGAGGGTTACCTTCCAAGGTTTTCAAGAATGACCATACTTGTGTTGCTTGTCATAAGGGTAAAAAGCATAGGGCTTCATGTAAGGCTAAATTAGAAAGGTTCATCACTAAGCCTTTACACACCTTGCATATGGATCTTTTTGGCCCTACTTCTGTGCAAAGCATAAATCATGCTAGTTATTGCCTTGTCATTACTGATGATTGCACTAGGTTTTGTTGGGTATTCTTTATGTCTAAAAAGGATGAAACCACTGGCTTACTTCAAACTTTCATTAGGCAAATAGAAAACTCAGCTTAATCTAAAGGTTAAGATTATTAGATAGATAATGGCACTGAGTTTAAGAATAGAAGCATGCTTGAATTTTGTGGTAACAAGGGAATAAAACAAGAGTATAGTAATGCTAGAACTCCACAACAAAATGGAGTTGCTGAAAGAATGAACAGGACCCTCATTGAGGCAGCTAGGACTATGGCTAGCAGACTCACTCTTACCAACCACCTTTTTGGCTGAAGCAGTTAATACTGCTTGCTACATATTTAATAGGGTGAGAGTGACTAAGCCTCAGAACAAAACTCCTTATGAGCTTTTATTTGGCCATAAACCAGTTATTAGTTACATAAGACCTTTTGGGTGCCATGTTACCATTCTAGATACTCTTAGTGTGCTTGGCAAGTTTGAAGGAAAATCTGATGAGGGGTTCTTAGTAGGATATTCACTTAAAGTAAAGCCTTTAGGGTATACAACTTAGTGACAAAAAGGGTAGAAGAGAATCTCCATGTTGACTTTCTTGAGGAGAAACCTAATGTGAAAGGAATAGGTTATAGATGGATGTTTGATATTGATTATCTGACTGATTCTATGAATTATATTCCTGTCTCTAAGGAGAATCAAGCTAACCCTCATGCAGGTTCCATAGAAGTAACTAACAATGCAGGTACTCAAGTTACTTCTGATGCAAATGCTTCTGACCAAGAAGAGGAGACTGAGGAACTCATTGTTGTTCCTACAACAGTAGTCAAGATTGATACAGCTCATGAAGGCACAAAGAAATCTTCTACAATTTCAAAGAAGAAGGAGACTATTACCAAGCCTCAAGCACAAGGAAAAGAGGCTTCTCCTACAAAGGTTTCAGAAGATATTCCATCTTTCAGAGATGAATTGAATGCATTGGCTAACAAGCATCTTGGAAAGAAGGCTACCAGTACTTCCCCACTTAAGTCTGGTAGTGACTTTGTTAATTCTGCTGAGCCTGATCCTACTCAAACTGAAGTTCTTGATGATTCTGAGATGCCAGAGCTTGAATTCTTTGACAAGCCAAGCGAAGGAATCTTTCATGGAGCTTCTTATGATGATGAAGGAGTAATCACTGATTTCAACAACTTACCCACAGAAGTGGATGTAAGTCCAGCTCCTACACTCAGGATTCACAATATTCATCCAAAAATAAAATACTTGGTGATCCTAAGTCAGCAGTTCAAACTAGAAGCAAAGTGCAGAAGCAACCTGAAGCTCATGCACTTCTCAGTTTTGTTAAGAAGCAGCAAAGGATCAATCACAAAGATCAACAACACTGTCTGTTTGCATGTTTCCTTTCTCAAAAGGAACCTACCAAGGTTTCTGCAGCATTAGAAGATGAGAGTTGGGTGGAAGCAATGCAGGAAGAGTTGTTGCAGTTTAAGTTGCAAAAAAGTATAGGTTCTGGTAGATCTACCACATGGAGCAAAAGTAATTGGCACAAAGTGGGTCTTAAGAAACAAGAAGGATGAAAGAGGAGTAGTGGTCAGAAATAAGGCAAGATTGGTGGCCCAAGGATACAGACAAGAGGAAGGGATAGACTATGATGAGGTTTTTGCACCTGTAGCTAGAATTGAAGCTATCAGGTTATTTTTGGCCTTTGCATCCTACATGGGATTCATAGTTTATCAAATGGATGTCAAGAGTGCTTTTCTATATGGCACTATAGAAAAAGAGTGTATGTTATCAGCCTCCTGGTTTTTTGATCCTGCTCATCCCAAGAAGGTTTACAAAGTAATCAAAGCTTTGTATGGATTACATCAAGCTCCCAGAGCTTGGTATGCTACACTTTCAAATTTCTTGAGGAACATGGATACAAGAGGGGTGTCATGACAAGAACCTTATTCATTAAAGGAACAAGAAGGATATCATTCTAGTGCAAGTGTATGTAGATGATATCATCTTTGGATCCACAAAAAGGTCTTGGTGTGAAGAATTTGAGGCATTGATGAAAGGCAGATTTCAGATGAGTTCAATGGGTGAGCTCACATTCTTTCTTGGACTGCAAGTGAAACAAAAGGAAGATGGACTTTTCATTTCTCAAGACAAGTATGTTGCTGAGATGTTGAAGAAGTTTGATCTTGCAAGTGTGAAGACACAGTCACTCCAATGGAGAACAAGGTGCCATTAACAAAAGATGAGGATGCTGATGATGTGGATGTGCACCTATACATATCCATGATAGGTTCTCTTATGTATCTAACTGCCTCTAGGCCTGATATTATGTATGCAGTTTGTGCTTGTTCTCTTTTCAGGTTACTCCCAAGACTTCACATCTTCATGCTGTGAAGAGGATTTTAGATATCTAAAGGGCAAACCCAATTTGGGTCTTTGGTATCCTAGAGAGTCATCATTTGACCTGGAAGCCTATTCAGATAGTGACTATGCTGGAGCAAGTCTTGATAGGAAATCCACAATTGGAGGTTGTCAATTTCTTGGCAGAAGATTGATTTCATGGCAATGCAAGAAGCAAATCATTGTGGCTACATCTACAACTGAAGCTGAGTATGTAGCTGCTGCTAATTGTTGTGGACAAGTCTTGTGGATTCAGAATCAGATGCTGGATTATGGTTTGAATTTCATGAATACTATAATTCACATTGATAATGAAAGTACTATCTGTATAGTAAAGAACCCAGTGTATCACTCTAAGACTAAACACATAGAAATAAGGCATCACTTTATAAGGGATTGCTTTGAAAAAAAATTGATTAGGGTGGAAAAGATACACACAGACTTTAATGTGGCTGACCTATTGACCAAAGCTTTTGATGGACCTAGGTTCAATTTCTTAGTGGTTAATATTGGAATGGTAAACCCATAGCTACATTTAAGGGGAGGTTAAATGTATAGTTTGTATAATAGTACAAGTATTAAGTAGATTTAATTCTGGTAGAAGTTAAATCTGGTAGCTTTAGAGTTAATTTTGTTAGTTAGTATAGTTTAGTTCTGCTTGCAACAACATAGGGTTGTATATTTTCTTTGTTTTTAGACTAATTTTTCCAGGAAAAGCATGAATTGGTGGTGATTGGAAGCTCTGCTAATGGTTTTTATGTGTGTTTATCTGATGTTTTTGTTAAATCTGGTGGATTGATGGTTAAGTCTGGTTGACCAATGTTAAGTCTGGTAGTGTTAAACCGTAATTAATTTTTTACCGTTAGGTCTGGTCGTACACTTAATGATTTTTCCTGTTTAAATAATATCGTTACTATTTTTCGGGAAAAAGAGGTATATATGGATAATATTTGATTCATTTTTCATCTTTATCCATTATTTACTTCTATTTTTCAAATTTTTATTCTCGGCCAAGATTTACTCTGTTTCTCAACTACCAGCATAAAAACCCTAATTCACCAGTCAACCAGTACTTACAAACCATCTTTCAATGGCTAAACTCAAATACTATGACAAGCATAACCAAGTGGGTTTCTTGAAGAAACCAATCAAAAGTGACGGCTTTGAACAAATAGTGGACTTCTTAAAAGGCTCTCAGCTCAGGTATGCCTTGACTCATAATCCCACTATCTTTGATTCCCTTGTCAAACAGTTTTGGGAGACTTCTACTTCCGAAACTCTTGCTGATGGGACTCTACATTTAAGGGAAACCGTTGATAATAATGAAGTTTCAGTCTCTGAAGCATCCATTAGAAGTAGTCTTAAATTGGATGATGCTTCAGGGGAAACTATGTTGTCAAATAATATGATTTTAGAGGGAATGGGTAACATAGGATATCCCACTGATGGTGGTTTTACATTTTGGAAAAGCCATTTTTCACCTCAGTGGAGGTTTTTAATCCATCATTTGCTGCACTGTCTCAGTCCCAAGAGTGGAGGATGGGATCAATTTGGAAGCAATATTGCTTCTGCTTTGATCTGTCTTTCACTTGGAAAGACTTTTAATTTTTCAAAACTAATCTTTGATGGCATGGTAGCAAATGTAAAAAGTAAGCACAAGTTTTTAATGTACCCTCGTTTTCTTCAAATGGTGTTGAACATTGAAACTGAAAACAAAATGCAGACTTACTTGTGTGTGCCCTTTAAGGATAAAATTTTTAGTAACATGAAAAGGGGATTTCAGGGGGCACATAAACCATTATTACCTGCTATGTTGCCTGTTAGTACTAACATTGCAGGTACATCATTGTCATCCCCTGGAAGAGAAACACAACCACCATCACCTACACCCACACCACCTTTACCTCAGCAGCAAACCCAGGTTGAAACTCCAACTCATGAGGAGGAATCAGCTCCAATGTTTGTGGAAGCTCTTTTACAGCTGGTTCCTCAATTAGTTCAAAGGATTACTGTATTGGAGAAGGCCAATAAAACCATGGGCAGTGCTATTGTGACTTTGGTCAGAAAAGTCAAGAAGATGGAGAAGGTTATGAAGGAAAAAGGGGTTGACTTTAGTGATCAGGAGGGCGCTGCAGATGAAAATTCTTCCAAACAGGGGAGGAATTTGGGTGAAGAACAAGTTTTTCAGACTCCTGCTCAAGAAAAACCATCTGGAAATTCTGACATAAGTCCAGAGGGATTGGAAGCAGCAGAAACTTTAGCCAAAACCCTTAGTCAAATTCAACAGAAGAAGAAGAGAAGGCTAAAAAGGAAGTTGGTAATTGATGAAGTTAATTCTGATGATGATACAGTTAAGTCTGCTGGTGATAAGTCTGCTGAAGATAAGTCTGGTGATCAGGTTAGTACTGGTAGAGAAGACAAGTCTGCTGCAACTCAAAGAGAAGGAAAGCAGATACTTGTAGAAACTCCTCAGCCTAAGAAAACAAAGAGGCAACAAAGAGAAGAGGAAGCAAGTTTAGCTGAAATTGCAAGGATTCAAGCAGAAGAGGAAGCTGAAAAGGAAAAGCTTGAAGAGATAAAGAGACAGGATGAATTATATGCAAAGAAGCTGCAAGAAGAGTTTGATAGTGACCCTTTCATGTCCATGATTAAAGATGATGATGAATTAAGGGCAAAATTGGAAGAGTTAAAGGCTATTGAAGGTCTGACAACTGAGGAAAGGGCAAAACAGCTTGCAGACTTCATTAATGCTAGAAGAAATACAGAAACACTTGGGGACATGATGGAAAAGATCAAACAGACTCAAAAGAAGAAGAATTCTACCAGTACTACCAAGAAACTCACAAAGCAGCAAAAGATGTCTGATATGAAGATATATTTGAAGAATCATATGCATTCCACTTTTGAAAAGATGAGAGGAATGTCATATGAAGAGATTGAAGGAATGTACCTCAGAGCATTTGAAAAGGATCAGAATTACAAACCTATTGACTATGAAGATTCTATTAGAAGAAGTTTCACAAGGCAAAAGGTGACTGAGGCTGAACAAGTGACTGAGGTTGAAAATGTATCTGATGTTGTAAAAGAAGAGGTTGAAGTTAAGAAACCTATTATAAGGTGGACTAGAAGAAAGAGAGCAGCTAAGAAGGGTAAATCAGTTTCTAAGGAGGATGTGCAAGAGGAAGAAGATCCTTCTTCTAAGGAATTCATAATGGGTTCAATTCCTGAAAGCTTAGCACAACCTACCAAGATTGGTAGATGGCAAATCATCAAAACTGGTAAGAGAGGGGCTTATCAGATAATCAGGGAAGATAACACAGATGTTATCTATGTGAATTTTCCAGGGTTGCTAAATGATTTGAGCAAAGATGATCTAAAGGAGTTGTATAAGCTATTGATGATCAAGCATGGGGATAACAGACCAGAAGAAGAGTTTGAAAGAGTTCTTTGGGGAGATTTGAAGACCATGTTTGATCCACCATTCAGAACTGACAAGATTTGGAAGCTGCCCTTTCAACAAGAGATAGTAAGATGGAGATACTTTGACAGCTGCCAAGTTCATTGTTTGACTTTGCAGAGTGCACACATCTATATGTTGGCAGAAGTTGAGTATCCTCTACATCCTAGGGTATGCAAGGAGATGCTTGAAAAGAAGCTATTGAGTGATAAGAAGGATGAGGTATACTATCAGTTGTTGGAGTTAATTAAAATGCAATCCCAAAAGGAAGCTGTTTGGGGTGTTTGAAAGAATTTTCCAAGTTGATAAGTGAGATTAATGGAAGTTCTCACTTGGTGAAGGTGCTTTGCACTAACACAACAAATGGTTATCAGTCCACCATGTCTAATCCACATAAGGACTGGCTAATCCAAGAGCAAACGGCTCTGGTAAAGATACCTCAAATCCGTTTAAGGCTGACAATTTGCCAAAAATTGTATTGTAATCAACTCACCATATCTGTGATAGTAAAGAGTTGACTAGCCCACAAGAGTATGGCTTGTGGTAAAGGCTGTGGAAATCCATAACTGGTTATCAATTCACCAAGGTGATGACTGCATTCCACCAAAGAATTGGCTAGTCCAAAAGCAAACGGCTTTTGGTAAAGACAAATCAAATCCGTTGATAGCTGATGGTTTGCTAAAAATCATATGGTATTTCAACTCACCATGTTTCATGTACAAAGAGTTGAAATGGTTATCAATGTACCATGGTTTTACACCAAACATTGGCTACTCCAGAGTAAATGGCTAACTGGTAAAGAGACATCAAATCCATTAAATTTTCAATGATTCACCTCTCACAGGAGTTAACACACCTGGAAGTGATGAGAATAGTATGAAACTTTATGAATTGATGTACAAATAGTCAATGTTGCTGCAAAGATCAGATGGTGAAATGATTGCTGAAGTAAAGGATGCTGCAAAAGATCAGATATGATGATTTGAAGAGCTGAAATTCAAAATAATTTCAAAAGATTAGAGTTCAATCCTCAGGAAGCTTATCAAGGAAGAAACTTGAAGTTCATGGAGCATGAAGATCAAGTTAGGGGAGGATTGTTGGGAATTATTGAAGAACAGACTTAAGTCTGCTGATGTACTCGTTAAGTCTGTTAGTCTTAGTTAAGTCTGGCAGACATAGTTACATAGTTAGTACTGGTCATTCGTATTAGTTAAGTCTGTTTATGTTTAATAGCAGAGTTAGTTAGCTATATGTTAGGAAAGGATATAGACGAATTAGTTATCTTATTAGAAGATATGTTTATCCTTTCACACGTTTTGTAACATTAGGGTTCCCTTAGAGTATAAAAGGAACCCTACGGCAATATGTTTAGTGTGACATTAGTGACATTGTTGCAATTGAATGTTTAATAGAAAATACAAAGTTAGTTATTATTTTGTTCTTCATACTTGTTGGTTGTTAAGATTCCGCATTAACAATCAATTCACTGTTAAGAGTTTCTCATATAGATTAATTTGGATTTATTCAAGTTATCTATTGTCTTACAAAGGCTACTTAGATCCATAAACCGTTGGACCTACAATGAGCTCCAGGATAATAAGTAATCCTCGTGCTAACAAAAATTGTAAGACTTGTGTTTGAAAATAATCGTTTCATAATCTAACGAACTTACATAAGTTTTGATAAAACACATCGTGTTTATATGCAATCGAATCAATGAACTAGTTTATATTCACAAATTTAGTTTTTCACCTTGTTCATACATCGTTAAATATGTAAAAGTTTTTTTCATTGTATGTGCCGTGACAACCAAATTGGTTTATAATTTAAGGCGTTTTGTAAAAATAGCAATCATGTAAAATTCTAGTTATGTTGTATGACCTAAATATATATATATATATCGAGATGTTAAATTTTTGTGACATGTATCGGGACGATAACTAGTCGAGTTGTTTTTAAATCGTACAATCTAAGGTTGTAATAATTGTAAACGACCACTCGAACGATGGCGATCACAACTCGTGTATTCGGAACGGATCATTCAAATTCATTATTATGTTAAGGTTTTGATGAGTTGGGTTGTGGCCCAACATTAGATTAAATGAACTCACTCTCTATGGGCTGTTAATGAAGGCCAGCAACTTGTATTTTTTGCTACATGGGCTTCGGCCCAATTCTGCTATTTAAAGTTAAGGAAATCTTGGCCTGGAAATTAACATACTAGTCCACCTTGGGGGTTTAAGGAATTTCAGCCCACATATGGTAAACTAGAAAGTCCAGTATACCACATTTTGGAACACAACATATAGATTTTCGAGTGTGTTATTGTGCAGAACATGTGGGGAAGGGATTCGAACCATGTATTCGACCAGGACATGATTTAAAAGGAGCTCTTTTACAGGGTGTGAACCCTTTGTTTGAGCGAGTGAAAATAGCACCCGTGGGTGTTTTTAATGACCCAATGGTCGAAAAAACAAGGGAAGGAACAAGCCTAACCAAGGCTCAAGTTGAGCTCGGTGACCATAACCCATGGTCTCTCGGCTCGTGGCACAAACAAAACCTACAAGCCATGATAACTCCCACGCAAGACTAAGGGTGTTATACCCATGACTCGAGACACATCCAGCTGAGCATAACCTCAAATAAAGTTCCGAAAACCACACGACTTGAATTATAACTACAAGCACACAAATTTTGAATTCTACTCAACTCGAGGTGAGTACAAACACAACCAAAATATTGAGCCTAACACAACCCAATTTGAACCTAAGCATAGATTTCTGAGTATCAAAACACACTCTATTCGAACCTAATTTCAAACACCTTATGAGCATCCATTTCGACCATGAACACAAGTACTACAAGTTTAACACAAACACAAAGATATTCGAGCAACCATGAGTACAGACCCAAACATGAACACAAACATGGAATGAACACAAAAACAGACGAGGTGTGAACTTAACACAAACACAAGGATCCGAACACAACATACCTACAATCATTCAAGCATAACTGAAACATCAATTTTTCTTTTATCCTCAATTTAATTAACACCATTTCTGCTTATGGTTCGATCAAGATAAATAATAAAAACTCGAACACTACACTTTTTAGCAACATACACTTCTTAGTCCTGAGCCAATACTGGTTTAGACTCGAGTTCTAGTTTTTTAGTGTTAAAACTTTTTACCACACCACAACATGATAGTAATTCGACACAATCTTTTTACCACAAAACTCATATCAACAAGAAGAAAGAATTGATATAACGATTCGAGAAAATTAATCAATCACATCACATCAAGTTTCAAAAACAATAAAAGGATTAACCTTACAAAGGAAGTCAAGTGTCGATTTACAGGAGGCACAAATAAACACAATCCGATTTCCAAGCAATTCTACACACTCCTGCTTCCTCTCGAACTCTTCAACTGATGAGAATAATTTGTGGTGGGATGAGGATGTGTGGTTCATTGCTGGGATCCGGTGGTACAAAAAGAAGTAATAGTGGAAATGTTTTGGTTCCCTTTTGATCTCCAAGAGATAAGATTCCACCATACTCAGCTCTTCTCCCCTCCTTCCTTGATCTCTAGGCTGTGTTGACTTATGGAGAGAAGATTTAAGAGGCGACAAAGTCCTGGGAAGACTCGAAAGTATAAGAGTCCAGTGATTTGATGGTGATGGTGGACTGTCGATAGTGATTTCCTGGGGTATATCACCAGAAGAAGTCAAACAAGTTTGTGGATTGTTGTGGGGGAAATATCGAAGAAAAGAGAAGATAAGGATCACGTGTGTGTGAGTGGGTGGGTTTTAGTTGTTTTAATTGTATTTTGTATACCCCGTGTTCTGTTGAGCTGAGGTGCAATCGTGGTACCCCGGTTTCACATAAATGTGAAAATCATAAATCTGGAGTTGTTTTTATAAAACTGACATAAAATAAAATTTATTGACTCCGAAAATGAATTATAGAATTAAACCTTTACTAATGTGGTGTCGGTACGCGTGTGGTGTCATTTTTCAGCAAAAACGAGATAACCTCTTGTTTTTGTTACGTTGGTGTCTGTAACTGTCAGAAAGTGAAAAATTCACCCTTTTCCGATAAATTCAAATAGTTTTGGTGAGCTATTATACGCTACAGCGTACGGGTTTGCTTCCCGTAATGGTTATCTAAACTCATAAATGTTCAGTCTAACAGTTGTGTAATAATAAATTGACATTTATTATTAAAATATTAGTGGGAAAATTACCGTTTGTCACATCTTCCCCGCCTTAGAAGGAAAACCGTCATCGGTTTTCATTTAGAGTTACCCGATGAATTTGATAAAAGGTGTGAGTATTTTCGCTTGATCTCGTCCTCACGTTCCCACGTGTATTCGAGACCTCTTCGAGAGTTCCAACGAACTTTAACAATAGGAATGCCTATTTGCTTAAGCCGTTTGATTTTTTGATCCATTATTTTGGCAGGTTCTTCAATGAAATTCAGTCTCTCATCAACCTGGATTTCCTCCAGAGGAATGGCAAGTGTTTCATTTGAGATACATTTCTTCAGGTTGCTCACGTGAAACACATTATGTACAGAGCTGAGTTCTGGCGGTAACTCGAGTCGGTAGGCTACCGGCCCGATTCTGGTGATGATTTTGAAAGGTCCTATGTAGCGGGGATTTAATTTCCCACGTTTTCCAAAACGAATCACGCCTTTCCATGGCGAGACTTTTAACATGACGCGATCACCAACTTGGAACTCAAGTGGTTTCTGTCTCTTGTCTGCATATCTTTTCTGACGGTCTCGAGCCGCTTGCATTTGGCTCTTGATTTTCATGATCTTTTCAGTAGTCTCTTGTACTCGTTCGGGACTAGTGAGCTGACTTTCTCTGACTTCAGCCCAGCATATAGGTGATTTGCACTTCTGACCATAAAGTGCCTCATAGGGTGCAGCTTTGATGCTTTTGTGATAGCTGTTATTGTAAGAAAACCGGCTAACGGCAGATGCCTATCCCAACCATTTCCAAAATCTATCACACACGCTCGCAACATGTCCTCTAAGGTTTAAATGGTTCTTTCACTTTGACCATCTGTTTGAGGATGGTATGCGGTGCTCATATCAAGGTCGGTTCCCAAAGCATCTTGTAATGATCTCCAAAAGTTTGACGTGAAACGACTGTCTCTGTCAGAGATGATAGAAATTGGGACTCCATGTCATGCAACTATTTCTTTCATGTATAACCGTGCAAGTTTATCCATGCTGTCATTTTCTTTGATCGGTAGGAAGTGGACGAATTTGGTGAGACGATCAACGATTACCCAAATGGTGTCGTAACCACTAGTCGTCCTTGGTAGTTTGGTAATGAAGTCCATCGTTATGCGTTCCCACTTCCATTCGGGAATCTCGGGTTGTACAAGTAAACCCGATGGCCGCTGATGTTCAGCTTTGACTTTCGAGCATGTTAAGCATTGACTGACATATGTTGCAATGTCAGCCTTCATATTGGGCCACTAGTAGAGTTTCTTCAGATCGAGATACATTTTGTCGGCTTCTGGGTGGATGGAGTATTTAGATTTATGAGATTCATGCATGATAAGATCATGTATCCCTCCACAGAGTGGGACCCAACTTCTGTCTTTCAAACACAACGTTCCGTCAGCTCTTTTCACGAATCCGTTTTCGTTCTCGGGCATCCCATAAATTTTCTAGTTAGGTATGTTTTCTTCCTTGAGTGCCTCGGCCTGAGCCTCAAGGATTTTCGATGGGAGCGGTGAGACTATTGTCATACCCAACGATCGTATTCTAAGGGGTTTTGGTCGTTCTTTCCGGCTAAGAGCATCTGCTACCACGTTTGCTTTGCCTGGGTGGTATCAAATTTCGCAATCATAATCGCTGAGCTATTCCAACCAACGGCGTTGTCTCACATTGAGCTCCTTTTGGTCAAGGATATGTTGCAGACTATTGTGGTCGGTGTAAACTACACAATTGGTGCCATAGAGGTAATGTCTCCAGATCCTGAGTGCAAACACTACCGATCCCAATTCCAAATTGTGTGTAGTATAGTCCTTCTCGTGTGTTTTCAGTTTTCGAGAGGCATAGGCTATCACCTTCTCTCGTTGCATCAAGAGAGCTCCTAGCCCTTTGTGTGAGGCATCGCAGTAAACCACAAAGTCTTCACTGCCTTCAGGTAGGGCTAAGATAGGTGCGCTGCATAACTTATCCTTAAGGAGTTGGAAGGCTTCTTCCGCTTTATCCCCTCAGTCAAACCTTACATTCTTTTGAGTTAATTTAGTCAAGGGCTTAGCAATCTTTGAGAATCCCTCGATAAACCTCCTTTAGTACCCTGCAAGTCCTAAGAATTGGCTTATTTCGGTGGGTGTTTTGTGTGTCTACCAATCCTTTATTGATTTGATCTTTGCAGGATCTACGTGAATGCCTTAACTATCAATCACGTGTCCTAGAAATTGAACAGTTGGAATCTAAAATTTGCACTTTGAGAACTTGGCGTATAATTCTTTTTACTTTAATAGCTTTAAGATTAGCCTGAGGTGTTCCTTGTGTTCCTTCTCGCTCTTAGAATATATCAGGATGTCGTCGATAAAGACGATCATGAATTTTTCCAGATACATCTTGCATACCCGATTCATAAGATCCATGAATACTGCTGGTGCGTTGGTTAAGGCAAATGGCATAACCTGGAACTCGTTATGACCGTAACGAGTTTTGAATGCCATTTTCGGGATATCTTCTTCTCGAACCCTAAGTTGGTGGTAATCGGATCTCAAATCGATTTTGGAGTAAACACACGAACCCTGGAGTTGGTCGAATAGATCATCGATTCTCGGGAGTGGGTAACGGTTTTTTATGGTTATTTTGTTTAGTTCACGGTAATCGATGCACATTCTGAAAGATCCATCTTTCTTTTTGACAAAGAGAACTGGAGCTCCCCAAGGAGAAGAACTCGGCCTGATGAATCATTTCTCCGAGAGTTCCGACAATTGGTTCGATAGTTCTTGTAGTTCCGTTGGAGCTAGTCGATAAGATGCTCGTGCCACGGGTGCGGCACCAGGTATTAGGTCGAATCGAAATTTGACTTGTCGGTTTTGCGGGAGTCCAGTTAAGTCTTCGGGGAAGACTTCCGGAAAGTCTCTCACGATTGGTACATCCTCCAAACGTTTTTCCTCCGGCTCATTCTCTTTCTTTTTAGAGACTTGTGGTAGAAAAAGAAGGCATCATTTCTCAAGGCATTTCTGAGCCTTAGCGCAAGAGATAACGTTTAGTCTGGACGTGTTTCTTCTGTCTCTTCTGTCACCCTCTACGATTAAGACTTCGTTCCCATATGGTAGCCAAACGATTTTCTCGTCGTAAATAATGGTGGCATGATACTTCGACAACCAGTCCATACCGATAATGACATCAAAACTACCCAATTCTACCGGCATAAGATCGATGTTGAATGGGTGATTTAACAGATTTAAAGTACAGCCCCTTACGATAGTGTCTACCCTTTCTACGTTCCCATTAGCTAACTCCACATTGTATACGTTATCTAAGGTGGTCGGGGCGATGCCAAGTAGTGTACTAAATGCAGTTGAAACAAAACTCCTATCTGCCCCCGTGTCAAACAATATGGATGCGTAGCAGTTATTAAAAAGGAACGTACTCGTCACGACGTTCGAGTCATATTGGGCTTCCACTTTACCCACTGCATAGACCCTTCTGCGGGCTCCTCCATCGTTGCCACGATTTCCCTGTTTTCCAACAACTACTTGATTTCCTCTAGCAACTTGGTTCCTTGGCTCACGGCACTCATTTTTGTAGTGCCCCTTTTTCCCGCATCCAAAACAAGTCACGTTAGCTTTCGGGTTTTGCCCCGGTGCTGTCTGTGCCGTTGCGAGGGTTCTTGACCTACAGTCTCTGGCCATATGCCCAACCTTCTGATAGTTGCGGCATTTTACTGTGCATAGTCCGCTGTGGTGAAGTTTATAGCGATTACACAACGGGTGCTTCCCGGCATAACCCTTCTTCTCAGCTGGTCCAGCTGCATACCCATTCTTCTCCGTCGGCCCCGCAGCATAGACCTTAGCAACTTCTTGTTTCTTGTTTGGGTGATGGTTGTTGCTATTGTTTCAGGAATGATCATCCCATTTCCGCTTGTTGGTCACAACCGTTTCAGCTGAATCCTCGATCACTTGGTCCATTGACTTGTTGGCTACTTCCATAGTTTCATGGAGGTCAGCAGCCTTGTAAGTTGTAACATTACCCTTGATAGATGGGGGTAATCCTCCAATGTACCTTTCCAGCAATCGAGTTTCAGACTGGACCATATCAGGGCATAACAAAGCAAGCTCTTGGAAACGCTGATTGTATGCAGCCATATTGGTACCCTGCACTTTGAGGTTCCAAAATTCGACCTCTAGTTTCTTGACCTCGTCACGAGGACAATACTTCTTGAGTACCATTTCTTTAAAGTTTTCCCATGACATTGCGTAAGAAATGTCATAGCCAGCCGATTTCAGATAATTGTTCCACCAAGTTAAGGCAGCATCTAGGAAAGTAAATGATGCGAACTTGACTTGGTCCTCATCAGCACAACTACATATGCGAAACACAGTCTCCAACCTTTCAATCCATCAAACTAAGACAACTGCCCCCTCGGTTCCTCTAAAACCTCCAGTCATGGTCTTCCGAAATTCTTGGTAGGTGCAACCGCGAGTGTTGTTGTTTGTTGGTCTTGAATTTCCAACGTCAATAGTTGAATTGTTTACGGCGACCAATGCTGCTGCCACTCGTTCTTCAACTAATTGATCAAGCATTATTCAGTTTACTGGTGGAGCTGCTGTAGTAGCCCTAGTTGGGCCTGGGTTGGCTGGTTACACACGGGTGGATTTGTTTGTCTTTCTTTTATGAGGCATTTTGCTGCAAAATAACGGAAGATAAGGAAAATTGAGATTCGAAAACTTTGTTATCGTACAAGTGTAAAATCATCATAGGTAGAGTATATGAGCAAGGATCAATTATAGAGAAAACGACACAATAGAGTAATCAACTAAGCTTGTCATAGATTAGGATCAATATACATTTACAAAATTACAAGCTCAAAATACATAAGAGAGAGTAAAAGTTTTGAATACAACCGAAAGAATACAACTGCCATTAACTGATGACTACTTAGTTTAATGGAAAATACATCACAACTACCAAAAGAAACTAAGGTCAATCACGCCCAAGGCGTAGCTGCTCCAACTCAGCTGCCATCCGTGCTACAATAGACTCCAAATGTCCTACTATAAACTCTAACTATGCAATACGTCTCCTAGACGCCAACACCTCTCTACGGTCCTCCTGTCCTGACCTCATAACTCCAGCAATCACTAACTCTAACTCATGCATCCTGTGCCAGTTGGTCCACTCAGCATCCCATGCTCTCGCCTGATCTCTCCCTATGTCATCCATCCTCTGACGTACCCCTGCAAGTTCCCTACCAACTGAATCATGAATCTCGTTACATCATCCTCTTCCTCCTCCGCCATGGGTAAGACAGCGGGTGGAGGGGAAGCTGATACCAAGGGAGATGGTGGTACAAATGATGGTGAGGATGGCTCATATGTGGGACTATCAGCACGAGGTTGAGTGCTGTGAACACACTCAATGTCCCTCCATATTTCACCATTGATCTCACAGGTAGCAGGAACATTCAGACCCTCTTCTCTAACTCGCAACATAGCAGCCCTCTGTCCCAATCCCAGAGTTGTATCCCTGTCTCCTCCTATCATCTGAGCAGCTCTAGAACTCTGCCCTATCTCAAACGTACTCGGCACCTCCTCCATAACCGCCTTCCCATGTCGCGGCTCTGCTGGTATAGTCTCCTCAGGTGTAGGGTCTGCTATCGGCTCCTCTTCCGGATCCTCCTCCGGTTCTTCTTCTGGATCCTCCTCTGATTCTTCCTCAGGATCCTCGGCTGAATAAGAGTCATTAGTCCTCCTGAGCCGCTGATGGGGTGGTGACTGATCAGGGGATGAAGCGGGTGAGAGAGACAGTGGAGTAGTAGAGGTACCCATGTAAACGGCTCGGGTCCTCCTTTGGGGTAGGGATGGTATGTCTGAGTACCGCATTCGATATCCTGGGACTCGCATGCGGGTGGTGCGATGAACAGGATGAGTATGGACATATGGTGCAGGCTGTATGGTAGTATCAGTAGTAGGGATAAGCTGGATGGGAGCATGATCGGTAGTAGATGTAGGCAGTGCTGAGGTGAGTGTAGGCTCAGTGAGATCGGGGTCTGGTGCATTGAAAGCCTGTAGCACCTGCATATATGGGTCATCTGAGTCTGGCGAATGTGATGGGAAGACATAGTCTGTGACAAAAACGGTATATATGTGTAAGTATATCGAAAATACTCGTAGTAAATAGTGTAAGTTACGTATGTATAAGTATACATATAATACTTATAGTACATGTAGCTGAGCAAAATCAACAGACAGTAACAAGCAGCTAAGACAAGTAATCAGCAAATAAACAGCAAGCAAGGTAGGAATTAAATATTCATGAAGTTCTTAATCGGGAAATACTCCAAGTATGTTTCTGCTGATGATGTTGACTCTGCTGTTTAGTACATTGACTCTGCTGTTTAGTGCAATGACTCTGCTGATGATTCTACTGATAGCGATAGATTGTTCCTGCTGATAGAGAACACTCTGCTGTTTAAGAGGATAAGATCAAGAAGATATTTATTGTATTTTGGTCAAACATATACGGTAGATAATATCTTACTCCATGTGCTTAGTTAACAAGTTGTATACATAGATACATGTTGTATCTTATGTACTGACACCAACATGCATAAGTTAACAAAGTAAGTCGGTCAAGACTTTTAGCAAATTTGTAAAGATCTTTTGCAACTATAAAAGAGATCTTAGACTAGTGATTAAAGTGTGACACACATGCATAACATAGACTCATAACTGTTAAGACATAGAACAAACACAAATCACAAGTTGTAACTTAAGATTCAAGGTTTTTGTAACCCTAGTGAAAAACTCAAGATCACTCGTATTATTTCGAATAATATTGAATCGTTTAGTGAAATACTTTCTTTGTTCATTGTTAAGTAACAAACATAATTCTTCCATTTCCATAACATACATAACCTTCTAAGTGTGGTTAAGTAAATTCCGCGTGCTTAATCATATTAAGTCAATATATCTCATACACAAAGACACAAGGTTTAACCACCTTAACCGTGTACAATCCAAGATCATCCTCACAGTTGGTATCAGAGCTTAGGGTTGATATATTTGAATTAGAAGAAACAGAAATGGATCCACATGATGTTCAAACAAATGTTGCTGCAAAGTTGCCCATAATCAAACCCAATGAGTTTGAGTTATGGAGGATGAGAATTGAGCAATATCTCATGGTCCAAGATTATACTCTTTGGGACATAATTATATATGGTGATTCCTTTTCACCAAGCTACTCAGAGGTTGTCCTAGAAGGTAAAACAAGTAGAAAAAGAAATACTGGACCAGTGTCAAATGAAGAGAAGATACTGAAGAGAAATGATCAGAAAGCAAGAAATTTGTTGCTTATGACCATTCCTAGTGAGCAGATGCTATCATTTAACAAGTATCTTGATGCAAAAACTCTTTTTGAAGAGATTTGTGCATATTTTGGTGGTAATGAAACTACCAAAAAGACACAGAAGACACTACTAAAGCAACAATTTGAAAACTTTACTGCTTTGAGTAATGAATCTCTTGATAAGCTATTCTCAAGATTACACAAGCTTGTCAGTCAGTTAGCTGTGTTGGGTGTTGAGACAGAGAAGGAAGATCTCAACATGAAGTTTCTAAGAAGTCTACCTGATGAGTTCCATACTCATGTTATTGTCTGGATGAACAAACCAGACATTGAAACAATGAAGCTCAATGATTTGTACAACAACTTCAAAATTGTTGAACAAAGCCTTAGAAAGTCTGGAACTTATGGTACTAGTTCTGGAAACGTGGCACTCTTGTCAGTTCCTAGTATTAGTAAGAATGAAGAGGTAGATGAAGGTGAAAGTGCTCCTTCTACAAGTTCTCACAAGGATGTTGCTGGTCTTGGAGATGCAACATTCTATGCTTTTATTACCAGTCAATCTAATGGCTCTCCTCTCAACCATGAAGACCTTGAGCAGGTAGATGGTGATGATTTGGAAGCTATGGATATCAAATGGCAGGTTGCTTTGCTCAGCATGAGGGCCAAGAAGTATTGGCAAAGAACTGGGAAGCAGATTACCATAAATGGTAATGATACTGCTGGGTTTGATAAGAAGAAAGTGGAGTGTTTCAACTGTCATAGGTTAGGACACTTTGCTAAGGAGTGTAGAAGCCCAAGAAAGCAGGAGAATAGAAACACATGGTATAAGCAAGATAGGAGAAAGGAAGTTACTGTTGAAGAGCCAAAGGCTATGTTGGCTATTGATGGTATTGGTTATGATTGGAGCTCTATGGCTATTGAAGAGGATGCACCACCGAATGCTGCTCTTTTGGCCAATGAATTTGCTCTAATGGCTCATTCTGATTCAGAGGTAAACAATATTACATCTTGTACTGAATCATGTCCTAATCTTAAAGCTTATGAAGACCTTAATAAGAGATTTGAAGCTCATAAACAAGAACTGCTTGATTCTTTGTTTAATTTGGCTAATCACAAAAGAGGTCTAGGTGTTTTAGAAAAACAAGTCTTACATTTTAAAAATAATGAAATTCATTTTGTTGATGACATCAATATACTAAAAAATGACATTAAGATCAGAGATGAGTGTATTGTTGAGTTAAATGAATCATTAGCTAAACACAAAAATGAAAGAGAAAATGTAAAGGTTTCTGTGGATGTTTTAGCACATTCCTCAGAAGGATTCAATAAGCTTTGGGAAGCCCAAGTTATTGATAAAGTTAATTCTGGTGTTGGATTTAAGTCTGTACCCCCACCATACAGAGGTGTTCATTCACCTCCAGGTATTGATTTAGCACACACAGGGTTACCTGAGTTTCAAGAACCAATCATGGAATATGGTTCTAAGGTCACTAAATCTCCAAAGATAGAAAAGGTAAGTAAAAGTTTAGATAAAACTTTATCTTATCAGGACAAGGTGTCCTTTATTAAGAAAGGAGATACTATAGTTGTTGAAGATTGTACAACTGATAGTGATAGTGATGAAGAAGAACAGGTTATGTCTAAACCTGTCTTGGTTAAGAAAGTAGGAACAAGTCGTCCTAAGATAGTCAATAACAACACTAACAGGCCTAAGTCAAATGTTAAGACAGTTAGGAAACCAGTTAGATATTGTGAACAATATAGAACTACAAACAAGCCCAGAGGTAACCAAAGGAATTGGAACAACCTCAAGTCTAACCAATTAGGTGATGACTTTGCATTTTACAATAAAGCTTGTTATACATGTGGTAGTTTTGACCATCTTGCAGCTTTCTGCAACCAAAGGGTATCTGGGTATGAAAACCATAGAGTGAATCACAAAAGGCAAACACCTAAATCTCACTTTCACTCTAGTTATAAGAAACCAAACCCCAGAGTAGTCAAAAGCAAGTCTATCTCAAAATCTGATTCTGCTGATAGACCAAATGATCCTGCTGATAGCAAATTTTACTCTGCTGCTCGACCATTTATGACTATTAACCCAAAATCAACAGCTAAGGATGCAAAAACAACTTTCATACATGCATCTAAAACTGTTCTAAGGCCCATTCAAACAAAAGCAGTGGTTCACAAACAAATTTGGAAACCAAAGGGTGTGACTTCAAAGTTAGCAAACTCTGCTGAACATGTTATTCACTCTGCTGCTAAGGGTAATAGGGCAAATGCTGTTAAGGCCTCAGCATGTTGGATTCAAAAATCCAATGTTGCATCAACAGTCCTTAAAAGATTAAACTATATTGATGCAAGAGGCAGATTCAAGTCAGTAATGGCTTGGATCCCCAAAGAAAACTAACTCTCTTATTTGTGTGCAGGGACATTCTATTGATCATCAAGATCAAGGATACTCAGATAGTGGATGTTCCAATCACATGACAGGCAACATGTCTTATCTTTCAGATTTTCAAGAATTCAATGGAGGATATGTTACCTTTGGAGGTGGTTTTCGTGGCAAAATTTCTGGTAAAGGTACTATTAAAACCGGAAATTTAGATTTTGAAAATGTGTACTATGTACAAGAGTTAAAGTATAATCTTTTTAGTGTTTCACAAATGTGTGACAAAAAGAATAATGTCCTTTTTACTGACACTGAATGTCTTGTTCTATCTAAGGATTTTAAGATGCCTGATGAAAATCAAGTACTTCTTAGAATTCCTAGAAAGGCCAATATGTATAGTGTTGATATGAAGAACATCATTCCTAAAGAAGATTTAACTTGTCTTGTATCAAAGGCCACATTAGATGAATCAATGTTATGGCATAGAAGGCTTGGTCATATTAATTTCAAAACCATAAATAAAATTGTTAAGAATGGTTTGGTAAGAGGTTTACCTCACAAGAGATTTGAAAATGATCAAACATGCATTGCTTGTCTAAAAGGCAAACAACACAAAGCCACTTGTAAGCCCAAAACTTTTAACTCTATCAATCAGTCATTGTTTATGCTGCATATGGACTTATTTGGACCAGTTTCAGTAAGTAGTATACAACATAAAAAATATTGTCTTGTTATAACTGATGACTATAGCAGATTTACATGGGTTTTCTTTTTAGCTTCTAAGGATGAGACATCAAGCATCCTTAAGGAATTCATTACACTGATAGAAAACCAAGTAAGCAAGAAAGTAAAAGTCATTAGGAGTGATAATGGGACAGAGTTTAGAAATAGAGTTATGGATGATTTCTGCAAAGAAAAAGGTATTAGGAGAGAATATAGTGTTGCTAGAACACCACAACAGAATGGAGTGGTTGAAAGAAAGAATAGAACACTAATTGAAGCTGCTAGAACAATGTTAGCTGATTCTAAGCTACCAATAATCTTTTGGGCAGAGGCAATTAACACTGCTTGCTATGTTCAAAATAGAGTTTTAGTTGTGCAGACTCACAATAAGACATCATATGAACTCTTTAATGGTAGAACTCCTGCAATAGGATTTCTTAGACCTTTTGGATGTCATGTGACAATTCTCAATACCTTAGACCATTTAGGAAAATTCGATGGTAAAGCAGATGAAGGTTTCTTAGTTGGATATTCTCTTGTTAGCAAAGCTTTTAGAGTTTACAACTTAAGAACTGAGAAAGTTCAAGAAGAACTACATGTGGAGTTTCAAGAAAACAAATCCAATGTAGTAGGTCAAGGACCCAAATGGATATTTGATCTTGATTATCTAACAAACTCTATGAATTATTTACCTGTTGTTGCAGAAACTAATAATTTTTCAGGTTCACAAGCAACAAATGAGGTGGAGTTAGATAAAGATCAATCTGATGTCATTATGCCATTGTGGTCAAGTACCAGTGTAGATTTAGCTTCAAACAATGATGAATCTTCTACTGATAAAGCAAGAGAAGATGTTGAGGCTCAAAGAAAAGATGATGGAACTATGGATCAACACAATGTTTCTGCTGATAGTACATTTGTTCCTGCTGAACACTCTGCTGATGAGCAAGAACATTCTGCTGATAAGCCAGAACACTCTGCTGTTGGGCCAAATACTTCTGATATAGGGCCATCACACACAAAAGAAGCAGAATTCTCTGAAGATGAAGTGGATTTTAGTAATCTTCCACTTAACTATCAAGTTCCAACAACTCCACACACAAGAATTCACAAAGTTCATTCCCTTGATAATGTGATAGGAGATGTACAATCTGGTGTGAAGACAAGAAGACAACTAGTCTCTTCAGACCAACAAGGGATTCTTGATGCCCTTTATGCTTCAAAACAACATGAACTTTCAAACTCATGTTTATTTGTATGTTTTCTCTCTCAAAAAGAACCAAAGAATATTCTTACAGCCCTAGATGATTCAAGCTGGGTAGAGGCTATGCAAGAAGAGCTTCTTCAGTTCAAGATTCAAAAGGTTTGGGTGCTAGCTGATTTACCTACAGGTGAGAAGCTAATTGGCACTAGATGGGTTTTTAAGAACAAAAGGGATGACAGAGGAATTGTGATCAAGAATAAGGCTAGACTAGTAGCACAAGGGTACACACAAGAAGAAGGAATAGATTATGATGAAGTTTATGCTCCAGTAGCAAGAATTGAGGCAATTAGGCTGTTTCTAGCTTATGCTTCATTTTTAGGCTTCACAGTCTATCAAATGGATGTCAAAAGCGCATTTTTATATGGTAAAATTGAAAGAGAGGTGTATGTTTCACAACCTCCTGGTTTCATTGATCCATTACATCCAAACAAAGTGTACAGAGTAGTGAAAGCTCTCTATGGCCTTCATCAGGCACCAAGAGCTTGGTATGCAACACTTGCTTCCTACTTATTAGAAAATGGATTTCAAAGAGGGAAGATTGATCAGACACTTTTCATCAAACAGCACAAGAAGGATCTTCTGTTAGTGCAGGTGTATGTGGATGACATTATCTTTGGATCTACAAGGAAGGAAATGTGTTTAGAATTTGAGAAGCTTATGAAAGATAAGTTTCAGATGAGTTCTATGGGAGAACTTACATTCTTTTTGGGTTTGCAAGTTAAGCAATCATCTGAAGGCATATTTATTAGTCAAGACAAATATGTTGCAGAGATACTTAGAAAATTTCAATTTGCTGATTCAAAAATTGCAAGCACACCAATGGACCCAGAGAAGCACCTTCTGAAAGATGAAGATGGAGAAAATGTAGATGTACACAATTACAGATCTATGATAGGCTCTCTGATGTATCTTACATCATCTAGACCTGATATCATGTTTCCTGTTTGTGTATGTGCAAGATTTCAAGTTACTCCAAAGGTTTCTCATTTAATTGCAGTCAAGAGAATTTTTAGATATCTCAAAGGTCAACCAAGGTTGGGTATATGGTATTCTAGAGAATCTCCTTTTGACTTGGTAGCATATTCGGATAGTGATTATGCTGGTGCTAGCTTAGACAGAAAGTCAACAACTGGAGGATGTCAATTCCTTGGGTGTAGACTTGTCTCATGGCAGTGTAAGAAGCAAACAAGTGTGGCAAATTCAACAACTGAAGCTGAATATATAGCTGCTGCAAGTTGCTCTAGTCAAGTTCTATGGCTTCAAAACCAACTTCTTGATTATGGGTACAATTTCTTAAACACTGTTATTTATATTGATAATAGTAGTACAATTTGTATTATTAAAAATCCTGTACAACACTCTAAAACAAAACACATTGAAATTAGACATCACTTTATAAGAGATTGCAATGAGAAAAGATTAATTCAAGTTCTTAAAATTGCTTCAGAGCATAATTTTGCAGATCTGTTAACCAAAGCTTTTGATGTTTCAAGGTTTCAGTACTTAATTGCAAGTATTGGAATGCTTAATCTTTAAATTTTCAATATGATGTGTTGTTGTACATAAATTTTTGTTGGTACTGCTGGATTGATAAGGTACTGCTAATATATCAAAATTTGAATTGTGTTATTCATACAGTTGGTTTTATGATTATACTAATGCAAGACAAGTACTTTGTACATTGTTCTTTTGGTTTTAGACTAACTATTTCAGGTATGAATATGTGAACACAAAGGATATTTCAAGTGAAATGGGAACAGCAGAATTCTTATCATATTGCTGACCATAATAGATTTATGATGGACTGAGTTTAGGAATTAAACCTCCTTAAAACCTCTTTCTTGAAATCTAGTTATGATATTTCACATTGAATTGATGACTTAGTTGATCAGATAGTAACTGATACAACTCACTTTCTATCATTTTATACTTTCAAGTATAATGAGTTAGTCTAAGGACATCTGATAGAAATAACAGCTAGTGAAAGTGAATCTAACACTTGTGTTGGAGGTAACAATTACTATGAGCTGGAAACCCTGTCAAGAAAATCTTTTGAATAGATTTATCTTTTCACAGGCAGTTAGTGATAACTGAAATACATTGGTTCTCACACAACCAGAGGTTATTTTTAAACCGAAATTTTGATTAGGTGTCTGTTACACACTTGATTCTTTCAAAATGGTTGAATGTAGTATGATTTTTCAATTCTAAAATCATAAACATACTACTAAGTTAAATGATTTCTTAAAAGGATTTTCAAGGATTCAGAAAAACCATTCATTTATGGATTATGAATCAAAATGTCCACTGATTCACCTCTCATAGGAGTTAACACACCTAGAAGTGATGAGGACAGCAACTTAAACTTTTAATGAATTGATGGCTTCATGTACAATATTGTCTGAAAACAAGTTCAAACTGATAGATCAGGTGATATGAAGAGAAGTTCTTTAGTACATAGTGAGATCTTCCAAACAAGGGGAGGAAACAAAAGTTATTTGCTTCAGGGGAGGAAATAATTTCCCAGAAAAGGAAGAATAAACCAATATATGGAAGGAGAAGACAAGAGCATACAAGATGATGTAGAGGTTGAAAATGATTAGAACAGATCAAATATCTAGAAGGGATGAAGCATTCCAAAGGAGAAAGTTCTATCTAGATCAAACGAAAGAAAGATTCAATTTCAGTTCATTATGTTTGTTTATCACTTGCAAAGGCATGCTGATAGATGATTTCACTTGTTGAAATCATTGCCTCTTACAATTCCTCCATCCAAGGAAATTGCACCATCTTTTGGTACAATGTTTTGATATTGCTAAAGTCAAAGAAGAATAGAGCAGATCAGTTCAGATTCATGAAGTGTTTGAAAGATCTTCTTAAGATAAGTCCTCATTTAATTCAGAAAAACATGTTTGAATTGATTCACATGTTTAGGGGAGGATTGTTAGGAATTAAATATTCATGAAGTTCTTAATCGGGAAATACTCCAAGTATGTTTCTGCTGATGATGTTGACTCTGCTGTTTAGTACATTGACTCTGCTGTTTAGTGCAATGACTCTGCTGATGATTCTACTGATAGCGATAGATTGTTCCTGCTGATAGAGAACACTCTGCTGTTTAAGAGGATAAGATCAAGAAGATATTTATTGTATTTTGGTCAAACATATACGGTAGATAATATCTTACTCCATGTGCTTAGTTAACAAGTTGTATACATAGATACATGTTGTATCTTATGTACTGACACCAACATGCATAAGTTAACAAAGTAAGTCGGTCAAGACTTTTAGCAAATTTGTAAAGATCTTTTGCAACTATAAAAGAGATCTTAGACTAGTGATTAAAGTGTGACACACATGCATAACATAGACTCATAACTGTTAAGACATAGAACAAACACAAATCACAAGTTGTAACTTAAGATTCAAGGTTTTTGTAACCCTAGTGAAAAACTCAAGATCACTCGTATTATTTCGAATAATATTGAATCGTTTAGTGAAATACTTTCTTTGTTCATTGTTAAGTAACAAACATAATTCTTCCATTTCCATAACATACATAACCTTCTAAGTGTGGTTAAGTAAATTCCGCGTGCTTAATCATATTAAGTCAATATATCTCATACACAAAGACACAAGGTTTAACCACCTTAACCGTGTACAATCCAAGATCATCCTCACACAAGGTAGGCAGGCAAGTGGCGGTCATAGGGACTTATTTTTGTAAAAAAGCGATTATAGTTTAAGATTTATATGTACCTAGTTCTCTATAACCTAGGCTCTGATGCCAATCTTTAACACCCCTAAAATCTGGCATTGCGGAAGCATTCGGGTCATGGGGTGCTACTAAATTGATAATCATAACACAAGGTAACAAAGAACGGAATACATACTCCATTTTAATTCATTCAACCAAGTAAATTAAGTTTACAACATAGTTTGAGTTTGTAAAATAAGGCCCATAAATTTAGTTGTCCTAGTAAAAAACAAGTCATAGTTTAAAATGACACAGTACTTCAGACAGTAGTCTACGACCCTTGCCCTGCCACCACCTTTTCATAATCAGTCAGCTTAAACACCTGAGAAAAACATGCTAAAAGTCAGCAAAAAGCTGGTAAGTTCATAGGTTTATCAATAAGCGGTAAAATCAGCGGTTGGACCATGAGTTTGGCATATGAACATTACAACCCATGTAATGCCATATAAAAATACAGTCTATTACGTTAGCACTAAGTTCATGCAACCGAAGCTATAACAGTGTGCATGCTCTAGAAGCATGTTAAATATAAAGGCCCGGCAAGTGTTTATCCCAGACACTTGTGTTTCGACATGGTATACGTTCGTTTGCCTATCCGGTCAACCCGAACGGGGACTTTACTCCCAATAGATCTATTTATAACATTCGCGCTTCCCAACAGGAATTGACGGTTCATGAGTTGGGCATAGTGGGACATAACAGGGCTTAGGCTAATCCACGTAATAGCATAGACATTAGTTTGGTCCATAAAATAGTTTTGCATGTTTCTCACCCCCAATTGTAAAACAAGTTTAAATAGAGTGGGGCTATAAACTCACATTGGTAAATAGCAGTCAGATAACACAATAGTTCAGACAGTGTTCAGCACCAGCACGCGACCTAGATTAATAAGGTTTGCTTAAGTTCACAGACTAAATTTAAGAACTTCAGAAGTTTTAAAGAGTTTATGTTATTGTTGCTGGTGTGGCAGCATTTAAGTTTGGAAAAATATTCTAACATTTGGAGGTATTGGCTCTTGGAAGTGCATAAGTGTATATTAGAAAAGATCAAAGTTAGTTCCCTCGTGAGTCACTCATTGTCAAATCGGAATTCCCGTACAGGAGTAGGGTTTGGCCTTCTCCTTCGCTATAGGGTTAAGGATAGAAAGAGGGTGCTGGGAAAGCAGAAGCAGAAACAGCTTTATCTAAAGGGGCATCTTCAACTGGCGTATCCAATAGTGCCGCCTGGTTTGGGTTAGGGTTCTAAACCTGCCCTATCCCTTAAAGCCCCAGAGCTTTACGTCTACTTCTATATAGATACATACAGCTTGCCTTACCACCATTTCAGAGTCAAGCCTCCTTTTCTGATAGAGGGGAGTGAGAAAGAAATGGATATTCGGATCGCCTAATTCAATAGCTCAAAAATAGGTGGAGTTTGTCCTTTAAAGCATAGTTCAGTGTTGCAACAGGTGGGTTGTTCAGCGAACGGGAAACAAAGTCTCCATATCAACATTGAAGGCTTCGCAGCTATCCAGAAGAAATCCTTACTCTATAAGGGTGCTTCTATCTGCTTCCTACTATTATTCCCCTTGCTATTAGAAGTGACACATTAACATCTCATAATAAATAACTTTCAGAATGTCATATGTGATAAATGATCCTATCTACTTGGTAGCTCCCATAAAATGCCATTAGACATCTTAAGAGCTGCAAGTCAAGATAAACAAGACAACATTTATTGAGCATGCATCGTGAGTCCTAATGGGGCGGGGAAGCTGGCAGCTTCCTATTGCATTGTTCGCTTCACCGGGAGTAGTGACCCCCTGATTTATTAACTGACATCTTTCTTTAATTAACTTACTCTTTATAACACTAACATCTCGACATCAGCTCAGCGGGTGACGAATCAAAGGGGTAATCTAATTTAAGACTCAGCGCTTGCCTCTCCTTCTTTGTATAGTATGTTCGTGTGTTTAGGCGACTGAACGCCGTGTGGTTAGCTGAAGCAGACAATTTTAGTATCCTAGCAGGATAAGCCTCCGGTTTGACAGTAACCGAAAGACTACAAACGGAAGGCAATTACCATTGCATGTTAAACGTTGATGACATATGGGAACGTTTTCGTTAAGTAAGTATATATATTACCAAGTGCATGTATGTATATTACATTTTTAAGTGCGTGTATGAGAATGATGGTGTGTGTGTATATATATATTTGTATACATATATATATTGTTTTGGTAAAGGTAATGTTACATTTGGAAACTTTTCATCATTGTTTACGATACTTAACAATAAGTTAATAATTCATGTATATGAGCTCTTGGATAATAAGTAATCCTCGTGCTAACAAAAATTATAAGACTTGTGTTTGAAAATAATCGTTTCATAATCTAACGAACTTATATAAGTTTTGATAAAACACATCGTGTTTATATGCAATCGAATCAATGAACTAGTTTATATTCATAAATTTAGTTTTTCACCTAGTTCATACATCGTTAAATATGTAAAAGTGTTTTTCATTGTATGTGGCGCGACGACCAAATAGGTTTATAATTTAAGGTGTTTTGTAAAAATAGCAATCATGTAAAATTCTAGTTATGTTGTATGATCTAAATATATATATATATATATATATATAATATATATATATATATATATATATATATATATATATATATCGAGATGTTAAATTTTTGTGACGTGTATCGGGACGATAACTAGTCAAGTTGTTTTTAAACCGTACAATATAAGGTTGTAATAATTGTAAACGACCACTCGAACGATGGCGATCACAACTCGTGTATTCGGAACGGATCATTCAAATTCATTATTATGTTAAGGTTTTGACGAGTTGGGCTGTGGCCCAACATTGGATTAAACGAACTTAAATGAACTCACTCTCTATGGGCTGTTAATGAAGGCCAGCGACTTGTATTTTTTGCTACATGGGCTTCGGCCCAATTCTGCTATCTAAAGTTAAGGAAATCTTGGCCTGGAAATTAACATACTAGTCCACCTTGGGGGTTTAAGGAATTTCAGCCCACATATGGTAAACTAGAAAGTCCAGTATACCGCATTTTGGAACACAACATATAGATTTTCGAGTGTGTTATAGTGCAGAACATGTGGGAAGGGATTCGAACCATGTATTCGACCAGGACATGATTTAAAAGGAGCTCTTTTATAGGGTGTGAACCCTTTGTGTGAGCGAGTGAAAATAACACCTCGTGGGTGTTTTTAATGACCCAATGGTCGAACCAACAAGGGAAGGAACAAGCCTAACCAAGGCTCGAGTTGAGCTCGGTGACCATAACCCATGGTCTCTCGGATTGTGGCACAAACAAAACATACAAGCCGTGATAACTCCCACGCAAGACTAAAGGTGTTATACCCATGACTCGAGACACATCCAACTGAGCATAACCTCAAATAATGTTTCGAAAACCACACGACTTAAATTATAACTACAAGCACACAAATTTTGAATTCTACACAACTCGAGCTGAGTACAAACACAACCAAAATATCGAGCCTAACACAACCCAGTTCGAACCTAAGCATAGATTTCTGAGTATCAAAACACACTCTATTCGAACCTAATTTCAAACACCTTATGAGCATCCATTTCGACCATGAACACAAGTATTCCAAGTTTAACACAAACACAAAGATATTCGAGCAACCATGAGTACAGATCCAAACATGAACACAAACACGGAATGAACACAAAAACAGACGAGGTGTGAACTTAACACAAACATAAGGATCCGAACACAACATACCTACAATCATTCAAGCATAACTGAAACATCAAATTTTCTTTTATCCTCAATTTAATTAACACCATTTCTGCTTATGGTTCGATCAAGAGAAATAATAAAAACTCGAACACTACACTTTTTAGCAACATACACTTCTTAGTCCTGAGCCAATACTGGTTTAGACTCGAGTTCTAGTTTTTCAGTGTTAAAACTTTTTACCACACCACAACATAACAGTAATTCGACACAATCTTTTTACCACAAAACTCATATCAACAACAAGAAAGAATTGATATAACGAGTCGAGAAAATTAATCAATCACATAAAATCAAGTTTCAAAAACAATAAAAGGATTAATCTTACAAAGGAAGTCAAGTGTCGATTTACAAGAGGTACAAATTAACCCAATCCGATTTCCAAGCAATTCCACACACCCCTGCTTCCTCTCGAACCCTTCGACTGATGAGAATAATTTGTGGTGAGATGAGGATGTGTGGTTCATTGCTGGGATCCGGCGGTACAAAAAGAAGTAATAGTGGAAATGTTTTGGTTCCCTTTTGATCTCCAAGAGATAAGATTCCACCATACTCAGCTCTTCTCCCCCTCCTTCCTCGATCTCTAGGCTGTGTTGACTTATGGGGAGAAGGTTTAAGAGGCGACAAAGTCCTGGGAAGACTCAAAAGTATAAGAGTCCAGTGATTTGATGGTGATGGTGGACTGTCGATGGTGATTTCCTAGGGTATATCACCAGAAGAAGTCAAACAAACTTGTGGATTATTGTGGGGGAAATATCGAAGAAAAGAGAAGATAAGGATCACGTGTGTGTGAGTGGGTGGGTTTTAGTTGTTTTAATTGTATTTTGTATACCCCGTATTCTGTTGAGCAGAGGTGCAATCGTGGTACCCCAGTTTCACATAAATGTGAAAATCATAAATCTGGAGTCGTTTTTATAAAACTGACATAAGATAAAATTTATTGACTCTGAAAATGAATTATAGAATTACACCTTTGCTAATGTGGTGTCGGTACGCGTGTGGTGTCGTTTTTTAGCAAAAATGAGATAACCTCTCATTTTTGTTACGTTGGTGTCTGTAACTGTCAGAAATTGAAAAATTTACCATTTTCCAATAAATTCAAATAGTTTTGGTGAGCTATTGTACGTTACAGCGTGCGGGTTTGCTTCCCGTAATGGTTATGTAAACACATAAATGTTCAGTCTAACAGTTGTGTAATAATAAATTGAAATTTACTATTAATATATTAGTGGGAAAATTACCGTTTGTCACAATTACTATAGGAGTAGGACTTGCTAAGAATGAGTTTAGAACTAAAACGACTCAACAAATGCCTAAGACAACAATTCCCAAACGCCCATTTCCAAAAGGCAACTATAGCACACAACCTAATTATCAAAATGGTTGGAACCAAAACTTTCTTAGGCATTATCAAACTCCTAACTACATGCCATGGAACTCATATCCACCATTCCTATACATGAATCAAGTTAATGGGATGTTTAACCAAATTGGACCCATGAGATATTGGGGACCAAATGCTTGAGTTTTTCTATAACTTAGGTATGCTTGAAAGTCGGTTTGGAACCAGACGAGTGGATAAAAGATAGCGGTTGTTCAAGGCAAATGACGGGAAACAAGAGCCTCTTCTCAACCTACCAAGAATATGACGGAGGTAATGTTACTTTTTGTAGCAAGTTGAAAAGCAAAATCATCGGAAAAGGTACTATCTCTCATGACTCTCTCTATTGATGATGTTGCTCATGTTGATAATCTAGGATTTAACTTGCTTAGCATTATCCAACTATGCCGTAAAAAGTATAATGTCCTCTTTAGTGAAAACGAAAGTAAAATACTAAAAGACGGTATAACCATAGCTAAAGGAGTTTTGAAAAACAACGTATATGTTATGAAAATAGATAAAACATCTAAAGATAAACTTTGCCTCACCTCTCTAGATGATACCTCAACTCTTTGGCATAGACGCTTAGGCCACGCCAATAAAAGACTCATCCAATCTCTATCATCTAAAGAAGTCGTTAGAAACTTACCCAAGTTAAAATATGACCAACACTTTTGTGATGCTTGCAAAATTGGGAAACAAGTTCATAATAGCCATAAGGATAAAAATATTGTGCCTACATCTAGGTGTCTAGAACTTTTGCATATAGATTTATTTAGTCCTTCCGCTATACAAAGTTATGGAGGAAACTTCTATACTTTGGTCATAGTAGATGATTATTCAAGATACACTTGGACAAAAATTTTGAAAAGTAAAAACAAAGCTTTTGATAAATTTGAAATTCTTAGTAATAAAATTCAAAATCAACTAGGAAGTAGCATTGTGTCAATTAGAACGGATCATGGTCGTGAATTTGATAATGAAACACAATTTGGAGCTTTTTGTGATGCTAATGGCATAACACATAATTTTTCAGCTCCTCGTACTCCTCAGTCAAACGGTGTAGTAGAACGTAAAAACTGAACTCTCCAAGAGATGAGTAGAACAATGCTTAATGAACAAAACATACCACAAAAATTTTGGTGTAACGCCGTTGACACATCTACCTATATTTTAAATAGAGTTTTAATAAGACCATTTTTTAATAAAACTCCATATGAACTATATAGAGGCAAAAAGCCTACATTAGGCTACTTTAGATTTTTTTAAAGCAAGTGCTTTATTTTAAACACTAAGGATTATCTCACCAAATTTGACCAAAAGTCTTATGAAGGTGTATTCCTTGGATATTCTCAAAATAGCAAAGCTTATATTGTTTTAAACAAAGAAACCTTAATAGTCGAGGAATCGTTAAACGTAACATTTGACGAAAGTCCACCTCCCTCTAAGAGATCACCTTTGGTAGATGATGACTTAGTTGAAAGTCAACTTGTCGAAAACGAAGAGAATATAAATAATGACAAGGAAGATGAACTATTAAACAAAGAAATTGTCAATATCAAAGAACCTAAAGGTCATCCATTAGATAGTGTTATAGGAAAAATAAATGAAATAACCTTAAGATCACAAGTCCAAAAATCAAAGCTTCTTCTTTTGTTTTTTGTCAACCATTGAACCCAAAAATATAAATGAAGCTATAAAAGATGAATCTTGGGTCATTGCTATGCAAGAAGAATTATATCAATTTGTTAGAAATGATGTTTGGACATTAGTTCCTCAACCAAAAAGTCAAACGATAATTGGAACAAAATGGGTCTTTCGAAATAAAATGGATGAACATGGTGTAGTGTCTAGAAACAAAGCTAGGCTAGTAGCACAAGGTTATAATCAACAAAAAGGCATTGACTACGATGAAACTTTTGCTCTGGTTGCTAGGCTCGAGTCTATTAGAATTTTACTTGCATATGCATGTGCACATGATTTCAAACTTTTCCTAATGGATGTCAAAAGTGCATTTTTAAATGGATTTATAAATGAAGAAGTGTATGTCGCTCAAACTTCGGGTTTCACCGATTTTGAAAAACCAAATCATGTTTACAAACTTAAAAAGGCTTTATACGGACTTAAGCAAGCACCAAAAGCTTGGTATGATCGACTTAAAACATTCTTAGTTGACCATAAGTACACCATGGGTTTAGTAGATAACACTCTCTTCACCAAAAAAAAAGACTCACATATTATCATTGTCCAAATATATGTGGATGACATCATATTCAGATCAACTTGTCAAGAGTTATGTGATGATTTCTCAAAAATTATGCATGACGAGTTTGAGATGAGTATGATGGGAGAACTAAACTTTTTCTTGGGTCTTTAAATAAAACAATTAGAATATGGGATATTCTTTAATCAATCTAAATACATTAAAGACATGCTTAGGAAATTTGGTCTTGAAGACTCTAAACCTATTAAAACGCCTATATCCTCGGAAACCAAACTCACCAAGGATGAAGAAGGTGAATCCGTAGATAACACTAAATATAGAGGAATGATTGGTAGTCTATTCTATCTCACGGCTAGTAGACCCGACATTATGTTTAGTGTTTTTCTATGTGCTCGCTTTCAAGAAGATCCAAAAACATCACATCTTGAAGCCGTAAAACAAATTTTTAGATATATAAAAGGTACTACACATCTAGGATTATGGTATCCCAAAGGAACGGGAGTAGAAACCATAGTGTATGCCGACTCGGACCATGCCGGTGACTATGTTGATAGAAAAAACACAAGTGGCATTTGTACTTTTGTTGGACATTGTCTTACCTCATGGTTCTCTAAGAAACAAACGGCTCTCGCTATCTCAACAACCGAAGCCGAATATGTATCAGCCGGAAAAGCATGTCAACAAGCTCTTTGGATGAAGCAAGCTCTTGTCGACTACGAAATTCAACTTAACGACATTTCTATTCTTTGCGACAACAAATGAGCCATCGATCTCAGTAAAAATCCAGTTCAACATGCTCAAGCCAAACACATTGAAATCCGTCATCACTTTCTTCATGACAATATTCAAAAAGGAAACATCTCAATCGAGAAAGTATCCTCAGAAGACAACATTGCCGATATCCTTACAAAACACCTTAAGCGTGAACCATTTAATCTTTTTAGACTTGGATTAGGACTAATGGAACCAAATTTGTAGTTAAAATCTTAGCTTAAACCTTAGCTTGACCAAACACGACAAAACTGACCAAAACCAAAACTGGTCCCAAGGAACCCTTCGACAACAAGGACGGAACCAAATATTTGGTTCCGCCCCATCCGTGGTGTAAAACCCAAAATTTCAAAACATGCAAAATGACCAAAATACCCTTGTAACTTAAATTTCAATTAATAAGTAAATAAAACACCAAATAAATCCCAAACTCTTGGGAATGAGCAACATATGAAGTAAGATAATTTTTGTCACAACATTTTAATATTTTACATGTCATAAAAATTGCTTGTCGCACATGAAAAGATTATGTAAGCCGAATAATACATATAACTATACTTTTATATTTTATAAATTAATTTAAATGTTTTAAATTAAGATAAGCATCACACTAAATAAGGAAATGGTACAAAAATTAGGGAAATTGATTTCCCCATAATTTTAGGCCGAAAATTATGTTATCTTCCCCTCCCCCCCCCCCCCCTTCACACGGTTTGATATATTTCCCATTTATAAAACATTTAAACACCTAAAAACAAACCTAAACTCTCCACAACACCATACGAATTTTTGGGGGCTTCCACATATTTTTCCTGAGTTCCTTGGTGCTAGAGGAAGTGTAGAAAAATAGGGGTTCGATTTTTGAAGGCTTGGTTCACTCGGTTTTAGTTTTGTTCGATTTCAATGCTTGCCGAGAGGTATTAATTCTCCACCCTTATTCGATCATTCTAAAAGCTAATTGGTATTTTTATAACTCTTCTTACATCATATATGATCCATATAAAATACCTATAACGATCCATGCATGCTACTCAAGTCGTTTGAATTAAAATACGATTTTAAACCCTAAAAACCAAATAAATGGTGAATCGGTTTTTATGAATTTTGTGTCCTTCAAGCATATTTTTCTCAGGTCCTATTCGTGCTATATAACACTAGAAAAATGATCGTTGTAATTTTCGAAGCTTAAATCATCCTTGGTGAGTTTTTGTTGAAACCGGGTTAAAAAGAAAAAGAAGGAAAAAAATAAAAATCAACTCGTATGAAACTAGGGTTAGGTTTTTGTTGATGAATCTGATGAATTAATGTGTTTTTAAGGTTGTGTTAATGATTGAAAATGATTGGGAAAATTAGGGTTAGGATTTGTACACTTTTTGTTAATACCGATTGAGAAAGAAAATGTTTAGGGTGTGTTTTGTAATTTATTAAACATGGAGGTTATTTTTGTAAGATGATTTAGATCAGGGATGATTCGAAAAAAATATAAAATGGGGGTGTTATGTGTAAAAATTGTAACAAAAAGGTTTTATTGGTAAATTATTATTCGAATTGTAATTTTTATAATTTAAGGGACTTGTTTTGTAAATTATGTAAAGTTGAGGATATTTTCGTACCAATATTAATGTAATGGGTATATTGTGTAATTTTTGAAAATTAGGGGCTTAATGTGTAAATATGAATATTGTAAGGTTTAAATTGTAATTTAACTAACTAAAGGGTATAAATTATAAATTGTTAAAGTTGAAGTGTTAAAATTGTAATTATGGATAATTTATGAATTAAAATGAGTAACTTGTGATATTTTCATTTTAGACCTTTGACCTTGGTGTATTAACATTTAAAACCCTAAAATATGGAAACTCGTCATAAATAACCCTAGACTTTTATAACTTGCTAAAATAAACTCTATTTCCATAATAATACTCAATTAATGACTTAACCTAAATTATATTATTTAAATCTTTCTAATTATAGAAATCTGCTAATTATGGGAACTTACTAAATATGGAAACTTACTAATTCGGGAAACCTGCTAAAAATAGAAAGTTACTAAATATGGAAAGTTGCTATTTTTGGAAAGTTACTAAATATGGAAAGTTGCTATTTTTGGGAAGTTACCTAAGAAGGAAAGTTACTAAAAATGGAAAGCCGACTAAAATAAGTAGTCTGAATTAAATAAGCTATTAATAAGACAGTCATGAATTCGTGTAGATTCGCTGAAGATGGAGTTGACTTCCGATTTTTATATTTCTAGTTGTGTTTTCACTTGCGGTATAAGGTACAGATATTCTGACCTTCTCACAGGTTTCTCATGAACTCTCTCTCTCGCTCTCTTGTTATCTTGATTCCTTGAACCTTGCTATGTTCCCCTTGATTTGTGAACCCTGCTATGATCCCCTTGATAAATTGAACCTTGCTATGTTTCTTTTGATACTTGATATAAACCGTTCATCACCTTGTAACATGAATATTTAAAACCCTTGGATACCTTGAAGGTTCATAGGATATTATAACCGAATGTGAAAACTTTTCTTAATTACATATGAAAGTATTTTGAGGAAAACTACTTTTAAAGACTTTCTTTATGAAAACTGTTTTTAAAGATCACTTTTATGAAAGCCATTATTAAAGGATTACTTTTTAACAATTGACATGAACATTTAATATAAACCATTAAATTGAACTTTTGTTATGAACCTTTGAATAAATTGATATGAACCTTCTGATTTGAACCTTTGCTTTAACCCTTGCATTGATCTCCTGTCTTGAACCTTGATATGAAACTTGATATGATACGCTTGATATGAAACTTGACTTGAACCACTTGAAATGGAAACTTGACTTGAACCGCTTGATATGAAACTTGAACTTGAACTTGGACACTTGATACTTGACCTTGACCCACAGTTTGAGACTACGAGCCACCCACTAGGCATGAGGGTTTCATGTCCCTGTCATTGATGCACCGATGGCTTGACTCTAGGGCAGGAGAGTGATGACCTGTCCCGTCCCTGACTTGACTTGACTTGTTACGTAGAGGTAGACCTTGGCCACCTGGGGCGTATGGATGCATCCTAGACTTGTTTCTGTATTCTGTTTCTGTATATGATATATTACTTGTTACACTTGGTGACTGATGTTGTGTGCGATACACGTCTTTCACATCCTGGGAGCTCATGACTCCAACCCTTGGAGGTATCCCCTTACCCTGTACTTGGTATGCTGAGGTCTCCCCTCCATACACCCTGATATTTGATATGATTCTGTTTCTGGGCTCGTAGTGGATTTCTGTTTTCCTTTACATTTATCTTTATTATTCCTTAACTCTTGATATATCTGCATGACCTTTATTTCATTTACCTTTCACTATTCTTTACTGCTGCTTGTTATCGTTATATCTGTTCACTGAGCTCTCGTAGCTCAGCCGCATTTCTTTTCCTGCGGCAGGTTTTAGTAGGAAGCTGGGTATGAGTGGAGAGTATCTTGGACTTAGAAGGCTATACCTTGATAGATATTTTGGATTAGAGATGACTAGAAGAGATTTTTCTAGACTTAGTACTTATTGTAATTCTCATTGTAACCTTGTATTTTCAGATTTTCCCTTTTAATCACTGAAATTCATTTTGTATTAATTAGTCATATGCTTGTGTTTGATTATGATATTAAACCATTGTTGTGACATCTCTACCCTTGTCGGGTCGGGGTGTTACACGTGGGTTCCTGGGCCAGTTTTTGAATATATTAAACAAACACTCCTTTCTCATACCCAAAACACACAAACAACTCAAACTCATCCCATAACACATCACTCTCAAAATTAAGGCATCTTCTTCAACCAATTTGTTCTCCAATCAACACTGTAAGTTTTCTAACTACATTTACACTCCTGATCCTGAGTCTAGGGCTTCTATTTTTTGCACAAAACCAAAACTCGGGGATTATGCATCTTTTTGATAAATCATGAAGTACACTTATTAAATTCCATAACTAATCATGTTTCCCTTAGTTAGGAATTGCATCTTGTAAGACATTATCATAATTTACTAAAAGCCCCATGTCAAATTTTTGTAAAAAGATTCTCACAATTAGGACAATTAATTTTTCACATTGTTCATACAAATAAAAATGTTATGTTTAAAACATCATTTGCATAATGTCTCTTGAATACTAAAGGAAGTACATAACTAATATGTATTTACGAGTACATTCAATCGAAGCTACATTAAATTAAAAGTGTTTGTGTTACCTCTCGTTTTGTTACAAAATTTGCTAAAAGAAATTATTTTTATGCATTAAAAGGAGTCGAGATAACCGCACCTCCACATTGTTCTCATATAGGCACACACAAGAACATTATATCTAAATTCTTGTTAGGTTCGACTAAATTATGTAATTTTTGTATCTAGGATCAATCATGCCTCCCGCAACTTTCTATGACCACAAAGACACTCTAAACTACCTTCCCAAACATCACAAAACTAAGGGTCTTACTCCGGCTCAAGTCAAAATCTTTAAGGCTCTAGAAAAATGTTACGTTCATGAGGGTAGAACCATTGACCCATCCTTTCTAGAAGGCACAAACATTCGTCAAGAACTTGCAACCATTCGCTTTGATGGTCTCTTAGACATCAACGAACAAATTTGTCCTAGATTTGTCTTAGAATTCTATGCTAGTGTAATTCTCACAACCAATGATTATGGTCTCATGTCAATTCAATTCAAAGTAAACCAAAATGACTTCAACATACCTCTCAATCAATTTGCGGAAGTCCTTGGAATTCCATGTGAAGGTACATGCCTTTACTCGGATAAATGGTCCCTATCAATCCTTGACTCAATCGTTGATCGTATGCCTCCATACGATACTCCTCTAGTTGCCAAAGAAATAATCCGAGAACATCTTTTCCTTACAAGAACTTCAAACACGAGAACAACCCGCACGGGTAATGAAATCAACCGAGACCCATTTAGCATGGAACTCAATGAACTCAAGCCTCAGTTCAAAAAATGGGAAGAAATCCTTAGGGCTAATGTCTTGTGTACCATAGGTAATCGTGATCACATCAATGCTTGTCTTTGTTACATGCTTTATAGCTTGTCAACCCACCAACCTTTCAACTTAGCCTATTATGTTGCCAAAAGGATGGCTGACATACCCATGCTAGGAACCACCGCTCTTCCCTACGGGATGCTTCTCACCCGTCTCTTTAGAGCCTTTGCACCCATTTCACCCAATGCTAAAGGGTTTTATCCTGACTACTCTCTTGTTGATCACATCTTTGTGCCATTAAGTGATAATAGAGTAGCAAAGACTCAAAGAAAATGTCCTCATCCTCCAACTTCCTTATCATCATCATCATCATCATCATCATCATCATCATCATCAATGAGCGAGGATGATGGACTTCCCAACTCTAGGCTTCCTCCTCTTGACTACTTCCAATAACTTCCGGTCATTGAAAATCCATCGGAAGAATTCAAGCAGACAAAAGGAATGTTCAAGTGCATTGGAAGATTCCTCACCAAGATCAACAAGAAATTGGATAGGCAATGAGAGGCTTTATGAGCGTTTGGTACATTTACTTTAAAACAATGATGTATTGTGTATTTGTTGTTTTTTAGGATGATAATTTAACTTTGAATGTTTATGTGTACTAACCGTATCTTGCAGGAAGATAACATCTTGATGTTATCATTTTCCATTTGTTTTTCACATTATTAGTGAAATTTTTAGCCCCTGCTTGATCTATATTAGTACGTGTGTTAATACCTGTTTTATTGTTATTTTCCTATCACAACTAATTAATTACATATGTTTTAGGAAAATTTACGGGATTTGAACGGGGTTCGGGGGTTCAAAATTTCCCTCTGTTAAGGATTTTGGCATGGCGGATCAGACGGAACCAAAAGTAGGGTTCCGTCTGTCCAAAATTTTGGTTCCACCAAAATTAGCCTGACGGATCAGGCGGAACCAAATTCATGGTTCCGCCTGTGTTGTCGATTGGTTCCGCATTCCAACAGTAACTATTTTTTAAATTTTCAAATTTCCGTTTAATCCCGCACTCTAGATCACTCATTTTTGTTACTAGGATACTTTTCACTGATATTCACTCACATTAAGATAATCTTAGTTCACTTAAACCAATAGGAAAACCATTTCCCACCAAAATTTGAAATTTCTCAAAACCACCTCAAGGAATCTGTCTCCATAAAGGAGGGAACCCTTAATTTGGTTCCTTGCTATCCGTGGGTGTCTGACATGAAAGATCTTGTGATGATTGCAACTCATTTACTGCATATCTCACTTATATCACTCAACACCCTTCCGTTGGATTAACTTTGGTGATTAGACATCCTTCTCTACCACTTCCAAATCATTAGAAACCTCCATTTTTGTATGGATTAACATCAAATCCAAACACACTCTTCCATGAATCTTGAATTCTATAGATTAGCATCTCTAGGATGATCATTCCTCACACCTTCACCACCATTTCCTGTGAATTTTTGCATATCTCAAGCATTTTTCACAATGACAAAATCAACCAACTCTTCACCACCCTCAAGACCACCTAGAAGAACCGCAAGGATATGTGTAAAACCTTGTTGTTTTGTCAACCTAAACTCATCATCATCAGACTCTTCACCACTCAACATCTCATCTCCTATCCATGATGAAAACTTCCTAACTTTGACCACTCCAACACCTTCACCTATCATCGTAACAACACCACCACCAACAAAGACACCGGTAGCCACCACACTACCTCCCGCTCCATCTCAAATACCCAAATCACCATCACCTCCCAAGTCTCCAAAACTTAAACCCATAGAACTCTTTGCTACACCACCAACCTCACCACATCCATTTTTGGACAACTTCGAGGACTTAGCACCAAGATCAACAAATCCACCACCTCTTCCGTCTTTTGCTTCCATTGAGCGTATCGCTCATGAACAACCACGGGCATCTTTTATGCCCAATGAGCCTTTTAATTATGAACCATCTCAACCTCAACCTCTACTTTTTCATCCCATTTATAGGGAAATCCATGGCCCACTCTATGGAGACCAAGCTCCACCACCTCAACAACCTCAACCCTTTTCACCTAATCTTAGGAACATTGATGAGTCCATGTGGATTGATCCTCCACAAACTCAAGAAGAAATCAATGATGAACTAGACCACCTCTATGCCTTCTCCAACATGGTGGATTCTCACCTCCATGAAGCTATGCAACTACAAACCACCATGCTTTCTTCAATCATAGCTCCACCAAATCCCAACCACCAATCAACAAATGTTCCACCACCACCACCACCAACAAATGAACCTAGTCTACCACTAAACTTCCCTCGCCATGGTTGCTCCATGTGTGAAAGAACCGCTCATCTTAGCGAAAGAACCAAAATAATGGTTCATGAACTCCAAAACGAGATGAGGTTCATTCAAAATCACATCCTCGAGCGTCTTAACGCTCTTTCTCATCCTCCACAACAGATGATCATATTAGGAGCTTCACATCTTAGGACTTTGTTTTTCTATTTTTCTTAGGATTTTTTATTTCCATGTTACTTTTATTTTTTTCATTTTCCTTTTCTAGATATAGGACTTTTATTCATTTTTGTCCCATCATTTTGACTTTTTTCAAAATGAATTTTACTTAAATGAATGTTGTTCGATTATTTGTGTGTTGGTTGTGATATTTATTATGTGTTGATTGTGTTACACATTATATATGGTTAGTTTGGTTTATTTATCACTAACCTTTGTTTTGTAGCACTCAAAATCCATGCATCTTATACTTGGCACCCTAACTAGGGGGAGTACTGACCAAGGGGGAGCTAATCAAGCTCGGGTTTGCACTACATTCCGCTACGCCTTTCTTCTTTTTGTTTCGACAAAAAGGGGGAGAAAATATTAAACTCAAAACTCACACATTTTATACAATTTAATATTCTAAATTGATTTAAAAGTTGCATAAAACTATTTTAATCTATATTTTTAAAGACTTGCACTTTATTTATCTCATTGCTTAAAAATAAACTTTATGTTTTGTCCTCAACAAAAAGGTGGAGATTGTTAATACAAATATCGTCTAAAAAACGTTATTTATATTTTACGATCTTTGCTATATTTTGTTAACGAAAATTATAAACTTGATTTTTAGCAAAACATAAATATAGTTAAGTCTTTTACATATATAGTCACATGTCTTTCATAAACACAAAGTTAAAACATCACCTAACTAGTATATACATTTTACAAGTTCACTTTCATATTCATAGTTATTCTAAAATTGGAAATGTACTATGACATCATGGCATGCATCATCTTTGAGATCTTTGGAAGATTTGAAGATCATTGGAAGATATCATGAATATATTGTTTAGATCATTACTTAATGAATCCTTGGAAAGATATGAAAATATTTTGGTTAGATTTGATAAAGATTTTGGAGATTTTCTGTCAGGTCCCCGCGGAACCAAACAGGTACACGGACGGAACCATTTATTTGGCTTCGTCCCATCCGTGACTTGCTGAGGCTTTTTGCCTATAAATAGCAAGCCACTCCATGTTGTTTCATCATCACTTACAAGCATAAACAACATCATATATTCTTTCATTCATATCTAACTCAATCATATTTTGTTTTAGTGAACATCTTTGTAGCAAGAAGATCATAGCATTACAAGCTTCAACTAAGCGTTGCAAGGCTTGTTAGTTTGTCACTGTGTGAATTGTTGTTGTTCATACACAATTGTTTATACCAAACAATCATAAATCCCCTGTAGTGATCGGTTAGTATTTTAGTCCTCAAAATACATAGTGTGACGGGAGTGGTTGTACCCTTGTAAAAGAACTCGGCATCTAGCTTTGTGTCAGAAATATTGTGTAAGCGACGTGTAAAGGTTTTCTCTGCTGGTTAAAGGAGCTTGTTGATTAGTGAAGAAAAACTCTCGAGTTGGAAACTCGGGGAGTGGGGTAGGGCAAGGAAAAATAGTCCTTGTAGACCGAACCACTATAAACAATCGTGTTGTGGTTTGATCATTTCTTTCTTTACTTGCATATTGTTTATTGTTTGTTATTTACATTAGTTGAATTCACACGAAGTACTCAAATCAAATAATTTTTAAAACGATAAAACTATTCAACCCCCCTTCTAGTTTTCCACAAAGGTTTCTTAGTAATTTTGGTCAACATGCAAGTCTTACACTTTTCAGTGTCCATGTCAAATGTTGGGATTAACCCATCCTTAGACATATCTTGCATCCTTTTATAGTGTACATGGCCAAGTCTAGCATGCCAAAGGGTAGAGTCGTTCACTTTAAAGGTTGACATAAAGGCTGAAGTAACAATATCATTAACAATATTAAGCCTGAACATTTGATTACACAAATAGCCAAAACCAATAAACACACCATGTTTAGACAATATAAATTTATCATATTGAATAACTTGTTTATATACATGATTATTCAAAACACTACTTGAAACCAAGTTGTTCCTTATATTTGGAACATGAATAACATTAAACAAAGTTACAATCTTTCCAGAACTAAAACTAAGATCTACACAACCACGTCCATGCACCAGGTTGTTGACTCATTTCCCATGTGAAGAATAGAACCATCATTCAGTGACTCGTAAGTCTTGAACCAGCGTCTATCTTTGCACACATGAACAGTTGCTCCAGAGTCAACCCACCATGCAACATCATCATCCTGCACATAGTTAGATTCAGATACATATGTAACATAATAAATCTGAAAAGATTTATTAAGCATATTCTGACCTTTTAGTGAGTTGCTAGAACCAATCCCTTTTAATGTGACCGGTTTTGCCACATTTCGAACAAGTAGGTGTTGCCTTCTTGTTAGGGTCAGCCCTTGTGTTATCATGATGTTTACGTTTGCCCTTGTTGTCATTGTACCTGGTGGAGTTGTTATGTTCCACCATATTGACAACAGATGCACCAGCAACATTGTTGCTCTTTGGCTTGTCATTATCCTGCGCCCTGAGGGATTCCTCAATACGCAGATGACTGCCCAACTGAACAAGAGTCAGTTCTTCCTTCTTATGCTTCAAGGTATGCTTGAAATCTTTCCAGGAAGGAGGTAGTTTGTCAATGATACAAGAGACTGAAATAGCCTCATCCATGTTCATTTTGTGTTGTGTAAATCTTCCAAGTATACCAAGAAGTTCATTGTATTCTTCCATAACTGGTCTTGAATCAGTCATTTTGTAATTTGTGAAATTACTTACAAGGAACTTCTTACTTGATGCATCCTCAGCCATATATTTGGCATCCAAGGAATCGTATAGTTCTTTGAAAGATTCAACATTCTGGTAAATATCAAAGAGAGAATCGGATATACCATTGAGGATTAATCCTCTACAAATGTAATCATCATTCTCCCATTTGCTTCTCTTCCTCATCTATTCCACAGTAGCATCATCCCCATCATCTGGAATTAGTGTGCTCAGAACATACACCACACTCATGCTAGACAACAGGAAATGCATCTTCTTTTGCCATCTTCTGAAATCCACCCCTTCAAACTTGTCAAGCTTGGCAAAGTTTGAAGCCATGTGTTTCATAGCAGCAGCAGCCATTGATTGTTGGTGGTTATGAGCCCAGAACAGGGTGAAGATAATCAATAGCCTAACTAATTACCAATGAATGGTTACCGGATATCACTTGGAATCGTGTAATCACTTTTCAAAGTAAACTATTCGACCCTAATGCCTGGGTATCACGAATATCTACTTGGGATAAGACCAAATGTATGTTATTGATTTAGGCACAAATCAATAACGCTAGCGCATCCAAGTGTTTATGGTTTCTGTGTCTCTTCATGCAGTAGTGTTGATCTCTATTTATATTAGAGATTACTCAAACCTAGTCAATGGATTTATGTGTGATTAACGGCCTATTAATCACTACATAATTGCCTACATAATTCTAGGTATAAGTGGTTACACGACCAATTAAACGTGGTCATTAATGCAGATATAACTGCCATTTGAATAGGTCAAAACCGTTACAAGTTAACTTCCAGCTGAGTCACGGTTCATCAATCAGAAACACTCATCAGTATGTTGCTGATGGTTTCAGTCTCTAATGGATACCACTCGCTGATGAGCATTCATTCTCTGATGAGAATTGCTCTGAGATGAGATAACTCGCTGAAGGACTGAACCTTCTGATGAGATACTCCCTGATGAGTACATCAGAAACATAAAACCACTTATCAGATTCATGGTAGTCAGGGACCTGATGGATGTATACTCCGTACCTTGAAACCCATTACCAGGTATGAACTGAATCCTCAAGTGCACTAAATTTTCCAACAATTAAAAGACGTTTAACAACAGTCATAGTAAAGGATGGTTGACAAGTTTAACAACTAACAATTTAACTAATTGTCCACATTTGTCTTTTTATTAACAGCAAAGAAATTTCATAAATGAAAACTGGCAGGAAGCTAGAATAACAACTTACAGAAGAGACAACCGACAATCAACTTTGTGGAAAACTAGAAGGGGGGTTGAATAGTTTTTACCGTTTTTATATTTAATTCGCTTTGAGACTTAACGTGATTTCAAGTTAATGCATACAAATAAACAATATAAGTAATGCAAGTAAGGAAAAGAACAATCAAACCAAAACACGAAGATTTATAGTGGGTCGGCTACAAGGACTCTCTTCCTTGCCCTACTCCACTCCTCGAGCCTCTAACTCAAGAGTTTTTCTTCACTGAGAAACAAGCTCCTTTCTCGGCGGAGAAAACCTTTACATACGTCGCTTACACCTTTTTTCAGTGTAAAGCTAAATACCGGGTTCTAGCTCAAGGTAGAACCAACCTGACGTCGCCTATACAATTTTCGACACTAAGCTAGATGTAGAGTTCTTTACAAGGGTTCAACCACTCCCGACACTCTATGTGTTTTGAGGACTAAAACACTAACCGATCACTACTGAATGAATGGTATAACAATGATGTGTGAACTAGTAACAAATCACACAGTAACTATACTAACAGGATTGCAACAGTTTTGTTGATCCTTGATGCTTGATCTCTTTGCTACAAAAGAAAGATCACTAAGAATGAAATGAAAGAATGAATGGGTTAGTATTGTATAAATGAATGAATATGTAATTTAAGCTATATGAGTATTAAGAGTGCTTGAATGATCAGCTTGCTATTTATAGGCAAAACTGACCAGACAACCCGCGGATCCGGCGGACCCAAATTATGGGTTTCGCCCTTGTACTGGTTTGGTTTCGCGGGAACATGCCAGCTAAGAAAAGCTAAGAACTTCACAACTCTTTCCATATCATGTCAAGATCTTACAAAGTCAACTCCTTTGTGTCAAAATCTTTCCAAAATATATTGTAAAGTCAAATAAGCTAACTAAATTATGCATGCCATGATGTCATGTATATTTCTATTTTTAAGAAATAAAAATAAACATGTAAATGTATATATGTATTCAATGTGTAATTCCTAGTGATCATGTGATATGTAAATGTGTTTTAAAAAGCTTGTTACTAAAATGTAAAAGACTTTAACCTATATTTATGCTTTGCGAAAGATAAACATTATAATTGTAATTAACAAAATAAAGCAAAGATCGTAAAATATAAATAACCTCTTTAGGACGATATTTATATTAACAATCTCCCCCTTTTTGTTGATGACAAAACATAAAGTTTATTTTTAAGCAATGGAATAAGTAAAGTGAAAATCTTTTAAAATTATAGATTAAGTTAGTTTTATGCAAGTTTTGAAAACTATTTTAAGCATAAAAACATGTACTGTGATGTAAACAGTGATGTATGAACTTAATCCTATCTCCCCCTTTTTGTCGAAACAAAAAGAAGAAATGCATAGCGGAATGTAGTGAACGGTTCTTGGTGATTACTCCGCCTAATTTGGAGTACCAAGAATGATTCAATGATTTTGAGAACTTAAAGCTCCCCTTTGGGTAATACTCCCCCTAATGGGAATTCCAAGTTCATGATGCATGAATGATCCTACAAAACAAACGTTAGTGTATGATATGCTCCCCCTTGATCAATACTCCCCGTTACTCGAGTACCGACGTATATGATTCAAGGATTATGAATGCTTCAAAACAAAAGATTAGTACATGATATTCTCCCCCTCGATCAATACTCCCCATTGCTAGGGTACCAACGTATATGATTCAAGGATGAGAAAAGTTACAAAACAAGGTTTAGTTGTATATGAATCAATCCAACCAAGTAGCATAATGCAAATGTAAAGGTTCAACCAAGCAATGTAGTTTAACCCATTTGACAAAAAAAGTCAACTAACTAAAATTGTTCAAACCAATCACAAAGTTCAAACAAAGTTAATACTATAACCAACTATATTATGTTAGTAAACCAACCAAGATATAATGCATATATAGTGATCACCTACAAGCATAAATGTAACATTCTTCCATTTGAAAATTGTTTGTGACAAAAGTCACAAAACACGAAATTACATCATAAAAAAAACAAAGTCCTAAAAAAATTCTAAAAAGTCCTAATAAATCCTTTAAAAGGAAACTAAGGAGAGACTTATATTGTGGAGGATGCGAAAGCGCATTAAGGCGCTCGAGAATGTGGTTCAAAATGAATCGCATTTCATTTTTCAATTCAAGAACCGAGATGTTGGTTCATTAAACCAAATGGGCGATCCTCTCGCACATGATACAATCATGCCTAAGAGGTGGAAGGGTTGGTTCATGAGTTGGTGGAGGTGATGGTTGGTTGTTTGATGGTGGAGGTGGTGGAATGTAGTTTGGAGACATAATGGAGGCCATCAAAGTGGATTACAAGTCCATTTCCTCATGGAGGTGGGAATCCACCATATTTGAGAAAGCATAGAGGCGGTCTAACTCCTCGTTGATTTCTTGTTGTGATTGGGGTTGGTTGTTCCACATTGCCTCATCAATGGGATTGAGTGTGGATGTTGGTGAGGGTCGTTAAGGTTGTGGTTGTGGTGGCTCTTGGTCACGGTAGAGAGGATCGTGGATATCCCGATAAATGGGATGGAAGCGGAGAGGTTCTTGACCTTCAAAGGTCATAGGAGTAGGATTGGTGGACCTTGGTGGAAGGTCTTCCAAAGTGTCAAGATATGGGTGTGGTGAGGTTGGAGGAATAGAAATTACTCCATTGGTTGTAGTTTGGGTGAGTGTGATGGTGATGATGATCTAGCAGGTTGTGATAGAGCGGGTGGTGGTGTGGTAGCTACAGGAGTGATTGTTGGTGGTGGAGTATAGATGACTACATTTGGTGGTGTTGGAGTGGAGAGGTTGAGAAAATTCTCATTGGCTATGGGTGAGGAGATGTTGAGAGGTGATGACTCCTCTGATGAAGATGCCAAGTTTACAAAGCAACACTGTCTGACACTTATGCGAGCAGTTCTATGTGGTGGTCTGTTGGTGGAAGAGTTGTTGGATTTTGTCATGGTTAAATTTAGAAGGTTTTCTAACAAGTACAGGAATGATGCTTAGAGTTGATGGTGAAAGTGTGAGTTTTGATTAACTAAAGGTTCCAATTTGTAGGCATGAAGGATTATGGAAAATGGTGTTTAGATTTGATGTTGATCCATTGAAGTATTGAGGTTCCTAATGATTTGGAACAAAAAATTATGCTAGTCACATCATCTAAGTCAACCCATAGAGGTGAACTTGAGTAAAAGGTTGAAGATATGCAGTTAATGCAAGGTTTGATTAGGAAATCTATTGATGTGATGTTTCCATGGATTGCAAGGAACCAAATTGAGGATTCCTTGCTTGTTACAGAAAGGTAACTTGCAAGAAAATTTGAATTTTCAAATTTTGGTGGGAAAAGGATTTCTTATTGTTCTAAGTGTTCCTAAATCATCCTAATGTGCCTAATGATTAGTAGAATAATCCTAATAACTAGAATCAACAATCTAAGGAGCGGGATTAGTTGGGAAATTTGAAAAAGTTACTGTTGGAGGGGCAGATCCAAACGATAACAAGTACGGAACCCAAAATTTGGTTCCGCAGAATGAAATTTGGCGGAGCCAAATAATTCAACAGACGGAACCCATAACTTGGGTCCGCCATATCCGCCGAATGAATTTTCTTAACAGAGAGCTTACGAAACTACCCAAAACCCGTTGAAATCCTGAAATTTTTTCTAAATCCTATGTAATTAATTAGTTATGATTGATTAAGCACAAAAACACAGGTTCTAACACATGTGAATATAGAAATCAATCCGATGGTATTAAACTTACCATAAAAGAGAGTTAAGCCAAACGATGGCTTAAGCATGAAAATTCGATAGCATCACGTGTTATCGTCCTGCAAAGTTATGTTAGTTCACATAAATGTATCACATCAACATAATATTCTAAGAACAAAAGAATTCAACACATCATTGTTTTGAAATTGTCTTATACCAAACATTCCCTAACCCTCACTTCTTGTTGAGCTTTTTGTTGAGCTTCATGATCCACCGTCCAAGATTCTTCATCATTCTTTAGTTTGACGAAACTCCTCAGATTGGTTGTCGATGGGTGGTAGTTGACTCATATACTCGGGTGGAGGAATCCTAGAATTTGGCAAACCATCATCCTCGCTAACCGATGATGATGATGATGATGATGATGATGATGATGATGAGGTGGGAGGATGAGCTCGTTTTCCTCTTGCTATGGCTACCCTATGATCACTAAGTGGAACAAAGGTGTGGTCAATCTCGGTGTAGTCGGAAACAAAACCTCTAGCGTTTCTAGGAATGGGTGCAAAAGCTCTATAAAGACAGGTGAGAAGCATCCCGTAAGGCATTGCGGTGGTTCCTAAAACTGGAATATCGGCCATTCTTTTGGCAATATAATAGGCGAGGTTGAATGGTTGGTGGTTTGACACACAATAGAGCATGTAGCAAAGGCTTGCGTTGACATGGTCTCTATTTCCTATGGTGCTAATGATGTTGGCCCTAAGAACTTTTTCTAGCTTCTTGAAATGGGGCTTAAGTTCGTTTAGCTCCATGCCAAACGGATAGTGATCAACCTCTCTACCTCTACTAGTCCTAGTGTGGACTGTCCTAGGTACAAAAAGATGAGCATGGATGTCTTCTTTTAGGGTTAAAGTTGTGTCGTATGGTGCTGTACGATCAAGGTTTGAATCGATGATGGGCAATGACCATTTTCCGAATAAAAACAAGTTCCTTGATTTGGAACACCTAAGACTTCTCCAAATTGGTCTAGAAGGATGTTGAATTGATTTTGGTTTACTTTGAAATGGATGTTCATGTAACCATAGTCATTTGTGCTAAGACCTACACTCGCATAGAATTCTAGTATGAATCTAGGGATTATGGGTTCATCGATATCTAGGAGACAATCGAATTGGATTGCGGCAAGTTGTTCTCTAAGAATGGTTCCTTCTAGGAATGAGGGATCTATGGTTCTACCCTCATGTACATAGCGTTTTTCTAAAGCTTTAAAGATGTTAACTTGGTCCTCGGTGAGTCCTTTGGTTTTATGGTGTGGAGGTAGGTATTTGACGGTTGCTTTGTGGTCATGATAAGTTGCGGGAGGCATGATTATCCTAGACACGAAAATTACATAGTTTAGTTAAAACTATCTAAAATACGTATACATATTTCTAGTGTGTGCCTATGTGGGGACAATGTGGAGGTGCGGTTATCTCGACTCCTTTTGATGCATGAAAATTTTGTTAATGCAGGTTTTATAAAAAAAAATTAGAGATAGCCCAAACGCTCCTACTTCAATGTATCTACGATTGAATGTACCCGAAAATACATATAAGTTATGTATTTTCTTTAGCATTCAAGAGACATTAGGCAAGTGGAGTTTAAAACATAACGTTTTTGTATTTGTATGAATCAATGTTCAAAAACCGTTTTTCCTAGTCGTGAGAAGATTTTGATAAAAATTTCTCATGGGGTTTTTGATGAATTATGATAATGCCTAATGATATGCAATTTCTAACTAAGGAAAACATGATTTGTTATGCAATTTAGTAAATATGCTTCATAATTTTACTAAAAATATGCATAAACCCCAAGTTTTGATTTTGTGCATGAAATAGAAATCCTAGACTCTGATCAGGAATGTGAATGTTACTAGGATACTTACAGAGATGATTAGAGCACAAATTGGTGGAAGGAGATGACCTAAATTGTGAGTTTTGATGATTTTGAGTCGAGTTCCAGTAGGTGATATGTTTTTGGGAGTTGTGATGCACAGTACGGGGTGTTTGTTTAATATACTAGAAAAACTAGCTCGGAGACTCACGGATTCGGCGGAACCAAAACAAGGGGTCCGTCCTTGTTGTCGTTTGGTTCCGCAGGATCAGACTCAATTTTTGGTTATTGTTGCGTTTGGTTAGTCTAAGGTTTAAGCTAAGGTTCTAACTACACATTTGGTTCCATTAACCCTAAACCAAGCCTAAGGAAGTTAAATGGTGCTCTCTTAAGAGGTTTAGTGAGAATGTCGGCAATGTTGTCCTCTGAGGATACTTTCTCGATTGAGATGTTTCCCTTCTGAACATTGTCGCGTAGGAAATGATGACGTATTTCTATGTGTTTGGTTCTAGCGTCTTGGACTAGATTTTTGCTAAGGTCAATGGCTCCATTGTTGTCGCATAGAATGGGAATGTCGTTGAGTTCGATTTCATAGTCGAAGAGAGCTTGTTTCATCCACAGTGCTTGTTGACACGCCTTTCCTGCAGACACGTACTCGGCTTCAGTTGTTGATATAGCTGGGGCCGTTTGTTTCTTGGCAAACCATGAGGTGAGACAATGCCCAACAAAAGAACAAATACCACTTGTACTTTTTCTATCGACATAGTCACCGGCATGGTCTGAGTCGACATACACTATGGTTTCTACTCTGGCTCCTTTGGAATACCATAATCCTAAATGTGTAGTACCTTTGATGTATCTAAAGATACGTTTGACGGCTTCAAGATGGGAGGTTTTGGGATCTTCTTGAAAGCGTGCACATAGACAAAAACTAAACATAATGTCCGATCTACTAGCTGTGAGGTAGAGTAAACTACCAATCATTCCTCTATATTTAGTGCTATCTACGGATTTCCCTTCGTCATCCTTTGTGAGTTTGGTTTCGGAGGACATGGGTGTTTTCATGGGTTTGGAATCTTCAAGACCAAATTTATTAAACATATCCCTTATATACTTGGATTGGTTGAAGAATATCCCATCTTCTAATTGTTTTATTTGGAGACCTAAGAAAAAGTTTAGTTCCCCCATCATACTCATTTCAAACTCATCATGCATAATTTTCGAAAAATCATCGCATAACTCTTGACAAGTTGAACCGAATATAATGTCATCCACATATATCTGGACTATGATAATATGTGATCCCTTTTTTTTGGTGAAAAGAGTGTTGTCTACTAGGCCCATGGTATACTTATGGTCAACTAGGAAAGTCTTAAGTCGATCATACCAAGCTTTTGGTGCTTGCTTAAGTCCGTATAAAGTTTTCTTAAGTTTGTAGACATAATTTGGTATTTCAAAATCGGCAAAGCCGGGAGGTTGTGCAACGTACACTTCCTCATTAATAAAATCATTTAGAAAAGCACTTTTAACATCCATTTGGAATAGTTTAAAATCGTGTGCACATGCATATGCGAGTAGTATTCTAATTGATTCAAGCCTAGCGACGAGTGCAAATGTCTTATCGTAATCTATACCTTCTTGTTGATTGTAGCCTTGAGCTACTAGCCTAGCTTTGTTTCTAGACACTACTCCATTTTCATCCATTTTATTCCTAAAAACCCATTTTGTACCTATTATGGTTTGATTTTTAGGTTGAGGGACCAATGTCCAAACGTCATTTCTAACGAATTGATTAAGTTCTTCTTGCATCGCTACGACCCAAGATTCGTCTTTTATTGCCTCATTTATATTTTTAGGCTCAATGGTTGAAACAAAACAAAAGAAATTACTTTGGTTTTGGACTTTTGATCTTAAGGTTCTTTCGTTGATTTTTCCTATGAGGTTATCTAATGGATGACTTTTGGATTCTTTGATGTTGACTAATTCTCTATCCACGGGTTCATCTTCTATGTCATTTTCTACATTTTCTTGGTTTTCAACCATTTGACTTTCAACTAAGTCATCATCTACCAAAGGTGATGTCTTAGAGGGAGGTGGACTTTCGTCGAATGTTACGTTCAACGATTCCTCGACTCTTGAGGTTTCTTTGTTCAAGACAATGTATGCTTTACTATTCTGTGAATATCCTAGGAATACACCTTCATAAGACTTTGGGTCAAACTTGGTGAGGTAATCCTTAGTGTTTAAAATGAAGCACTTGCTTCCGAAAACTCTAAAATATCCTAGTGTAGGCTTTTTGCCTCTATAAAGCTCATATGGTGTTTTATTCAAGAATGGTCTAATTAAGACTCTATTTAGGATGTATGTGGATGTGTCAACGGCATTACACCAAAACTTTTGGGGTATGTTTTGCTCGTTTAACATTGTTCGACTCATTTCTTGAAGTGTTCTATTCTTACGTTCTACTACACCATTAGATTGAGGAGTTCGAGGAGCCGAGAAGTTATGTGTTATGCCATTAGCATCACAAAAAGCTCCGAATTGGGTTTCGTTATCAAATTCACGACCGTGGTCGGTTCTAATTGACACAATGTTATTTCCTATTTTATTTTGAATTTTCTTACTTAGAATTTCAAATTTATCAAATGCCTCGTTTTTAGTTTTCGAAAACTTAATCCAAGTATACCTAGAGTAATCATCTACTATTACCAAAGTATAGAAGTTTTTCCCATAACTTTGTATAGCGGATGGACCAAACAAATCTATATGTAACAATTCTAGACACCTAGATGTAGACATCATGTTTTTAGCCTTATGGCTATTATGAACTTGTTTCCCAATTTTGCAAGCATCACAAAAGTGTTGGTCGTATTTCAACTTGGGTAGGTTCCTAACGTGTTCCTTAGATGATAATGATTGGATTAACCTCATATTGGCGTGACCTAAGCATCTATGCCATAGAGTTGAGTTTTCATCCAAAGAGGTGAGACAAATTTTGTCTTTAGGTGTCTTGTCTAATTTCATAACGTAAACGTTATTCTTCAAAACACCTTTTCCTATGGTTATGCCATCTTTGACTATCTTACTTCAATTTTCACTGAAAAGGACGTTATAATTTTTACGGCATAATTGACTAATACTAAGCAAGTTAAATCCTAAGTTATCTACATGAGCAACATCATCAATAGTGAGAGAGTCATGAGAGATTGTACCTTTTCCGATGATTTTACTTTTAAGCTTGCTACCGAATGTGACATTACCTCCGTCGTACACTTGATAGGAAGAGAAAAGGCCTTTATTTCCCGTCATGTGTCTTGAACACCCGCTATCTTTAATCCACTTATTTGGTTCTAACCCGAATTTCAAGCACACCTAAGTTAAAGAGAAACTCAAGCGTTTGGTCCTCAATATCTCATGGGTCCATTTGGGTTAAACATTACATTATCATGGTTCATGTATGGAAATGGTGGATAAGTGTTCCATGGCATGTAGTTGGGACCTTGATAGTTTCTAGACATGTTTTGGTTCCTACTATTTTGATGATGATGCTGTGAGTTGAAGTTACTCTTTGGAAAGGGGTATTTGGGAAAACTAGTTCTAGGTCTCTATTGAACCGTTTTAGTCCTAAACTCATTTTTAACTTGACCATTTCCTATAGTAACTGCTGGTTTTTGTTTGTTAATAGTTGTACTAGTGCTAGGTTTTCTAGTGACCTTAACGAACTCAGTACGGTCCGAAGTACAAACCTTCTGTTCATCAACAGTACCCGCGGACCCTTTGGCCATAACTGGCGGAACCAAGTTTTTGAATCCGCCAGATCCGTGGGTGTCTGACTTAGTTGGAACAGTTTCTTATACTTTCACTGTTTGTTTCTGAAAGTCATTTAAGTTTCCTAGTTTCATAAAACCTAGTCCGGTTTTATCATGAGGCAACTTTTGAACTTTCATTAGATCATCTATACAACTAATATTTTTATCAAACCTTTTAAACTTAGAGTTTTGTTTGATAAGCTCTTCCTGTGTGATCTTAAGTGTTTCTAATTCTAGTTTAAGTTCCTGACATGAGAAATATGTTTCTTTAACACCTTTACCCTTTTCTAATCGTATCTCTTTTTCTTTTAACCAATAGACTTCGTTTTCTAAAAGTGTCGTTTTGGTTTTTAAGAACTTATTTTTGTTTATGATTTTTAGAGTAATATCACACAGTTTGTTATATTCTACTTCTAAGGTTTCATCATCAATAGAGGAGTATGACGAGTCAGAATGTACCTCTTCTGAGTCATGAGCCATGAGAGCAACTTCGTCGTTCTTAGGCTCGTCGTCATCACCTTCACTGTCACTCCAAGCTCCACTAACAAATGCTCTTTGAGACTTGTTCTTTGGAGGCTTTGGACATTCTCCTATTAGATGACCGGAATCCCCGCACCTAAAACACTTCCAATCTACTTTTCTTTTCCTATCATCACGGTCTTTCCGGAAGGATTTCTTTTCTTCACGAGGTTGTCTTACGAACTTTCCTCGTCTCCTAAAGAACTTCTTGAAATCTCTTACGGCCATGGCATACTCTTCGTCTTCGCTACCCGAACTAGACTCTTCATCATCACTTGACTCTACTCTAGCTTTTAAGGCAATGGACTTCATCTTCTCCTTTTTGCCTTTAACTATTTCTGAGTCTTTTTCCATCACCATCTCGTGAACTTTGAGATTTTCGATGAGCTCGTCAAGTGTCATGCTTGAAAGATCCTTGGATTCTTCAATAGCCGTCACCTTTGCTCTCCACTTCGGATGAAGTGCTCTAAGAAATTTCCTGACAAAGTTCTTACTAGAAAAAGATTCGTCAAGTGCTTTAAGAGAAGTAATTATAGTATTAAACCTAGCAAAAGCACTATCAATGGTCTCATCTTCAGAGATAACAAATTGTTCATATTGTTGAACAAGAAGATCAATTTTGTTATCTTTGACTTGTGAGTTCCCTTGATGAGTGATAATTAATGATTGCCAAATATCTTTAGCCGTTTTACACATGAAAACTCTTTCATATTCTTTCTTAGGTAAAGCATTGTAAAGCATCATTTTAGCTTCATTATTTTTGGCAATCAACTTCTTTTGCTCATCACTGTGACGAGTAAGAGAAGTACCCTCATCCCGACCTCTTGATATATTTAATATGGGTTTACAATCACCTTCTACAATAATATACCATAAATCTAAATCCTTTGACTTCACATAAGTTTCAAAGCGGTTTTTCCAATATATAAAACTATTTGGTTCAAATAGTGGTGGTCTTTGCATAGATTGCCCTTCTTTGAAGTTTTCAAAATCCATTGATCGTTTCAAGTTTTTAAAATACAATATATTTTGAAAATCTTGAGTAACGTAGCTCTGATGCCAATTGTGAAAAACTATAAGGGGGGTTGAATAGTTTTTACCGTTTTTAAATTTAATTCGCTTTGAGACTTAACGTGATTTCAAGTTAATGCACACAAATAAACAATATAAGTAATGCAAGTAAGGAAAAGAACAATCAAACCACAACACGAAGATTTATAGTGGTTCGGCTACAAGGACTCTCTTCCTTGCCCTACTCCACTCCTCGAGCCTCTAACTCGAGAGTTTTTCTTCACTAAGAAACAAGCTCCCTTCTCGGCGGAGAAAACCTTTACACACGTCGCTTACACCTTTTTCCAGTGCAAAGCTAAATACCGGGTTCTAGCTCAAGGTAGAACCAACCTGACGTCGCCTATACAATTTTCGACACTAAGCTAGATGTCGAGTTCTTTACAAGGGTTCAACCACTCCCGACACTCTATGTGTTTTGAGGACTAAAACACTAACCGATCACTACTGAATGAATGGTATAACAATGATGTGTGAACTACTAACAAATCACACAGTAACTATACTAACAGGATTGCAACAGTTTTGTTGATCCTTGATGCTTGATCTCTTTGCTACAAAAGAAATATCACTAAGAATGAAATGAATGAATGAATGGGTTAGTATTGTATAAATGAATGAATATGTAATTTAAGCTATATGAGTGATAAGAGTGCTTGAATGATCAGCTTGCTATTTATAGGCAAAACTGACCACACAACCCGCGGATCCGGCGGACCCAAATTATGGGTTCCGCCCTTGTACTGGTTTGGTTCCGCGGGAACATGCCAGCTAAGAATAGCTAAGAACTTCACAACTCTTTCCATATCATGTCAAGATCTTACAAAGTCAACTCATTTGCTTCAAGATCTTTCCAAAATATATTATAAAGTCAACTAAGCTAACTAAATGATGCATGTCATGATGTCATGTATATTTCTATTTTTAAGAAATAAAAATAAACATGTAAATGTATATATGTATGCAATGTGTAATTCCTAGTGATCATGTGATATGTAAATGTGTTTTAAAAAACTTGTTACTAAAATGTAAAAGACTTTAACTTATATTTATGCTTTGCTAAAGATAAACCTTATAATTGTCATTAACAAAATAAAGCAAAGATCGTAAAATATAAATAACGTTTTTAAGACGATATTTGTATTAACAAACTTGAAAGGAAATATTGCCTAAACCACCATTAACCACCAACATCTACATATCTACTTTTTAACCATAAGCAATACCTAAAGACCACTTTGTGCAATAAAACATAAACCCAAGCTAAGCCAACAACCTAAGATAAAAGACCAAACATAAGTAGTGTCACCTAAAATAATACCTAGAACCTATTAGAATGTAACTAAATCAACCCACTCAAATACCGTAACATCTAATAAAAATGGCAGGCTCGGAATTGGAGTACGAATCATCATCATCGTCAAAATGATATATTCCCCTTATCTTAACGAGCAATGTCCCTCTAAATATTTGAAGACGGCCACGGTAGAAATTGTTCTTCATGTTCTTTCTTAGAATGAGATTCAAGGAGCGATACTTTTTCTTCTTTTTTAGGCATTTGCTATGGATATAAGAATCGTCACATGAGACAAGCGGTGTTACTTCATCTGTCCTAAAATAATAGTCCACGTTTCCTTTTTATGATGTCATATTTAATTGTCTAATACTAAATATAAATAAGAAAGTTTGATCGAGTTGCATGTTATCCTTGCTTGAAATTATTATTACAAGCTTTAAAGAAGAAATTAATTAATTACTTAAAGGTAAAACTGTTATTCTGACAAAAGTAAGAGAGAAATTAATAATAATTATATTTTTCTTAAAATGTACGAGTATTTTTTATTTGAGAACAATAATTGTGGTACTAAAGAGGTTGTTTTTTTTTTTTTTTTCAATTAAAGTAAAAGAACTCATAGGCCCAACTTTTGACAAAGTTGGTTTTTGGCTCATTGTGTTGTTGTAGAGTACTAGTTTAAGAACCGTGTAATACACGGGCAGTCCAAACATATTTTTTTAAATGCTCATATAAATGAATGTCATCAAATTTTATTAGCGTTTGTTATTATACTAATTACTAAACCTCAATCTTATCATTTCATGTAAAGTAATTGATGGTCTCTATATAGTAATCAATTATAAATCAGTGTTTATTTGATTGTTTGTAACAAAAATAATGGCATGGAATGATCAAGTTTTGGGAATGGAGGTAAAAAAATCGATCGTCAACATAAGAATGCTCACTCTTATATTCATCATTACCTAAGTATAGAACAACTATTTAAATATAAAAACAAAAAAAAAATGACATATCCAAAACAGGGGGAAATGGAAAATAGAAGTTTATATAATTTCGTAGTCGTAAGTTTAAAGATTATATAGCCCCCGGTAAAAAACTAAAATTTAATACCGGAAACAATATTTGCACATAAAATTTAAAATCACATGTAACAAAGATTGGCAAATTTATAAATCTCTGGTTATAAATTTTTAATAAAACCTGTACGCTTCTTAAAAATGAATTTCCTTAAAGATCTCAAGTTCTAGTTTCAAGCAACGCAGACATAAAAAGAACAGTTGAATAATACATGAATTACCGAGCAATGCATTTTCTCCCTTTCTAGCTTCTAAAGCTTTTTGTGCCAATAGTTTCATCATAAAACATTTTTTGAAACTGAAGCTTGAAATAGTAAAAAGAAAGTGTAAACCCATTATATATATATATATACTAAAGATGGGTACTTGGGCCGCATAAAAAATTTGCACAACACTGTTACAGTAACAGTGCTTCGCACAGTAACGTGCTTCAGCCGGTTGTACTTTACTATAGCTGCTACAGTACTTTTTTTTTTCCTAGATAATTTCGAAAAAAATAATATTTTGAAAAAAAAAAAAAAAAAAAAAAAAAAAAATTTGAAAAAATATTTTCAAAGTAGCTACAGTACCTTTTTTTTTTTTTTTTTTTTTTGAATTTAAAAAAAATAATGAAAAATAATTTCGAAAAAATAATGTTTTGAAAAAAAAAATATTAAAAAAAAATTATTAATAAAATATTTTCAAAAAAAATATTTTCACGCTACTGTAGCTTTTTTTTTTTTTTTTTTTTCCGGGAAAATAATTTCGAAAAAATAAAATTTTGAAAAAAAAATATATAAAAAAAAAAAAAAAGTTTTTGAAAAAATATTTTCAAAAAAAAAATATTTTCAAAAAACTTTAAAATTAATTTTTCTAAAAAAATTAATTTAAAAAAAAATTCTAACAAAAATACAAAATAATTGTGAACCTACAAAACGTAAAACAAACATCGTACAACAAAAAACAACTATCTGAACAACCCGCTGCAACGCGCGGGCTACTCTGCTCGTTCATTCTTTAAAGAAGAAATTAATTAATTACTTAAGGGTAAAACTGTTATTCTGACAAAAGTAAGAGAAAGAAATCAATAATAATTATATTTTTTTTAAAATGTATTTTTTATTTGAGAACAATAATTGTGGTATTGAATGAGGGTTTTTTTCTTTTTTAACTCATAGGCCCAACTTTTGACAAAGTTGGTTTTTGGCTCATTGTGTTGTTGTAGAGTATTTGTCTTTACTAGGCCCTCAAGTATTTTGGTGAAACAAGCCCCTCACCATGATGTTTAGTTGCATGTGTGATGAATGATAACAATGATGAGAGTAGCATAGTTTTTGGTATATTGTAATCAAAGTTAGAATAGAAAGGATTATTACAATGGAATGAAGAGTAGCATAGTTTTTGGTATATTGTAATCAAAGTTAGAATAGAAAGGATTATTACAATGGAATGAAATTTTTTTGTTTTTTTACAATTAGACAATGTAATTATTAATTATAAAGAATGACTCATTACACAAAAAACTATCATTTTCATTCTATAGAAGTCTCCTCCTATTTTTCATTCCATCTTATAATGGAATCAAAATTACATAAAAGTATATTATTAACTAACCACATTAAATAAACTTTCTGTCATCAACAGTCATTTAAATCTTTTTCTTATCAATTTTATTCCGTCCTATCACACTAACCAAACATGATTAATGGCGGTAATAAATCATTACATTATATCATTTATTTCATTATGTCGTTTATTGCATTCATTTGTCATTTCATTCCATCCTACCAAATTTAGGTGTAATAATAATACGGGTTAAAACTTGATGTGACGGTGAATGGAATATATAGGAAGGCAGAGACGTTTCACAACTGGCAAGTAACAATCGTATTCAAGATGGCAATGAATTTGGAAATAGATTCGTTTGCATTGATATATATATTTTTTCATCATCCAACCAATAGATATAAAGATTAGGCAAGTGATTTTTTTAGAGAAAACTACAAGTAAATTAATCTGTTACCGATTTCTTATTTGGAGAGAAGAGAAGAGGAAATTATGACAAAACTTCTCTTCTAATCTTCTTCTCAAATTGGGATGATTTGGAGAGAAGAAAATTTTAAAGCCATTTTTTCTTACATGCTCATTCTTTTCTCTCCAACTAAGGAACACAAAATTAAAAATCATTTTTTTTTTTGCCTCTCCTCTTCTTTTCTCTCTTGTTTCCTCTCTTCATTTCTCTTCTTTCCGTTTTATACTTGGGAACAGAGTGTAAAAGTACATACACAAAGCAAATAATATAATATAAAGCATTGCTAAACCCTCATACAATATTCTTTTACTAATCCTCCTACACACACAATAATAATATATATTTTTTTCTCGCTTCTCTCTCTGCATCCAAAACATTATAAAAGTTTTTTCTGGCATTTAAACATCGTAACATTCTAGATTTAGAATTTACAATAACCCATATAAGATTTGAGTTTGTTAAATGATGAGTTTGAATGTTGATGTTCTTGACGTTCTTGTTTGAATTTGAGAATTTCCAGTTTACATGAATAATTAAAAAAATTATGCGGGAGAATTGCATATATATCCACTAAAACTCAAAAACTTACATATTTCCCCAAAATACAATTTTTTAATGCATGATTTACAATGCAAGTTAAGCATGTTTTGGGTATATATGCAAATATGCAAGTTTTAGTGGGTATATATGCAATTGCCAGTTTACATGAATCCTTAAAAAAATTATGCTGGCATATTGTTTATCAAATCAACAAATGTGTATAATGGCAGAGTATATTTAATATCCTTAGACCCAACCGTTAATTTATGAAATCTCAAAAAGTGATCATGATTTGAACATGTTGCTGCTTGTATATTTTTATTCTGTAGATGGCATATAATGTTTGTTTTGAAGTATGACGGAATATGAAGTACTAGTACTAGTTTGTACAAGGTGAACTGGGAACTAAAAAAGAATAAAAGATACTAAATTTATAACGTCACAAAAAATAAAGAAAACCAGAACGTAATCTTGCATTACTCATTGTGAAATATATTCAGGCAATTATCTTGTGAACATGATAATGAACAAGGTTCTAAGATTTGGTAGATGAAAACTTCACACAATTGTCTCTAGATACATCATCAAACCATCTTCTCCAACCCTTCCCCACTTGAAAACATATAACCTCTCGTTGCTCGATCAATGTACTCCTAACGCATACATACCGATTGTTCTGTTTTATCCTAGTTCCAACGTTTATCAGAATTCCCATGATAAAACGCTTGAGGTGAAGAACTCATTATCACAAACTTTAACTCAGTACTATCCGTTCGCTGGTAGACTTAAGCAATATGTCCCAACCTATGTTGATTGCAATGACCAAGGGGTTGAGTTCATTGAAGCATGCAATGATAGCTTGTTATCAAATTTCCTCCAACATTCAAAGCATGATGATTTTGATAATCTTATTCCAAACGATTGGGAATGGTTTGCTCAAAAGGTAAAGCACTTTTTCACCCACCACACACGAGTTGCGCACACATGAGCCATGAACAGAACTTAAGTCTAGCATAACATAGCCACGCACTATGTCACACTAGACTTGGGGGGCTTGTAGACGTATGGTCTGGACTGACCCACGACAAGTGGGCCAGGCCCGGCAAACAGCGGCCCACTCTACGCCTAACCCTAATCCATGCCCTATAAATATAGGGGTGGAATCCCCTTCTTCAGGACGATCTTCAACAGGTTACTCTAAACCTAACCCTAATCAACCTATATCGCACCGATACTAACTTGACCGTCGGAGGTGGATCCCGGGGCTACAGCCTCGGGTCCACTCCTAACGGGTTCTCTTTGTTGAACAGGTCTACTTAGGGCTCGAGAAGACGACTAACGGCCCAGGGAGAGTCGTATAATCAGTCCGCGCCAGATTATGTATCAACGATTAGATATGGTTTGACCAAAACCTTAAAGGTGGTAACAATGCTAATAGTATCACTTTCCCTTTAAATGTTCATCAATGATTGGGCTAAAGTCACTGCACGATCTGCTTTAGGGATCAAAAAGAGGCATCACCCATCAATCCCATTGTTATTCAATACCAAGCAAGAAATACTAATTTTACAGAACTTTTTTGATGCAGATCACGTGTTGGTTGTGTAACAAGAAGTTGTGTGTTCCCTAACCAAAAGTTAAATCATTTAAAAGCCAAGGTCACGACCATGACCTATGAATCTGTACAACCGGTTATGAACCCTACACAGGTTGAAGTTTTAACATGGCTACTCCATAAGTGTGCAGTGTCAGCTACTACCAAGGAAAACTCGAGAAACTTCAAGGCGAGCGGAATGGCCTTTCCAATTGATATGCGACGCATTTTGGTAGAGAAATTGCCTGAAACGGCCATAGGAAATATCGTAAGGATGATAGTTATTTGGACAAGCAATCAAAGTGAACTCGCACCAAATATTTCTATCCATGAATTGAGAAAAAGAAAGATGCAACTTAAAAGTGTAAGAAATATGAAAAGCGAAAATGATTACGTAGCTGGGATTTCATTTGAAATTGCGTTGAAGATGTCAAAAAGAATGGATGGGAGTTACATATATTCTAGCTTGTGTAGGTTGAGTGTCTATGGGATTGATTTTGGGTGGGGCAAGCCAGTTAAAATAACCATTGGTGGTATAATGCCGAACTTTACAGTTCTGTTGGACACTCCTAGCGACGATGGCATCGAAGCGATTGTGTTTTTGGATAAAGAAGACATGAAGACATTTCAAAACGACCCTGAGTTGTTGGCCTTTTGCTAAAAAAACCTATGTTATATTAATTAGTATATTGTTAATCAGTTGCTTTATTTAAAAAAACATCTATGTTATCTTAACGTCGACCCGAAGCGCGGTCTCTACCAACTTTATAACTATTGTTCACCAAGTAAACTTGTATGCAACCGAATGTAATAAAAACAAGAGATAATTCCCAAACTAGGCCAAAAGTTTTGGCCTATTTCAAGAGGAAGCCAAAACCATCTCCTCTTTCCCATTTTGTCCACGCTCGACCGCTCGACTGCTCGACCCCATAAACCTTGCGACACGTGTCATTCTTTTATTGACACGTGTCATTATTTTATTTTTTTATTAATAAAAATTTGGCCCACAATTGACCAACAAATTTGGCAACATTAGCCCCTTAACCAAACAAGCGTTTGCAAAGTTAGTCCTTTTATTAACGGCCATTTTATTTTAGTCCATTAACCAAACAAGCGTTTGCAAAGTTAGTCTTTTTACTAACGGTCGTTTTATTTCAGTCCATTAACCAAACAAGCGTTTGCAAAGTTAGTCCTTTTACTAACGGCTGTTTTATTTTAGTCCATTAACCAAACAAGCGTTTGCAAAGTTAGTCCTTTTCATTTTTGGTCCTTGCGATTATTATTATTATTCAAAAAAATTCAAAAGAATTTATAAAAATTCCAAAAAACTTATAAAAATTCGAAAAAAATTATAAAATTTCGAAAAGTTTCGAAAAAAATTATAAAAAATCGAAAAAGATTTAAAAATTCGAAAAAACTTATAAAATTTTGAAAAATTTATAAAAATTCGAAAAAATTTTAAAAATTCGAAAAATTTATAAAAATTAGAAAAAGTTTTAAAAATTCGAAAAAATTAAAAAAAAATAGAAAATTTATAAAAATTCGAAAAAATGTATAAAAATAGGAAAAAATTTTAAAAATTCGAAAAATTAGAAAAAATTTATAAAAATTCGAAAAATTCGAAAAAATTTAAAAAAATTCGAAATTTTTTTAAAAATTCAAAAAATTTGGAAAAATCCGAAAAATGTTGAAAAATTCGAAAAATTTATAAAAATTCGAAAAAATTTTAAAAATTCAAAATTTTTTTAAAAATTAGAAAAAATTTATATAAATTCGAAAAAATTTTAAAAATTCAAAAAATTCGAAAAACTTAAAAAAATTCAAAAAATATTTTGAATAAAAAAAATTATAAAAATTCGAAAAATTTATAAAAGTTCGAAAAAGTTTTAAAAATTCGAATAAATTTTAAAAATTCGAAAAAACTTATTAAAATTCGAAAAATTTTTAAAAATTCATAAATTTTTTAAAAATTAGAAAAAATTTATAAAAATTCAAAAAATTCGAAAAAATTTATTTAAATTCGAAAATTTTTAAAAAATTCGAAAAAACTTATAAAAATACGAAAAAATTCTAAAAATTCGAAAAAACTATTAAAAATTCAAAATTTTTTAAAAATTAGAAAAAATTTATAAAATTCAAAAAATTTTTAAAAATTCAAAAAATTTGGAAAAATCCTAAAAATGTTGAAAAATTCGAAAAAACTAATAAAAATTCGAAAAATTTATAAAAATTCGAAAAAATTTTAAAAATTCGAAAAAAATTCAAAAAATTCGAAAAACTTAAAAAAATTCAAAAAAATTTTTGAATTCGAAAAAAAATTATAAAAATTCAAAAAATTTATAAAAGTTCAAAAAAGTTTTAAAAATTCGAAAAAATTTTAAAAATTCGAAAAAATTTTAAAAAATTCGAAAAAACTTATAAAAAATTCGAAAAACTTATAAAAATTCATAAATTTTTTAAAAATTAGAAAAAATTTATAAAAATTCAGGTTTTTTCGAAAAAATTTATTTAAATTCGAAAATTTTTAAAAATTTCGAAAAAACTTATAAAAATACGAAAAAATTCTAAAAATTCGAAAAAACTATTAAAAATTCAAAATTTTAAAAAAATTTATGAATTTTTATAAAAATTCGAAAAATTTATAAAAATTCGAAAAATTTTTAAAAATTAGAAAAAATTTATAAAAATTTGAAAAATTCAAAAAAATATAAATAAATTCGAAAAAATTTTAAAAATTCAAAAAACCCGAAAAATTTTAAAAAATTTCGAAAAATTAGAAAAAATTAATAAAAATTCGAATTTTTTTTTTAAAATTAGAAAAAAATTATAAAAATTTATAAAAATTCAGGTTTTTTTTCGAAAAAATTTATATAAATTCGAAAGATTTATAAAAATTCGAAATTTTTTTAAAATTAGAAAAAATTGAGCAGTTGAGCAGTTGAGCAGCGGTGGTCGAGCGGTTGAGCAGTTGAGTAGCGGTGGTCGAGCGCTCGACCACCGCTGCTCAACTGCTCAACCGCTCGACCACCGCTGCTCAACTGCTCAAATGCTCAATAATTTTCGAATTCGAAAAGAATTCGAAATGTGGTGGTCGCGCTCGACCACCGCTGCTCAACTGCTCAACCGCTCGACCACCGCTGCTCAACTGCTCAAATGCTCAATAATTTTCGAATTCGAAAAGAATTCGAAATGTGGTGGTCGAGCGGTTGAGCAGTTGAGCAACGGTGGTCGAGTGCTCGACCACCTCTGCTCAACTGCTCAATTTTTTCTAATTTTAAAAAAAATTCGAATTTTTATAAATTTTTCGAATTTATATAAATTTTTTCTAATTTTTTGAAATTTTATAATTTTTTTCTAATTTTTATAAATTTTTCGAATTTTTATTATTTTTTTCTAATTTTTAAAAATTTTACGAATTTTTATAAATTTTTTCTAATTTTTTGAATTTTTATAAATTTTTTCTAATTTTTATAAGGTTTTTCGAATTTTAAAAAATTTTCGAATTTTTATAATTTTTTTTCTAATTTTTTAAAAAAATTCAAATTTTTATAAATTTTTCTATTATTTCTAATTTTTAAAATTTTTTCGAATTTATATAAATTTTTTCGAAGTTTTAAAAATTTTTCAAATTTTTATAAGTTTTTTCGAATTTATAGGAATTTTTCGAATTTATGTGAATTTTTTGAATTTTTTAAAAATTTTCGAATTTATAAAATTTTTTTCCAATTTTTCGAATTTTTCTAATTTTTTTCTAATTTTTAAAAAAATTTTGAATTTTTATAAATTTTTCGTATTTTTATAATTTTTTTTGTATTTAAATTTTTTTTTGATTTTTTTTTAAATTTTTTGAAATTTTCGAATTTTTAAATTTTTTTTGAATTTATTTGAATTTTTTTGAATTTTTTGAATTTTTATAAATTTTTTGATTTTTTATAATTTTTTTCGAATTTTTAAAATTTTTTCGAATTTTTATAAATTTTTCGAATTTTTATAAGTTTTTTCGAATTTTTCAACATTTTTCGGATTTTTCCAAATTTTTTGAATTTTTATAAATTTTTTCTAATTTTTAAAAAATTTTGAATTTTTAATAGTTTTTTCGAATTTTTAGAATTTTTTCCTATTTTTATAAGTTTTTTCGAATTTTTTAAAAATTTTCGAATTTAAATAAATTTTTTCGAATTTTTTGAATTTTTTCTAATTTTTAAAAAATTTATGAATTTTTATAAATTTTTCGAATTTTAATAAGTTTTTTAAAATTTTTAAAATTTTTTCGAATTTTTAAAACTTTTTCGAACTTTTATAAATTTTTCAAATTTTTATAATTTTTTTTCGAATTCAAAATTTTTTTTGAATTTCTTTAAGTTTTTCGAATTTTTTGAATTTTTAAAATTTTTTCGAATTTATATAAATTTTTTTGAATTTTTATAAATTTTTTCTAATTTTTAAAAAAATTTTGAATTTTTAAAATTTTTTCGAATTTTTATAAATTTTTCGAATTTTTATAAGTTTTTTCGAATTTTTCAACATTTTTCGGATTTTTCCAAATTTTTTGAATTTTTAAAAAAATTTTCGAATTTTTCGAATTTTTATAATTTTTTTCTAATTTTTCGAAATTTTCGAATTTTTAAAAATTTTTCCTATTTTTATACATTTTTTCGAATTTTTATAAATTTTCGATTTTTTTTTAATTTTTTCGAATTTATAAAATTTTTTCTAATTTTTATAAATTTTTCGAATTTTTAAAATTTTTTCGAATTTTTATAAATTTTTCAAAATTTTATAAGTTTTTTCGAATTTTTAAATCTTTTTCGATTTTTTATAATTTTTTTCGAAATTTTTTCGAAATTTTATAATTTTTTTCGAATTTTTAAAAGTTTTTTGGAATTTTTATAAATTCTTTTGAATTTTTTTGAATAATAATAATAATTGCAAGGACCAAAAATGAAAAGGACTAACTTTGCAAACGCTTGTTTGGTTAATGGACTAAAATAAAACAGCCGTTAGTAAAAGGACTAACTTTGCAAACGCTTGTTTGGTTAATGGACTGAAATAAAACGACCGTTAGTAAAAGGACTAACTTTGCAAACGCTTGTTTGGTTAATGGACTAAAATAAAATGGCCGTTAATAAAAGGACTAACTTTGCAAACGCTTGTTTGGTTAAGGGGCTAATGTTGCCAAATTTATTGGTCAATTGTGGGCCAAATTTTTATTAATAAAAAAATAAAAGAATGACACGTGTCATTAAAGGAATGACACGTGTCGCAAGGTTTATGGGGTCGAGCAGTCGAGCGGTCGAGCGTGGACAAAATGGAAAATAGAACTTAGTTTTGGCTTCCTCTTGAAATAGGCCAAAACTTTTGGCCTAGTTTGGGAATTATCTACTAAAAACAATTGGTATCGGTAGTGGCTACGGCGATAATATTAAAATAACAGGTTTAATTAGCTCTAATACTGTGTTACATAGCAATTAGAGAGTACGCTTAGGTTTTTATGATCACACATTTTTGCTGTTGCATCACCTCAAGTCCACGGTTTTTTTCATCAAACTGCTTAGGTCCAGTGGCGTTTTGTCCTTTTAACAAGTTAATCTTTGGTGAAGGTATACTTACGGGGTGTTTGGGAGTGCGTTTGAGAATGGTTATCTGCTTTTTGCGATTTGAAAATGCATAAATCTACTTATTATTGTGTTTGGATAAGAAAAGTAAATAAGTGATTATTTGCGTTTGACACCTCTTAGAACACCTTTTTAGATAAGCAGCTAGCTAGTTGCTTTTTGAAAACGCAATTTTCCCCTTATGACAAAATTACAACATCACCCCTAGTATTTTTCTTTGTTCCTTAGCCAACTGCTAGTTGCTGCTTTTTGATGGGAAGAAATTCAATCCAAGAAGATGAAATAACATTATGTAAACAAAAAATTGTTTAATCTTTTTTCTTGTGTACGTAGGTAAAATAAAATTGTTTCTTACATGTGTATGTATGTTTTTCATAGATCTGGTCTAACAAGTGTGTGTGGTTATGGGGATTAATGGAAAAGGTGGCGATGAACGGTGTTGAGGACCTTGATGAGGGTGGGATAAATGGAAATATGATAGGATAAATGATAGAAACTGTAAGGATACAAACTACATCAAGTAGTACAATAAAAACGTTAATAGATAAAGAAGTTACTAAAGTTTAGGAAAATGTTCGCCTAAGTTACTATAGTTTAAAACGTTACAAACAAGTTACTCAAGTTCACAGGTTTATCAACTGGGTTACTAAATTTTCAAAAATGTTACACTAGGGTTACTCCCAAAATGGGCAACCGGTTGATAGCCGGTATCCCAGCCTGAAACATATTCCACCTCAAAGAAGTTACTAAAGTTTGATAAAAAGTTCACTTAAGTTACTAAAGTTTCAAAACAGTCATCTAAGTTACTCAAGTTCACGTGTTTTATTTTTGTAAAAGTCGGTTTTGTAATAACTATGATACAAAATAAAATAAGGTAAAATTCATAGATGTATTAACTGAAGTGATTCATTATAAATAACCAACTAATGAAGTAAGGTTTTATAAGTTTTTGTACGCTTTTCTACGTTTTTATGCATTTTTTTATATGTTTTTTTTAACATTTTTATACGTTTTTATGTGTTTATAATTGCATATTGTACGTTTTCATACGTTTTTATCCGTTTTATCTGTTTTTATCCGTTTGTACAAGGAACTGAAAGATAGGGCACACGTCTCTTATCACGACAAACCCACTATCCCCCAGATTGATGGCATGAAGATCCTCGTCTATAAGGGAATATAATCCATAATTAGACATTAGTGAACGGGAATACAAACCCATTATCCGTTTTAACTATAGTAACTTAAGTGAAAATTGCCTAAAACTTTAGTAACTTATGTGAACATTTTCTCAAACTTTAGTAACTTATTTGTCTATTAACCCATAATACATCAGTGCCACGTAGGAAATTAAGCGGTAGTAAAGGGTTAAAACTAAGACAGTAACTTATGTAACCGGTGAGAAAAAGTTAAGTAACTTGTTTGTAACGTTTTAAACTATAGTAACTTAAGCGAAAATTTTCTCAAATTTTAATAACTTATTTGTCTATTAACCCTACAATAAAATATAGGAGAAGACAGATAATTTGCATTTACATATTTTTTTAAGTTATTACCAATGTTTAGCAAGTTTTTACTTAAAGTGTCGCATGATATTTCTATTAAACTGAATTTAAAAAAAGGTGTATATAACGGTCATTTTACATGTTAAGTTATAAATAATTTGATTTGCCAAACACTAAAAAAATTGATTAGCTTATTATTGCAATATCAAACAGCATAATCAAATCTAAATACTATGTTTCGGAATCATGTTTTGTAACAGCTCATTATCTCAAAACGCATAACCTATTTTAAATAAGCAATCCCAAACACCCCCCCCCCCTCTGAACCCACCTTATTATGCATTAGTCTTTCAGATTATGCGTTAGTGATTCAGATTATATGTGGTTAACTACATCGTGCTCATGAGTTATACGGTTTCTTCTCAGGCTTAGGTTCGGCTCTGAAAAGTCAAAAAGGTCTTGCGTGAAGCCTAACCCATACCAACAGGCCTAAATAGTCTTTATACTAGCCATAAAAGTTTGGTTCGGCCCAGGCTAAGCCCGAAAATCCCGCACAAAAGCCCGAAAGTCCCAGCTTTTTTATAAAAAAAAGACTAGACTTTTTAAAGAAAAAGCTAAACATTATTTTATAATGTATTAGAGTATCTTTTATACAAAATAGATCATGTGCTATTAATGAAAATTATGCCATTACACATACTTATTTTACTAACATGTTTTTGGTTAGTTATGGCTTCAATCGGGGGAGGGAGTGGTTAGACCATACCAAACTTTACCAATTTCGTCACGTCATCATCTACCAATCACAACCTTCCATGTCAAAGTTTACCAAAATGGTGGCGGCGGTCACCAAAGTTTACCAAATCTCACATTTTCCACATCACATTTTTTTTTCATTTATTTTTAATACATAAACTATATAAAAATAAAACACATAACATTTCATTAAAAAAAAAATAAAAATAAAAATAAAAATAAAAATAAAAAAAACCCTACAATACTTGAAATGAGTGTTGTGGTTGAATTGTGTAGTATTTATAGAGTGTATGGTTTAAAAAAGGGGCTGATAAATTAGTACGGAGTAAGTTATAACAAGCTTTCGTAAGTTTAAAGAAGAATAATAGCGGCTAAAAAAGATTAATTAATGAAAGAATGATCCGCTGGCTACAATGCTACATAACCACTTGTCTATTTTGGTAGATAGTGTTTAAAAATTCAAACCGTGAACTAGGGGTGGCAATTCGGGTCGGGTTCGGGTTTACGGGTTTGGGTTATCGGGTTCGCGGGTAAGAAACCTTCAACCCGAACCTAACCCGTTTAATAAACGGGTCAATCAGGTCGACCCAAAACCGACCTGAAACCTATTTAGTCTCAACCCTAACCTGCTAATTTTCGGGTCGGTCTCAGGTCGGGTTTCGGGTTAGCGGGTTAATTCGGGTTAACGGGGTTAACGGGTTCGGGTTAGTGGGTTCGCGGGTCAGAAACCTTCAACCCGAACCTGACCCGTTTAATAAACGGGTCAATCAGGTCGACCCAAAACCGACCTGAAACCTATTTTTTCTCAACCCTAACCTGCTAATTTTCGTGTCGGTCTCAGGTCGGGTTTCGGGTCGTGTCGGAAATTGCCACCCCTACCGTGAACCATGTGTTTTCCTTTTTGGAACGCCAAGTTGGAACCTTTAATTGTAAGAGCACCAGTTGCAATTTTTTATTTTTTATTATTTTTTTTTTTTATTTGAACAAAAGCACCAGTTGCAATGACAAGGTCAAATTACTTATTCGGGCTCATGGTGTGCCACGTCACTATGACATACCTCTCTTTACAACCCCCTTTTCAATAACATATCACAACTTACTCATTTGGGCCCCACCACTAACTATTTTTATTTTTTTTATTCAAATACCAAAATAAACTAAATTCATTTTATTAAAATAAAAATACAATACATCAAATTTAAACACATAGTAAACATAAACTTACGATACGAAGAAAAAAAATATACGGGAATTAAAATATCGATACAAAACATATTAATAATACGAAACATAAACATTTCACTAGGCATCTTGATATTTCTTCATTATTTGTTCTTGCCGCTTGCGAATGATAGCGGCTTTGGCCGTTGTGGTCAAGTCGGGATTTATCATCAGAAACTTCATCTCATCCATCTCTAACGTCTTCAGTTCTGTGACAAATGGTAATTTTCACCATAATATTTTAATAATAAATGTCTATTTATTATTACCCAACTATTAAACTAAATAATTATATGTTTACGTATTTATTACGGGAAGCAAACCCGCATGCAGTAGCATACAATAACTCACAAAAACTATTTAAACTTATCAGTAAAAGTGAATTTATCACTTCCTGACAATTTCGGGCACTAACATAACAAGAACAAGAGGTTATCTTGTTTTTTCTGAAAAATCGACACCACACGCGTACCGACACCAATTTAGTAAAGGTTGAACTTTGAAATTCATTTTTAGGAGTCAACAAATTTATTTTACATCAGTATCGTAAAAATGACTCCAGAATTATATTTTTCACGTTTACGTGAAACCGCGTTACCGCAATTTAACCTCAACTAAACGGAACACGGGGTATGCACAATACACTATTAAACTTAAAACAAATAAATAAAACCCCTTCTTAGTCAACACATGTGAAGATCTATTCCCCTTTTTCCTTTTCTTCTTCCTCCTAGTCGATCATCACCACACGCAAACAATATTCTCTGTCAAAATTTCCATCTTCCATCACCATCAATATGTAAACTGTAGCACTTTTATTACCTTTCCCAAGCTTCATCGAGACCCAAACCCACTCTACAGGGGTCGAATATTATCGGGCTCGAGGCATAGAAAGGAGAGTTAACCAAAAATGGTAAAACTTCATCTTTGGTAAATCGAAAGTGAGTCAAGAGTTTGCCATGGATTGTCCCTTAAGAAGCTCGGTTCCAGGAATGGGTATGTCACACCAAGAACTTCAAATTTACCTCAAACTATACCTTAGTCGAGTGAATTAAGGAAGGAAGGAAAGGTGTGGCTAGCTTGGAATCGAGTGGGTTTTCCTGTGGTGACTCTTGAATCCGATCCATCATCAACCCTTTGTAAGGTTCTTAAAAACTCAATCTTGTAATACTTGCTTTCTTTTTGAAACATTCGAATGGTATATAAACCTTGTGATTTTTGTTTCTGAATTAGAACCACTCGAATGGATATTTAATCTTGTGATTTTTATATATTTTTGGATTATCAGTATATATATGTCGATTATGTTGGTGGTGGTGTGGCTTAAAAATGGCCTTAGAAACTAGTGTTGGCTCAAAATTCTTGAGGTTTTGTCGTTGTTTTGTCTATGTCAAATTGCTTATTCTTAGCCGAGTCAAATTGTTGTGATAAATGGTGTCAAGATTGCTAAAACTAATGTTGAACTTTAGATCGGTTTGAGTTTGTTCCAAACATGCTACTGTGGTGAATTGTGTTGCTCGAATATGGTGGATTTTGGTTAAGAATCACACTAGTCAAAATCTTTGGTCTTAAGTTATGCCCGCGAGGTGTTTGTGGATATGTCTAAAAATGAAATGTCGATCTTTAAAATGAAATTGTGATGCGTTCATAAGTCCTAGGTTCTTGTTGTTTGGCTCGATTTCAAAGAACATGCTTGAGTTCATGTTTGTAATGGCGTTTGTAGTTGGGTCGAGTAGAACTCAACTCGAGATTTAGCAAGGCCATTCAAGCAACGTGATGAACTCTAAAAGTCCTATCTCACTCTATGTTGAGCTTGTGAGTCCTAAGTTTAATCGACCTTGAACTAGTGGTATCTAGGCGGGAAATGTTATTTCAAGCCTAGGAGTTGTCTCACAGTCGCTAAATCCTCCCAAACGTTGGTTAACACTTGTGTTGGAGTCGACTTTACTAGTCGATTGCAACACCATTCTTGGGTGTTTAAGTTCCACAATGAACACGAGACCAAGTCTCGCCCACTCTAGTGACTCAAACTTTTTTTCAAGACTTTGTTCCGAGCTCGTCACTCGCCAAAATCTACTCGAAATTATGAGCAAGTAAACTTTTCAATACAAGTGCCAAAACCTTTTTTTTTTTGTCTACTGGAATTGTTTCCAGCGTAGGAAAGAAGAGCAAAACAAAAGAAAAAGAGTTGGACTTTATTTTACAAACATAAATCTGGACAGTTGGTACATGCGTCGAAGCCCATCAAATGACTTGGGCTGTTATTTGTTTCGAACCCTCTTCTTGTTCCTTAACAGGCCGCTGGCCATTTCACTACTACAAGCCCAAGTAAAAGTCATAATATCTAGCCCATTTCACTGTGTTGCGTGGGCCACAGCCCCTTTCCCCCTCCTCGACACACATATCTTCTATTTTAACTCGACAACTTTTGTTAATTTAGTGATCATTTATATATATATATGAGTCGACTACATATTAAAAAGATCTCGACAAGAAGAAATAAATATCACAACTTGAAGTCTTAATAATTATTACATGTCTTACGGATAAAAATGTAAACACGACATGAACTTTTAAAAGGAGAACATTTGCGAGACACTTGCTTTCAAACACTCAACTTTTAAACGATATGTATATATGTATACATGACGTAAAAATATTCAAAATGGAAAAACATGAATTTTCACTATTGACAACGTATATATATACGAGCAAATATTTAAATTGGAAATCATAAACTAGCTAAATGTTTTTCATAACTTACAACTTGAAACGGTCATGTCAAAACTTATATAAGTCAAGTAAATGAGAAACGATTATTTTCTTTTAAACTTCAAACTTATTAAAACAACATTTTCTCGCAAGCACAAATTATAACTCACCATATATTGGTGAAACCTTTTCAACTTCACATTTTCCCACAAAGACCATATGTGTATATATATATATATATATATATATATATATATATATATATATATATATATGAAAGTATATATATACACGTACATTCACTTAAACGCCAACATTCCTATATGTCGTTCACGTTGACATTCAATAGTCATTATCCTTCGTGCGTAGTTTCCGATCTCTGTCAATTCGAAAGTTTACTTGTCTTAATCTTTTGTACGCTTGTACACTCCAATGAGCCAATACCTGCAAATGTTAAAAACATTGTTTCGAATTAAATGCTGCCACACCAGTAACACCAACATGAACTCTTTAAAATAATTGGAATTCTCGATCTTGAATTGTGAACTAAAACAAACCTTACTAATCTAGGTCGTGTGTCGGTGCTGCACTCTGTCTAAATTACTTCTTGATCTGACTACTACTTAACAAGTTGAGTTTATAGCCCCACACTATTTAAACTTGTTTTACTATCGGGGTGAGAAACATGCAAAACTCTTTTATGGACCAAACTATTGTCTATGCTATTACGTGGTTTAGCCTAAGCTCTATTATGTCCCTTTTATTGCCCAACTCATGAACCGTCAATTCCTGATGGGAAGCGCGATTGTTATAAATAGATCTATTGGGAGTAACGTCCCCGTTCGGGTTGACCGGATAGGCAAACGAACGTATACCATGTCGAAACTACAAGTGTCTGGGATACACACTTGTGGGGCCCCTGATAATTAACATGCTTCTATAGCATGTACACAAGTTATAGCTTCGGTTGCATGAACTTAGTGCTAGCGTAATAGACTGTATTTTATATGACATTGTGTTAATACAAATATCGTCCTAAAAACGTTATTTATATTTTATGGTCTTTGCTTAGTTTTGTTAATGACAATTACAAAGTTTATCTTTAAGCAAAGCATAAATAAGATTAAGTCCTTTACATTTATAGTGATAAGTCTTTTTAAAACACATTTACACATTACAAAGTTTACTAGGAACAACATTACATACATTTACATGTTTATTCCTTAAAATAGAAACTTTATTATTAAATATTAGATAGACATCATGGCATGCATCATGAACATATCTTAGAAAAATTTTGAGATATTTTGTTTAGATCTTCAAGCCAAAGAGTTGAAATTTGAAGATATGGAAAGATTGTGCAAGATTTGGAAAGATATGAAGATCTCTTAGTTGGCCTGACATGGCGGATCCAAAGCCATACAAAGGCGGATCCAATTTTTGGGATCCGCCGGATCCGCCAACTGTTGTTCAGCTTTGCCTATAAATAGCAAGCTGATCATTTGGCCATTTTCATCACTCATATAGCTTAAATACATACTCATTCATTTACATATCACTAACCCATATCATTCTTTCATTTCATTGATCTTTCCTTTTGTAGCAAAGAAGATCATAGCATATAAGGATCAACCTTCTGTTGTTATCCTTTTAGTATAGAGTCTGTGTGATTTTGTTTAGTTCACACATCATTGTTTATATCATTTATTCAGTAGAGTTTGGTTAGTGTTTTAGTCCTTAAAACACAAAGAGTGTCGGGAGTGGTTGTACCCTTGTGAAAGAACCAACGGGAGTGGTTGTACCCTTGTAAAGAACCAACAGGAGTGGTTGTACCCTTGTAAAGAACCCGGTGTTTAGCTTAGTACCGGATAAAGAGTAAGCGACGTGTAAAGGTTTTCTACGCCTAGAAGGGAGCTTGTTTCTTAGTGAAGAAAAACTCTCGAGTTAGAGGCTCGAGGAGTGGAGTAGGGCAAGGAAGAGAGTCCTTGTAGCCGAACCACTATAAACATCTGTGTTGTGTGGTTTGATCTTTCCTCTCTTTACTTCATTATTTATATTACTTGTTTGTGTGCTTGATTGTTTACTTTACTTTGGAATCACGTTAAGTATACAAAGCGAATTAATTTTAAAACGGTAAAAACTATTCAACCCCCCTTCTAGTTTTCCACAATTGGTACCAGAGCAGTGTTACTCAAGATTTTCAAAATATATTGTATTTTAAAAACTTGAAACGATCAATGGATTTTGAAAACTTTAAAGAAGGGCAATCTATGCAAAGACCACCACTATTTGAACAAAATTGTTTCATATATTGGAAAAATCGCTTTGAGACGTATGTGAAGTCAAAGGACATAGATCTATGGTATATAATTGTAGAAGGTGATTACAAGCCCATAAGTAATGATATTTCAGGTGGTCGGGATGTAGGTACTTCTCTTACTCGTCACAGTGATGAGCAAAAGAAGCTGATTGCCAAAAATAACGAAGCCAAAATAATGCTTTACAATGCTTTACCTAAGAAAGAATATGAAAGAGTTTTTATGTGTAAAACGGCTAAGGATATTTGGCAATCATTAATCATCACTCATCAAGGGAACTCACAAGTCAAAGAAAACAAAATTGATCTTCTTGTTCAACAATATGAAAATTTTGTTATCTCTGAAGATGAGACCATTGATAGTGCGTTTGATAGGTTTAATACTATTATTACATCTCTTAAAGCACTTGACGAATCTTTTTCTAGTAAGAATTTTGTCAGGAAATTTCTAAGAGCACTCCACCCGAAGTGGAGAGCAAAGGTGACAGCTATTGAAGAATCTAAGGATCTTTCAAGTATGACACTGGACGAGCTCATAGAAAACCTCAAAGTTCACGAAATCATGATGGAAAAAGACTCAGAAATAGTTAAAGGCAAGAAGGAGAAAATGAAGTCCATTGCCTTGAAAGCTAGAGTTGAGTCAAGTGATGAAGAGTCTTGTTCTAGTAGCGAAGACGAAGAATATGCCATGGCGGTAAGAGATTTCAAGAAATTCTTCAGGAGACGAGGAAAATTCGTTAGACCACCTCGTGAAGAAAAGAAATTCTTCTGAAAAGACCATGATGATAGGAAAGGAAAGGTAGACAGGAAGTGTTATAGGTGTGGTGATTCTAGTCACTTAATAGGAGAATGTCCAAAGCCTCCAAAGAACAAGTCTCAAAGAGCCTTTGTCAGTGGAGCTTGGAGTGATAGTGAAGGAGATGATGACGAGCCTAAGAACGACGAAGTTGCTCTCATGGCTCATGACACAGAAGAGGTGTGCTTAAAAGTTGAACTAGAACCAGATGAGTGGATTAAAGATAGTGGGTGTTCAAGACACATGACGGGAAACAAAAGCCTTTTCTCTACCTACCAAGTATACGACGGAGGTAATGTCACATTTGGTAGCAAGCTTAAAAGTAAAATCATCGGAAAAGGTACGATTTCTCATGACTCTCTATCTATCGATGATGTTGCTCATGTAGATAATTTAGGTTTTAACTTGCTTAGTATAAGTCAATTGTGCCGCAAAAAGTATAACGTCCTTTTCAGTGAAAATGGAAGTAAAATACTTAAAGACGGCATAACAGTAGGAAAAGGTGTTTTAAAGAATAACGTGTATGTTATGAAATTAGATAAAACACCTAAAGACAAGCTTTGTCTTACCTCCTTGGACGAAAACTCAACTCTATGGCATCGACGCTTAGGTCATGCTAATATGAGGTTAATTCAATCCTTATCATCTAAGGAACTCGTTAGGAACCTGCCCAAGTTGAAATATGACCAACACTTTTGTGATGCTTGCAAAATAGGAAAACAAGTTCATAATAGCCATAAGGCTAAAAACATGGTGTCTACATCTAGGTGTCTAGAATTATTACATATGGATTTGTTTGGTCCATCCGCTATACAAAGTTACGGGGGAAACTTCTATACTTTGGTAATAGTAGATGATTACTCTAGGTATACATGGACTAAGTTTTTGAAAACTAAAAACGAAGCTTTTGATAAATTTGAAATCTTAAGTAAGAAAATTCAAAATCAAATAGGAAGTAACATAGTGTCAATAAGAACCGACCTTGGTCGTGAATTTGACAATGAAATCCAATTTGGAGCTTTTTGTGATGCCAATGGCATAACTCATAATTTCTCGGCTCCTCGAACCCCTCAATCTAACGGTGTGGTAGAACGCAAAAATAGGACAATTCAAGAAATGAGTAGAACCATGTTAAATGAACAAAACATACCTCAAAAGTTTTGGTGTCACGCTGTAGATACATCCACATATATTCTAAATCGAGTTCTAATTAGACCTTTCTTGAAAAAGACTCCGTATGAGTTATACAGAGGCAAAAAGCCTACTTTAGGATATTTTAGAGCGTTTGGAAGCAAGTGCTTCATTTTAAACACAAAGGATTATCTCACCAAGTTCGACCCAAAGTCGTATGAAGGTGTATTTCTAGGATATTCACAAACTAGTAAAGCATATATAGTTTTGAACAAAGAAACCTCAAGAGTCGAGGAATCATTGAACGTAACATTCGATGAAAGTCCACCTCCCTCTAAGACATCACCTTTGGTAGATGATGACTTAGTTGAAAGTCAAATGGTTGATAATCAGGAAACTATTGAAAGTGAGAAAGAAGATGAACCGGTAAAAAGAGAAATAGTTAATATCAAAGAAACCAAAAGTCATCCATTAGAAAACGTCATAGGAAAAATCAGTGAAAGAACATTAAGGTCTAAAGCTCAAAATGAAAGTAATTTCTTTTGTTTTGTTTCAACAATTGAACCTAAAAATGTTAATGAAGCCATAAAAGATGAATCTTGGGTCATTGCGATGCAAGAAGAATTAAATCAATTTGTTAGAAATGACGTTTGGACATTAGTCCCACAACCTAAAAATCAAACCATAATAGGTACAAAATGGGTTTTTAGAAACAAAATGGATGAAAATGGAGTAGTATCTAGAAACAAAGCTAGGCTAGTAGCACAAGGCTACAATCAACAAGAAGGTATAGATTATGATGAGACTTTTGCACCCGTAGCTAGACTTGAGTCAATTAGGATATTACTTGCATATGCATGTGCACATGACTTTAAACTATTTCAAATGGATGTCAAAAGTGCCTTTCTAAATGGTTTCATAAATGAGGAAGTATATGTAGCACAACCTCCCGGCTTTGCCGATTTTGAAAAACCTAATCATGTCTACAAACTTAAGAAAGCATTATACGGACTTAAGCAAGCACCAAAAGCTTGGTATGATCGACTTAAGACCTTCCTAGTTGACCATAAGTATACCATGGGCCTAGTAGACAACACTCTCTTTACCAAGAAAAAGGGATCACATATTATCATAGTCGAGATATATGTGGATGATATTATATTCGGTTCAACTTGTCAAGAGTTATGCGATGAATTTTCGAAAATCATGCATGATGAGTTTGAAATGAGTATGATGGGGGAACTAAACTTTTTCTTAGGTCTCCAAATAAAACAATTAGAAGATGGGATATTCTTCAACCAATCTAAGTATATCAAGGATATGCTTAATAAATTTGGTCTTGAAGATTCTAAACCTATGAAAACACCAATGTCTTCCGAAACCAAACTCACCAAGGATGACGAAAGTGAATCCGTAGATAGCACTAAATATAGAGGGATGATTGGTAGTTTACTCTACCTAACGGCTAGTAGACCAGACATTATGTTTAGTGTTTGTCTATGTGCACGCTTTCAAGAAGATCCCAAAACATCCCATCTTGAAGCCGTTAAACGGATATTTAGGTACATAAAAGGCACTACATATCTAGAATTATGGTATCCCAAAGGGACGGGAATGTAAACCATAGTGTATGCCGACTCAAACCATGCTGATGATTATGTTGATAGGAAAAGTACAAGCGGTATTTGTACTTTTGTAGGACATTGTCTCACCTCATGGTTTGCTAAGAAACAAACAGCCCTTGCCATATCAACAACTGAAGCCGAGTACGTGTCAGCAGGAAAAGCTTGCCAACAAGCACTGTGGACGAAACAAGCCTCAACGACATTCCCATTTTTTGTGACAACAAAGGAGCTATCGATCTTAGCAAAAATCCACTCCAACATGCTAGAACCAAACACATAGAAATATGTTAATAGGAGTACTTGGCCTGTTCCTTAAGATTTGTAGGTTTTGAATTAATTAGTGAATTTATAGGGTATAACTTGATCAAATTAGCTTATTACAGCTATAAGCTGATTTGATGTCAAATCTTAGTTTTCTTTGTGTCCATTTAGTCTATATTCAGTAGTGGTAAAGTCCCCTTAAGCCTTGGTTCAGTTATTTGCTTAAACAGTCCACAATAAGTTTAAGCAGACTGCAATTTTTGATTTTGTCCAATTTCAGCCTATGTTTTTCATTTTTCATTTCTTCATTATAAGCCCTTTTAAGCTCAAACTTGGTACTGATAATCTTGGGTTGCTAGTGCACTTAGTCCACATTTTTCTGAATTTTTCCATTAGATTTTTAACAGCTTTTTATCAGCTGCAAATTCTGCATTTTTTTCATAATTTTTGTCCAGATCAGCTGATGTTTTTCATTTTTAATTTGTTCAATATAACTTAGAATAAGCTAAAATTTGGCACAGATAATATTGGGCTGCTTATCTAGTTGTCCCATATTTTTGTGATCTTTTTTATCAGCTTTTCAGTAGCTTGAAAAAGGCACATTTTGCCCTGCTCCACTGTATAATCAGCAGACTTATTTGCTTAATTGCTTTGATCAGTGCTTATTTCCCCCTCTTGTGGCTTATTTTAGTTGTCCTTTTAGCTTATTATTAGTTATCTAGTTTATTTCAGTTTTGCCTCAGCTTATTAGTAGCTTATCAGCTTTTTCCCTTCATGCCTTAGCTTATTTCATCATTTAGCTATCTAATCAGTGATTTGGAGCTTATTTCTGAGCTTTTTGTAGCTTTTCAAAAATAGTTGTAGTTAAGAAAATTGCTTATTTTCACTTGCTTAATTAGTTTTTAAAAAAGAAAAAAAAAAGTTAACAAAAAGGCTGAGGCAGGATTCGAACCTGAGACCTCAGCCTTCCAAAGCTTCACACCACACACACTCAACCAGAAATGCCCTTGGGTCTTTTCTGTTTTAGTTCTCACACTTAATTGTTTTAACCCTTTATTTTCCCTTATAGCTTATTTCCCATTTTGGCTTAATTCCAGCTTATCTGGATAAGCTGGCATCCCACCTTTATTTTTCCCAGGATTGGTTTATCATCAAGTAGTTTTCTGTAATTTTCCAGATTTTTCCAGTTTCATTTAGTATTTTTAATTAATTTTTCTTTTAAATTTAGTTTTTAATTCATAATAAATTAAATAATAATCAGAAAAATATAATTCTTTTTTTCAAAATTTTCTTTTATTAATTAGAACTTAGGAAAAATAGATTTGTACCCATAGAGTTGGTATTTCATCGACTTCACGTTTTAGGCTCGGGATTTCCCGGTTTAAACGCGTATTTGATTTTTCTTTACGTTTTTAGCTAAACGTTCTTTAGATTATCGTTTTCCTCGCTTATTAAATCATTTTTAGTTTATGTTCACATATTTTAGCTTAAAAACCCAATATCTCTTTGTTTTCACTATTCACACACGTTTCACAAACCGAATCACAAAATTTCATTCAATCATTCGTTGGGAAAACGAGTCGGGTACACATACTTCACTTGTGTTTCCTAGGAAATATTTAAGCATTGATTTTTTCGAATTAATTTTTGGCGCCGCTTCTGGGGAAGGCTTGAAGTTAATTTTCGATTCTCGTTTTTCGATGCGTGTTTTGAAGACCCTTCTCTCGAGAAGTTATCGTTTTCTCTCGTAAATATTTTCTTATAAAAAACTCAAAAATATTTTTTGTCAAAAGTTGTTTTAAATTTGTTTTTCTTCTATCTTCATTTGTTTCCATTTTTCCTTTCTTTTATAAAAATCCATAAAAAATCTTCGCTATCCTCTTAAATGTTTAATTCTTATCTCTTTACCCTCTCATTGTTTAATTCTCCACAATGATCGATTTTCCACCGTACCCTCCCCATGATCCTCGGACCATGGAGGATTTCTATCGTCCAACACTTATCAATAGAGGAGGACCGATCACTCCTACATCAGTTCCGGGAACCGATTTCAAATTGAAAAATCATATGGTTCGACTGATCCGGCAAAATTGCAAATTTCACGGATTTCGAGATGAGGATGCAAACGAACACTTAAACAAGTTCATATCTATCACTCAATCCATGAAACAGAAAGGAGTTTCTCAAGATAGCATTCGTTTGAATCTTTTTCCATTCTCTTTATCCCACAACGCTGAATCTTGGTTTTATACTCTTAGAACCCACTCAATTCATACTTGGGAAGAGATGTTCCTCAAGTTTCTTTCAAAATACTTTCCACATTCTAAAACGGTGCAGCTTAGGAAAGACATTCTGAATTTCCGGCAATTGCCCATTGAGTCAGTATTTGAAGCTTGGGAACGATTCAAATCTTTGTTACGGAAATGTCCTGATCACAAAATTTTGCTTCTTGATCAAATCCTAACCTTTTATAGTGGCATAACTACGATTGATCGAGACAAAATCATGTTGGCTGCCGGAGGCAATATCATGCGGAAGACTCCTCAAGAAGCTTATGATTTGATCGAGAATATGACACTTCATCATTATCAGTGGGATGCTGAAGTTCAACATGACTCTACCACTATTTTGAGTGATCATTATTCCGATTACAATTCCGTAGTGAGTGCACGAGTCGAGGTCCTTGACAATAACACTAGATACACAATTCAAAATTGTCAACATCAACAAGGACCAGGTAATCCACACACCTTTTACTATTCAGACTCTGACGAGAGTGATGAGGATGAACCTTCAGAAGTATTGAAAGTTGAGACGTCGATTCTTCCTCCGAGTGGCAATCCCACTCCGTCTTCAAAACTCGTCATTTCTGACTCTTCCCCTTCTCTCATGCCGTTTGAGGGAAGTGACGTCACTATGGAAGAGCTCGAGGTTTTCTTGATTGATGATCCAATTTCTTCGAAAATTGTTGATGCTAATTGTGATCCGGGGGGAGATGCTCCTTTATTAGAAAAGATGATATTTGATGAACCGTTATTTTCCCTCCCCCCGAAGGATGTTGTTTTTAAAGATAAGCCGTTAGATCCTCCGGAGCTCAAGCTCGAGGATTCTTTTCCCGAATATGAGAGTTTTATCTTTGATACGGCAGAGGAAAGTAGTGGCAGTCCCACTTCTAATCCCGATTATTCTCTCTCGGCTTATGAAGCCTTTTCTTTTGATATCAATCTTTCGGAAGAGACGAGTAGTGGCAGTACCACTTCTCATGCTTATATCTCTCTTCCCGAGTATGACTCGTTTCTCTTTGATAAAGATGATCCACTTATCTTTGAAGAGTTCTTCGGTGAACTCTCTCATCCAGAGTATGATCATTTTTATTTCAATCTTGAGAAAGATTCTAGTCTGGGGGGAGGTGTCCTTGATCATAAGAATTTGCTTATTGATGAAATCACCCCGACCCTCCCTCCCCAGACTTTTGTTGCAAATGGACCCAAGAGCTTTAATGACAAAATTGCTTCTGATGATGAAGAATTGATCTTAATTATCATAAAAATCTTTCTTCCCTTCATCACATATGCTGTGACTTCTCCTCTCCTTCACTCCTTCGGGAGTGAGGATACTATCTTTGACCCCGGGATCACCGTTTATGGTTGCTATTTCTTTGAACTGTGGGTATCTCGTCGGTGTGGAACTTTCATATGTTTCAATGTTTATCCAAACCTCTTGAACGAAAGTCCGATGGAGATTTTCTTTTCCACATGCACCCCCAAGAACAATTAAATTCGGGGCGAGTCAAGCTATACGACTCGATAAAAAACAAGCGCTTCGTGGGAGGCACCCCATGCTTATCCTTCTATATTCTTTTTATTTTCTTGCTAATAAGTGTGACGTGAGGAGTTCTATCTCTTCCATTTCTTGTGTTTGGTGTTTGTTGTCTTGTGCAGGATTTGCCCGACATGTGAAGACTCTCGTGCTCATGGTTTTGTCTATCTCCACTCGAGTCTCATCATACAGGAAATCTGGTATCCTTAATCTTATCGTATAACGTTTATCTTTTGGCATAATTAATAAACGGCCTTAGATTTATGTAGGAGAACCCTTCTTTTAAAACATTGAGGACAATGTTTCGTTTTAGTCTGGGGGGGTAATCTTTCGATTTGATTTTACCTTGCATTTTGTCGTTTACCCTCACAACCCCGTTTTTCCACCAAAAATCCAAAAAAAATGAGAAAATTTAAAAAAATTGCAAAAATATCATAAGTGTTTTGAAACATTGTTGACTTTCCGATGGTTAGAGTAGGAACAAAATTTTGACTTGGCCGGGCGTGTTGAGCCCTAGCTTGTCCCCTTAACTTTTTGACTAAGCATTCGCGGATCTTTTTATTAAAGATTTTAAATTTGCGAAGAACGAGAAATGATAGAGTTAATTATAAGTTGTGATGCTAAGCAAGGATTAGTTGGTTATCTTAAAGGCTCATTAGTGTAATTTGTAGTTTTTCCTCCCAAAAGCTAAATTACTGCTATTTTCAAAATTTTAAACTTAGAAATCATTTTATTATAAACTTTTATTCAATTTTGATATAGAGTCCGATTCAACTTTTTATTTTAATTTTTGAGAAGGCATATATATATAAAAAAATTAAAAATAAATAAATAAAATAAAAGAATGATATTGCAAAATAAGAAAATGGAATGATATTGCAAAATGCAATAAGTCTTGATGTTGCAAAAATAAAGATGTATATGTTAATAAATGTAGGAAACTTGCTTTTTCTTAAATTTAAATCGGAAGTTGAACTTTGATTCGTCAATTTTGTCATAAAAGTTAAACGGTAATTTGGTAGATTGTTGATTTCAGAGACCCCGAAAGCTCCGGTACTATTCTCTGTGAGGTGTCAAAAGCCTGGTCACCTAAAACCAACTGGTTTGGGATGTGCCGAGAAGAAAGCCGTTACATGGAGTGATCTCACCTTTGAGTCTCTAATCTCTAAATGGTCGTTTGTTGTTATCTATTTAAGTATTTAATACTAACTTAGTGGGAATATCCAAAATCTTTGAAATCGAAATTCCGCTGATTCCGGTACTATTCTCTGTGGGGTGTCAAAAGCCTGGTCACCTAAAACCAACTGGTTTGGGATGTACCGAGAAGAAAACCGCTACATGAAAAAGGCCCTTTTTGATCCTTAGATTTTCGAGGTTCCCGGTAAATTAGTATTTGACTTAAACAAGTAACAACCATAATAATATCGATTTCTGTGATCAAACTTTTGAAAATGAGCACACTTGCCAAACTTATAGAACAATTGGGGAGTGAAAAGTTTACGAATTGCATTCATGAGTAGCATTAGCATCTTAACTTGTATTTAACAATGATTTCGTTTTTAAGCTTAGTTTGGGGACTTGTGAAAAATCAGGGACGATGAATTTTATCCGTATGGTCACTTCTTTATGAGTTATGTTTCCTACTCCGTGATCCTAAAAGTTATTGTGAAATAATGAAAGTCAACATCCCGTCACAAGAAAAAGAGAAAAATACAAAAACAGTGTAAGTGTGAATAAAATGGAAAAATGGGGCGTTTTTAGAACTTTTGATTTCTTAATCTCTTTTGAACATTTTGCTACTTTTCAAAGTTAGTAAAAAGAGGTTGAAAATTTTTGGTTTCAAAAACGCGATTTGATAACATTGCGTGAGGACACGGCAATACCTTAGTCTGGGGGATTTCAAAAATTGATTCGAAAAAATCAATGCATAAATATTTCCTAGGAAACACAATTGAATTAAGTGTACCTGAGTCGTTTTCCCAACGAAGGATTGAATGGAATTTTGTGATTCGGTTTGTGACACGTGTGTGAATAGTGAAAACAAAGAGATATTGGGTTTATAGGCTAAAATATGTGAACATAAACTAAAAATGATTTAATAAGCAAGGAAAACGATAATCTAAAGAAAGCTTAGCTAAAAACGTAAAGAAAAATCAAATACGCGTTTAAACAGGGAAATCCCAAGCCTAAAACGTGAAGTCGATGAAATACCAACTCTACGGGTACAAATCTATTTTTCCTAAGTTCTAATTAATAAAAGAAAATTAAAAAAAAAAAGAATTATATTTTTCTGATTATTATTTAATTTATTATGAATTAAAAACTAAATTTAAAAGAAAAATTAATTAAAAATACTAAATGAAACTGGAAAAATCTGGAAAATTACAGAAAACTACTTGATGATAAACCAATCCTGGCAAAAATAAATGTGGGATGCCAGCTTATCCAGATAAGCTGGAATTAAGCCAAAATGGGAAATAAGCTATAAGGGAAAATAAAGGGTTAAAACAATTAAGTGTGAGAACTAAAACAGAAAAGACCCAAGGGCATTTCTGGTTGAGTGTGTGTGGTGTGAAGCTTTGGAAGGCTGAGGTCTCAGGTTCGAATCCTGCCTCAGCCTTTTTGTTAACTTATTATTTTTTTTTCTTTTTAAAAACTAATTAAGCAAGTGAAAATAAGCAATTTTCTTAACTACAACTATTTTTGAAAAGCTACAAAAAGCTCAGAAATAAGCTCCAAATCACTGATCAGATAGCTAAATGATGAAATAAGCTAAGGCATGAAGGGAAAAAGCTGATAAGCTACTAATAAGCTGAGGCAAAACTGAAATAAACTAGATAACTAATAATAAGCTAAAAGGACAACTAAAATAAGCCACAAGAGGGGGAAATAAGCACTGATCAAAGCAATTAAGCAAATAAGTCTGCTGATTATACAGTGGAGCAGGGCAAAATGTGCCTTTTTCAAGCTACTGAAAAGCTGATAAAAAAAATCACAAAAATATGGGACAACTAGATAAGCAGCCCAATATTATCTGTGCCAAATTTTAGCTTATTCTAACTTATATTGAACAAATTAAAAATGAAAAACATCAGCTGATCTGGACAAAAATTATGAAAAAAATGCAGAATTTGCAGCTGTTAAAAAGCTAATGGAAAAATTCAGAAAAATGTGGACTAAGTGCACTAGCAACCCAAGATTATCAGTACCAAGTTTGAGCTTAAAAGGGCTTATAATGAAGAAATGAAAAATGAAAAACATAGGCTGAAATTGGACAAAATCAAAAATTGCAGTCTGCTTAAACTTATTGTGGACTGTTTAAGCAAATAACTGAACCAAGGCTTAAGGGGACTTTACCACTACTGAATATAGACTAAATGGACACAAAGAAAACTAAGATTTGACATCAAATCAGCTTATAGCTGTAATAAGCTAATTTGATCAAGTTATACCCTATAAATTCACTAATTAATTCAAAACCTACAAATCTTAAGGAACAGGCCAAGTACTCCTATTAACAACTTAATTAAGCTAAATCAATCAAGATCAAACCTAGATTAAGTGCACATGAACAGTACTATAGCTCTTTTGACCCGTTTTGGCTGTTAAGCCAAACACCCCTTAATAAGCTACTTTTGAGATTTAAAACTAAAGCAGGCCTATCTAAGCTAAGATACTGAATGTAGATCATTAACTAACTACAGTGAGCCCCTAATGAACAACTTTAAAACTCCAAATAAGCACTGAATTAAGCTATCTAGGATTAAGTTATTTTAGGATGTTTTAAGCTTTTAAGGCAAAAAATGAAAATTAACCTTAAGCTAGGTAAAAACTGATTTTAAATAAATCTAATAAGCATAAATAAGCAAAGGAAGGGAAAATAAGTAGTTTGACTTACTTTGACTGTTGTTGACTTTCGTTGACTATTTTTCGATTTCTAAACTAAGAATAGGAATGAACTTGAATGAGCTATTAAAAGCTATTTTAAGCTATTTCTAGCTTAATAGAACAGTACTGAGCTTAAAATATTATAATGCTAATAATTGGAAAATCTAAGAAAATTTATGATATTCAAATTTAAACAGCAAACTCAAATTTAAATTAAGAACAAGTGAATTACAACCTTGAATTGAAAAATACAATTGAAATACTTAAAAATCCATTAAGCTTTAACTAAAAATATTTGAATTCGACCTAATTAATCTACTACACTACACTTAAAAATCCAACTATCTCTTCTGTGTGCTGAGGAGGTAATTTATACCCTCTGAGGAGTTTCTATCGTCATCCTGAGCCATTCACAGCCTTTGGATAGCCTCAATTCAATCTCAGCCGTCAAACTCGTTTTGGCAGGAAAACAGTTGGGTAGGTTTCCAGCTGGACATTGGTATCACGTGAAGAGCTAGGGCTGAAGCAATTGGAGGGGGGGAGGTGGAGTGTAGCAGTAGTGAAGCAGAGTATGGTGGGATGTCAGCAGAAGGTGAGAATTTGGTGGTTTTGGATTTGGCGGAAAATGGTTTAGGAAGATAGGATTGACTTTGTTGACCGGTTTTTGTAAGCTAAAAGGAGGTGTGGGTTGGGCTGGTTTTGTGTGTTGGGCTTGGTTGGGTTAAGGTTTTAGGATTAGGTAGTGGGTTTTATTTAAGAGTTGGTTTGGTAAATATTTAGGATAAGGATTGGAATTAGTGTCAAGTTAAAGTACCAATTTTGCCAAATCTTTAATTTTAGGGACCAAACTTGTCATCTTTGCAATAATACTTCCAAGGGCCAATCTTGACAACTCGATATTCTTGAGGGTTGACTTTTGACTTTTTGAGAATAAATGTGATCCAAATTTGAAATTCCTTTCCCAGCTTCGGTTTTTGACGACTTTCCAATCTCGTGCTCGGTTTTGTCCATTTTGTCATCGTTTTTGTCCATTTCTCAATATACGTACCTGCACATGCATAAACACAAAAACACAACTGATGCGCGTGTGCGTAGTGCTCTAATTTATACCCACGGTATGTCGTTGTGGTTTTAGCAGTATTCAAGTTTTAAATTTATATTTAGCCGACTTATCAATAACACACACACTTTAACGAGCAGTGTACCCGGTCAGTATGAATATAATGGTAAGTAGAGTGTCGATCACTAAGAGTGGAACGTATTATCTAGTTATTCTAATCAGTATTTTAATATCTTAAGTTAGCTATACAACCTAATCTAACGCAAGGGGGTTCAGCCTGAGAGACTGGCACGATTTGGTTGCAATTAAAAATAAACTAAACTAATAGGCACGAATCAGCGAATAGCACACACGTACACAGATAAATACTCGAGACAATAAGAAGACCTGTCCTGATAGTTAAGTAGCTTGTCACTTGTTTTATTGCTAGTTTTATATGAAGTGTATGTAATTAATCCTTTCTCGTTGGCTCTAATCTTATCGGCGAGTAAACCCTTAATGATTACTTATGACTATCCTATTTATCTTTCTTCCTACTTTTCTACAGACGATAGAATGCATAGGCGATCTAATAAATAGGCGAGGGCAGAGGCATGGCGACCCGATCAACGCTCAGCTAGACACAGAGGTTATCAATGCACTAATAAAAGTCACCAAAGACATCAACATATAAACTTTAATTAATGGGAAAGCAGTTTTAAGGGAGTGCAACCTTTCCGTTGTCACATTACACAAGCCACCAATCCTGATGAATTAAAGTTTACTAATACAATAAAACAAAGCTACTTAATGAATTGAATACATGCAGGACCTTCTTACAGCTCTTGTATCTTCGTTCAAGGTGTGTCTTGTGCTGCTACTTCGTCTGAATTCGTCCTAGGGTTTCTGTCTTCTCGTACTTAGCTAAATGTCTCTCTTTTTAATTCGTCTGGTCTTGGGGTATTTATAGTTTCTGTCTGAGGGTTAGATGCGGCGCATCTAATAAGTAGATGCGGCGCATTGACTTAACTTCGCGTGGGGTCCAAGATTAATATATTCAGGAATATTCGTACACCGCCAGAAAATGCGGCGTAACTCCATTCTTAGATGCGGCGCATGTCCTTTACCGTCTTGGATAATATCTTGTGAAATCTTGATAGTGATGCGCCGTATGTAATAAGTAAGATGCGGCGTATCTGGAGCAGAATGTCTTGATCTTGTACATTTCAGTAGACTCTTAACTTCTTGCTTGTTTTGCTCCATAATTAGTCCAAAATCGCCAAGTTTCACATAATACTTGTTTTTACCTGAGAATTACAAAAGTAAACATTAACGTATCAATTCTCACAGATAATATAATAAAACAAGTCAAATAAATAGGATAAATGATAGTAATAAAATGTACTTATTTGAGTTCATCAAATATCCCCCCACTTGAACTTTACTTGTCCCCAAGTAAACCTTAGAATTAATCTTATGAAAATGTATCCTAAAAAGATATTAGGATTTATTTTTATATTTAAGCATGTATTCATTTTTGTCATAATCACACAACCAAACACTTAACGAATTAGAAGTAAAATAAAATATTTCGATAAAAGCAAATCTAATCGTTTAACTGTCCAGTCGTGACGAATATTCTATCATAAGCTTGGCAAGTATACGCATCTCCCCCACTAAAGCCAAGGAATAACAAGTCTAAAGCGGTAAAAAGGGTTTGTAGGTTAAGGGTTAATCATTCTCCTTAATCTCTATCGATCTCAAATTCCAGAAAAGGCGACAAAATCACAAATACATGATCGAATCCACGAACACGATACTTGCAATTGCTCAAATCCTTAACTCGAATAGGCTAAAGATAGGACCAAGTAATCTTCACCAATAATATTATATCAAAAAGGGCGACAAAATCATAAATACATAGCCGAATCCACGACTACGATACTTAAGATTGCTCAAATCCCAAAGCTCAATAAATCAAAGGTTTGGATAAAGAATAACATAGGGTATGGATAATATTTGGGATACAAATTGGTGTAAAATAAAAAATAAACAAAACAGATAAATCAAAATCCTAAGTGTGGTTAATCACTATCCCAACCATCCCATGAATAAGACTCATATCATAGAATAACTCACGCTTTAACACTTGAAACACACGCTTTAGGTAGACACGAATTATACTCAACAAGATCTCAATCAAGGAATAAACCTTAGTTGGCGTTCCCATAACGTTCAACTCCCATTCAATCCATAGATATAATATACAACAACTAGTGGTGATATCGACCACTTAATACAAAACTTTACATAAATTGGTTAAAACAAACTTCCAACTTTTCCTTTTTCTTTTTCTTTTCTTGTTTTTTCGATTTTTTTTTTTTTTTTTTTTTTTTTTTGACATCATAAACATAGATGTGTAAAATTTCACCACATCACTATAACGATAACTCTGGATAATTTTTCCATACTTTTCATGACTTCAGAAATAACGGTAATAGTGAGAATAGTAAACACACAAAAAATAAACTCAAAGATATACAATATTTACTTTCACTCCAATTGCATTGTGCAATTTCCCGACCTAACCATAGATAATGAATTACGCACGCGAACACAGGTAATGTAAGGAAACACACTTTGCCTAAAGCAATTAACCAACCACGGATTTTAATCTACATGGTAAGCTAAGGTGTAAGGGTGTAACGAAACATTTTAACAAAGGTGTAAGAAACGAAATGAATGGCTCTGAGTGTTTTTCTAGGGGTATCTTACTCTAAAAGTGAGAGTAACAAAAGGGTTTATACGGGGGTTAACTAACCAGTGTAGTTAGCTAATAACACATAACATATAAAGGCTATTTGGGTGTAATCCTAGAAATTTACCAATTTAGACAAGTCATTCCAATTATAAAAATAATACTTATTATGGTGGTCTCGAATAGTATACAAGCCAAGTTCTAAAGTCTACAAGTCACCGGCACACTCATAGATTTGTGAATTTTGAAAAATCACAATTTTTGAAAATAACGTTATGTGTGCAGCTATGCAACTTAGATCATAAACAAAAACATGCTAAAAAAATTTTAATTTTGATATATTAAGCACATTTTAAGCATATTTTGAAAAGTTTAGGACAAGTAAGTGTTCTAATTCTCCAATCCCCCCACTTAAGTTAAACAACGTCCTCGTTGTTTGTATCAAAGGTTAAAAACTGGAAAATAAAAGAATTAGAACAGAAAAACTCCCCTGAGATTTGCTCGGTATGATCCTCCATTATTTGTATAAGAGCAAAAATCATCTTTCTTGTGGATGAGAACGTTTAAGCTTCATATCTGATGTATCCACAGGAAATGCAGGAATCTACAATACCACCAAGACTTTAACACACCTAAGTTAAGAAGGTTCAAACTTGCATAATACATTAATAGTTAGTAAAAATAAAACATAAAAATTAAAATGAAAATCATCAGGTCAGTCGATGCGCCGTATCTTATGGAAGAAGATACGCCGTATCGAGCCTGGAATAAATACGAATCAGAATAAAAGATGCGTCGCATCCTTAACCAGGGATGCGCCGCATTAAAATAAACTGACAAAAAGTTTTAAAGTTAAAAATAAAAATGCAGAAAAATAAAGTAAGATATGACCAGTGCAGGAGATGCGTCGCATCTAAGGATTGAGATGCGCCGTATCCTCTGCGGGCCTGACTGACTCGACACAGAACAGAATATAAAAAATTTTCCGGGTTGTCTCCCGGTCAGCACTTGTCTTTATTCCAGAGTCTTCAAGTTAGACTCACGTTCAGCTCTTTATTTTGTTCTTGTCACGGTCCATCCTTCTTCTTTCCTCCGAAAGATGTTCCCGTATAGCTCCGCAACATTTTCTTCCGTTCGACTTAATCTAGTATAACTCTTGGTCTTCGTTGCAATATATTCCTCATCTGGTCCCAAAGAGTATTTAATGACTTTAAATTTTTCAGAAATAATCATGGGTGGCTTATTATAAGGGATCCCAAGTAGTTGACACTTTCTTTTGATGAATTCTTCTTCGTTTTTATCAACAAACTTAAAATAAGGATCCTTAATCAAATAGTCATCAAGTTCATCAATTAATGACTTATTGTTATTATCATCTTGAATTGCCTCCCACTCTCTTTCCAATTCCCATTGTAAGCGTCGACTAAGCTTTGTGTAATCATCAAATTGTCCATGCACCCATTCCCAGAAAGTAGTATTCGATGTTCCCTTTAGCCCTTTCAAGTATTCGATTCTACCCTTTTTCTTGCAAAGCCTCCGCTTTTTGTGGGCAGTCTTCAACATTTTCATACCACTCATAGTCTTCAAAGGTTACATCGTTTCCAACCCGTTTCATTCCAATTATACTTCCCCCATTACAGGTTCCATCATTCTTATAATCACAGGTCGGCCATACACTACTCCCATCCTTGAAACAGAAAGGTGTACAAGTGTGATTAATGTGCTCAAATTCCCATGGTTTATCCCAAACCCATGGTATTTGGTCATTCCATTCGTAGTACCAGGTGTTTTTGAAATCATCATAAGTTTTGAATCCTGGTAGATTTCCAGTTAGCACATCATCGTCGACTTGAAGAAGGTAATTAAATTCTTTGAATTGTTTGCACAAAGGTGTCTCATAACTGAACAGATCAATGTCTATGCTGAATAATTCTTCAATGCCCTCATTGATTGTTGAATCATTAAGTGACGACCCATAGTCGCTCTCTACTTCTTCATCTTCCCCTCTCATCCAATATACCCATAACGCATCTTTAGTAGCACGATCCATGCTCTTATGGTTATTGAACTTACTAGCCAACCAATATGAAAAATCAACATTGTTAGGATCGTGGTCAACGTCAAAGCAAGATTTTCCAATCATATTCCTCCTTATCTCCATGAACTCGTTAAATTGTTCCCTAAAACTCCGTGTCAACCATGAGGTCACAATTTGTTTGATTTCATTCACAGGAGCAAATTTAGGATTACCGTATTTAAGTTCAAGCCATTCTTCGAGGGAGATGTCCATCAACCTTACCAACCTGCCATGAAATAATAACTCCGACACAGCATAAATTCTTTCATCGTCCAGATAGTTCTCATTTAATCCCCAGTACTGTTCGGAATAAGGCATGTAAGAGATTTGCATAGGTTGGGTATTGCCTCCACCACAGCTTTTATTGCTTGAGTTCATGTATTCAATTTGGAACTTCCCATCATTCTCTTTGATAGTAGTCCAAGTCAATCCTTTAGATTCAATGATGGGCCATAAGAGTAGCAATTCATCTTCAGTGTAGCTCATTAGTAAATCATAGGAGAATATCCCATCTTCAATATTGCATAAGCGTTTAAATTCCTTATAAGTAGCTTCAAGAGGGGTTTCCCAAGAAAATAAATCGGCATCAATCATGAGCACATTGAAGTTGACATCATCAAAAACTTTCACTTCGAATGAATCTGAAAGCAAGAGTTCCTTAGCAAGATATCCGTTCACTGACATGTCTTCCATAGCAAAACCTGTCATCATAGGTAAAATCTTCAGTAGGATTTGTTCGCTAGAAGAGAAATTAATGAATTTAGAAACGGATATAAAAATAACTGATATCTGCAGACGATGCGCCGTATCCAAAAAGTTGGATACGCCGTATCTTATAATCGTTAAAATTTAATCAGACTTTATTCAGAAAATAGATACGCCGCTTAGAAATTATAATGCGCCGTATCAGTTTTAAGTTATCAAAAATCGATTATACTTATTAAGATAAATGTGTCGTATTAACAAGGGTTAATGCGCCGTATTTTCGTTACGTTTCAAAATACAAGATTTTTGATTCAGAAGATGCGCCGTATCGATAGAAATCGATGCGTCGTATCTGTTTGATAATTCGAAAACTGTTTTTAATTAAAATAATAGATACGCCGTATCTGCTAAAGCAGATGCGTCGTATAGCGTTATCGTTTTAGAAAAAAATTTATTAAAAACAGATACGCCGTATCTTGGGGAAAGATGCGTCGTATCGAATTAATTAAACGCATTGTATTTTATAAAAATTAAACGCAATACGCCGTATCTATTAAAATAGATGCGCCGTATCGTTTGAATTAGCTCAGTACAACGATAGCAGTATGTAGAAAAATAAAAACAAAAATAAACACAAACGAAAAGCAACAAAAATAAAAGAAAACAAATAACACACAAAACAGAAAATATGCAAATAATACAATGAATGCAATTAATCTAATACACAACACGGTTAGCGGTTAGATTAAAAATTAAAAAGAAAAACCTAATTAAAATACTAATCAAATTAACAAATAATAACAATTCACTCCCCGGCAGCGGCGCCAAAAACTTGATGCGCGTGTGCGTAGTGCTCTAATTTATACCCACGGTATGTCGTTGTGGTTTTAGCAGTATTCAAGTTTTAAATTTATATTTAGCCGACTTATCAATAACACACACACTTTAACGAGCAGTGTACCCGGTCAGTATGAATATAATGGTAAGTAGAGTGTCGATCACTAAGAGTGGAACGTATTATCTAGTTATTCTAATCAGTATTTTAATATCTTAAGTTAGCTATACAACCTAATCTAACGCAAGGGGGTTCAGCCTGAGAGACTGGCACGGTTTGGTTGCAATTAAAGGTAAACTAAACTAATAGGCACGAATCAGCGAGTAGCACACACGTACACAGATAAATACTCGAGACAATAAGAAGACCTGTCCTGATAGTTAAGTAGCTTGTCACTTGTTTTATTGCTAGTTTTATATGAAGTGTATGTAATTAATCCTTTCTCGTTGGCTCTAATCTTATCGGCGAGTAAACCCTTAATGATTACTTATGACTATCCTATTTATCTTTCTTCCTACTTTTCTACAGACGATAGAATGCATAGGCGATCTAATAAATAGGCGAGGGCAGAGGCATGGCGACCCGATCAACGCTCAGCTAGACACAGAGGTTATCAATGCACTAATAAAAGTCACCAAAGACATCAACATATAAACTTTAATTAATGGGAAAGCAGTTTTAAGGGAGTGCAACCTTTCCGTTGTCACATTACACAAGCCACCAATCCTGATGAATTAAAGTTTACTAATACAATAAAACAAAACTACTTAATGAATTGAATACATGCAGGACCTTCTTACAGCTCTTGTATCTTCGTTCAAGGTGTGTCTTGTGCTGCTACTTCGTCTGAATTCGTCCTAGGGTTTCTGTCTTCTCGTACTTAGCTAAATGTCTATCTTTTTAATTCGTCTGGTCTTGGGGTATTTATAGTTTCTGTCTGAGGGTAAGATGCGGCGCATTGACTTAACTTCGCGTGGGGTCCAAGATTAATATATTCAGGAATATTCGTACACCGCCAGAAGATGCGGCGTAACTCCATTCTTAGATGCGGCGCATGTCCTTTACCGTCTTGGATAATATCTTGTGAAATCTTGATAGTGATGCGCCGTATGTAATAAGTAAGATGCGGCGTATCTGGAGCAGAATGTCTTGATCTTGTACATTTCAGTAGACTCTTAACTTCTTGCTTGTTTTGCTCCATAATTAGTCCAAAATCGCCAAGTTTCACATAATACTTGTTTTTACCTGAGAATTACAAAAGTAAACATTAACGTATCAATTCTCACAGATAATATAATAAAACAAGTCAAATAAATAGGATAAATGATAGTAATAAAATGTACTTATTTGAGTTCATCAATATCCGTACCTGCACATGCATAAACACAAAAACAACATATTTGGCATATTTAGTTAGTTTTTGGTTTATTTGGTCCGTTTTCTAAGGTAAAAGATATGTGTAATTTAACACATATCAAAATACGTCACCACTTCCTACGTGACAATGTTCAGAAGGAAAACATCTCAATTGAGAAAGTTTCCTCAGAGGACAACATTGCAGATATCCTCACAAAACCTCTCAAGAGAGAACCTTTCAACTATCTTAGACTTGGTTTAGGATTAATGGAACCTAGTGAGTAGATTAAACATTAACTCTAACCTTAGATTAACCAAACACAGGCAATACCAAAATTGGTGTTCTGATCCTGCGAATCTAACCGACAACAAGGGCAGATCCCTTGTTTTGGATCCGCCAGATCCGTGGCCTGCTGAGCCAAATTTTTGTTTATTTAATAAACTTCCTGTACTATTCATCACACTTCCCAACACTCAAACACCTACTGGAACTCGACTCATAATTCACCAAACTCACAATTTAGGCCATCTTTCTCAACCAAATTGAGCTCTAAACATCACTGTAAGTATCTTTATCATGTATACATTCCTGATCTGCGTCTAGGATTTCTATTTCATGCACAAAACCAAAACTTGGGGTTTATGCATAATTCTTGAAAAATCATGAAGCATATTTACTGAATTGCATAACAAATCATGTTTTTCATAGTTAGGAATTGCATCTTGTAGTACATTATCATTATTTATCAAAAACCCCATGAGAAATTTTTGCTAAAATCTTCTCACGACTAGGAAAAACGGTTTTTGAACATTGTTCATACAAATACATAAACGTTATATTTTAAACATCACTTGCATAATTTCTCTTGAATGCTGAAGGGAATACATAACTAATATGTATTTTCGGGTACATTCAAATGAAGCTACATTGAAGTAGGAGCGTTTGGGTTATCTCTTGTTTTATCACAAAACTTGCATAAACAAAATTTTCATGCATCAAAAGGAGTCGAGATAACCGTACCTCCACATTGTCCCCATGTAGGCACACACTAGACCTTTATACGTATTGTCGATAATTTCAACTAAACTATATATTTTTCGTGTCTAGGATAACTATGCCTCCCGCAACCAATTATGATCACAAAAAGACCATCGATTACCTTCCTAAACACCACAAAACCAAGGGTCTCACCGAAGCTCAAGTTAATATTTTTAAAGCACTAGAAAAATGATACGTCCATGAGGGTAGGGTTGTAGACTCCTCATTCTATGAAGGAACTAATCTTAGAGAACAACTTGCCACAATTCACTTCGATGGTCTCCTAGATATTGATGAGCCCATCATCCCTAGGTTCATTCTCGAGTTCTATGCAACCGTAGGTCTTAGTTTAAGCGACAATGGTCTCATAAGCATTCACTTTAGTGTCAATGGAACCCTTTTCAACATTCCCTTAGATCAATTTGGTGATGTTTTAGGAGTTCCAAATCAAGGAACATGTGTCTACTCGGATAAATGGTCATTGACAATTTTAGAATCCAACCTTGATAGAACGACACCATATGCCACACCTTTGACCGCAAAAGAAACCATTCGGGAGCATCTCTTCTTACCTAGGAACAATCCAACTAGGTTGCATCGAGGCCGTCAAGTGAATAGAGATCCTTTTGCCATGGAACTTAATGAACTTAGGCTCGAATTTAGAAAGCTAGAAGATGTGTTGAGGGCAAATGTCATAAGCACCGTTGGGAATCGAGATCATATCAATGCATGTCTTTGTTATATGATGTATTGTGTGTCAACTCATCAACCTTTCAACCTTGCATACTATATCGCCAAACGAATGGCCGATATTCCGGTACAAGGTACCACCGCAATGCCCTACGGGATGCTCTTGACTCGCCTCTATAGAGCCTTTGAACCCATTCTTAGAAATGCTTTAGGCTTTGTTCCCGACTATAATGAGATTCCACACACCTTTGTTCCTTTAAGCGATCATAGGGTAGCGGTTGCAAAAGGCAAACGTCCTCATCCTCGTACATCATCATCATCATCATCATCAATGAGCGAAGATGATGGTTTGCCTAACTCTAGGATCTCACCACCCGAGTACTTGAGTCAACTTCCTCCAATCCCGAATGAATCCGAGGAGCATCGACAAACAAAAGGAATGGTGAAGAATTTGGGCCGTTGGATCATGAAACTTCACAAGGGTTACAAGAAATTGAGCAAGAAGTTAAAGTGAGAGGAGTGTTTGGCATTAGACGTTTTTAGACAATGATGTGTTGAACATGTATGTTTCTCTAGACATTATGTTAGTACTTGACATGTGTATGAACTAACTCAATATTGCAGGTCGATAACACATGTTGTTATCAATTTTCCGAGATTAAGCCCCCGTTTGGCTTAACTCTCTTTATGGTAAGATTCTATGATCGGATTAATTTATGTGCAAACGTGTGTTAGAATCTATATATTTAGTATATTTGTATCATATATTAGCTATTACATATGTTTTAGGAGATTTTTCGGGTTTTGACCAAGAAACGCGAAATTTGACATTCATTCTGTTAAGAATCTGACCTTCAATAAGGCGGATTTGGCGGATCCCAGTTTTTGGATCCGCCTAGTGTATCTCTTGGCTCCGCCAATCCTGAACCCGCGGATTCCACGGCTCCCAAATTTTGGATCCGTATTTGTTGTCGATTGGATCCGCGGGTATCAACAGCAACATTTTCCAAAATTCCCGACTAATCCCGATAGTTAGATTTTGGATTATAGGTTTTAGAATATTCTTTACTGATAATTAGACTCTTTAGAATGCTTTAGAAAACTCTTAGAACCTTAAGAAATCAATTTCCCACAAAAATTTGAATTTTCAAATTTTCCTAGTGAGTTACCTTTCTAATACAAGCAAGGAACCCTTTTCTGGGATCCGTCAAAACAGTGGGAACATCATATCAACAGATTTTCCACTTACTCTTTGCATTTACTGCAAATCTTCTACAATTCACTCAACTTGAGTTCTATGGTTTGACTTAAATGATGTGACTAGCACAAATTACTGTTCCAAATCATTAGGAACCAACATTCTCCATTGGATTTACATCAAATCCAAACACAACTTTCAAAAATCTTACTGTCTATAAATTAGGATGATCAGGATGATCAAAACTCACTCACTCACCATCCTCTCTACATATTTCCTATACTTTCTTAGCTACACTATTAATCTTAACCATGACAAAATCAAGTAACTCATCCACTAGCAGACCCCCAAAAAGAACTGCTCGTATTAGTGTTAAGCCTTGTTGCTTCATAAACTTAGCTAACTCATCAGAGGAGGAATCATCCCCTCTTAACATCTCTTCACCAATCGCAAATGAGAATTTTCTCAATCTTGCTACTCCAACACCATCTCACACCACTATCTCCACACCACCACCAACAATCACACCTGTTGCTACTACTCCACCTCCTGCTCCAACTCAACCTAGCAAATCACCTTCACCACCAAAGTCACCACAACTTCAGCCTCTAGAATTATTTAGGACTCCACCTACATCACCACATCCATATCTTGATGACTTGGAAGACCTTCCACCAAGGTCAACCAATCCTCCACCCATGACCTTTGAAGGTCAAGAACCCATGCTTTTTCATCCGCTTTATCAGGATATCCACGGTCCTTTATACCGTGATGCACCACCACCTCAACCTCAAACACAACCTCTCTCACCCACATCCACACTAATTGCCATTGATGAGGCAATGTGGATAAATGAGCCACAAACCCAAGAAGAGATCAACGAGGAACTTGCCGGCCTCCATGCTCTCTCTAATATGGTGGATTCTCGCCTTGATGAAGCAATGGATCTCCAAACCATCTTGATGAACTCCATCCCAACTCCACCATCATCTCACCAACAACCACCACCACCATCAAGCAACCAATCACCACCACCACAAAACAATGAGCCTACCCTTCCTCCCGGTTTTCCAAGACATGATTGCTCTCATTGCGAGAGGACCGCTCATTTGGCCCAAAGGACCAACATTTTGGTCCATGCGCTCCAAAATGAAATGAGGTTCATCTTGAACCACATTCTCGAGCGTCTCAATGCAATCTCTCATCCTCCTCAATAGGAGCTTTTTAGTTTCCTCTTATAGGAACTTTTAGGATGTTGTTTTAGAATTTTTCTTTTTTAGGATTTATTTTATTTGTTTAAATGTAACATCATTTTTTCCAAGTAATGAATGTTATGTTTTTATGCTTGTGGGTGATCAACATTAAGCATATTATCTCATTTTAGAACTAACATCATAGTATAGTTGCTTTTAACTTCACATAATGCTTTGATCAAATGTACATTAGGTACTAAATTTTGATCAGACACTTCATTTTGACTTTTTAAAGTCAAAAGGGTTAACATTTCTTGTTTGGTTGACCATTTCATATGCATTGTGCTTCTTGATTGAAGTATTTCATTACTAACTTTTCTTTTATAGCATCTCATACTCTTGAAATATATACGTTGGTACTCTAGCAATGGGGAGTATACATCAAGGGGGAGCATATCATATTCTAACCATTTATTTTGTAGGATCATATATCATATCCTTGTTACTTCATTTGGGGGGAGTATAAATCAAGGGGGAGCTTTAAAGTTCTCAAAATCGCATTCCGCTACGCATATCTTCTTTTTGTTTCGACAAAAAGGGGGAGAAAGGATTAAGTTTCACTATGAAACATCACAGTATATACTTAAAATAGAATTTAAAACTTGCATAAACTAACTTAATCTATATTTTTAAAAGACTCGTACTTTATTTAAGCTCTTTACTTAAGAATACGCTTAATGTTTTGTCATCAACAAAAAGGGGGAGATTGTTAATACAAATATCGTCCTAAAAACGTTATTTATATTTTACGATCTTTGCTTAGTTTTGTTAATGACAATTACAAAGTTTATCTTTAAGCAAAGCATAAATAAGATTAAGTCTTTTACATTTATAGTGATAAGTCTTTTTAAAACACATTTACACATTACAAAGTTTACTAGGAACAACATTACATACATTTACATGTTTATTCTTAAAATAGAAACTTTATTATTAAATATTAGGATGACATCATGGCATGCATCATGAACATATCTTAGAAAGATTTTGAGATATTTTGTTTAGATCTTCAAGCCAAAGAGTTGACATTTGAAGATATGGAAAGCTTGTGCAAGATTTGGAAAGATATGAAGATCTCTTAGCTGGCCTGACATGGCGGATCCAATTTTTGGGATCCGCCGGATCCGCCAACTGTTGTTCAGCTTTGCCTATAAATAGCAAGCTGATCATTTGGCCATTTTCATCACTCATATAGCTTAAATACATACTCATTCATTTACATATCACTAACCCATATCATTCTTTCATTTCATTGATCTTTCCTTTTGTAGCAAAGAAGATCACAGCATATAAGGATCAACCTTCTGTTGTTATCCTTTTAGTATAGAGTCTGTGTGATTTTGTTTAGTTCACACATCATTGTTTGTATCATTTATTCAGTAGAGTTTGGTTAGTGTTTTAGTCCTTAAAACACAAAGAGTGTCGGGAGTGGTTGTACCCTTGTGAAAGAACCAACGGGAGTGGTTGTACCCTTGTAAAGAACCAACGGGAGTGGTTGTACCCTTGTAAAGAACCCGGTGTTTAGCTTAGTACCGGATAAAGAGTAAGCGACGTGTAAAGGTTTTCTCCGCCTAGAAGGGAGCTTATTTCTTAGTGAAGAAAAACTCTCGAGTTAGAGGCTCGAGGAGTGGAGTAGGGCAAGGAAGAGAGTCCTTGTAGCCAAAACACTATAAACATCTGTGTTGTGTGGTTTGATCTTTCCTCTCTTTACTTCATTACTTATATTACTTGTTTGTGTGCTTGATTGTTTACTTTACTTTGGAATCACGTTAAGTATACAAAGCGAATTAATTTTAAAACAGTAAAAACTATTCAACCCCCCTTCTAGTTTTCTACACATTGCATGGGTTGCGATGTTCATATGCTAAACTCATGGTCCAACTACTGATGAGGCGAAAAGTGTACCGCTTTTAAGGGGTCATTTAAGCCCTAAATCGTATTTATTTGATCAAATATCGCCCTAAATCGTTTCTTTTGTCATTTTAGGTACTTTTGAGGAGAAATCTGGAAAAGGAGGCATTTTGGACGTTTTTGGAGCATTAAAGTGAAGAAAACGGCAAAGTCTCAAGAATCGGCTAAAAGTTACTCTTGACGGCGTCACAATTAACATGGGACGGCGTCATGCTTTGGCAAGAAAAGTTGGACGTGAAATTTACTCATGACGGGCCAGTGAGATAGCATGTGAATTCTGACGGCGTCACGCTTTAACTTGATCAAGGGCGTCACGGCTTAAATCATAAGGGGACGGCGTCACGTTCATGGTTCGACGGCGTCAAGCCTTGATAAGCCAGAATGGATTTTGAAGAGCTAAAGAGGGACGGCGTCAAGATGGTCATCCGGGAACCCTAAAAGCGGCGAGGTGACGGCGTCACAATGCATAAGGTGACGCCGTCAGATCCAAAAATCTATATATAGTTTTCTAATTTTTTGTCATTAAGAGAGCTTAGTGTGTGGAATTTTGGGATAAAACCCTAAGACGATTTTAGCAACTTTTTCAGGGCTTTTTGCCTTGAGATCTTCCATGTTTCATTGAAAGATAAGTTATCAATTAATCATTCAATATGTCTATGTGTTGTTTGATTCTATCTTATTCTTGTCTTTTGTTTAACATGTTAGGCTAATTTTATCTTGTGTTTGCTTAGATCTAATGAAACCTAGCTATTGATTATTGGTTGTTAGTGTGTTATTAGTTGTATTGGATGATTGTTTATCTATGTTAGGCTTAAGAAAACTGGCTAACTTCCTATTCGGTAACTTGCTTGAACGTCTTAAGAAACATGAACCAAACGCGTACTAAAGGTTTTTATGGTTGTATTTAATGCACAAGCGAATTCTAGTGATCCCATGTTAGGAGCTTCCTAGCCGGCTCGACATAGGAGTGAAGTAGGAGCTTGTAGAGTTGGGGAAGTAAGTACGCCACCCCACGAATGGTATTAAGGAATACACCCGTCATCCACGCGACTAATACACACTAATTAACCGGTAAAAGATAGTTAGGGAGTAAGGAAATCTAAGTAAACACATTTCTCCACACATAAGTTTCTCACCACTTTTCATTTTTGTTAATTTTATTTTATTGCATTCGTAGTAATTTGGGTTAGTTGACTAGCAACTAATTCCGCCCATTCCTTCAAACCCGAGATTTTACTTGCTTTCATAAAAATATAAAAACATAAAAAGAATCTTCCTCAACCCTTAGACCTAATTAGAGTAGCCTTTCACACCTAACGAACACTATTCCCTGTGGAGAACGATCAATTCCCCGTACTTACCACTACACTATACTACATCGGTCAGGTACACTGCCTGGTGGGGTTGTAAGCCTCTTGAGATCCCTCGAGAGGTAAAACCTGTTGTAAGGTTACAAAACCACGCATCAAGTTTTTGGCGCCGCTGCCGGGGAATAGTTATTGTTTAGGTTGAATTTTTATTTCTATTAGGTCTACTCACTAGATTCCTTTCTAGTGAGATTTTTGTTTTATTTTTCTAGATTTTCTTTAGTCTATCTTATTTCTTTGTACTTTTGTTTGTGATATCTTCCACTTACCTCATGAGTAACATTGGTCATTTGATCCCTGTTATTCGTGTTTTTCGCCGTGCAAATTTTCAACTACCCGTGCCCGCCCCCATAGTAGCAAACAACAACCTTTCACCCGACCACCACTTTGGTAACAATTTTGATATGGAGGAGTCTGACCATGAGAATGACTATGTTAGTCCATTTTACTACTCAGACTCCGATGAGGATATCGGTAATGGAGAAGTAGTTAACGAGGAATGGGGAAAAGAGGAAATTGATCCCTTTAAGTATGTTGACCCTAGGACTAAGATCGATAAGGATAGCCTCTTTAACATGCAATTCCCATGTAAAATTGGTTATTATGATTTTTATGCTTATCTTAACTCATCTTTGCCTATGAACATTATCTCTCGTGCTAATTATAATAAAATCATGGTAGATGAGCTTGAATATCAAGGAGATAACATTGTTGCTAGGATTAAGCCACTACACGTGTTCGTAGGAAGTTTTGTGTATTTGGTGGATTTTATGGTTATGGAGAACTTAGGAGGATTTATCGATGACAAATTAACCCAAGTCATTTTTGGAGAACCCTTCAAAAGGTTGACCAACCTTGACGAAAAACTTGTGGACGGGTTAATTACATTCTCGGATGGGGATGAAGATTTTGTCTATCAAATGCCCCGAGCACATCCTAAGTTTAAGAACTACCCCATTGAATCTTGCAATAGAATTATGCCTATCGACTTGTTAAGTGAGAATGATAAGAGGAAGGGGCTCAAATATCCACATGAGAAAAATAAGAGATACTATCATGGATGTTTGGAGCTAAATGATGAATACAAGAAAGATGAGGCAACAATTAGATGGCTCACACTCGGATACGTGAGCATAAGCGACACTAGATGAGCCTTACTTAGAGTCTAGCTACAAGACTCGTTAATAAAGAAAAGCGCTTCTTGGGAGGCAACCCAAGCCCTACTTTATTTTATTTATTTGCTTTGTGTGTCTATTTGTTTGTTTGTTTGTTTTTATTTGTTTCCGTATGTATGTTTAATTTTTATTCTTATTGATTCATGTTCAAAACTAAAATTGTGAAAATGCTTTATTTTGTTTTTAACTTCGTCTTAACTACATATAAAGGTATTTTGCAAAAGATAAGTGTAAGGGAAATCTAAATCGGTTTATTAGAACACATATGAACATGAATCGTAATAATAATAAATTAGCATACATATTAGTGTGTGTTTGAGTCAAATGCTTGTATCGAGTCATAATGATGTTTTGCAGGATTTCCAGGAAGTAAGGTAAAGGTTTTTCCAGAAATTTTCCGGAAACTTAAAATGAAGATTTTTGTCAGGTCATTTCTGACGGCGTCAGGGGTTATAACCTGACGGCGTCAGATTTAATTTCCAGAAATTTTTGAAAGTTTTGTTTTCATAAAAAGTTTTTATTAAATCTCCAACTTATAATCTCCAGGAATCTGCAAAATTATCATTCCACAAGCATTATATCCTTATATATAGATTTTTCCCGCCGATGTTATGCAGGTTTTCGTGTTTGTTTTCTCAGGTTTAACAGGTTATTTTGGACAAGGAAATGTTTTGAATCAAGCTTGTGGCGATGCATTAGTCATGGAGCTTCAACATTACTTTGGAGGAAGATTTAACCGTGTAATTTCACTATCCACCGAACGAATCAGGGGAGTATTTGATTTCATTCTTTTACTTTATGCTTTTACATCTTGTTATTTGAACATTGGGGACAATGTTCATCTTAAGTGTAAGGGGAGGGTAAAAGTACGATTTTAGAGAATGCTATTACGCTTGATTTTTGCTTGTTTAATAGTAGATGTGTAATAAAACTGAGAGAAATACTTGATTAAGGTAATTTTAGTGCCAAATTTAAAATTTTTTACAACATACAGGAGTGAAACTTTGATCTTAATGAGCGTCTCACGGATAGGAGTTATATGACTAGCACAAAAACCGTACCACTAAAAAATTTTCCAACCCCAAATATGTGAGGTTCGCCCCTAGAATTGGTAGGAAAAGCATTTATGCTATGATGTGTGTACCGGTAGCACTTAGATTCTAGAACTTGCGTTAGGACCATTCCAAGGCCACAAGTGAGACTACATTCGTGTAGTTAGATTTACTACATGATAAGAGGCATTAGGATTAACCCATTGTTTTACACCTGTGTTTTTGTTATAATTACATTGGCTACATTGGTCAAGTAATTCTCCCACACCCTTTGCGTTGTACTCATTTTTAGTACACGATACCCCTAGTACACCCCTCAGAGCCTATCTTTTCGTTTCGACCTTTAAGCATCTTACTTAAAGGAAGAATTTGTTACACCCCACTAAAATGTACACCCAAATCGCCTTAGCCTACCTTGTATGCACTCATCTTTAGTGCATTATTGTGACAACATTTGTTTAAACCCAAGTTAATTATCTAGTTGATTACATGGTTGCTAAGTCGAGTCATATCCTTGTACATATTGTTTTGGGACGATTGGGACTCTTGGGTAAAGTACTAGTATAATGGAGTAATGGGGAAGAACATCATTTATTACCCCCATATGTGCTAAATATTTTAAAAGTACTCCAAGTTTTTCAATTATCTTAATTCGAGTCATTAGATTAGTATTTGTAAAGTTATGTAAAAGTTCAAGTGTAAGGGGAATGCAATGCCCCTATGATGTATTATTTTGGATGGTAGGGCAAGAGTGTATGAAAAAAAAAAAAAAAAAAAAAAAAAAAAAAAAAATACAAAAAAATGAGAAAAAGAAAAAATAGAAAAAAAAAACATACGGACTACCATCCCGTTTCATTTTATGTTTGTTTTATATTTTTGTTATTTTTGTTATTTTGTTTCTAGCTTAAGATCGAGTCTAGTCTTGGCTTAGCAACATTGTATAGTACATGTAATTGATCAAGATCTTTAACTCGCCACCAGTAAAATATCCTTTATCCAACAAAACCGTGTTTTCCTTTTCCCAACACCTAACGTTATAACCCATTTAAAAGCCCTCTTTGATAGTTTATCTTAGGTGCTTACGCCTAGTGGAGGAGGTTTTCGATCCTTTCCCAAGCCTATGGTAATCTATTTGCTATGACAGGTAGAGAGAGATATTATCCGTTTTCATTTATGAGATTTATTTTGATGACACTTGAGAGATGTGAGTATCTAAACACTACTTGTGAGGTGCTAGTGTGTAATCTCCGTGCTTATTATGATTAGAGTGGAACGAATATTTGTTGTAATTACTTTTATGTTTGCATTAAATGACCCCTAACTTGTATTTTGATTAGAATAAAAGCGCATTTGCTTGAGGACAAGCAAATCTCAAGTGTAAGGGTATTTGATGAGGCGAAAAGTGTACCGCTTTTAAGGGGTCATTTAAGCCCTAAATCGTATTTATTTGATCAAATATCGCCCTAAATCGTTTCTTTTGTCATTTTAGGTACTTTTGAGGAGAAATCTGGAAAAGGAGGCATTTTGGACGTTTTTGGAGCATTAAAGTGAAGAAAACGGCAAAGTCTCAAGAATCGGCTAAAAGTTACTCTTGACGGCGTCACAATTAACATGGGACGGCGTCATGCCTTGGCAAGAAAAGTTGGATGTGAAATTTACTCATGACGGGCCAGTGAGATAGCATGTGAATTCTGACGGCGTCACGCTTTAACTTGATCAAGGGCGTCACGGCTTAAATCATAAGGGGACGGCGTCACGTTCAAGGTTCGACGGCGTCAAGCCTTGATAGGCCAGAACGGATTTTGAAGAGCTAAAGAGGGACGGCGTCAAGAAGGTCATCCGGGAACCCTAAAAGCGGCGAGGTGACGGCGTCACAATCCATAAGGTGACGCCGTCAGATCCAAAAATCTATATATAGTTTTCTAATTTTTTGTCATTAAGAGAGCTTAGTGTGTGGAATTTTGGGATAAAACCCTAAGACGATTTTAGCTACTTTTTCAGGGCTTTTTGCCTTGAGATCTTCCATGTTTCATTGAAAGATAAGTTATCAATTAATCATTCAATATGTCTATGTGTTGTTTGATTCTATCTTATTCTTGTCTTTTGTTTAACATGTTAGGCTAATTTTATCTTGTGTTTGCTTAGATCTAATGAAACCTAGCTATTGATTATTGGTTGTTAGTGTGTTATTAGTTGTATTGGATGATTGTTTATCTATGTTAGGCTTAAGAAAACTGGCTAACTTCCTATTCGGTAACTTGCTTGAACGTCTTAAGAAACATGAACCAAACGCGTACTAAAGGTTTTTATGGTTGTATTTAATGCACAAGCGAATTCTAGTGATCCCATGTTAGGAGCTTCCTAGCCGGCTCGACATAGGAGTGAAGTAGGAGCTTGTAGAGTTGGGGAAGTAAGTACGCCACCCCACGAATGGTATTAAGGAATACACCCGTCATCCACGCGACTAATACACACTAATTAACCGGTAAAAGATAGTTAGGGAGTAAGGAAATCTAAGTAAACACATTTCTCCACACATAAGTTTCTCACCACTTTTCATTTTTGTTAATTTTATTTTATTGCATTCGTAGTAATTTGGGTTAGTTGACTAGCAACTAATTCCGCCCATTCCTTCAAACCCGAGATTTTACTTGCTTTCATAAAAATATAAAAACATAAAAAGAATCTTCCTCAACCCTTAGACCTAATTAGAGTAGCCTTTCACACCTAACGAACACTATTCCCTGTGGAGAACGATCAATCCCCCGTACTTACCACTACACTATACTACATCGGTCAGGTACACTGCCTGGTGGGGTTGTAAGCCTCTTGAGATCCCTCGAGAGGTAAAACCTGTTGTAAGGTTACAAAACCACGCATCATGGTCCAACTACTGATTCACTGTTTATTTATAAACCTATGAACTCACCAGCTTTTTGCTGACTTTTTAAGAATGTTTTTCACAAGTATTTGAGCTGAATATTATGACAAGGTGGTGTTATGGCAAGAGTCATAGATTACTGTTTGAACAATGTGGCTTTTTAATTATGACTTGTTTTTGTCTGGGGCAACTGAAATTTGTGGGTTTCACTTTATGAATTAAAAACAATGTTGTAGACAATATTTCGTGATTTTAATCAATTAAAATGGAGTATGTATTCCGTTTTTTGTTACATTGTGTTGTGATTATCAATTTAGTAGCACCCCATAACCCGAATGCTTCCGCTATACCAGATTTTGGGGGTGTTACAAGTTCCTTGTCCCTTCTCACCTCGTACGCGGATATTTGAACGTCCACTTTTTGGGAATATTTTTCGGATAATTGACCCGAAAAAGAACTCGTTTGACTCCCACCGGAGCTCACTGCGCTCGACGTTGAAGTCGACTTCTGTTTCTTTGAAGCCCACGCTTTGTAGGCGCCTTCGGGACGAGGGCGTCTATCAGGACCAAAAATATCCTCGAGATATGAAATGTCAATCAGATCCTCCGCATCCCATTTGGGGTACTTTTTCAAAATATCCCACACATGAACATATGCGAACTTTCTCCCGAAAAAGCGTTGTTCGAAATTTTCTCTCACATTCTCGAGATGATCACTGTCGTTTTCACTGCTACGACGCTGCAAATGTTTGTAAAAAACGTTGAATTTTTGGCAATCACCGTTAACCCGTGTCCATTTACCGGTGAGCATATTTTTGGTACGAGGCTCACGGGTTGATTGCTCGTTGAACATCTCCACAATCTGGTTCCAAAAGAATTCATCGGAACGGTTATTTCCGATATCTTTGTCTTGCGAAATTTCTATCCAAATTTCTGCAAGCAACTTCTCTTCTTCCTTGGACCAGTTTCTCTTCGAAAATTGAGCCACCGCTCAAGGTCATCATCATCGTCATCATCCAAATTCACGACTTTTTTGAATTTTTTAGCAATTGTTTTTTTTTCCGCGTGATTTGGACGGTTCACGGGCCGCAGGTACTTTAAATTGAGGTTCTGATTGTGGTATAGGAAATGATGAAGGTTGCGATGTGTTATAGAACTGTGGTTGAGATTTGGAAAGTTGACGTTGGGGGTAATTTGCGAATCCTTGAAACGCAAATTGTTGGTTTTGGTAAATCGCATCGGGAGGCAATTGCGTCCCATACGGAGGAATTTGTGGCGATGGGGAGTTAGAATTTTGTGATGAGGGGGTAGACGGGTTTGACGATCCCCCGTATGGATTTGAGGCGAGGAGGTTCGTGAAATACATATGTTCGTTTGGATTTTGCGACATTATTTTTTCGTTTGATGTAGAGATAAGATTTGTGTGAGAAAATTATATGTATTTGATATGATATATATAGTGTAGTGTGGTAAGTTTAGTTTATACAAGAAAAAAAAAAAGGAACGTTGCAATTAAACGGTAATATTACCGTTTGAAATTAAGGAAACAAATATATAAACGTTTGGTTGTCAGAACATATGCTCGTCGTGCAGACGAGCAAGTAAGAAATGGCGAGATTTGGCCAGGGGGAGGGTGCAACGGCGAGAGGCCACGTAGGCCATGGCGAGGGACAATGAACCTTGCACCGTTTGCTCTAAGAGTTATATATCTTGAACTATATATATATATATACATATATATATATATATATATATATATATATATATATATATATATATATATATATATATATATATATATATATATATATATATATATATATATATATATATATATATATATATATATTGCAAAATGATCGTGCATGCAATTCATTTTAATATATTACATGCATTCGCATTATGACTATAAAAGGTATATATTAGCTACAATAAATGACGATATGAAACCTAATCAACCAATAAGTTGGTGAACATCATGATGAGCAGGCTCTTTAGATTTGGTAGAAGACAGCTTCACACAATTGTCTCTAGAGACATCATCAAGCCATCTTCTCCAACACCTTCTCACTTGAAAAATTATAATCTCTCGTTGTTCGACCAAATATCTCCACACTCATACATACCGATTGTTGCGTTCTACCTAGGCTTGAGCATTTATCAAAGTTCTCATGATAAAACCCTTGAGTTAAAGAATTCATTATCAGAAACTTTGAATCAGTATTATCTGTTGGAATTTAAATAGCATGATCACCATCTAAATAAATAAACACATAAAGAGCATTTAGCGGAAGCAGGATCTTTATTTAACACATATAATGAATTACCGAATAATAAATAGAGTTACCTCAAGATCTTAGCAAGAACAAGGATCAATCTTCACTTTTCTTCTCTTGAATATATAATAGGATTAACGTGGAACCCCTTACCCTTTTGTTCCATAATCCAAGATGGAATAACTAAAGTAAGTTATTACCATGGTCTTGTACACACGTACTATAACCAACTAACGTTAGATGCTAGTGTAAAGACACGTTTATTAAACCAAAATCATTTTTTTAATAATTAAAGTCAATCGATTCACTGGTTAAATAAAGTGATTGATTGAATTGTATAATAAATGCAATTGACCCACTTGTAAAGGTGGTGATGGATTGAATTATATAATAATATCAATCGACTGCATTGCATTGAGAAGTAAAAAAGGAAGACAGTAAACATTATTGGTTATAGTAGATAGCACCAAAAGTCCAACCACTAAAGAACCAATACATTTGTTTTTATAGTGAACATTAATCTTGGAGAACAAGTGATCGATCCAAGGGTTATAGAAACCCTTAGAACCGGCCAAGCCCATGAATGGGTAATTCTAGATCCTTCCAAGTCTCTAATTTCACTAACGGTCCTCCCTTTATTCCCTAACGGTCGTTAGTCAACACCGTTAATTACATAATGTTCGTTATGTATCATTTCGTGTCCTAAATAATTAAATACATAACATAGTTATATATTAATTATTTCCGTTAGTCATTCATACGTAAAGTGTGCAATCCCAAGGTCCCGTGTTCGATTCTAGTCATATACATTTTAATATTTTTCCATAACTCTAATAGCTCCCACTTGGAAATCTATTAAAAGTATAATTGACATTGGTTAGCGTCTAGCAACACGCCAATGCCCCTAGTACAACTCGGGTGTGTGGTCTCCTGGAAAAACCACTTGATGATTGATCATCATACTTATCCTTTTGTTTCTAATACTACATTAATAAAGATATGGATCTCAGTCATTCTTTATTAATAATTCTGTTTCTCGTTTTTCGATTACGCAAGATTACCAAATCTTCTGAATATGTTTAGGGGAGATCTTGGGCATGGCCATGCAAACATCTTGCTAACCCTACGAGGGGCCCAGTAGTATTAAACTTCAAATAAATTTGAAGGAACAAATCCCATTTTGACTACGAGCATAACTCATACACTTTGCATCACTTCCGAAAACAATCCGTATAGCTACCAGTTACGTATAGCGTTAAATTGAGTCACAGAAATGCACTACATGCATGAACGGTTATCTGGTATCTTAGGTCTGAGGATAAATATTCATGATTTACTTGATGACAACGATCCATAAAGTACAATCATGTGGTCGGGATAAGTCATATATTCAATTTATCCATTATTGAATATCATCTGAATTTGGCATGCCCACGCATCAATATACTTTAAGTATATTCTACCAACACTCAGATTTGCCTTAATTCAATAATACTCCCATATTATTGATCGACAACGGACTATTTAGAATAACATAAGTTATTCACGGATTTAAACATGCAAATATAGGATACAATTTATTATTAATGAAAACAAACGTACCACGTACTATAATTCATTGCAAATAATAATTGCTTAACATCCCTTATCCAAATACTAAATAGATCAATGCATGATAATTCCCATTAATGAATTATGCCCAAGTCATGTTCACCATACTTGTTGACAAAGCATAAATAAACTAATGTTGATCTATCGGGAATTTTGAGAATACTTATTTTAAGAATTCATTTACTGAAATTCTTGTATGTGTGCATTCATCTATCTAGATATTGCCACATACTTCATAAAATACGTGACATCCTCATCCACGAATTTATGACAATTAACTACCAAACCTTTGTAGTTAAAGTATTCTAATTCTTTAATGTATAATGCAACTATGCTCATATTGAGCATAACTAGTACACATGGCCATTAACAAGGAATGAACTCCCACCATGACTAGTATTGAGTGTCATCTCAATCTTATTAGCATCATTGTATCCAAACAATAATATACTCTTTAAAATTTCGTAAACTTTTAATATTTATCGTGTAATGTTTGATATCTTCAAATCTATCAAGATTTGTCAACTATATCAATTATGCAACAATATGCCATATGGTTCATTTTTAGAATTTCGGAGCAAATCCAGGCTGAGGATGTTAATTCTAAATCCACCATATCCATTACACTTAGTTATCTAATAACTTTCAATTAGATACTAATGTTGTCAAATCATCTTGCATCCAAGCATGATACAACAAACAACATGATGTACATGAAAAATCTCTGTGTCAAACTTAGATTTTATTCATGTCATATCTTTTCAAAGATATGTATCTATCTAGCCTTTCTAATAGATTATCATGTTTATTTGAATCAGTTATTTTACCGCTTATGTTTATAACAATAAACATATACTCCAAGGTTTTATTTTCTAAATTTCCATGTGAAGTTTCATTCCAAACCAAGACTTAACATTTAATGTTAATGGAATGGTACTTCCTATATGTTATACAACATATATGAAATAAGAAAATAAATATAATACTCCCACTAGCTTTCAGGAATATCAAGACATATCTTATTTTAATTATAAATCAAAACTTATATTTAATAACTAAACATAAGTATATCTCCTAGATGCACTGCATAAATCCATTCACAAATGATTTGCACCTTGTATACTTCTAAAGATTATTTGAATTCAATTACTTATCGTCCTCGCTCAAGTAATTATCCAAGAAAGAGTTTTGATATTTCATTATTAATTTCATATAAATGAAACTAAAAATGACAATCATAATCTTTATACATTTAATGTGCTTAGGAAGAATTTCAATCACATTTAATTGCTTAAGTGTGATTGATAATCTTTTCACACATTAAATATGTATACAAATTTTGTCCATAATGATTTCCACACCAGAATTTAAATCTCTAGGATTTTCATTCCTTTTGTGGAAACTCATCTTCATTCTATAGTGTAAATATAGAGTTTAAGATCAACTACGTTTCCAAACTAGTTATCTTCTTGGACTGCATCTAATTATTCATAGTATGAGTAATTTGCCAAATTAAACATTTGCAATTTATTAACAGGCATACCATGATCCTGTAACTCATAATCCTCAACATATTCTACAAATATTTGAGATATCCTTGCGGATCTATGAAATGAGAATTCCATCATCTTGAGATTTAACATTAACATGTTTAATTCTCATTATGATTGCTAGTGTATTTTTAGAAGATTATGTATCTTGTAATTTTATCTTATCAAGATAAAACTCCCACTTGCCTTTTGCAATTTATAGATTACCTATAAATGCTTAGCAATTAGAGCAACACAAACTTGTTCTCTTTTGGGACTTTACAAATACATATTGACAGTTCCTAACATTAATTTGTTAATAACCTACTCATAAGCAGTTTAACAAATTCTGAACTTCAATTTTAAGACTTAATGTGATCCATCACATTCCATAATAAATGGTGTCTTATTAATCTTCTAGGTTGGAGTCTAATTGAGTATATCCAATCCTTACTCAATTTTATAACCTTGATATCTTTAGGAAGAATGGAAGATATAGTTATCTCAAATCAAAATATATTAAGAGTTTGATTTTCCTAACTGAACATACCATACACATATGTATTTCATTAGGATTAATATTGTAAGTCAATCTTACAATATGCAAGATAAATATATTTTGTTTTGGCTTACCTATTTACCAACTAAGTCAATTTAATGGTACAATAGATTTTCCAAGCCAATTGCTTGCTTTATAACATAAGTGCCTCTTTGCCCAAGCCACTTCATTTCTATGTCTTACCAAAAAGACATAAACTGCTATAATCCCAATCTACGTTATAAATCATTGACCAACTCAATGACTTCTTGTATATGTCTTAATTAAAAAAAACATAACAAGATAACGTCTTACTTTATTATAAGTCTTATAGCAATCAAAAGACTTCATATTTATATCTTTATTCTAAAATATAAATATGCATAACTAAAGTAATCATGAACACCACAATTTGGTTTCAATATCTTATTTCAAGTTAATTTGCTACTTCATATTTTTATGTCATTCCAAGAATACATAAACATTCAAATTTTAAAGTAGTATTAGATTACTTCATTTATTTATGTCATTTCAATAATACATAAATATTTATTTTGAAGTAGTCATATTATCATATTGACACTTGTTCTAATAATTATCTAATTTAGAAACTTGTAAAATAACATAGTTTCATCACATCAGCTTTGGCTGCTAGCAATGAAAGTATGTAATTTACCTTGTCATTAATATCTAGTAATGAAAGTAGATATTAACTCCAAGTGTTCTATTGATTAGATGTGGATAAACCACATTAGAACATCAATCTCTTACCTTGCAGTAAAGAGAATCCTATAAATCATATTCTTTTGTGTTGTTGCTTGCACACAATAAAGATTTCTCCCACTTGTGCATGGAACAACACCATGCATCAGATAAACAACACGTCATCGTTTGCTTTTGAGACCAACATGATTTGTGTCATAGATATAAGTAGATATAGAACCACCTCGTCTAGTAAGGAAACGTACACGACTATCCTTAATACCACAAGTGTCTATAATTGGAAAGTATTTATCTCAAGAAATTCTAGAGATAATCCGGGTTACTACCAAGATATCAAGACTTGTAGCTCCCACTGAATTAAAGATCACTACATGAACTCATTATTCAGTAATTACAACACAATGCTCCCACTGGATTTGACAACATTATAAGTGTTCATAGCCAGTAAAAGCAAATAATGTGCTGCTTACTTTCCTACACCTTTGAGTAATCCCTTACGTAATACATACTAAGGTACTCAAAGAATGTATTCTACTTTGTCAATGATGGAATATCCATCAATACAATTAACTTGAGAAAATTAGGCATGCAATTTCTTCCTCAATTAGGTCTACCATCACCACTATGGTATGTAGCACCTTTAAATAGTTAAAGCACAACAACTAGATCAATCATTCTAGTTTGCCTTTTACCAATTTTGCGGTAATTAGTCTAGCTTCTAATTTGATAACTCCTAAACATGCAATTTTAAGAAAAATTGCCATGAGTTATTTCTTAGAATTTAGACAATTCTAATTTTCCTATTATACCTTTCTCATTCATGAAAAGGAATAGGATTAAGTCTCACTCTTCACACGGAAAGTAGACTAGGTTTATTCTTTTAGTTAAGTTGACTCTATCCAAAGACCCCTACGGGTGCAGATCAACTTTCCACTAAAGGAATTTTTCACGTTTACGGTTTTAACGTTGCATTAAATACATTAAAAAAAAATTCAAAATTCAATTTTAGTATTTTCGATAATACAATTTTTCAAGAAAATTAAACACCCATGGTAAATAGAATTTAACCATTTAATTTTTGTTGAAAACTAGGATTCAAATTGACGTCGTTTCATCACATCAGCTTTGGCTGCTAGCAATGAAAGTACTCAATAAGGTACGGGTCGAACCCAATTGCCAATATCCAATTGCAATTCCTAGAATCATGGGACTTACATATTTTGCCAACCTCAGTTGCAAATGTAAGCATGTTTCATCCCCAAATCTTTATGCCTTGACGCCGTTTCATTACATCAGCTTTGGCTGCTAGTAATGAAAGTGCTCAATTAAGTTAACCAATTTAGAAACTGCAAATTGACGTCGTTTCATTACATCAGCTTTGGCTGCTAGCAATGAAAGTACTCAATTTACCCTTTGATTACCATCCTCTGACTCATCACATTCAGCTTTGGCTGCTAGTGATGAAAGGCACTGTAATCTCAGGTGTTTCCGTTTAATTGGATGGCATATAACTTAATATTTTAAGGGTATTTATTTTTGATTGTGTGTAATCAAAAAATATGTACAAAGATGTCATGCATTCATCTTATATCATATGTTTCATGCAAAAATGATGTGTGCGATGTGTCGTTGCGGTTTAGCAGTATTAATGCCTACTCAAGTTTTAAATTTATATTTAGCCGACTTATCAATAACACACACACTTAACGAGCAGTGTACCCGGTCAGTATGAATATAATGGTAAGTAGAGTGTCGATCACTAAGAGTGGAACGTATTATCTAGTTATTCTAATCAGTATTTTAATATATTAAGTTAGCTATACAACCTAATCTAACGCAAGGGGGTTTCAGCCTGAGAGACTGGCACGATTTGGTTGCAATTAAATAATAAACTAAACCAATAGGCACGAATCAGCAAGTAGCACACACGTACACAGATAAATACTCGAGACAATAAGAGGGCTGTCCTGATAATAAGTAGTTTGTCACTTGTTTTATTGCTAGTTTTATATGAAGTGTATAGTTCGATGCAACGCACCGAGATTAAGTCCTTTCTCGTTGGTTCTAATCTTATCGGCGAGTAAACCCTTAATGATTACTTATGACTATCCAATTTATCTTTCTCCTACTTTTCTACAGACCATAGAATGCATAGGCGATCTAATAAACAGGCGAGGGCAGAGGCATGGCGACCCGATCAACGCTCAGCTAGACACAGAGGTTATCAATGCACTAATAAAAGTCACCAATGACATCAACATATAAACTTTAATTAATGAGAAAGCAGTTTTAAGGGAGTGCAATCTTTCCGTTGTCACATTACACAAGCCACCAATCTTGATGAATTAAAGTTTACTAACACAATAAAACAAAACTACTTAATGAATTAAACACATGCAGCACCTTCTTACAGCTCTTGTATCTTTGATTTGGGTGTGTCTTGTGCTGCTACCTTGACTGAATTCGTCCTTGGTTTCTTTACTTCGGTCTCGTATCTAATATATGTCTCTCGAATTCGTCTGGTCTTGGGGTATTTATAGTTTCTGTCTGAGGGTAAGATGCGGCGCATCTAGTAAGTAGATGCGGCGCATTTACTTAACTTCGCGTGGGGTCCAAGATTATAATATTCAGGAATATTCGTACACCGCCAGAAGATGCGGCGTATCTTCATCTTTGGATGCGGCGCATGTCCTCTTGTATCTTGGATCGTATCTGGTGAGATCTTGATAGCGATGTGCCGTATGTGATAAGCAAGATGCGGCGCATCTGGAGCAGATTAGTCTTGATCTTGTACATTTCAGTAGACTCTTAACTTCTTGCATGTTTTGCCCCATAATTAGTCCAAATCGCCAAGTTTCACCAAATGCTTGTTTTCAACTGAGAATTACAAAAGTAAACGATTAAGTATCAATCCTCATACATAATATAGTAAAACAAGTCAAATCAATAGGATAAATGATAGTAATAAAATGTACTTATTTGAGTTCATCAAAAAACATTTACAATTTCGTAACATTAATAAGCTCAAATCATCAAAGTTTTAATTAATGGCGTTGAGTAACTTACAACATTGCCTTAAGATGCTTCGTACGTTTTCATGGTGTACTTGGTAAGTCTAATATTGGCGCACAGGCGAGCGGAGAGACAGAATGGAGTCTCTTTAAGGCCACAATTTAATGCGAAACCAACCTTATACCCACTTTATAGTTTGTCAATATTAGGTCCGCCGCTTCGACCACTTTTGTACAGTCGCATCAATCAACTAAACACTTATGATTTTCTTGCTTAAAACATTTATGTAGTAAATTATTAAATTGCTCGTCTCGCCTGGGAGCAAATTACCGTGCGAAGCGAACCACTATCGGCACATAAGACTTGGCAATAAATAATTTACCACAAAGGTTTCATAGTTATTAGGTTCATTTATTTTTTTTTTATTCAAAAAATTACCCTCTTTGATGTTTACAATCCATCATAATTTAAACAAAAAAGATCAAGTAATTCAAAAAATAAATAAACACATAATAACACATATATGATATAAATCATATAGCCACATGCAAACCTTTTGATAAACCCTATTAATAATCTCTATGTGAATTTTAATGTATATAATTAATAAAACTCCCATTGGTTTTCGAGCTCATTGTACCCAATGGACCACAGACGCCAATAAATTGACCGCGTAAGTTTTAATAATTACATACCACATTGCACATAACTGATTCATTAATATATATAATTAGGCCTTCCCTAATTTTATATTTATCTTAAAAAACATGTAGCACATAACAAAACCTAATCCATAATTCCTTGCATGAAGAATTATGGATCAATCAGGAACGTAACCCTAATTACTCAAATAAACACATAGCACAACATGTTCTTAATTTAGGGTTACAAACTAATTAATTAGTTAAAATAGGGTCGAAACCCTAACCCTAAATTCTATTCGATTTTTATTAGAATGTTTTCTACAAAAACAAACCCTAAAAAATAAAATCGACATAACATGTGTATATAAATCAAGATTTGATTTTTATTATGCGTTTAGGTAATATCATTAACATGTTAAACAGGCTCTTGATGCCACTGTTGGAATTTAAATAGCATGATCACCATCTAAATAAATAAACACATAAAGAGCATGTAGCGGAAGCAGGATCTTTATTTAACACATATAATGAATTACCGAATAATAAATAGAGTTACCTCAAGATCCTAGCAAGAACAAGGATCAATCTTCACTTTTCTTCTCTTGAATATATAATAGGATTAACGTGGAACCCCTTACCCTTTTGTTCCACAATCCAAGATGGAATAACTAAAGTAAGTTATTACCATGGTCTTGTACACACGTACTATAACCAACTAACGTTAGATGCTAGTGTAAAGACACGTTTATTAAACCAAAATCATTTGTTTAATAATTAAAGTCAATCGATTCACTGGTTAAATAAAGTGATTGATTGAATTGTATAATAAATGCAATTGACCCACTTGTAAAGGTGGTGATGGATTGAATTATATAATAAATGCAATTGACCCACTTGGAGAAAGTCTCAAAATGATCATTTGAAGCATCAAAAGGAGGCAAATCACACATTTTGTCAGAAATACCCTCGGACTCACTTTGGATTGGGACAAGGTCCTCAACACTAGACTTTATTACTTTGTCCAATTCCGTTGCCAGAATAGTGCTGAGATGCTTGTCCCCCATTATGAGAGAGTCCTCTGGGTCCATCGTCGGTAAGACAGGCGGGATTGCAGCTGACGAATTCTCATAATACTCCTTCATTTGGATAGAATCCTCATCATTATCGTCAATGTGAACGAAAGTCTTGCAAAATTGGGCACTCACTTTAGCTACTTGTTCTTCGGCTAGTAATTTTCCAATTGATGTTTCATTGCGAAATTGGGAACTTACTACCGGTTTGTTTTGTGCAGTGCGAACTTTCGATTTATTTTCGATAATCGTCAAGATGTCCTTTGGAGTTCGATAAAAGATATTGCCACCGGCGGCCGTGTTAAGCGAATCTTGATCCGATTGAGTTAAAGCATCATAGAATATATCAACTTGCTGCAATTCCGAGAAACCGTGATGCGGGCATTGCCATTGTAAATCTTTGAATCTCTCCCAAGCCTCGGAAAAAGTCTCATTAAAACATTGTTGAAAATTCATGATTTCTTTTCTGATCTCAATTGTTTTAGAATGAGGATAAAATCTATTCAAGAACTTTGATGCTAAATCATCCCAAGTGGTGATGGAGTTAGGAGGTTCATAATCAAGCCATTTCCTGGCTGCTCCTTTAAGTGTTAACGGAAACAAGATTAACTTCACCGCATCATCAGGCACTTGATGTATTTTGAAAGTTTCAGTTATTAGAAGAAATCTGCTGATGTGTGAATAAGGATCATCATTTTCAAAACCATAGAAAGGATTTATGAAATTAAGTAACTCGACGTTTATTTCATATTCATCCGCAGGAATTGGTGGAATAACGATGGCCTTTTCAAAACGTACGATAGGTATGCGTAGTAATTCCTCCATAGAACGCGTGTCCGCCATAAGAATTAAACAATATAGAGGGATAAGAGGGGTAGAATTAAACAGATAAGAGGATAAAGAAGATTATTTTTGGGTTTTTAAATTTTTGAATAAAAAATCACAAAAGAAAAAGGAAAATAAATTGGAGAAGAAAATCTTTTTTGGTTTATAAACTTTTTTTTTTTTTTTTTTTTTTTTTTACCGATCCCTCAATCAATATTCGTTTCTTTTAAGACTACTCGCAGAGTGGCGGAAGAGAAGAATGGATCTCTTTTCGGTTTGCAATTTAATGTCAAAACCTCCTTAAACCCCTTTTATAGGTTGTAGTCGAAAAATAATCCGAAATCAAATGATTTCACGATTGTTTTGTTGTTTATTCGGAATGGTTTACAACACTTTCAATAAAGTGAGGATTTATTTTATTTTTGTATTTTTGAAAACACTTTAGGAAAAGTGTTTTATTTATTTTCTTTTTGTAATTTTATATTTTTATAAAAACGAATAACTTCCGAGGAAGGGTCTTCAAAACACGATCCAACGAACGAAATTCAAACTCTTCTCAAGCCTTCCCCGGCAGCGGCGCCATTTTATGATTTGTCGTTTTAGTACGGTTTATTTTCCAAGGAAAACGCAACGGATGTATTTTCCCCGGGTCGTGTCCCAACGAAGGTTGAATTCAAGTCGTCATTTACGTTTGTCGAATATGTGTGGTGAATGTGTGAAAAGAGTGATGATTGGGTGATTTTATACTAGGAATAATGAAATATTAAAAGAAAACAACTAATTAAACTATGGGTACAAGTAAGCTAAGCATACGATTCTAAAAACGAAAATTGAATTTAAAAACGTTACGCGACGAATTTTAAAAAAACGTAAATAAAAGTGATAATCTAAATTCTAAGCCCTAAAATTATGAAAATAATTTTCCTATATTCTAAATAATAAAAGAAAATTTTGGGAAAAATACAAATATTTTTTAGACTTTTTAATTATTTTTTATGGATTAAAAACTAATTTAATTGATTTAAATGATTTAAAAATAGTAAAACAACTTGGAAAAATTTGGAAAATTTTAAGTAATTTTAAAATTAAGTTTTAAGTCTATGAAAAATAAATTCAGAAAGCTATTAAGCCTAAATAAGCTGTAACAGTGAATAAGCACTTGGGAAATAAGCTAAAAATAAGCAAATTAGGGCCAAAAATTACTAGAAGCTCAGGACTGATAAATCAAACTACTGGAAATTTAAAACAACTGAAAATGATGAAATAAGCACTAGGAATAAGCAATAATTAAGCTGAACAGTTTCAAACATAGGACAGAAAACAAATGGGGTGATTACTACTTTTGCATCTACTCTAAAAGCTGGAAATAAGCTGATTATTTAAATCCAGATGCATAAACCAACAGCTTATATGAAAATCTACTAAAAACCTCAAAATGCCCAATTTCTACCCACTATTGCTACTCTAAATGGGGCTGAAATCAGATGCCACTATAGACCTAAAACTGTATGCAGCAGATAAGCAGTGTGAGTGCAGATTTGCAGACCATAATTAAGCAATCTAATAAGCTCATAAGTTGAATACCAGATGTTAATCTTAAAGCCTATTATGTAAACTCTATGATGACCAAGAATCAGGGTCTCAGCTTATCTGGTTAAGCCCAGAATAAGCTGAGATCAGCTCCTACTAACAAAGTTCTGCACTGAGACAGCAGATAATGAAATTTGGCGTAAGACACTTGCAAACTTTTGCCAACTCAATCAAAACTAAGAAACTAACTTAAACCTTAAGAAAACACTTGAAGAATGTCAATTGGGGATCACCAATAAGCTCAGCTTAACCTGAGCTTATTAAGGCAGCCAATATCTAAACTAAGCACTTAGTAACCTGAAATCCACAAAACCAATGAAAACAACTAATCACTAATCAGAATTAACTAGATGATCATGAACTAATCTCAATATAATCTGCAAATGAATAGTGTTTGCCTGATTTTACTCAAACTGACCCACTAAGTCAACTCAATTCCAAACAACCTTTTACTGATCTGATTTGAGTATTTAAGACTACAACTAACTGGAATGAACTGAGATATGCAACTTATCAATATTAAGCATTAATTGAGACATAATAAGCTAAAAATAACAATAAGCTGTTTTGACATTTGCTTTGACTTTAAGCTATATAAAAGGACTCTCAAAGCAACTGAACACTAATCAATTCCTATATATCAAACATCAAAAACAATGTCTAAATAAGTTGATGAGGCGAAAAGTGTACCGCTTTTAAGGGGTCATTTAAGCCCGAAATCGTATTTATTTGATCAAATATTGCCCTAAATCGTTCCTTTTGTCATTTTAGGTACTTTTGAGGAGAAATCTGGAAAAGGAGGCATTTTGGACGTTTTTGGAGCATTAAAGTGAAGAATACGACAAAGTCTCAAAATCGGCTGAAATTTACCTTTGACGGCGTCAGAATCATCTCTTGACGGCGTCATGCCTTGGCAAGAAAAGTGGGATGTGAAATTTACTCATGACGGGCCAGTGAGTTAGCATGTGAATTCTGACGGCGTCACGCTTTAACTAAATCAAGGGCGTCACGGCTTAAATCATAAGGGGACGGCGTCACGTTCAATGTTCGACGGCGTCAAGCCTTGATAGGCCAGAATGGATTTTTGAAGAGCTAAAGAGGGACGGCGTCAAGAAGGTCACCCGGGAACCCTAAAAGCGGCGAGGTGGACGGCGTCACAATGCATAAGGTGACGCCGTCAGATCCAAAAATCTATATATAGTTTTCTAATTTTTTGTCATTAAGGGAGAGCTTAGTGTGTGGAATTTTGGGATAAAACCCTAAGACGATTTTAGCTACTTTTTCAGGGCTTTTAGCCCTGAGATCTTCCATGTTTCATTGAAAGATAAGTAATCAATTAATCATTCAATATGTCTATGTGTTGTTTGATTCTATCTTATGCTTGTCTTTTGTTTAACATGTTAGGCTAAATTTATCTTGTGTTTGCTTAGATCTAATGAAACCTAGCTATTGATTATTGGTTGTTAGTGTGTTGTTAGTTGTATTGGATGATTGTTTATCTATGTTAGGCTTAAGAAAACTGGCTAACTTCCTATTCGGTAACTTGCTTGAACGTCTTAAGAAACATGAACCAAACGCGTACTAAAGGTTTTTATGGTTGTATTTAATGCACAAGCGAATTCTAGTGATCCCATGTTAGGAGCTTCCTAGCCGGCTCGACATAGGAGTGAAGTAGGAGCTTGTAGAGTTTGGGGAAGTAAGTACGCCACCCCACGAATGGTATTAAGGAATACACCCGTCATCCACGCAACTAATGCACACTAATTAACCGGTAAAAGATAGTTAGGGAGTAAGGAAATCTAAGTAAACACATTTCTCTACACATAAGTTTCTCACCACTTTTCATTTTTGTTATTTATTTTAATTGCATTCGTAGTAATTTGGGTTAGTTGACTAGCAACTAATTCCGCCCACTCCTTCAAAACCCGAGATTTTACTTGCTTTCATAAAATTATAAAAACATAAAAAGAATCTTCCTCATCCCTTAGACCTAATTAGAGTAGCCTTTCACACCTAACGAACACTATTCCCTGTGGAGAACGATCAATCCCCCGTACTTACCACTACACTATACTACATCGGTCAGGTACACTGCCTGGTGGGGTTGTAAGCCTCTTGAGATCCCTCGAGAGGTAAAACCTGTTGTAAGGTTACAAAACCACGCATCAAGTTTTTGGCGCCGCTGCCGGGGAATAGTTATTGTTTAGGTTGAATTTTTATTTCTATTAGGTCTACTCACTAGATTCCTTTCTAGTGAGATTTTTATTTTATTTTTCTAGGTTTTCTTTAGTCTATCTATTTTCTTCGTGTCTTTGTTCGTAACCATACCATCCGACATCATGGAAGATGGTAATATCCTTAACCCCCACAACCCACCACCACAACAACCACAACCACCTCCTAGAGCCCGTACTTTAGGAGAGTATTCCCGTCCTAGCCACCATGGCTATCGAAACACCATTGAGCTCACTCAAGGAGCCAATATCACACCCTTGCGATCCGACACCATCCGGTTGGTGCAAAGCGGATGCGCATTCCATGGACTTCGTTCTGAAGATCCTAATCAACATCTCAAGGACTTTCTTAAAATCGTTGATTCTATAGACCTTGATGTTGCCACTCGAGAGACGACCCGATTGCGTCTCTTTCAATTCTCTTTGCGGGACCAAGCTAGTCAGTGGCTAGAACGTCAACCCGCAGGATCCATTACCTCTTGGGATGATCTCACTACTCGTTTCCTTGCTCAGTTTTTCCCACCCGGAAGGACTACCAAGCTAAGGAATGATATCTTGATGTTCCAACAACGTCAAGGCGAAACTCTCTACGAGGCATGGACTCGATTCAAGGACTTACTCCGAAAAGTCCCTCACCATGGCATGGATCCTTGGCTACAAATCCAAATCTTCTATGATGGTGTCAATCATCAAACTAGAAGAGCCATAGATTACGCCGCCAATGGGAGATTGAGCAGGCTCAGTGTCGATAAGTGCTGGGAAGTCATTGAGGACTTAGCACAATACGAAGAGGAAGAATGGAATGACTCAACATTCTCGGAAGAAGGGATTTTAAATTGCATGAGTGCAACCCAAGAACAGCTGTTCGCAAACATAAAAAGGCAGGTTGAGAGCTTAATGAAAGCTGAGATACCTACGGCTGATAAAAATCCCGATGAGTGCGTGAACACAATTGGTAAACATACGTTTCACCAATTCTCACGACAAGATGAGTTTGAAGGGATAATGCTAACTTTCGTGAACAACCAAGAGAGACGTATCAAGGAATTAGAAACTCACTTGAAAAACACCCAAGATATGTTCATGGAGTTAGCAGAAAAATTCATCTCGAGAATAAAAGAGAAAATTAGGGAAGAAGCCTCACACAAGAAGATCGAGAAGATCTTTGAACTCCCGGTCCCTAATGAACCATACAACGAATGGGATGATGAAACCCTCCTCCCCGAGCCTTCACTTTCAAAACCCTCTTATTTATTTGGATCCTCTCGCGAGAAAAACTCTCATGATCGTAGCATTTTCGTGGGGAGCATGGTTGTCACGCTCCCTAACTTTTATGAAGCTAGGAAACGGTCTTTTGGCTTTAAGCCAGGTGGGAGAAGAACTCAATTAAAGCACACCATCATTTTGAAAACCCCCTGGGAAAGTTCCTCTCACTCCCTGAATACTCGCCTTGATGGAAATTGGGACCCGAATAAGACGTCAACCGACCCTTTTCAACATTTTACTACACCCCGTGACAGTAACAAAACATTTGACCCAGGAGGAACTTGTTAACGAGACTAGCTATCAGGGTTATTGACCCTGACTAGCTGCTCTCTTAAAGTACGAGGGGCTCATTTGTAAACTGGCACAAAGTGGCAAAATACGCTAATCTGACGGCGTCAGAATTTGCACGTGACGCCGTCACCCCGTCTGCACAGCAATAATAACTTTAATTCCATCACTTTCATCACAAACCCCACAAACCATATCCTCTCCAACCCCACCTCCGATTTTCCCAGGACAAATTCGCCAATTCCCGCTTCCAATCTTCACGTGGTAAGTAATTTTTACTCATTCTTTTCGCTTCAATTACTCATAGGATTTGTAAATTTCGAAAATCCCCAACTCGTGAAACCCTAGGATTGATTCATGCTTAGAACTCATAATGTGTTTTAATTAGTGTTATTTAACAAAGATTAAAGCATTTGATGATTGGCAATCAATTGGGTCTATTCACTAATAGGGAGGCCACGAATTTGAACCATAACCTGTGATCCAATCACCCATTTTTCTGCAAAAAGTGGTGTGTGGTTATTGAGCCTGAAGTTTGAATATTGATTTTTCCCTCGTAATTATGGATTTGAACACTGATCAAATCTGACGGCGTCACCTATCAAAGCGTGACGGCGTCAGACCTGTCTGATGCGCCACCAAGTCTTTAATTCACATATTAACACTTGTATTCCTCCTGCTTTGTTCCAGATAATGAGTAAGCGTCAAAGACCCAGCCGAGGAAGTTCTTCCCGATCTCAACAAGAAAACTTTGGGGATACGGTCCTTAGTTGGGGTATCTTTGACAACGATGCTGCTACAAGCAAATACGCACAATTGCTACTACACAAGGTCGAGAATGGAGCAGTGGTTGACTGGGGCTTTCTGAGGAGAGTAGGTCTTGAGCAGACTTTTCTCCAAAGTTTTCAGACGGATGGGTTTACCGGCCCCCAGTGGGAAAGACTGTTTAAGATTCAGGAGCCGGTATATGAGGAGTTGGTACGGGAGTTCTTCGCCACCTTTCATTTTAACATGGCTGAGGCGAGGACCGATGTGGGCGGTACCACGATCTATTTCAGGCTGGGGGGTGAGCTAAGGACGTGTTCTGTTGCTGAGTTTGGGTGGAGACTTGGGTTATACGATCAGCATGATACCATTCAGGCAGGGTTCATGCAGAGGTTGTTGCATGGGGAGTCGATGAAGAATGATTTTAGGTGCTCCATGTTCTGGCAGACTATTGGGGATGGGGTTTATACCTCGACCACTGTGGCATCCCAAATCAGGGATCCTAGGGTTCGGTTGACTCATCGTTGCCTCACCTACAGTTTGACAGGGCGTCACAGCTCTCACCACCGTGTCACTGGTTCTGATCTCTTCTACCTGTACACCATCTACTCTAATGATGTTTACTGCAACATCCCGTTTTGGGTTGCTAGCTTTATGCATAGTGGAGTTGGGGAGAGGGAAGGTGACAGGATTTATGGTGGGATGTTTATCACCCGACTGGCCCAGTCTTATGGAGTCCTCAGGCCCGAGGTCATGAGGTATTTGAGTGGTGATGTATGCAGGACGGTGAAGGAGAGGTCCTTGAAGCAGATGGATGTGATTATGGAGATGCATGATGGGTCCTTTATGTGGTATCATCCGGTCAGAGCTGAGGATGATGATGATGAGGATGATGAGGAGGAGGAGGAGCCCCAGCAGCAGCAGCATGAGGGATATGAGGCCGGTACAGCTGACTACTACCGGCATATGAGCAGGGGGGACTGGCAGGCTCACCAGGGGACCTGGATGGGCCAGGTTGATACGTGGAGGACCAGGGTGGACGACAGGTTCGACTGGATGTACGATCACACGGTTCGTCAGATGCAGCATCTTTCTACACGTGATCAGATGGACCCGCATCTGCAGATTGACCCTTTCCCGGGTCGTGAGCAGGATTACCCTCCATACGGGTACTACGGGCATCTTCCTCCTGGCTATGACTATCGCCAAGGACCCCCACACCAGTGATGATGTGATTTGATGTGTTGATGTTTGAACAATTTGATATTTGGTTGCATGTGTTGAAACAATATTGTCTGTAATAATTTAGGGAAGGCATCTGTTTGCCTTAAAACATTTGTTACATTGGTTTTATTTATCGCATGCTAGCTTCATTTGTTTATTTGTTTTTGCTTTGTGTTGTTATTTGTTTGTTTGATTTTATTTTGTTTCCGTATGTGTGTTTATTTTTATTAGTATTGATTCATGTTAAAGAAATTGTGAAATGCTTTATTTGTTTTTAATTGTTCATTATACATAAAAATTGTGAAAAGTTAAGTGTAGGGTTTAAACTCGTTTTTAAACACATTTTAAAGATTGTCAATAATTAAATTAGCGAAATATTTCGGTTTTTTAGTCAAATGCTTGTATCGAATCATAGTATGATTTTGCAGTTGTTTAGAAGTAATGCTTGTATGTCATAGTGATGTTTTCGATTCAGGAGTAGTAAAGTTTTTCCAGAAATTCCGGAAACTTAAAATGAAAATTTTTGTCAGGTCATTTCTGACGGCGTCAGGGGTTATAACCTGACGGCGTCAGATTTAATTTCCAGAAATTTTTGAAAGTTTTGTTTTTAGAAAAGTTTTTATTTAAATCTCCAACTTATAATCTCCAGGAATCTGCAAAATTATCATTCCACAAGCATTATATCCTTATATATAGATTTTTCCCGCCGATGTTATGCAGGTTTTCGTGTTTGTTTTCTCAGGCTTAACAGGTTATTTTGGACAAGGAGATGTTTATGGAATCAAGCTTATGGCGATACATTAGTCATGGAGTTTCAACATTCTCTTTGGAGGAAGATTTAACCGTGTAATTTCATTATCCAACGAGCGAATCAGGGGAGTATTTGATTTCATTCTTTTACTTTATGCTTTTACATCTTGTTATTTGAACATTGGGGACAATGTTCATCTTAAGTGTAAGGGGAGGGTAAAAGTACGATTAGAGAATACAATTGCGCTTGATTTTTGTTTGTTTAATAGTAGATGTGTAATAAAACTGAGATAAATACTTGTTAAGGTAATTTTAGTGCCAAATTTAAAATTTTTTACAACATATAGGAGTGAAACTTTGATCTTAATGAGCGTCTCACGGATAGGAGTTATATGACTAGCACAAAACCGTACCACTAAAAAATTTTTCCACCCCAAATATGTGAGGTTCGCCCCTAGAATTGGTAGGAAAAGCATTTATGCTATGATGTGTGTACCGGTAGCACTTAGATTCTAGAACTTGCGTTAGGACCATTCCGAGGCCACAAGTGAGACTACATTCGTGTAGTTAGATTTACTACATGATAAGAGGCATTAGGATTAACCCATTGTTTACACCTGTGTTTTTGTTATAATTACATTGGCTACATTGGTCAAGTAATTCTCCCACACCCTTTGCGTTGTACTCATTTTTAGTACACGATACCCCTAGTACACCCCTCAGAGCCTATCTTTTCGTTTCGACCTTTAAGCATTTTACTTAAAGGAAGAATTTGTTACACCCCACTAAAATGTACACCCAAATCGCCTTAGCCTACCTTGTATGCACTCATCTTTAGTGCATTATTGTTACAACATTTGTTTAAACCCAAGTTAATTATCTAGTTGATTACATGGTTGCTAAGTCGAGTCATATCCTTGTACATATTGTTTTGGGACGATTGGGACTCATGGGTAAAGTACTAGTATAATGGAGTAATGGGGAAGAACATCATTTATTACCCCCATATGTGCTAAATGTTTTAAAAGTACTCCAAGTTTTTCAATTATCTTAATTCGAGTAATTAGATTAGTATTTGTAAGTTATGTAAAATTCAAGTGTAAGGGGAACGCAATGCCCCTATGATGTATTATTTTGGATGGTAGGGTAAAAGTGTATGCAAAAAAAAAAAAAAAAAAAAAAAAAAAAAAAAAAAAAAAAAAATCAAGAAAAACACAAAAAAAATGAGAAAATGAAAAATAGAAAAAACATACGGACTACCATCCCGTTTCATTTTATGTTTGTTTTATATTTTTGTTATTTTGTTATTTCGTTTCTAGCTTAAGATCGAGTCTAGTCTTGGCTTAGCAACATTGTATAGTACATGTAATTGACCAAGATTTTTAACTCGCCACCAGTAAAATATCCTTTATCCAACCAAACCGTGTTTTCCTTTTCCCTACACCTAACGTTATAACCCATTTAAAAGCCCTCTTTGATAGTTTATCTTAGGTGCTTACGCCTGGTGGAGGAGGTTTTCGATCCTTTCCCAAGCCTATGGTAATCTATTTGCTATGACAGGTAGTGAGAGATATTATCCGTTTTCATTTTTTGAGATTTATTTTGATGACACTTGAGAGATGTGAGTATCTAAACACTACTTGTGAGGTGCTAGTTTGTAATCTCCGTGCTTATTATGATTAAAGTGGAACGAATATTTGTTGTAATTACTTTTATGTTTGCGTTAAATGACCCCTAACTTGTATTTTGATTAGAATAAAAGCGCATTTGCTTGAGGACAAGCAAATCTCAAGTGTAAGGGTATTTGATGAGGCGAAAAGTGTACCGCTTTTAAGGGGTCATTTAAGCCCGAAATCGTATTTATTTGATCAAATATTGCCCTAAATCGTTCCTTTTGTCATTTTAGGTACTTTTGAGGAGAAATCTGGAAAAGGAGGCATTTTGGACGTTTTTGGAGCATTAAAGTGAAGAATACGACAAAGTCTCAAAATCGGCTGAAATTTACCTTTGACGGCGTCAGAATCATCTCTTGACGGCGTCATGCCTTGGCAAGAAAAGTGGGATGTGAAATTTACTCATGACGGGCCAGTGAGTTAGCATGTGAATTCTGACGGCGTCACGCTTTAACTAAATCAAGGGCGTCACGGCTTAAATCATAAGGGGACGGCGTCACGTTCAATGTTCGACGGCGTCAAGCCTTGATAGGCCAGAATGGATTTTTGAAGAGCTAAAGAGGGACGGCGTCAAGAAGGTCACCCGGGAACCCTAAAAGCGGCGAGGTGACGGCGTCACAATGCATAAGGTGACGCCGTCAGATCCAAAAATCTATATATAGTTTTCTAATTTTTTGTCATTAAGGGAGAGCTTAGTGTGTGGAATTTTGGGATAAAACCCTAAGACGATTTTAGCTACTTTTTCAGGGCTTTTAGCCCTGAGATCTTCCATGTTTCATTGAAAGATAAGTAATCAATTAATCATTCAATATGTCTATGTGTTGTTTGATTCTATCTTATGCTTGTCTTTTGTTTAACATGTTAGGCTAAATTTATCTTGTGTTTGCTTAGATCTAATGAAACCTAGCTATTGATTATTGGTTGTTAGTGTGTTGTTAGTTGTATTGGATGATTGTTTATCTATGTTAGGCTTAAGAAAACTGGCTAACTTCCTATTCGGTAACTTGCTTGAACGTCTTAAGAAACATGAACCAAACGCGTACTAAAGGTTTTTATGGTTGTATTTAATGCACAAGCGAATTCTAGTGATCCCATGTTAGGAGCTTCCTAGCCGGCTCGACATAGGAGTGAAGTAGGAGCTTGTAGAGTTTGGGGAAGTAAGTACGCCACCCCACGAATGGTATTAAGGAATACACCCGTCATCCACGCAACTAATGCACACTAATTAACCGGTAAAAGATAGTTAGGGAGTAAGGAAATCTAAGTAAACACATTTCTCTACACATAAGTTTCTCACCACTTTTCATTTTTGTTATTTATTTTAATTGCATTCGTAGTAATTTGGGTTAGTTGACTAGCAACTAATTCCGCCCACTCCTTCAAAACCCGAGATTTTACTTGCTTTCATAAAATTATAAAAACATAAAAAGAATCTTCCTCATCCCTTAGACCTAATTAGAGTAGCCTTTCACACCTAACGAACACTATTCCCTGTGGAGAACGATCAATCCCCCGTACTTACCACTACACTATACTACATCGGTCAGGTACACTGCCTGGTGGGGTTGTAAGCCTCTTGAGATCCCTCGAGAGGTAAAACCTGTTGTAAGGTTACAAAACCACGCATCAAAAACAACGTCTAAATAAGTTGATAACTCAAAAATAAGCACTTACCATAATAAATAAGCTGTTTCACAGGTACTTTGACCAAACTTTTACTTATATTAAAAATCATAAACTGAGTACAAAGGATGAAATACTGAAGAGAAATTACAAAAAGTTGTAACTAAAATAAGCTAAAGCTATATTATCCTACTCCTAAACCCTAATAAGCTGCCCTCCTAAAACTAACTAACTAGCCTTCATCCGTGAGTGAGGTGGGGTATTTATATCCATCATCTGGTGTTCCTGAAGCTTCTCAGCCTTTGATCATAGCCCTTGATTTCATCTCCATGTCATAAAATCCATCTATAGCCCTTGGATTGAATTCGTGAGGTGTCACACCCAATCAGAGGTCTCCTTTTGTCCACCTTGGCAATCCGTGTGACTGACAACTCTCTGACACGTGCGTCATCATTTAATCATTGGGTAATTATATGGGATTGAGGTAATTTGGGCGCACGGTAAAACTAGGGTTTATGACACAGTGATTTTTAGGGAAAAAATAAACGCGGGTGTGTGTAATTTTTTATATATTTATTTGTTTGACTGTGTTTGTGACTGGGTCGGGTATAGGGTAAATGGGTTAAGTAGCTGGGTCCGGGTTTTATACAAAGTTGGGCTTTTGGGATAGAGTGGACTTTGTGGGATATAGTTTGGATTTGGATTTGTATTTCAAATCCGGTTAATGTAAACTTTAGGGATAGTTTTAAGTTTAGGTGAAATTAAGGGACCAAAGTTGTAACTTTTGATTTTCCAAGGATCACTTCTGCCTTTTTCCCAATGTTGTTCCAAGGGCTTAATTTGACCTTTGATGAAACTTTGAGGATTGACTTTGACTTTTTGCTTCCCGGCTTCGGCTTTTGACATTCTTCCAAATCTCGTGCTCGTTTTCCTGGTTTTTGCTTGATTTTGTCTCTTTTTCTCGATATCCGTTCATGCATACAAACAAACACAAAAACACAAATATCTTTGGCATTTTGGTTAGTTTTTGGTCGTTTTGGTCTTAATTTGGTAAATAAAAGGTATGTGAATAAGCACCTACCAAAATCCCCCAGACTTAGTCAACACTGTTAATTACATAACGTTCGTTATGTATCATTTCGTGTCCTAAATAATTAAATACATAACATAGTTATATATTAATTATTTCCGTTAGTCATTCATATATAAAGTGTGCAATCCCAAGGTCCCGTGTTCGATTCTAGTCATATACATTTTAATATTTTTCCATAACTCTAACACTATCCTTTCGCTGGTAGGATGAAGCAACACAGCCCTAACTATGTTGATTGCAACTAAGGGGGTTGAGTTTATTGAAGCATCCAATCACAGCCCACTGTCGGATTTCCTCCAACATTCAGAGCACGAAGATCTTGATCAACTCTTTCCAAATGATCTAATATTGTTCCACCAAAACCTTAAAGGTAACAATGACGAAAAGGGTATTGCTTGCGCATCAAGCATTCAAATAAACCATTTTCCATGTGGAGGAGTGGTAGTGGCAATATCGTTACCCCACAAGATAGCAGATGGACGTAGTGCATTAAATTTCATGAATCACTGGGCTACAGTCAATGCACGATTTCGCTCTGTAGATCAAAAAGATGCACCACTAGTCAATCCTCAGGTTCTTCATCACCAAACTATAAATACTAATTTTCCAGAACTTTTAAGATGCGGGTCGCGTGTTGGTTGTGTCACTAGGAGCTTTTTATTCTTTAACCAAAAACTGAACGATCTAAAAGCCAGGGTCACAGCCATGACCGTGGAATCTGGACAACCAATCATGAACCCAACCCGTGTTGAAGTTTTATCCTGGCTACTCCATAAGTGTGCAGTGACAGCCGCTACTAAGACAAACTCAGGAAACTTCAAGGCAACTAGAATGATCTTTACAGCCGATATGCGAAACATGTTAGTAAAGGAATTGCCTGTAACAACCTTTGGAAATTTTTATCAGGTGATAGACTTTCCAACGAGCAATCAAAGTGAATTAGAGCCACATACGACCATCACCGAATTAAGGAAAAGGAAAAAAACAGTTACAGAGTATAAGTAATATGGAAACTTTAACCAAAAATGTTGCTGATATGTCAACTGAAACTGTCTTAGAGATATCAAACAGAATTGGTGAGAATTACATATATTCTAGTTGTTGGAATATGTGAATCATAAAAACTATAAACACATAAACATATACAACATAACATCAAAGCATACGCAGCGGATTATACAAGATCTATATACACGTAATTAATTAACTAAATATAAAAGTAATGCGTACCTTTTGATTCCTAGCAAGAACAAGGAATCGTGCACTCCAAGAACAAGATAAACCCTAATTAGGGTTTAATGGGGATCGACTTATTCAAGTCGAATAGGGCAAGTAACACAAGCTAAAGTAAGCTTGTCCTTCGTTCTTGTACACACGTATTACTAGCGTCTCAATGTGAAAAGCTAGGTTCTTGATCACGAAACAAACCAAACACTTATGTTGTGAATATAGGATCGATTTTCCCAAGGGTATGGGAAGGGACGATCGGCTAGACACAAGAGGAGGGGAGTAGAGAGAAATTTGGCTTGCTAAGGATTCAAGATTAGGGATTTATGAATACAAGGGATTGTATTTATAGACCCACTAAACTTCCTCTCCAAGTTAGGTTAGGAATTAGTTTCCTAATCCCATACCAAAACCGGCCATAAGGATCCTAGATGGATTCTAGAGCCTTCTTGATCCCTAATTTCATCTCTAGTCCTCCTAGTTAATATTTAACGACCGTTAACCAAACCCCGTTAAATACTAACGACCATTAAGTGTTTATTTCGTGAAATGAATAATTAAATTATAACTTAATATATATTAATTATTCAAACCATTGAGACTCATACGTAATGTGTGCAATCCCGAAGTCTCGGGTTCGAAACCGGTCATACAAATATTAATTTATATCCATTAACTCTAACACTAGCTTGTGCAGGTTTCCTACTTATGGGATTGATTTCGGGTAGGGGAAGCCAACAAAAGTAACCATCGGCGGTATAATAAAGAAATTTACAGTTTTGATGGACGCTCCGAATAACGATGGCAATCATGGCATCGAAGCGATTGCGTGTTTGGAAAAAGATGACATGAGGACATTTAAAAATGACCCTGAATTGCTAGCCTATTGTTAGAAACATCAATGTTATACAAATTTCATAGTTGTTTATGATGTTTTGTTTGATGGCTCCCAGTTTTATCTTTCAACTAATAAATTATATGTTGGTGCATTTTTTGTGACTTTAATGAGTTCATAATCAATCTATCATGCATTTTTTCACCAAAAAGAGTTCTACTTACTTACAAATTTTTTTTTTTTTTTTTTTTTTTTTTTTTTTTTTTAATAATGAACATCTAAAAGTCCATACTTATTTCTCAACGTTATGATTTTGAATCATTATCCTTAATTATTACAAATATATGTAAGTATGTAATTGGTAACCTTTGACTTTTTCCAAGTTTTATAGCCATGTCACAAATTCGAAGGCTACGTCAAATCTATGATAAATAAGTAGGGCTGTAAATGAACTGAACGTTCAGTGAACATTTCATGAACCTTTCGATAAAAAGTGTGTTTATGTTCGTTTATTTATTAAATGAACGAACATGAACAATATTTTACGTTCGTTTAATTAAATGAACGAACATGAACAAAAGTCGTGTTCGTTCATTTATGTTCGTGAACGTCCGATTATGCGTTCGTTAACGTTCGTTTATGTTCATTTATTTATTTATGTTCGTATATCAAATCTTTTGCTTGTATAGTTTTAAAAATGGTTTGTTTAAATAAAACAACAATTATAAAATAATATATCGTGCATAATTTAATAAAGTTTATGTTTGTTTGTTATGTTCATTTATGTTCCACATACTTGTCTTTATTTAACGATATTCCCATATCACTAATCGACAACGGACAATTTATAATAAATTAAATTATTCACGGATTTAAACATGCAAATACATGATACAATATTAACAAATGATAATAAACGTTATCCGCACTTTATTTCATTAAAATAATATTGCTTAACATCCCTTATCCAAATACTAACTAGATCAATGCATGATAATTCTCATTAATGAATATGCCAAAAGTCATGTTCCACATACTTGTTGACAAGGCATAAATCAACTAATTTTGATCTATCGGAATTTTGAGAATACTTATTTCAAAAATGAAATTCTTTTATGTGTGCATTCATCCATCATGATATTGCCACATAATATTTCATAAATTGCATGACATCCTCAATCGCAAATTTATGACAATTAAACTACCAAACCTTGTAGTTAAAGTATTCTAATTCTTTATGTATAATGCAACTATGCTCATATTGAGCATAACTAGTACACATGGTCTCCTAATAAGGATGAGCTCCCACCATGACTAGTATTGAGTGTCATCTGAATCTTACTAGCATCATTGTATCCAGCAACAATATGCTCTTTTAAAGTTCCCGTAAACTTTAATATCCATCGTGTAATGTTTGACTTCTACAAATCTTACAAGATTTGTCATCTATATCAACATCTTGCCATATGGTTCTTATTTAGAATTTTGGAGCAAATCCAGGGTGAGGATGTAAATTCTAAACCATATCCATTACACTTAGCTATCTAATAAATTAGATACTAATGTTGTCAATCATCTTGCATCCAAGCATGATACAACAAATAACATGATGTACATGAATAATCATTTCGTCAACCTTAGATTTATTCATGTCATATCTTTTCAAAGATATGTATCTATCTAGCCTCACTGATAGATTATCATGTTTATTAGAATTAGTTATATTACCGCTTATGTTTATAATAATAAACATATACTACAAGATTTTATTTTCTAAATTTTCATGTGAAGTTTCATTCCAAACTAAGACTTAACATATAAATGTTAATGGAATGTTACTTCCTATATGTTATACAACATATATGAAATAAGAAAATAAATGTATCACTCCCACTAGCTTTCAGGAATATCCAGAAATATCTTATTTTAATTATAAATCAACACTAGATTTAACAACTAAAAATAAGTATTTCTCCTAGATGCATGCATTAATCCATTCACAAATGATTTGCTCTTTGTATACTACTAAAGATTATTTGAATTCAAATACTCCTTTCAATTACTTCCGTCCTCGCACAAGTAATTACCCAAGAAAGAGTTTTGATATTCCATTGTTAATTTCATATAAATGAAACTAATAATGACAATCATAATCTTTTTACATTTAATGTGCTTAGAAAGAATTTCAATCACATTTAATTGCTTAAGTGTGATTGATAATCTTTTCACATATTAAATATGTATACGAATTTGTCCATTATGATTTCTACACAAGAATTTAAATCTCTAGGATTTTTATTTCCTTTGTAGAAATTCATTTCCATTCTATAGTGTTACTATAGAGTTTAAGATCAACTACGTTTCCAAACAGTTATCTTTTTGGACTGCATCTTATTATTCATAGTATGAGTAATTTGCCAAATAAACATTTGTAATTTATTAACAGGCATACCACGATCCTGTAACTCATAACCCTCAACATATTCTATAAATATTTGAGATATCCTTGCGGATCTATGAAAAGAGAATTCCATCATCTTTGAGATTTAACATTAACATGTTAAATCCTCATTATGATTTTGCTAGTGTATTTAGAAGATTATGTATCTTGTCATTTTATCTTATCAAGATAAAACTCCCACTTGCCTTTTGCAATTTATAGAATATCTATAAATTCTTGGCCAACAGAGCAACACAAACTTGTTCTCTTTTGGGAATTTACAAATACATATTGACAGTTCCTAACATTAATTTGTTAATAACCTACCCAACAAGTAGTTTAACAAATTCTGAACTTCAATTTTAAGACTTAATGTGATTCAACACATTCCATAATCAATGGTGTCTTATTAATCTTCTAGGTTGGAGTCTAATTGAGTATATCATTTCCATACTCAATTTTCTAACCTTGATATCTTTAGGAAGAATAGAAGATATAGTTATCTCAAATCAAACAATATATCAAGAGTTTGATTTTTCTAATTGAACATACCATAAATACTATGTATTTCATTAGGATTAATATTGTAAGTTAATCTTACAATATGTGAGATAAATATATTTCGTTTTGGCTTACCTATTTACCAACTAAGTCAATTTAATGGTACAATAGATTTTCCAAGCCAATTGCATGCTTTATAACATAAGTGCCTTTGATCAAGTCACTTCATGTCTATGTCTTACCAAGAAGACATAAACTGTTATAATCCCAATATACGTCATAAATCATTGATCAACTCAATAACTAAAGTAATTATGAACACCACAACTTGGTTTCAATAGTATTTCAAGTTAATTTATTACTTCATATATTTATGTCATTCCAAGAATACATAAACATCTAAATATGAAGTAGTATAAGATTACTTCATTTATTTATGTCATTACAACAATACATAAATATTCACATTTGAAGTAGTCTTATTATCATATTGACACTTGTTCTAATATTTATCTAATTTAGGAACTTGTAAATTAACATAGTTTCATTACATCAGCTGAGGCTGCTAATAATGAAAGTATGTAATTTACCTTGTCATTAATATCTATTATCAAGTATACACTGACGCTAGATATTAACTTCAAGTGTTCTATTGATTAGATGCGGATAAACCACATTAGAACATCAATCTCTTACCTTACAGTCAAGAGAATCCTTCAAATCATATTCCTTTATGTTGTTGCTTGCACACTTTAAATATTTTTCCCACTTGTGCATGGAACAACACCATGTATCAGATAAACAACACGTCAATAGTTTGCTTATGAGATTAATATGATTTGTGTCATAGATCTAAGTAGATATAGAATCATCTCGTCTAGTAAGGAAACGTACACGACTATCCTTAATACCACAAGTGTCTATAATTGGAAAGTATTTATCTCAAGAGATTCTAGAGATAATCTGGGTTACTACCAAGATCTCAAGACTTGTAGCTCCAACTGAATTAAAGATCACTACATGAACTCATTATTCAGTAATTGCAACACAATGCTCCCACTGAATTTGACAACATTATAAATGTTTCAAAACTAGTAAAAGCAAATAGCGTGCTGTTTACTTTTCTACACCTTTGAGTAATCCCTTACGTAACAGCTACTAAGGTACTCAAAGAATGTATTCTACTTTGTCAATGATGGAATATCCATCAATACAATTAACTTGAAAGAATTGGGTATGCAATTTCTTCCTTAGTTAGGTCTACAATCCCCATCATGGTATGTAGTACCCTTAAATGGTTAAAGCACAACACCTAGATCAATCATTCTAGTTTGCCTTTTACCAATTTTGCGGTAATTAGTCTAGCTTCTAATTTCAATAACTCCTAACCATGCAATTTCTTAAAACATTCGCCATGAGTTATTTCTTAGAATATAGACAATTCTAATTTTCCTATTATACCTTTCTCACTCATGAAAAGGAATAGGATTAAGTCTTACTCTTCACACGGAAAGTAGACTAGGTTTATTCTTTTCAGTAAAAATTGACTCTCTCCAAAACCCCTACGGGTGTAGATCAATTTACTACTAAAAGAAAACCTCACGTTTACAGTTTTAACGTTGCATTAAATACATTAAAAGAATTTGCAAAATTCAATTTTAGTATTTTCGATAATAACTTTTCAAGAAAATTAAACACCCACGGTAAATAAAATTTAACCATTTAATTTTCATTGAAAAATAGGATCCAAATTGACGTCGTTTCATTACATCAGCTTTGGCTGCTAGCAATGAAAGTACTCAATAAGGTACGGGATCACCCAATTGCCAATATCCAATTGCAATTCCTAGAAATCATGGGACTTACATATTATGCCAACCTCGGTTGCAAATGTAAGCATGTTTCATTCCCAAATCTTTATGCCTTGACGCCGTTCTATTACATCAGCTTTGGCTGCTAGTAATGAAAGTGCTCAATTAAGTCAACCAACTTAAGAAACTGTAAATTGACGTCGTTTCATCACATTCAGCTTTGGCTGCTAGCAATGAAAGTACTCAATTTACCCTTAGACAACCACCCTTTGAACATCACATTCAGCTTTGGCTGCTAGTGATGTAGGATGAAACCTTAGGTGTTTCCTTTTCAGTTGGATGGCATATAACTTAAATTTTAAGGGTATAATTTTTTATGTGTGTAATCAAAATATGTACAAAGATGTCATGCATTCATCTTGTATCATATGTTTTCTACAAAAACCATTTACCAATTCGCAGCTTAAAATCAACAAAATGTTAATTGATGGCGTTGAAAAACTTCCAACATTGCCTTAAGATGCTTCGTACTTTATCATGGTGTACTTGGTAAGTCTAATATTGACGCACATGCGAGCGGAGGGGCAAACGTCCGCCGAAGCTAATTAAAAACGCGCCCCTTTCGGATGACAATTTAATGTCAAGCCTCCTTATACCCACTTTATAGTTTGTCAATATTAGGTCCGCCGCTTCGACCACTTTTGTACAGTCGCATCAATCAATTAAAAACTTTAAGATTTAAAGCTTAAAACATTTATGTAGTAAATTATTAAATTGCTAGTCTCGCCTGGGAGCAAATTACCGTGCGAAGCGAACCACTATCGGCACATAAGACTTGGCAATAAAGAATTTACCACAAAGGTTTCATAGTTATTAGGTTCATTTATTTTTATTCAAAAAAAAAATTACCCTCTTTGATGTTTCCAATCCATCATAATTAAAACACAAAGATCAAGTAATTAAAAAAAATAAACAAACACTAAATAACACATATATGATCATTAACAATATCATATAGCCACATGCAAACCTTTTGATAAACCCTATTAATAATCTCTATGTGGATTTTTAATGTATTTAATTATTAAAACTCCCATTGGTTTTCGAGCTCATTGTGCCCAATGGACCACAGACGCCAAATAACTTGGCCGCGTAAGTTTTAAATAATTAAATACCACATAGCACATAACCGATTTATTAATATATATAATTAGGGTCTTCCCTAATTTTAGATTTATCTTAAAAAACATGTAGCATTCAATTTTCATGACAAAACATGCATGTTTTTGTCATGAATCCCCATATTGCACTTATAATCATGTAAACACGTATTATCAAGCCAATCATGTACGCATACTAAATTAATGACATCACTAAGGTACTCATTAATTTTCACATAAAATTTACATGCAATCCTAGGGTTTCTACAATTTTTATCAAAACTTATTTTTTTTCCGGATGAACAGTACTTTGCGATGAACAGTAACTAGCGATGAACAGTACTGCTCGATGAACAGTACTTTCGATTTAAAAAAAAATAAAGGTTTTAATAAAAACTTAGAAACCACAAAGTATGCAATAATCAAATAGATCCAATTTTATGTGTTTAGTAATTAATTACAATGTATAAACGGGCTCTTGATGCCACTGTTGGAATATGTGAATCATAAAAACTATGAACACATAAACATATACAACATAACATCAAAGCATACGCAGCGGATTATACAAGATCTATATACACGTAATTAATTAACTAAATATAAAAGTAATGCGTACCTTTTGATTCCTAGCAAGAACAACGAATCGTGCACTCCAAGAACAAGATAAACCCTAATTAGGGTTTAATGGGGATCGACTTATTCAAGTCGAATAGGGCAAGTAACACAAGCTAAAGTAAGCTTGTCCTTCGTTCTTGTACACACGTATTACTAGCGTCTCAATGTGAAAAGCTAGGTTCTTGATCACGAAACAAACCAAACACTTATGTTGTGAATATAGGATCGATTTTCCCAAGGGTATGGGAAGGGACGATCGGCTAGACACAAGAAGAGGGGAGTAGAGAGAAATTTGGCTTGCTAAGGATTCAAGATTAGGGAGTTATGAATACAAGGGATTGTATTTATAGACCTACTAAACTTCCTCTCCAAGTTAGGTTAGGAATTAGTTTCCTAATCCCATACCAAAACCGGCCATAAGGATCCTAGATGGATTCTAGATCCTTCTTGATCCCTAATTTCATCTCTAGTCCTCCTAGTTAATATTTAACGACCGTTAACCAAACCCCGTTAAATACTAACGACCATTAAGTGTTTATTTCGTGAAATGAATAATTAAATTATAACTTAATATATATTAATTATTCAAACCATTGAGACTCATACGTAATGTGTGCAATCCCGAAGTCTCGGGTTCGAAACCGGTCATACAAATATTAATTTATATCCATTAACTCTAACACTAGCTTGTGCAGGTTTCCTACTTATGGGATTGATTTCGGGTAGGGGAAGCCAACAAAAGTAACCATCGGCGGTATAATAAAGAAATTTACAGTTTTGATGGACGCTCCGAATAACGATGGCAATCATGGCATCGAAGCGATTGCGTGTTTGGAAAAAGATGACATGAGGACATTTAAAAATGACCCTGAATTGCTAGCCTATTGTTAGAAACATCAATGTTATACAAATTTCATAGTTGTTTATGATGTTTTGTTTGATGGCTCCCAGTTTTATCTTTCAACTAATAAATTATATGTTGGTGCATTTTTTGTGACTTTAATGAGTTCATAATCAATCTATCATGCATGTGTTTCACCAAAAAGAGTTGAAAAAAAGTCACGATGGATAATTTAAATAAAGAGTACGAACTACACGGATGATCCATGTATACTTATTCTTTAGGGTAAAAGCTGAAGATGTTCTACTTACTTACAATTTTTTTTTTATTATTATTTTTATTTTTTATTATTAATAATGAACATCTAAAAAGTCCATACTTATTTCTCAACGTTATGATTTTGAATCATTATCCTTAATTATTACAAATATATGTAAGTATGTAATTGGTAACCTTTGACTTTTTCCAAGTTTTATAGCCATGTCACAAATTCGAAGGCTACGTCAAATCTATGATAAATAAGTAGGGCTGTAAATGAACTGAACGTTCAGTGAACATTTCATGAACCTTTCGATAAAAAGTGTGTTTATGTTCGTTTATTTATTAAATGAACGAACATGAACAATATTTTATGTTCGTTTAATTAAATGAACGAACATGAACAAAAGTCGTGTTCGTTCATTTATGTTCGTGAACGTCCGATTATGCGTTCGTTAACGTTCGTTTATGTTCATTTATTTATTTATGTTCGTATATCAAATCTTTTGCTTGTATAGTTTTAAAAATAGTTTGTTTAAATAAAACAGCAATTATAAAATAATATATCGTGCATAATTTAATAAAGTTTATGTTTGTTTGTTATGTTCATTTATGTTCGATCGTTTATGTTCGTTTAGCGTTTGTTTAATGTCTTAATGAACAAACATAAATGAACATGAACAAGAAAATTCGTCCGTTTAAGCGTTCGTGGCCGTTTATTTGTCCGGTTAAAATTAAACGAACAAACATGAACAAGGCTCTGTTCCTGTTCGTCCGGTTCATTTACAGCCCTATAAATAAGTACAGAGCTCACACCTAACTCATTAACTCCACTCCACTGTCACTCACCATTTAAAAAAAAAAAACCCTAATTGAGCTAACAAACCACAATTCGTCTGTTATGATTTGAAGTACACAAATTTGTTACAATGTAAGTGTTAATTAGTTGGTTAATGTAGCAATTCATATTTTTCAGGTTATTACTTACTTATAAACTCAAAACTATTTATTTTGAAAGTTTGCATAATTACTTTTACGTGTAATCGTTAACTTAAATCGCGAAAACCGAAAAACGACATTTAACGTAAACCGGCATTGTACAAAGTTAAGTCTACATAAAATATATGTCATATGACTATTTCAATCACATTTTATAAGTCTACACTTTTTGTTTTTCAAGTTTTACGTAAAATGCTCTCGTTACACATTTACGACGTCCATGCATGCATGCGTGTAACTTTACCGCCCTATTATATACATTATATAAACAATACATTTACCAGCATATTGGGTTCCAACCTTTCTGTCCCCAACCTTCTTTGGGCCTATCCATACCCGAAATTTTCTTTATGGTAGCTGCCCGATACTTAATCTATCTCTCTCACACTTCTCTTTGAGTATTTCTCCGATCCAGTGTTAATTCAAAACACCAAAAACTCCGTCTGATTGATCCTAACCGATCCAAAACCAATCAATTTTTGTACATTTTATGGTGTCTATATTGTTTTGTGAGAGAATGAACATATCTAACTACATTAACCAATTATATTATTTTAATGCAAAGTGTGGTTGTGTGTTACCATTTGTTAAGATCTACAGAAGCTGGCTTTGTTAGAGCCACAAGTTTTTGTGTGGGAAGATGAAGGTAGGTTCTGGATTCTTCATATTTAACTACTTTTCTTTGTCTCTCTTGCTCTCTCATCTCTCTCTAGCAATATGAGGTTTCAGTATGTGGTTTGGTTTTATTTTTTTTGGCTGACGATGTGATAAGCCAATTGTGTATTAGTTTGAGTTACGATCTGGGATGCAGGATAAAAAAGTACCAAAAACATAAAGAAAGGTAAAATTAGGGTTTTTCTTTAATTTTGGGTTTTTTTGTTTTTGTTAATTTTGTGTTTTTTATAAGTTTTTGGGGTTAATGGGGTTGCCTAATTAGTTTTGTTTATTTTCACAGCTTATGAGGTTATTTGATTTTTGAAAACCTGCTTAGGGAATCAGGTGAGGTGGTTTTGATTAGGTTTACTTTTGATTTAATTGAGATTATGGATTTTATTAGTAATTAATTGTGGTGTTTTTGGTCTTAAATCTTTAGCTCGCTAAAAAAAAAAAATTGCTTCTGGGTTTTTTAGGTGGTGTGAAAGGATGGAGATGGAGAAGAAGACTAACAGTAATCCCTAAAAACCGGTTCCCCTCACACAAAAGTAATCCAGGCGTTATGTAATGCAAGCTACTTACTAATACATATGAACAATTAGTTAATTTTTAGGATAGTTTTTGTTGGTTTTTTATCTGGTTAATGGTTTGTGAGATTGGGTGATTGTGTTAAGTTTTTGATGAAATGGTTAATGCCCCGGTTATTGAGGTGACGACTTCAGCTCCAAGGCATGACGGCGTCATGATGCCTTTTTCACCAGTTGTAGATCTTCTCGTCCCGGTTGCGTGGCCTTTTGAATCACCTAAATCCGAGTTCGTATGAAGAAGATATAGCCAAAACGGTATCAGGTTCTTCGTACGCAAGTTGTGAAATTCTTAATCAGCTTGTGACGACGTCACATTGAAGTTGTGACGCCGTCAGCCTTCATAATTTTGGTCTTGACACTGTCAGCTTGAGGTCGTCTCAGGAGCCTGTATGGTCAGCCTCACCTAGGTGACAGCGTTACATATTTGGCCGTGACGCTGTCACGAAGCCTTTTCGTGACGTTTTTCCCGGTGTTGTAGTTTTCGTCATTTTCTCGTCTAATCGAGCCCAAAATGCTTCCTTTTGCAACATTTGCTTCACAAGTATCTAAAACTCAAATAGAAATGATTTAGGGCAATAAATGATCAAATATGCACTAATTTAGAGGCTAAATGACCTTTTAAAAATGTATAAAATTACACCTCGTTAACTTCCCATAATTCAACTATGCATATGATCTAGTCCTAGTTTTGCCTGTGCAATATTGGTGGATACCTGACGCAACCAACACAAGTAATGCTCCCAAAGAAACCCTAATCGATCGATCAAGGCATCCAACAAGATCAAGAAGGTGATTCCGTGCAGGTAGAAGATTATTTGCAATAGCAGTAACAAGGAGACTTTGATATTAGGTTTAAGTTACATCTCTGACTAGGAGACTTTGATATTAGGGTTTTGGTATGCATGGTCTTTACTTGTTTATTCCGTTAGTCGACTTTATTAGGGTTGAGTCCTTCAGATTTTGAAGGAAAAAAAAAATAAAGATTTGAGTTTCAGGTTATTCGGGTCCGATTAGCCCAAATAAGCCCTATGACCCTTTTATTACATAGAAATAAGGAAAGTATGTAATGTTGAAATATAATATTAAATTAAAAAAAAAAAAAGAAAAGAAAAAAAAAGCCGGGTATTCGAGTTATCTCGAAACCCAAATGAGATAAGGGCCAGTTTGGTTTGACACTTTTGGATTAAAGAAATCATTTCATTCCTAATAATAGTTGTTTGGTACAAATTTACATTCAATAAATGTGGGCCATTGTACCAAAAAATCATTCTAGGGCATGGGAGGTGTCTTTTGCCAAATCCAAAACCAACATGGGTCGCACATTAATTTACCCTCTCACAATACACTAAAAAAAACTAATAAAAAATACAACATCATTGATTTTCTTTTAATACCTTCTGTATTAACTAACTTTTAAAATATATTTTTTTTAATTAATTATTATTATTTTTCTCTCACTTATGTCAACTCCAAATTCAAATTCTAAACCAAATCAAAATCGAAATCCAAATCCTAATCCTATGCCCCTTAAAAACCAAACGGGCGCTAAAATTTCTCACCCAAAACCCAACATTAATAAGTGAACACGTTAGTTACTTTCGTCAGAAGAGAGTTTTTTAACCCGAGCACACTTATTCGGGTTCGAAATAGATCAAGTTACTCGGGTTCGTGTACTTTTCACACCGCTAGGCCCAAAATAAGAGATAAAACAAACCCACGGAATGATAGTATACCTTTTCATGGGTCAAAAACCCAACTGAAGCTTTAACCAAAAAGGAACAAATATCAAAAACCTCATAAACAATTTTCTTTAAATTAATCTCCAATACCCAAAATTCATTCATTCTTTCTTTCAAATTACCAGATTTAACCGTCATACCCAATTATCAATAACCAAACCATGAGTCTTGAATCATTTAACAAGTAATAAAAATCGTTAATTTTGAATACCCTTTTGTTAAATTGATTTGTATCATGGTTTTATGAATTGGGTTTTGTTTAATTGATTAATTGATATGTTTTTATTTATGGGTTTTGATTATAGGTTAGTGAAACTGACTGCAAGGGCTTTTTATGATGATATAACTGCTAAAGGAGATAATCAGCCTAAATCTGGGAGGAGTGATAATCGTGGCATTGCTGTTGTTGTTCTTGACGCGCTTACGAGGTTTTTTACGGGTTTTTTTCGTTGGAATTTGTGTGAATGTAATGATTTTTATGTGTGGAATGTGTAGATAGTTGGTGTTTGGAATTGGGTTTTGAAAGTGATTATCTGATATGAATATTTAGAATAACGCGTTAATTAGCCGGATTGGATTTGTTGGTTTAGTATACCGGATTACTAGAAACTATTTATTTGCGACTTGCAATACTAGGATGAAGAATTCCTAGAATCTTGATGCTAAAAACCTTGTACATAAAGAATTCTATCCGTTGTTGATTAGGGGGCAAATAGGTAGAGCTTTCGGTAAGTAATGAAAAGTCTTTGGATAAAGTACAATCACAAATGGCAATGAAAATATCATTTTGTGTGGTTTCCCTGCCACGTCACTAAAGGTGGCTCGGGTGGGATTTCCCTGGTATATAAAGAAAAAAGGTGTAGCCTTTTCTTATAATCTAGGGTGTCGGACAGTAGTTTGAAAGTAGAATTAAGAAATGTATCGTTCGTAATAACTTGGTAATACGTAATCTGATAAGAAATTAGTAATAATTGGTAATTACCAATAGAAGTTAGACTTGTTATTAAGTTATACGTAATATGATTGAGGCACTTAAACTCTCAAGATTAAGTATTCAACCAAACCTGTGAGCCGGCTATGATGATCCAAATTAAATGATCTACACCAGTTTCTTAATACTTAAATAGTAGCAACCAAGCTCGTGAAACTCTCAAGTACACAGTAGTGACAAAATGAACAAAGAGATGTTTATTAGGTTGAAAACTAGAGGTTAGACTTCTACAAGATGAGAAACTTCATTCCAATAAGAATTGTGGTAGTACTTAATCAAACTTGATAGCCATATTCAATACCTTCTCTGAAATATAGTTGAAATATAGTTGGCTCTTATACAAACTGTTTTAGATTTATATCTATTTAGTATCCTATCAAATAAAGGGTGCATTTGGGTGTTGTCTAAAAATTCCCAAAAAAGGATTTAGATTATTAGCGTATTCCTTCCCAAAAATCTCATAAGTCCTTTGAATTAAGCGGTTACTTAAATACTTTTAACGAGCTTTTTAGCTTTTCCCATACACTATAGCCCTATAGGCTACTAAGCTCTTCAAAGAAGGCTACCCAGACAGCCCCTAAGGGTTTAATTTCCATGAACTATAAACAAATACATAATAACTAATAACAAACTTACAAACATGTATTATGATTAATCAATTTCACATGGCTACTTTCAAATGGCATATCGGAACACTCTAATGTCCTCTCGAATTTTTAACTGGCTTTTGAGTATGGTTGCACCTGTACCATGATTAAGGAACATTAATCTCACTAATCACATACATGATCTGAAGCATACAGGAAAGATGAATTGAACCATTCCTGTTATCTAGAAGTTAAACATGCAGCCACTCTTTAATTTTTTTTTTTGTTTTGTTTTTCTTGCTGTGATCGTTGTGAAATTTTTCGGATATTGTAGACGTCAATGGGTGCGTGAAGAAGATTTAGCAAAAGATTTGAAGTTACACTTAAAACAACTTCGGCGGACCTTGCGGTTTTTTGAAGAAGAAAAGCTAGTGACCAGAGATCACAGAAAAGAGGTTATTCTCATGTTCATAACAATTGCTTCAATATAGGAACCTTTACACAATCTTCTATTTGTTGATGGATGTTTACATAATCTCTCATATATGTTATAATCTTTATTATAGACCGCCAAGGGTGCAAAGGCCTATAGTGCTGCAGTTGCTGCTACTGCTGATAGTCTACCTGGAAGAGAAGGAGAGGAGAAGATTAAGCTGCACACTCACTCTTATTGTTGCCTTGACTATGCACAGGTTTCCCTTATTTTAAATACTCCAGTTATCATATTTATGAATCAATTCCCATCTGCTTTTTGGTTTTGATCCCGATAAGGATTCATCATAAAATTCTTTGAAGAGTACGAATTTCTACATATTGGACAATCGTGTTCATTAAATTTATGAGGCTTCGTAATGTCAAAGCCATCTATCTGTTGCAGATACATGATGTTGTGAGGTATAGACTGCACCGCATGAGGAAGAAACTTAAAGATGAATTAGACAATAAAAATACAGTCCAGGAATACGTATGCCCCAAGTGTGGGAAAAGGTTTAGTCTTTGTTGCTCTATTTCTATCCAAAAGGATTTATTAAGATTTGAAGATGAGTAACTTCCCGTATGGTTTTTTCTTCAGATATAATGCGTTAGATGCTATTCGACTGATTTCTTTTGAGGATGATGGGTTCCATTGTGAAAGTTGCAACACAGAGTTAGTGGCAGAAAGTGACAAGTTAGCATCTCAAGATATTGGAGATGGTGATGATAATGCAAGAAGACGGCGCCGTGAAAAGTTAAGGGATTTGCTTCAAAAGCTGGAGGTACCATTATTCTTGTTGCCATAAATTTGGAGCAAAAACACCTTTTCTACTGTATTGCTATAGTCTCTCTGTATATGGGGTGGATAGCGCTATTTTTTTTTTTTTTTTTATTTATTTATTTTTTTTTTATCAAATTTTAGCTTCTTGTTCCTTCTTGATAATGCTTTCTAGTTGCTATCATCACAGTTGAGGTATTAGCTTCAGGGACTTGCATGATGAAAGTGCTATTTTAGGCCACAGTTTGTGTTGTAAATCATGTGTTTTGTCAATCGGTGTTGGCTATAGTTGGATTATGTCTTCTATTATTTAAAATAAAATTTTATAGTGGATGGGTTGGATTTACGGAAGAAAGTTCAGTGTGCTTAGTTGCTCTTTATTTCATAACCTTAAAAGAACGTTCGTCTGTCACTTGAGATTGTTGGTTCAAGTATATACGCATTTTGATCAACTTAAGAGGATTGCTAGTTTACATCGATTTAGGGTTGTCTGGATTTGTGTTATGGAACTGAGCAAGTCATCAAGTCGTTTTGGAAAAACAGCTTCTGCTTCTTACTATTCATTTATTTAGGATTCAAATATTCAGTTTGATACCACTTGCAACAAAACTGGTTGTGTGAGGGTAAAATAAAGTTACTCAGTTTCATTTTCTATGTCATTTTACCTATAATTTTTTGAAAAACAGAATTTTTTAAATACCTGAATATCTGATTATCTGATTATTTTAACTTTAAATAGCAAAAGCACATCCAATCACTAATTTTAATTACGGCTGATATCGTGTGGTTACTTTCAACAGGAAAATCCATAACACCCCCTATGCTTATTCACAGGCCAATTCATTCATAATCATGCTTATTTACTTAGATCTTTATTTATTAGCTTTGGTGATAATAAAATGCAGGTAGAACTGAAGCCTTTGACAGACATTCTTCACAGAGTAAAAGATTTGGAAGCCCCTGATTATGGAACTCTTCAAGCATGGGAACTCCGTGCGAGTGCTGTTGCACGTGCGTCGAATTCGGATCCCAATGCAAATGATTCTTCTAGATCTGGAATGAGTGGGACCCCTATGCCGTTTCTTGGAGAGACAAAGGTACCTTCCTTTTTTTATTATAATTCTTTGTATATCTGTATTTTTATATACAATGAGTTTGCTTTTACTCTGTTTAGAAATATAAATAATTCATTGACCCAAAACAGTTGATGGATGATTATGGCACAGTAGAGGTAAGTCATGTAAAAGGAGCAGGTTTGGTACATGGTCAATTGAGTAAATTTTGGTGCCGTGTATATCTGTTTTTCCATATAGATTTGTACGGGTTGTGCTTATAGTGTTAAGAAATCAAAATCATAATCAATTATTGAAACAAAAGCTACTGGATGGTTGGGCAAAATAGAGGTAGCAAGATGGGAGGGTTGGGTAACTGGTAATTGTTAGTGCGGGTCAAAATGTTTATGATAGCAATGTTACAGGGGCATGATGATTTGTATGATCCGTGATGTGAAAAATGTTCATGATAATAGTTACCTATTACGTAGAATATTTTTTGAAGAATGCTTCATTTCTAGAAAATGTTAACAATACAAGATATTTATTTAAACAAATGAAAATAATTTATATTATGTTAAAAATAGGGTGTGGAAAATAATGCAGATTTTCAAACAGATAATTTTATGTAGTCATAGCAAACACTTCCATTATTCGACTTCGAAGACTAATGAGAATAATCGGTATAAACTTTGTTTGCAGATCGAAGTGGCCTTTTCTGGTGTGGAGGAAAAAGAGATAAAATCTGAAAGTGCGCCATTAAAGCAGTTGCCTCCATGGATGATTAAGGAAGGTATGAAATTAACAAATGAGCAACGCGGGGTTGTGATGCAAGAATCAAATACAGATGGAACTTCTTTATCTATGGATGATCAAAAAGATGAGAAAAAGTTAATCAATCAAGAAGTTGATGATAAGAAGAAACTTCAGGCAAGTTCAAGAATTAAGTTACTTATTTTTTATGTAAGATATATATGTGATGTGATTATATAATCTTACCCCGTGCGCCAATTGATGTAATATCATGCAGGAAGAATATTTTAAAGCTTATTATGAGGCTTTACTTCAGCAGCAAAGAGCACATGAAGCCACCAACATCAAGGAAGATCCGTCAATTGATAACTTCCCCACTGACGCTGACCCATCAAATTCAAGAAAACGGCAACGTGATGATGATGAAGAAGGTGATGTTGAATGGGAAGAAGAGACTCCTGCTCCAGGTAGATGTTAATAATTCTTAGCGACTGCTGATATGTTATTGTCTTATCATGTTCTACTTATTTGAAAAGCTGATAATCAATATGGGTGGTTTTGTTAACAGTTTTAGGATGGTCATTGGTGCTGGTTGTAGGGCTTGATTGACCCGCAATCACCTTGTCCATTTTAGAGGGAAAAAAGTATATAAATAAGGTTACAAAACAACATTGTTACAATAATAATCTGAATCTTTAAGCTAAAAGATTTAGGATTTATCCATTAAAAAGGAATGTGGCCGACTATCAAAGGGACCCATTTCACAGGTTATCTTGAGCTCATCTTTTTTGCTAAACCCTAAGAGATAAAACAAAGCCCAAATTGCTTGTTACAGCCAATGAGTCGAAATTGGCACATCTAGTCATGCAATTGGTATACTACGCTATCGATGAGCTTGGCATAGGGCCAATCTGCTTTTTTCTTGTATAGCCTTTGATAAAAATTTTAAAACCAAAAGCTATCAGACTAGTGGAGTTTGATTTTAGCGAGATAATTTATAGGAACTTAGCACCGTGGAGATTTTCTCCATTTGTCAAATGCTCAAAAATGTTTCTACAGACGGTTTAATAAAGGATTTAATTCTTCAGCTACGATTTAGGAAGACCAAAAACCTATTCCTAATGTCATTTTATTAAGCCGGTCTTTGGGTCTTTCCCACATTTGATTCTTGGATAGCCACTTTCATGATGACAGTAGTAAAATGTTGGAAGTAATACTCCCAACTTATATGAATATAGTCAACATTTTGTTTAGAAGAGATTATTGCGTTCACGTTCTGGGATGTTGTTAAATTGTTAAGTTATTTTTCTCGTCAATAAATAACAGTTAAATTTTGTTCGACTTTTTGCAGTTGAGACTTTCAAGGTAGATTTGAATGTGGAAGCAGCAGAGCCTTCAGGAGATGAAGAAGATGATGACGGTATCGACTGGGAAGAGGGCTAATTTCTATAAGAACAACTTGGAAATTATGCAAAATCATAGTTCCTGGAGTCTACTCTTGTTGCTTCAGTTTGTGGTTGTCTCTCAAAAGTTGTGTTGGATCATTTAGAAGATGAGAAACTAGTTGTCTAGATATGCTTCGGTTGTGCATCGTATAAATATGAAAACATGTGTGCAAGTGAGCGAGCGACAGGAAGGTGTAGTAGATTGGATCTATTAATGAAGTCTGTGTTGGACATGTGTTAAACATCCCTCGTTTGGACCCATTGTTACTTGACATCATAATAGTCATCTGATGCGATTCCTACTCTGCAAATCAGATTGTTAGAAACGATTTAAGGATTTTGTACAATTAGTTGATCTTATGTGACCAAATTTAGCTAGCCTTGGTAAATTGTAATCATTGGACATTAGGACTAGTGTCATAAATCGTAGTGTATTTTTGTCCTACTTCAGTTTGTACTGTATACGTAATTTTGTTTCCTTTTTATAATAATCTTAATTAAGTTTCCACACTTACTCTTCACAGAATGTTCTTAAACTCTTACAACAACAACAAACCCAATCCTGACGGGGCAGGGTATTGGGGAGGTAGAATATAAACAGATCCTACCCCTACCCCAAGAAAAACCCGAGAGTAGAGAGACTGCTTCCAAAGAGACCTTCGGCAAGTGCATGTGTGCGCGTGAGAGAGCAAAGGCAAGAGTGCAACCGAGATAGCATACCAGGCAAAACAAGCAAACCCATAGACAGATCAGAAACAAAAGCACAAAAAGCAAAGAGCAAAGCACCAAGAAAAGCAGGCAAACCTAAGGGGGCAAAACAAAGCAAAGCAGGGCAATGCACTGGGCCTAAAGCTAAGGCAAAGCAACCAAACAAAGCAAAGCAGGGCAGCGCACGAGGCCTAAAGCTAAGGCAAAGCAACCAAACCACCTAGACTCACGAACACCTAGCCTACGCACACCTAGCTTGAGCTACCCGCATATCCTAATTCTATCTCTCCACGCCTTCCTATATGAGGTCATGTCCTCGGACAAGAGCAGCTCCTTCATGTCGAGCTTAAGTCTATCCTCCCATCTGAGTTTGGGTCTACCCCTCATTCTCACACCGTCCACTACTAGCGCTTCGACTCTTCTTACAGGCGCTGATTGTGGCCTCCTCCTAACATGACCGAACCACCTGAGCCTTCCTTCTCTCATCTTCAAAATAATAGTCTCGACCTCTAGTTTAGCTCTGAAAACTCCGTTCGGAATCATGTCCAGCAAGACCACCTTAGCATTCTCAGTTCCGCCACCTCGACCCTGTTAGCAATGGGCTTTGGAGATAGGCCAACACTCAGACCCGTACAACATAGCCGGTCTAATCGCCACCTTATAAAATTTACCCTTAAGCTTTAATGGGACGTTCCTGTCACAAAGGACTCCCGACGCCGCCCTCCATCTCGCCCACCCAGCTCTAATCCGGTGGGTTACGTCCTCATCTATCCTTCCTGATTTGTGAATCATCGATCCCAGATATCTAAAGGACTCCTTGGGTGGTAGGATTCGGTCACCGATACGAATATCCATATCTTCGAGATGACCTGACTCGATCCTCCCAAAATCACATCTCATGTATTCAGTCTTCTCTCTGCTCACTCGAAGACCATTGTCTTCTAGAGCCTCCCTTCATTGGTCAAGTCTGTTGTTTAACCCTTCCGCAGATTCTGCCACCAACACAATGTCGTCAGCGAAAATCATGCTCCACGGTATGCACTCTTGAATCCCTCGAGATAACTCATCTAGAATCATTGCGAAGAGGTAAGGGCTAATGGCAGATCCTTGGTGGAGTCCTACTTCCACAGAGAAAAACTCTGAGATCCCCACCGTGGACCGTACCCGGGTCTTAGCCTCCTCATACATATCCTTAATGATTCTGACATACCTCCTTGGGGTTCCTTTATCAATTAGAGTTCTCCAAATTAATTCTCTAGGAACACTATCATATGCCTTTTCGAGGTCAAGGAACGCCATATGCAGGTCCTTCTGTCTTTCTCTATACTTCTCCATGAGACTTCTCAGAAAGTGGATAGCCTCAATCGCTGACCTTCCAGGCATAAAACCAAATTGGTTCTCAGACACCCTCGTCTCCCTTCTCAACCTTCTCTCAATAATTCTCTCCCAAAGCTTCATGGTGTGGCTAAGAAGCTTAATGCCCCTATAGTTGCTACACACTTGCACATCCCCCTTGTTCTTGTAGATGGGAATGGCTTCACTGAGTCTCCATTCTTCTGGCATCTTATCACCGGAGAAGATCTTGTTGAAGAGGCAGGACAACCATCCTACCCCCTCATCACCCAGACACCTCTAGGCTTCAATGGGGATTTGGTCCGGCCCTACTTCTTTGTTTCTCCCCATCTTCTGAAGTGCCACATTCACTTCTGGTTGGCTAATCCTCGAATAGTAGCACTCTGGCAGTTGGCTAGGGTTCTCTTCTTCACCTCTTTCTTCCGTATACCCTCTGATTCGCTAAAATCAACACGTAATTTTTCTCCAAAGGAAACACAAGTGAAGTATGTGTAACCCGGGTCGTTATCCCCAACGAAGGTTTGAATGGAATTTGTGATTCGGTTCGTGACTGTGTGTGATGAATAGTGAAAAGATGGATTTTGGGTTTAAGCTAATTTTCCTAAGTTCTAATTAATAAAAGAAAATTTAAAAAAAAAGAATTATATTTTTCTGATTATTATTTAATTTACTACGAATTAAAAACTAATTTAAAAAGAAAAATAGATTAAAAATATTAAGTGTAAACGAAAAATTATGAAATTTTTTATGGAAAGTCCTAAGTGCTATTCTGATACTAGGAAAAATAAAAGGGACATAACAGCTTAATGGAATAAGCTGAACAAAGGAAATAAGCTAAAGAGAAAATAAACTAGTTAAATAGAAAACTTGGAAAAGTTAAACCAGACAAAGACCCAAGGGCAGTTGGTTATCTGTGTGTGGTTTGAAGCGTTGGGGGGCAAGAGACCAGGGTTCGAATCCCTGGCTCACCCTTTTTGTTTTTATTTTATTTTTGAATTTTTCTTTTTGCAACTTAATAACCCAATGAAAATAAGCACTTTTTATAACTACAACTTATTTTGAAAACCTCTAATAAGCACAGAAATAAGCCAAAGATGGCTGCTCAGTGGGCTAAAAAGAGGAATAGAGCTAAACTTGGACTAAAAAGCTGATAAGCTATGAAATAAGCTAAAGCAAACTGAAAATGAGTTAAGTAAATGAAAATAAGCTAAAATGAAAATGAAAAAGCAACAAAAACTAACAAATAAGCACTGAAATCAAACAAATAAGCTACAAGGTCTGCTGTTACACTAAGGGTGCAGGGCAAATTTTGGCTTTTTCAAGCCACTAAAAAGCTGCTAGAAAAAATTATTAAAAATAAACTAAAAATATGACCAAATACACAAGCCAACAAACTCTATGCGTACCAAATATCAGCTGAATTGGACTTAAGATGAAGAAATGAAAAATAAAAGAAATTTACTGCAGATTGGAAAATTCGAAAATATGCAGTCTTTATTAACTGATAAGGGCTGTGATGTGCGTGTTGTTGTGTTCAAGTTTTAAAATTTATAAACACGATTTATCCAATTCTCTAATCACACATACGAGCAAGTATACTCTTCCGTGGTAGTAAAGGTGGGTAAGTCGAGATCGTCCTAAGGGAATTGGGGTTTAGGTTTAGTAAATAAGTTTTAGCAAAATGGAGTGTCAATCCAATTTGAAGCAAATTCTAAAAACAAACAAGCAAGGTTCAATCAATCAAAGACTAATATACTTGTGTGTAGTTTCCATGACAATTGTTTAGAGTAACCAATCAAGTTGGGTGTTACTTGTAATGATGCACAACTTAAAATGAATGATTCACAATCTATGGTTTTTGTCATGAGAAATCATATCTAAGAATTCAATCTCCTACTTAACTCCTTTCGGCCATTATTAACTATTACGATAATTCCATTAAGTCCTTTTTGTTGTTTGAAAGCATTTCTTATCTCAAGAATTCCTACGAATCCTTTCGGCCTTTTTCGTGATGAAATCGTTTCCAAATCCATTTTAATGAGTAAAGGTGTTGCTTGTCACACACCACAATCCATACTAATTCGTGCACTAACTTTTTGGAATAAAAACATAAAGAAAACTCCTTTCGGCCTTGTGAATCTTTGAAATTGTTTTTACCAACCAATTAAGCAAGATTAGATTTTATCTCAACAAACTCATAAAACAAGATATGTTTTCATGCATCACTATGATAAGATTACTCCAACAATTGTCACATCATCCACACACAAGTATAACTAAATTACTCCATAACAATCATAACCAAACACAAATAATTAACCAAACTTTCATTCATCATATAGTAAAAGTAAAAGTAGTTCATGATAACTCAACAAGAAATACCTATCAAGGAATTACAAGAACTAGAATTGTGGAACTATAGCAATCCACACTCCTCCAATCGCCTATTATCACAAGTAAACAACTCCACACACGGACGCAACTCTTGAGACTCGAACTCAAGATCTCCTGGACGTTTTCACAGTAACTACAAGCTTTCGGGCAATAATAATAATAGTGGTGTAGCTTTCTTAGGTTATGTCACTTCCCCAAAAGAACTCTCTTTGTAAACTAACTAAGGGTTCCTTAAACAAGTGAGGAAACCCTTATTATCCAAGTAAAAACGTCCCATATGATTTAACAGCCGAGAAATGATAAGCCTCAATGATTATGGGGCTTAAATTCACCATTTAATGCAACTTTGTAACTTCAGTGTCGGCCAACCGATCGGTATTTGGCTCCTACCGATCGGTTGGAGCTCTCGGTGTTTCCAACTTCACTCCATCCGAATCGGATGCGGGCAGCATCCGATCGGATGGATGATCCTGCCATGCACTTTTATTTTCTTTTTATTCTTTTCTCGTTACGTGCTTGATCCTTCGCTGTACCACTAATTTCCTTCATAGAACTTGATCTTTTCTTGATATATAAAGCATAGAAGTCTTGGTCTAATCAATTCTTTGAAGTATCATGTGGTTTCTTTCTCGTAATTCTCCTTATGTGCATAATCTCTTCATTTCTTCGTGTTTTCCTCCACTTTTCCTGTACTTGACTATATTTACTTGCATACACACTTTTTCATCATTTAGCAACAAATACATGCAAATATAACCAAATATGATGCACAAAACTAGCAATAACGCACCTAAAAACATGTTAGATTTAAGCGTTATCAGGCTGCTTAAGGAAAATTTAGAACAAGGCTATAGGGGACTTTGTGAATACTAAATACAGACCTAATGGACACCAAAGAGGTCAAAAAGAAGGGCTTAACTGCCTTGGCTTATATAGAGCTTATTTTGGGCAGTTGGGTGACTCAAAAGCTCCTAGTGGCTTCAAACTATGAAAACCTTTAAAAACAGACTAAAGGCTCCTACAAATTCCTCCTATAGGCTTACTTAAGCAAGATTAAACTAAAGGAATATGCAAATGAACAGTTATGCTAGGTTTTTACCCGTTTTGATCCATTGAGCCAAACAACCCTTAATAAGGGTCTGTTGTGGTTTATCAGTTGAACAGACCAAAAGAAGATAGTATTTTAAAATACAGGTGAACAACTAAGTATAATAAGCACTAACAAGTGACTTTGACTGAAAATTAAGCACTCTAATAAGCTAAGTCTATATTGGACTATTTTTTTGCTTTTTTAAGAATTTTGAAGAAAAATTAAGCAACTATTATTAAATACTGATAAGACTGATGAAAAACAATTATAGACTACCAATAAGCAGAAAATTACTATAATAAGATAAAATAAGCTATAGTACAGTGAAAATAGAAAATAAAGCAAAAATTTGAAAATGGCTTACAACTGCACTTGGTTATGAAACAGTGGACTTTGATCACCCAACAAGCCTAGCTTGTTAATATTAACCAGAAACCCAATTAAGCTTTTCCAGAATAGCTTATTCCACCAGAACTGCTTATTTTGAGCTTCTTTGACTTTTCGTTGACTTTTTAGGAAATTTGAAATTAACACTGAATTAGCAGAATTAAATTCAAAATAAGCTTTGAAAAGCTTATTTGAGCTTAATTAAACAGGAAAAGAAAGCTTTTAAAGTTTGAACAACTATGAATTCGGATTACTGAATGATCATTAAAACTCAAATTACAACTAAAGCAATACAAGGTTTTTGAAATTAAACTCAGACTTAAATTAAAGTTACAAATCTTGAAACAAGAAAATACAGAATTTTTAAAGAGCAATAAGCTTAAAAACAGAGATTAAACATATTCTACACTACGAATGGTCTAAAACAAGGACAACTCTATCTTGGTGTCTTCATTTTCTTTAAATAGCCATCCAAAAAGCATCTCTCCTCACTCCTGATTAAATCCCAGTCGTTAGATAACTTTGAATCAATCCCAATCGTCCAAACTGCTTTTGGCGGGAAAATGGGGAAATGGGATTTACAGCTATTACAGTGCAAGTGGGGGAGTAGTACATGTGAAGGCTTCTCATTGGAGGAGGGGGGAGGTAGAGTGTAGCAGAGAAGGTGCAAGGATAAGGGTGGTGGTTTGTCAGTGGTTTTGGTTTTGGCGGTTTGGTTTTAGAAGAAGGGTGATGGGTTTGACTGTTGGTCAAACCTGGTATTTAGTTTAACTCAAAAAGAAATGGGTGGGTCGGTTGGGTTTATTTATTGGTGTTGGGCTGGGTTAGGATTAGGATTGGGTTGGGTTTTTATTTGTTTTGGATTTTAAGGGAAAAAGTTTTATTAAGTTTAAAGGATTAAACTTGAAATGGGATAAGCTTGGGGGGACTAATTCTGCCAAATCTGGAAATTTATTCCAAGGGACCAATTCTGTCATTTTGATTATCTTGGGGCTGACTTTTGACACTTGAGCAATTTCTTGGTCTAAACTTGAAAATTTCATTCCCGTCCTCGGCTTTTCACAACTTTCCAGTCTTGTGCTTGGCTTTTGTCCGTTTTGCCTTGTTTTCAATCATTTTGTACCTGAAACACATAAAAACACAAACCACGAATATTTGCAATATATTTGATCTATTTGGGTGTTTTTAGTCATTTTTGTGTCTTTTATGGGTATAAAATGATGAGTATTTACACACTCATCACCCTCCATTGAAAAGAGAGGAAAAATACTCTCCCCATCTTTTCCTAATATCCTCATCTATCACGATGGTTCGTCCGCCTTCATCTTTGATATATTTTATGTTACCTAAATCCCTCCTTCTTCTCTCTCGGGCTTTAGCAATCCTGAATATATCGTTAGCTCCCTCCTTGGAGTCCAATCTCTTATACAAATCTTCGTACGCTTTGTCCTTCGCCTGGGCTACCGCCTTTTTTGCTTCTCTTTTAGCTACTTTATACCTCTCTTCTGCGGCGGTAATATCAGGTTGGTGTCCCTCACGGCACGAAAGAAGCTCTCTGAACCTAGCTTGTTTCGCTGCAACTTTGGACTGCACTTCCTCGCAAAACCACCAGGATTCCCTGCTGCTAGGCGGCTTGGTTCTCGCTACCCCGCTAGCCACACCAAGGGAATCCTTTGCAGCGTCTTTATTGATGCCGGCAAGAATGTTCCACATCTGGTCTGCGTCTCCAGCAGACAAGTCCTCCGACCTAGTAGAAAGTCCCTCTAAGACTTTCCCTCTAAACGACTCTGCCATTTCACTGTTCAATTTCTTCCATAGGATACCCGGTAGCCCGATCGCTACTCTCCTATGTCTTTGCCTCTCAAAAAGTGCATCCAGTGCTAACAATCTGTGTTGGGAAGAGCATGCCTTGCCCGGGAAAACCCTGCAGTCTCTACATGCTCTAAGATCCCTTTTTCTCACAAGCAGAAAGTCAATCTGAGAGTTGTGGCCCCACTCTGGAAGGTGATCAAGTGAACATCTCTCTTCTTGAAGAAAGAGTTCGCTACTACCAAGTCGTGTGCCGTAGCAAACTCTAAAATCGAGCAGCCTTCGTCATTCCTAACTCCATAGCCAAACCCTCCGTGGACCCCCGCGTAACCATCCGTTCCCGCTCCTATATGGCCGTTCAAGTCACCCCCTATAATCAATCATTGCTCCGACGGGCACTCCCTTACAAGCTCGTCTAGCGAGTCCCAGAAGCTCTTCTTCTCTGCTTCACTCCGGCCCACCTGTGGTGCGTATGCACTGATCACTTTAACGGTCTCCCCATCGATAACCAAAGTAATCGCCATGATCCTATCGCTACTCCTGATTACTTGCACTACATTATCCTTGAGGCCCGCTGTCACAATAACTCCAACTCCATTTCTCGCGGTCCTAGATCCCGAGTACCAAAGCTTGTACCCGTTACCCTCCCTCGTGCTAGAACCCTTCCATTTAGTTTCCTGGAAGCACACAATATCCACCTTATGTCTCCCCAACACATCAGCCAGCTCAAGGAGCTTACCGGTCAAAGACCCAACATTCCAACTACCCACGATAATCCTACGAGAGGCCACTACCCTAGCAAAACACCTACCCACCCTAGACCCGCCTACCCTAGCAAAACCCCTACCCACCCTAAACTCTTAATATTGTTTAAAAATCACTGATCTCGTAACATTAGTGATAAGAATCGTTGTGACTAAACTAGGATATATAATAACAAAGATAAACAATATGCACATCGGAATAATCAAAACACTTTGTTATTAACAAGGTTTTACAAATACACACTACAATTCTATTCGATCACAATAGAACATGTTACCTAACTATAACAAGGATCGATAATATTGATCTTGCAGTGTTGAACCGATCCCAAGTGGTGGAATCGGTGGTGTTTTCCTAACACATGACTGAAACACACATTAAAAACTCACGCCCTTAATCTCTTTATATAGAGAGATATTAGGGTTTACAAAGACTCCTAACTTTATTAGGAAACAAATCTTCCTAACTTTTATTCTTTATCTTTCAAGTCCTTATAGTTTCATCTTGCTTCATTCTTCTTTTATTGTTTTGTATTTATCAACTCAATATAAATCCCAACAATCTTCCCGTAGTTGATAATTACAAAACATTCTTCTTTGATCTTCCAGGAATGAAACAATCTTCCCCTTAAGCTCAATTCGTGAACATACATACTACAAGTTGCAAAACTTTTATGTACTTCTTCCCATTTTTGTTATTATCCACTAGGGGATGCTAAGTAGATGCAACTTTGATCTTCACAACCACAAATCAATATCACACTTCTAATCCAGCCTTCTAATGTCTCGAATTTACCCTCCATGAAGAACACCAAAACGCTTACTAAAAATGAACTCAAGACAATAAAAACTTAAACCAACAGTAGTAATAACGATATAGCAGTTGTAAAAACCTTTCCCTCAAATGGTGCATGTAAATGATTAAACACTCTAGAATATGCTTCCCCTGAAATCCAAGTATTAACCATTCTTTGAATCTTCAATTCTGTAGACTTCTTGTAATGATTACTGTTGAAGAAAATTAAGTATAATGAACTTGATGTAGAAGTAGAATAACCCAAACTTGTGTCTTATGTCTTGTACTATCCACGTGACTTTGAACTTATACCAAAAACCAAATATATAAGTAGACCGCAACCTCTTGACAAAATCCTCATCTCTATGAGACACTGAGCACTACAATGTAACTCCTTTAAGTGATAGCAAATCCCTATTGCTAGATTTTGACAAGTCATTGTCACAACATTAAAGCACGAACAAGTTATCTTTAAACGTTATAAGCCGTTTAACATATGATAAGAACACACATCCAAGTAATTCCACTTCAATCTTCAAATAAGTGATAAACAATCATCTTCGTAATCAATTATTCCAAATAAATCCAAATACAAAGCTTTTTTAAACGTTTAAGAACATTTAAAAACAAAACAATCTTCTGTGTGTGTCCAATATCTCCATACCCAACCTCCAAACATATACAGTATGTTTATGATACAAGGAAAACCAAACCCTAAAAGGATAATGGTTTATGACTTTTAACGAATCATCACCAAACATCAAAACTGTATTCCAAGTCTGCTTATAATTGCCTTTAACCAATAGCATAAACCGAAAAGTACTAGTAGCATTAAATATTAACGAGCAGTAGTAAATCTTCGAGCAACATTAATCTTCCAAAGGAGCAATATAAATATCAAACAATAGACCAAAACGAGCAGCTTTATTAACACAACTAGTAACTACTAGCAGCATTAATCTTCCAAAGGCATAGTGTTCAGCAATATTAACTACTAGTAACTACTAGCAGCATTAACATTCAAAACGAGTAGCTTTAATAGACCAAGCAACACGAGCAGCACAAGTGAACACAACGGGCAGCATTAACAAAAGCTACCGGTACTAACTGATAACAAGCAACACTAAAAACTCAATTAGCAGCACTAACGAGTGATAACAACATTAACGCATAAGTAGCAGCATTAAGTACTCGATGAGCAGTATTAACGAGAAACCAGTAGCAACAGTAAAGTGTTACCAGTAACTTCAGTCATAAAGAAAGTAAAGTTACCTCCAAAAGAAGTATCAATATTTGAATTACCAGTAACTTCATTCATTATTCTTCAATCATCGGACAACTCCAGCAACCTTACTCACAATCATCATCGTACCATAGCATTAACAAGATAGAACTTTAAACAAAGTGTTGGAATTAAATGTTCTGAAGATTAGTATTGGGAATTAAATGTTCACAAGGTCAGTACTGCTCAAGGAAATACACTAAGTGTTGATACTACTGCTAGTGTATTCAATACTACTGCTAGTGTATTTGATTCTACTGCTAGTGTTGGAGATTCTACTGCCGCAAGGATACTACTGCTAGTGTATCAAATACTGCTGTTGGAGTGACTCATCCTACTGCTGAATGGATAAGTGTCGCATATACTACTGCTGGATGGATAAGTATGTATAAGATATTTGTGTATAAAAGTAAAATATATACGGTAGATAATATCTTTGATATGTGTTCAGTCAACAAGTTGTATACACAGAACAAGTTGTATCTTAGGGACTGACACACATAACATGCAAGTAGTTCGACAAGACTTATCAATATTGTAAAGATCTCCTTTGGACTATAAAAGGGAGATCTTAGCTTAGATATTAGTGTGCTTAATAGAAAATATAAGAGTGTCTAAGTGAGTTGAATAGTGACTAGTTGAAAGCTTAGAAAACTTACATTGTGTTGAACATAACAGAAATAGTTTTCTTTGTAATAGAGATTCAAGGTTTTGTAATCCTAGTGATAGTGAAGATCACTCGTATTATTCTCAATAATATTGAATCGTTTGGTATTAAACATTATGTGTTCATTATCAAATTCAACAACCACCACTGTTCCATTTCCATATCCAATATGTAATACCCAAAAATCTAAAACATGTTAAAAGACCAAATTGCCCTTATAATCTTAAAATTTGATTAATAAGTTTATAAAGCACCAAATTAATCCCGAACCTTTGGAAATGAACGAGATGTGAAGCCAAATACTTTTTCTTTCTACATTTTGACATTTTGCAAAGTAAAAAAAAATTATATAAGCACACAATATTTACTTGGGCCGATTATATACATTATTATGTATTATTATTATTATTCTTAATTCTTTAAATCAAATTAAATCAAGAGATAAGCACAAATAAAGTGGAGATCTTTACAAATCAGTATTTTGATCTCTTATACTTTAATTGGGCCGAGATTTATGCCATCCCTCCCCCTCCAAACGGTTTTTATTTAATTTCCCATTTTATCCCATCGAAAAACCCTAAAAATAACAAACAAAAATTCCTCTCTTCACCATCCGATTTTTCTGGAGGTCTTGGCTATTTTTCTGGTGATCATCAAGGGCTAAGGAAGGTGGGAAAAATAATCTTAGGGTCGTGGAGTTGCTAGTTTGATCGTGGGGTAATTTCTTGTGTCAAATTTTCATCCGATAGGTAAATAATCACCACGCATTATTATTTTGTTCTAAAATTCATATGGCATTTTTCTGGTGTTTCTTAGATCATATATAACTCATATAAAATACTGGATTCGAATCATGCATGCTTATTTGGTCATACAAAAATTAATGAGTTTTAAACCCTAAAAACATAAATAACCTCTAAATAATTCATGCGATTTTTCTGGATCTAAAACATATTTTTCCTAGGTTCTAAACGTGCCATATAACATCAAAAAAATGGTCCTTACATTTTTTGAGGCTTAGATCATGTTTTGGTTAATTTTGTTATCACCGGATTTAAAGGAAAATAAAGAAAACATGGAAAATAAATCGAATTAAGCTAGGGTTAGGGGTTTATGAATAGATCTGGTCATTAATTATGTTTTAAGGTCCTAATAATGATGGGGCAATGATTGGGAAATTTATATTAGGGTTTATGATGGTTTTGTGATTTAACGATTTGAAATTTAAAATCATAGGGGTGTGTTTTGACAACTTTGAAACTTTTGGGCTATTTTTGAAATGTTAATTAGGTCTATGGGAATGTAGTAAAAATATAACATGAGGGTCCTATGTGTAAATATTGCAAGAAAAGAATTTAATTGTAATTATAAGGGTCAAATTGTATTTAATTTAAATTGAGGGACTAAAAGTGTAAATTCTGGAAACTTGAGGTTGTTTCGTATAATATATGAGATAAAGGGCTTAATGTGTATTTTTGGATATTTAAAGGCTTAATGTGTAATTATGAATATTAAAAGGATTAAATGGCAATTTAATTAATTATAAGGTTGTTTTGTAATTTGTATAATTAAAGTGTTTAAATTGTAATTATGGTAAACTTGTGGAATAAAATGTATAACTTGTGATATTTTCAGTTTAAACCTTTAACTTTGGTATATTTATATTTAAAACCCTAATTATGGAAATTTGCTAATTAAGGAAACGTGCTAAGAAAGGAAAGTTACTAAAAATGAAAAGCCGACTAAAATAAGTAATCTTAATTAAATAAGTTTTTAATAAGACAGTCGTGAATTCGTGTAGATTCGCCGAAGATGGAGTTTGCTTCCGACCTTTGTATTTTCTGTTATGTTTTCACTTGCGGTATAAGGTACAGATATTCTACCCTTTTTCAGTAAGGGTGTTTTCCCTCTCATGACTCATTGATCTTGATTCGTTTTAAGATTCCCTAAGCCATTGCTATGTTCCCCCTACACTTTAGTTCGTTTGTTTGATTCATTTTGACCTTGATGTTCGATATGACCCTTTTGTTTTGAGCCTCTATAATGATCCATTTGATATTCGTTCGTTACCTTGTTATATATTAGTATTCGAATCACATTCGAGGGTTCATTTGATTTTGGTAAATAAATGTGAAAACCTTTTTTTAATTATGACCGGGAAATGTTTTGAGAGAAATCAGTTATTTTAAAAGAATGGTTATGAATGGTGAATTGATACTATTTTTATATGACATTTTTTAACTTTTGTGAAAACTAGTTTTAAAGAATATTTTTATGAAAAACCGTTTTGAAAGATTATTTTATGAAAACTACCCTGAAAGATCATTTATTTGAAAACCATGATTAAAGAAATGTTTTAAATGAACTTTTGACATGAACCTCTAAAATGAACTTTTGCTACGAACATTAATTATGAACCTGTGAAATTCTTTTCTAAACCATTTGATATAGTCCTTATAATCTGAACTTAATGTTGGGCTACAAAGTACTGCTACATGAAGAAAGTCAAAGTACTGCTCGATAGAAGTCAAAGTACTGCTCATGTTCTAAAGAAGTCAAAGTACTGCTAAAGATAAAGGACTGATATGCAAATACGTTTAAGGATTAATGTGTAATTCTAGAATGTTCTTAGAGTTATTATTAGAATATAATTAGAATTAGAATTACTTGTCGTTCAAATATTGTAAACCGACTAGGGTTTTCCTTGTGCCTATAAAAGGATCCCTAGGTTGGCATTAGTCGTATGAGTTGATATACGAGTTTATTAGAGAAAAGTATTAGTCGATTATTAGAGTATTAGTGTTTAGAGTTTGTTAGTGAATCTGTGTAAAGCAAGCAGGTTCAAGGTTTAATATAATCAAAGTTTTGTGTTAATTCTTCTTAGCTTTGTTGAAGTAGATTCCGCATACTTAACAAAGTATATCAGCGTTTCAATATTAGTAGTTTTGGATTTATCCAAGGTTGCTAAACCCTTAGACAAGCTACAAGTTAGTTTGGTCAGAGTATATCGATCCAACAAGTGGTATCAGAGCTTGTGTGGAGACTCTGATTAAGAAGAAACCCTTAAAACCGATTTAAACAAACCCTAAACGATGACGACTGAAGCTGCACCAATCCCATCCATCACCTCACTCAGAATTCCTATCATCAAGAAGGGAGAATATGATCTCTGGAGCATGAAGATGAGGCAGTACCTTGCTATTACAGACCATGCTCTATGGGATGTGATTGTCAATGGTAATGTTGTTCTTGATGAACCTGTAGCAGTTGAAGGACAACCTAAACCACCTCAACCAACCTTGCCAGCAGCTATAAAGAGAAATCAAGATAAGGCTCTCAACATACTGTTGTTTGCTATTCCTGATGGTCACCTACTAAAGTTCCATGATGCTAAGGATGCAAAGCAATTGTGGGTTGCGATCAAGACAAGATTTGGAGGTAATGATGCTTCCAAGAAGATGCATAGAAACTTATTGAAGCAGCAGTTTGAAACTTTCACTGTTGGTGAAAGAGAAGGTCTTGATGCTGCCTATGACAAATTCCAAAATTTACTTAGTATGCTAGAGTTGTATGGAGCAGAGGTAACCGTTGAAGATGCAAATTTGAAGTTCTTAAGGAGTTTGCCATCTGTCTGGCATGTGGTTGCTACCATGATTAGAGGACAACCTGGATTGGAGTCTATGGACTTTGATGATCTCTACAACAATTTGAAGGTGTACGAGCAAGAGATGAATGGTCAAAGTTCTCAGAAAACTCACAACATAGCTTTTGTGTCTTCTGAAAACAGAAGCAGTACTTCCACTAAAAGTACTGCTTATCCTTCTCAAAGTACTGTTGGTGATACACAGCATGTTTGTACAACCACTGTCACTACCACCCCATCACCAACAAACAACACCAACTCTGATGATGTTGTATGTTCCTTCTTTGCTCAACAAGCCACTTTACCTGTTACCTATCAAGAAGACTTGTTGCAAATTGAAGAAGATGCTTTAGAGGAGATTGACATAAGATGGCAAGTTGCCATGATCACTGCAAGGATCAAGAAGTTCATGAACAAGACAGGAAGGGGAATTGATTTCAAATCCAAACAGGGTATCACTTTTGACAAATCCAAGATTGAATGTTTCAATTGTCAAAAGCTTGGACACTTTGCAAGGGAATGCAAGTTTGCAAAATATCAAGCAAACAGAATGATTGAACAACCCAAGGTTGAAAGAAAAGAGGTTCCTATTACTGAATCACAACCAAAAGCTTTGGTGGCTCAAGAAAATCTAGCTGAGATTGACTGGAGCAGTGAATTTGATGATGAACCTGTAACCTATTCTATGGTTGCAATGGAAGACTTTGATTGGAGCACAGCTTTTGATGAGGAACCAGGATATGCTGCTTTGGAATCAAGAGATGGTCTTGGAAGCTTTGACTGGAGCATGGAGGATGAAGATGAACCTGTTCAGATTGCTATGGTAGCTACTTCACCAAGTTCATCCAATGTCTCTGAGGTATGCTCTAAGTGTAATGATGTGTATCAAAAGTTGCTTAAAGACTATGTGACTGAAAGAGATAATTGTAGAACAGCTAGGTCTGAGGTAGCTGGTTATCAATTAACTTTAGAGTCAATGGAAGCCAAAATATTAACACATGAAAATAATGAAATGGCTTGGGCAGAAAAATATGAGCAACAAGATTATCAATTGAAATTAAGTGAATGGAAGTTAGGATGTAAGGTGTCTGAATTAGAAAAGATTACTAAGGAAAGAGATGCTTTGTTAGAAAAACTTGGTAGTATTAAACAGGCTGGTCTATCACATGTTCAATTTGTTGAAAAACAAAGAAGAATAAACAGTAGAGCTGGACTAGGTTATGGTGAGGATAGTAGTTCAGATGAGACCCCACCTAGTGATAAGGAAGAGATCTCACCTAGTGATGATGAACTTACTAGCTCAGAAGAAAACACATCTAGGAATGAGGAACCAATTAGTGAATCACCTCCTGAGTTTAAGAAAGATAAGGAGTACCACTCAGTTCCTCCACCCACTGGTAGGCTTCAACCACCTAGGACAGATGTTTCTAGTTATGGTGTAGACAACCTAGAGTTTAGGAAGAAGCTTACTGGTCAATCTAGTTCTGAGAAACCCAAGGATGATTTTCAAAGGGGTAATGATCAAAAGTTTCCTACAGCCTTTCAAAAACAAGCAGTACCTCTAAAATCTTTTCAAAGTACTGATAGATATTCAGCAGTACCTCCAAGAGAAACTTTTCAAAATACTGCTAACTATAGGAAACCTTTTAATCATAGAAGAGGATTTGGGAATATGGAGAGAAAATTATGTTATGTATGCTATAGTCCTGATCATTTGATTAAGCACTGTGACTTACACTCAGAATATTTAAGTCAGTTCCCAAAGAATAGACCTGCCACCCATAAGCCAAGGGAGACTAGACCAGTTTGGAATCACTCAAATAGGGTTAACCATAGTAATTTCTCTAAAGACTATAGGTACCCTCACCAGAAAAGACCTTTTTCAAAACCATCAGTACCCTCAAGTACTGATAAGTCTAAGGTTTCTCAAGCAGTACCCTCTAAAAGTACAGCTAAGTTTTCACCCAATCATGGTACTGCTAACACCTTTTCACATATAAGACCTAAGAGATTCACTTCATATAAATCTAAAAGGTTTTACACCTCAAGCAGAGTACCTAGGTCAGAGAAACCTAAAGTCAAACGAAATTGGGTTAAGAAAGAAAGTACTGATGGGGAACAAGCAGTACTTTCATCAGATAAGGGTGAAACAGGGAGTGTTGTTGATAATACAACACAGGACATGGGACCAAAGCAAATAATCATTGACCATGCCTTTAAAACCAGTGGAGATTACATACTGAAGGAATTCAAGTATGTCACTCAACAAGGGGAACACAAGTCAGTAATGGCTTGGGTTCCTAAAAGAAACTAACCTTTTCTTTTACTGTGCAGGGCAACCCAGAGGAGGAGCTTAAAGATCATATTATTGTTGATAGTGGTTGCTCTGGCAGCATGACAGGGGACAAGGAGATCCTGTCAGATTTTAAGGCATATTATGGAGGAAGAGTTGCATTTGGTAATGATCCTGATGGAGGGAGAATCACTGGCAAAGGAACCATCAAGGCTGGATGTATTGATTTTGAGAATGTTAGATATGTGAAGGAGCTCAAGTTCAATCTTTTGTCAGTTTCTCAGATTTGTGACAAGAAGTACCCCATTCTGTTCACTGACACAGAATGTCTTATTCTCTCTCCTGAGTTTAAGTTTGTTGATGATCACTTGGTAACATTGAAAGTACCAAGAACCAATGATGTGTACAGTTTAGACTTAAAGAGTCTCAATTCTGCTGGAAGAGCAACATGTTTAGTAGCCAAGGCATCATTGGAAGAAGCACATCTATGGCATAGAAGATTAGGTCATGTAAATTTCAAAAACATCAACAAGCTGGTCAAAGGGAATTTAGTTAGAGGTTTACCTTCCAAAACATTCAAGACTGATCATTCATGTTTGGCTTGCAAGAAGGGTAAACAACATAAAGCTTCATGTAAGAAGCTTGAGGACAGAGTTATTAGAGAACCTTTGGAGTTGCTACACATGGATCTGTTTGGACCAGTTTCAGTAGAAAGTTTAAACAAGAAGAAGTACTGCTTGGTTGTGACAGATGATTGTAGCAGATTTAGTTGGGTCTTTTTCTTGGGATTCAAAGATGAAACCTTTGATGCTATCCATGACCTGATAGTAGCCCTTGAAAATCAATTGAGACTCAAAGTAAGAGGCATTAGATGTGATAATGGAACAGAATTCAAGAACAAGCATATGGATGAATTCTGTGCCAAGAAAGGGATCAAGAGAGAGTTTAGCATTGCTAGAACTCCACAGCAGAATGGTGGTGCAGAAAGAAAGAACAGGGCATTAATAGAAGCAGCTAGAACAATGCTTGCAGATTCACAATTACCTATTATCTTTTGGGCTGAAGCTATAAGTACTGCATGCTATGTTTTAAATAGAGTATCAGTTACTAAACCTCAGATGAAGACACCATATGAGCTGCTCATGGGAAAGAAACCAAACATTCGTTTTCTAAAACCTTTTGGCTGTTCTCTGACTATTCTAAATACCATTGATTCTCTAGGAAAATTTGATGGTAAGTCAGATGAAGGATATCTATTAGGTTACTGCATAAATAGCAAAGGTTTTAGAGTATATAACAGGAGTACCAAAAGGGTTCAAGATTGTCTTCATGTTGAATTTTTGGAAGATAAAGAAACTCATAAAGGAAAAGGTCCTAACTGGATGTTTGATCTTGATCTCAAGTTCACTCCATCTATGAATTATGTGCCTGTTAGAGAAGAAAATCAGGCTAATCACAAAGAAGATGATTCACAGTACATTGGTCATGGAGTCAATGTTAGACCAGAAGATGTTCCTGATAAAGAACCTGAAGTTACTGATAAGGAACAAAGTACTGCTCAACCAACCATCACAGTATCTGATGAAGATCAAGCCATACAAGATGAAATTAATAGGATGCTTTTTCAAGAAACAATAGCAAAATCCTATGAAGATGAACAAAGGAGGGCTTATGATGCTGCAAAGAAACAGGGTACATTCAAAGATACTGCTCACAGTACTTTTGATCAAAGTACTGATGATCCTTTTGACAGTACTTCTGGTGTGTTAGAACCATCAAATTGGAGCAATGATGATGATTCCAATGTTGATGATGAAGATTTGGATAATGCTAACATTCCTGGGTTAGAAGAAATTGATGATGAGCTTAATCAAGAAGGTATTTTCTCAACCAATGAAGAACCTGATGTTACTAATTTGGAATCTGATCTTCCAGTTCCACCAACTCCTACATTGAGAGTTCATAAAGCTCATCCTCAAAGCAATATTATTGGATCACCCTCTTCAGGAGTGGTTACAAGAAACAAAGTTAAAGGTCTTTCTAAGCAACATACTGCTTTACTTAGCTTTGTTTACAAACAAAACAGGATGAATCACAAGGATCAACAAACATGCTTGTTTGCTTGTTTTCTATCTCAAGATGAACCCAAGAAGGTAGCTCAAGCTTTAGCTGATGAAAGTTGGGTTGAAGCTATGCAAGAGGAGCTTCTACAATTTAAGCTTCAAGAGGTCTGGGTATTATGTGACCTACCAGATGGCAAGAGAGTCATTGGTACAAGATGGGTTTTCAGAATCAAAAGAGATGAAAGAGGGAATGTTATCAAAAATAAAGCTAGATTGGTTGCACAAGGATATCGCCAAGAAGAAGGAGTGGACTATGATGAAATGTTTGCTCCTGTTGCAAGGATAGAGGCAATAAGGTTATTTCTTGCCTTTGCATCATACATGGGATTTCCTGTCTACCAAATGGATGTAAAAAGTGCCTTCCTTTATGGCACAATTGCTGAGGAAGTTTATGTTAAACAACCTCCTGGTTTTGAAGATCCTGCACATCCAAACAAAGTCTACAAGGTGATCAAGGCACTGTATGGCCTTCATCAAGCTCCCAGAGCTTGGTATGAGAGACTCTCTACTTTTCTATTACTACATGGTTACAGGAGAGGAGCAATTGATAAGACTTTGTTTATCAAACGAGATAAGAAGGATATTATGTTCACTACAAGAAAAATGGCTTTTTAGGACCCCCATAAGCGTCATAAAATGGTACTTTTTAGGACCTTTCATTTAATAGGACCAAGGATGAAAGCGTTTCATCTCGAGCGGTTGTAATAGGTCCAAAGCGTCCTAACCCTTATGAAACCAATTTTATGGTCGTAATATATGTCTATGAACAACACAAATAGCGTCCTAATAAAACCATATTAGGACACTTTTACATTGTTTTAACATGTGATTACCTACTTTTAATCTTTTGAAACACATAAAAACGTCCTAAAAGTATTGTTAGGACGCTTACGATGTAACATCATAGCTATTTTAGCAACCAAGAAAAGGGTCCTAATAACTCAAATAAGATTATGATACCAATTTTATGGTCGCATAATAGGTCTATAAACAACCAAATAACGTCCTAATAAAACCATATTAGGACACTTTTACAATGTTCTAACATGTGGTAACCTACTTTTAATCTTTTGATACACATACAAGCGTCCTTAAATGTTGATTCTTAGGACGGTTATCACATAACATTATAGTTACTTTAACACCAAGAAAAGGGTCCTAATATCCCAAATACGATTATGAAACCAAATTTATGGTCGCATAATATGTCCATGAACAACCAAATAACGTCCTAATAACAACATATTAGGACACTTTTACAATGTTCTAACATGTGGTTACCTAATTTTAATCTTTTGATACACATACAAGCGTACTTAAAAGATAATTGTTAGGACGCTTATCATGTAACATTATAGCTACTTTAGCACCAAGAAAAGGGTTCTAATATCTCAAAGAAGATTATGAAACCAATTTTTGGTCGTATAAAATGTCTATTAACAACCTAAATAACGTCCTAATAACAACATATTAAGACACTTTTACAATGTTAAGCGTCCTTAAAAGTTTATTGTTAGGACGATTAATAAGTTTAATAGGACAATTTCAAAGTCCAGACAAATCATATGATAGGACGCTATTTTCAGCATGCACACTCTATTATTACGATATGAATAAAAGATCAACTAATTATTAAATGAATAAAACGAAATTGTATTTCAAATAAGCAATTGTCATAACAAAAGCACTAAACATAAATAAGGTAGACAGTATCCAACGTAAAGTATTGTAACATTAAACAATAAATTAAAGCAACAAGAAGCTTAGTCCGGGGTCATCATGCATCCTTTCTCAATCCTCACGGACCACCTACAAATAAACATCCATGTATAAGCATTAAGCTCCATGTTCTTAAAATTATTGGTATCACAAGATTAACAAAGACATACCGAGATAAAGGGACAAGGCCATGCTATGGTTGCACCAACACAGTCTTCAATTGTGGCAAATAACCCATATGGTCTCAAAAGTGTTATAACCAGAACCTGTTTTGAGCTGTCACCCAATCTACCCATCTTGCCACCTCTACAATCAATACATATATCTAATTATCTATCAAGTATAAACTGTAAAGTATGTATGCATTTTTGTAGAGAGAGAGAGTATGAGTATAAGGCCTTCAAACTCGGGATTACTTTTAACAGCCCAAGTCCTGCAAAAAATTATGAAAACAATACGTCAATAGTTGGCAATCAAATCACCATCAACGATAAGGCAAAATGCCTATCATAGCTCTAAAAATTAATGATCATTTTACTAATTATTTGCAAACAATAGCATGCAATATTACCAGTGTGAATGTCCAGGGAGCTCTGCAGCAGGGCCCTTCAACATTCTAAGAGCCCATATACTTATGCCAGAGTCATCCGCAGCTGTTATCTGTATGATTTGTTACAATAAAATAAAAATTTATGACATGGCATTGAAATTACTATTGGCAAGCGCATAAGCATTTTAAAAGTATAACCGAGCTTGAATCAAAAGACTTACAAGCATATGCTCCTTCTTGCTATCATAATCCATACTACGAACATGAGAATACTCGAGTGAATTTGTTTTCCTGTGAAGCAACAAACAAAGATGCTTTTAGAACTTCCGTGACCATCTTTGGTTGCAACAATAAACTCATTTGTTCCTTCATGTAGATGTCTGATAACAGTTCTAGAGAAATTATGAAATTCGTCTTAAACAACGTAACCAATGTAGACTGGAGCCTACTGCATAATTAAACGGGGCAAAATATTTTGGGACCAAAATTGGATCATACTTCATTGTTCTTAAGTCCCAGAACTGGATAGATGATTCGGAAGTTGATGCAACGACATTCACATCATGGGGATCCAATGCTCCACCTGACAGATGATGAAGCATCCCAGCTGACTCCTGGGACTGTACCTGCATATTGGTAGGGTAACATATAGACTAATGAGACCTTATACCACATATGACGGAAGAAAATCGCCATATGTTTAAAACATGATAATATCCATGACAATGTCTAGAACTTAAAAATGCAATTAAGGATACAATTCTGTGGTTGCACTAACTATTAGCTAAAATGGGAGAGCTACCAATATGTGAATAGCAAAATGACACGTCTAGATAGTTGTCCAGAGATCTTACTCTCTTATACCTGTGCGCTCTTCTTTGAAGAATCTAAGCTCCAAAGAAAGATACTTTGCTCATCGATACTCATCAATTTATCATGTCTTCCAGATGGCCACCAAAGCACACTGCCATATTATTCTTTGGTCAATTAAATGTTTCATGGAAAATAAATTATAGCACATAGAAGGAAGAACATCATCAGCCTGTTTCAGAACTGAGATGTTGAAATTCTATCAATGCATGAGTTATGACCTATGTTGGTAATGTAGCTAGCTGCAAAGATTGAATAATCAGCTTCATGCTTTATATACTTATAACTGGACCTAAAAAAAAGTTTCATCAAGACCACTAGCCTTCTAGCCGATTTTAAGTCCTTTTGAAAAGCTCTATTGAGGTTTAAGATGGAATGAAGCTTGAGTTGAGCTGGGTACAAATTAGTAGAGTAAACATACACTTAAAGCAGCACCTAGCAGCTAACACACAAACTCAATCAAGAACCTATGTTGTAGAAGCAACTCCAAAATGTTTATAGAACCCCTCAAAGTTTTCCATACCTCTTGTGTCAATTGTCAAACAAGATCAAGATACTGAATAAATTTTGGTGGTTGCAGGATTCTTAAGTGTTACGCAATCAAAACTAGCTGTATCTAAAAATCTCGAAAAATAAAGCAAAATAAGTAAACCTATAATCAAACTCAACACAAACTGCATTCGACACACCTTACAAACATAAACGCACCATGACTTGACTGAAACAGTAACCACAAACCATTTCATGAGTTTTCTACTAACCGAGAACTATACGACAACACTTTAAAAAAATTAAATGCATTCAAACAAAACAAAAGAAAGCAACTCCATCACAGACCGCAAGCAAAAAACACCCTTTGGGTGTTATCGTTGAGCCTAGCACAACAAACAAACGCACCCTCTTTGGTGTGAGGCTGACCCGAGGTAAAACGCAACTGAACCTACTAATTTAATCTAAATCGAGACAACATAAGCAGATAAGCAAAGCCAACCCACTCGTGAGCCTAAACGGGTCACGACCCGTAACCCTATCCGGGTCAAACAAAGATGATGACACAACAACAACCAGTAACCACGAATAAGTAAAAATAACTCAACTCGACAGAGTTGAGTCGACTCAGTCGATGAGCAAACTACCAACCTCATAAGGTGCAAGTATTTAATGAACATGGTACTAACTTGAGAAGCAGTAATTCCCTCGATTTCAAGAACAGATCCCGGTTTAAGATTCTTGTTTTGTAGCTTAACTTCATTTTCACGAAGTAGTTCAATCTCCTCAACAGGCAATTGAATTAGTTGTTTTCTACTTCCATCGATCCATAGCGCCCTAGGAAACGACTGCAAGACACAAAATAAAACAACATCATTACACATATTTAAGTGCTTATTTACTTATTTTACGCTAAAACAACACTTAAAAAAATACTGTAAAACAGTAAGTACCTGAAGCCCAGCCCATCCTTTTGCAATATCATCCTCTTGTGAATCAGTTTCAGGAACCCAAGCCCACAAAAACCTTCGGTTTTTCGCGTCATCAAAGAACGATTTAGACGCGTAAAACTGTCCATAATCATACCTCAAATCCAAAGAATTTCCAGTTGTTAGTCCATTTTGCGTAAGAAATCAAGATCCACACGAGCGTGTTTTTGAAACGTGAGTTGTAAATAAATTTTCGTTTTATAAATGTTAATATAAATGTTTACTGGTTAGGGTTTTATATTAAAAAAAATGAATAAATGACGAAGATGGTGGCGTGTGGCTTACCAATCGAGGGGGAAAGGAGGAGAGGGGTGGCGGCGAGTGGTGGTGATGGTGGTTGTCGGCTGTGGTGGCTTCAAAACACTATCAAACGAGCTCCCTTTGGCTCCAAATGTTCCAGAACCGAACCCCGTGTCTTGATCTACGTGGCGGCATCAAAAGGTTGGTGGCCGGAAGTTGGCCAGAGCTCCGATGACGGCGCCGGAATAGGACAATCCGGCGAGGTGTGTTATAGTCAAAAGAGAAAACCCTAAAATTGCCCTCTTTATACCCATGAGGGGCCAAACCTGGACAAAATAAACTGGAGGGGTGGCGGAGAAAATTTAAGCACGGGGTAGATTTTGTAATTTTGCAATTCTTTTAGTAAAAACCTTGTGGGCCCCATTCGACATACCTAACGGACTCTAAAAATTATGAAACTTGCGCCATTGTGTCCGAAATAATTTTTCTAATAAAAACGAGTATAAATATGCATAACTTTCTTGAAATTAATTTATTTGGCAAATTTGATTCGTTTCACGTGTTTTAGGCCGTGCCAGCGCGATAAATGAACAATGCTCACGTTTTAACTAGATATCCACTGTTTTGGAACACAATGCATATAAAATAATCAAGTATAGCTCCGAGTCACTCAACTCGTGAGTTGACTCGGACGAGTCAAGTGACTCGGTATGAGTCCGAACGAGTTACACGAAAGAAATCAAGATCCACACGAGTTTGTTTTTGAAACTCGAGTTTTAAATAAATTTTCGTTTTATTATGTTAATATAAATGTTTTACTGGTTAGGGTTTTATATAAAAAAAATAATAAATGACAAAGATGGTGGCGTGTGGCTTACCAATCGAGGGAGAAAGAAGGAGAGGGGTGGCGGAGAGTGGTGGTGATGGTGGTTGTCGGCTGTGGTGGCTTCAAAACATGATCAAACGAGCTCCCTTTGACTCCAAATGCTCCAGAAACACTTATGTGGTCTCGATCTATGCGGCGGCATCAAAAAGGGTTCGCTGGAATTTTGGCCGGAAAAAGGGTGGCGGCGTCGAAACAGAGGAATCCTACTATTGGTGTTATAATAATAAAAGTAAGGATAAACATATAATCTCGGCTCATTCGTTAAACATCTCGTGTAAAACCATATCATCTTGGCTCATTCGTTTAACATCTCGTGTACAACCATATCATCTCGGCTCATTCGTTTAACATCTCATGTACAACCATATCATCTCGGCTCATTCGTTTAACATCTCGTGTAAAACCATATAATCTCGGCTCATTCGTTAAACATCTCGTGTACAACCATATCATCTCGCCTAATTCGTTAAACATCTCATGTATAACCATATCATCTCGGCTCATTCGTTAAACATCTCGGCTCATTTCATACGGACTCAAACGAAACAACTTGACAAGCAAACGAAACAACTAGACAAACAAACGAAACAACTCGGCTCATTCATTAAACGAAACAGGCGAGTTAATAAACTGCTTTACACTTGGCCCATAGTTAGGAATTGCATCTTTCAAACTAGAACAAGATAAGCTGGAACTTTGTTGTTGAGCACGAGTTCCATGATTGCTCGGCTCATTCGTTTAACATCTCATGTACAACCATATCATCTCGGCTCATTCGTTTAACATCTCGGCTTATTTCATACAGAGTCAAACGAAACAACCTGACAAGCAAATCAAACAGATCAAACGAAACAACTCGGCTCATTTCATACAGGTTCTCGGGATCTGAATTATTTTAAAAAATTTAAAACTAATTTAAATAATTTATAACTAATTTAAATCATTTTTAATTAACTACATGTGCTTTTATTTGGGAAAAATGAATTAATACATCACATATGACCAATGTTTTGAAAACCGGGTGTTTAATCGACCCGGTCGAGTCACCGAGTTACCGGTTCAACTGGTTCGACCGCCGGACCAACCTGATTTTTTATTTAAAAAAACTATTTTTTTCAACCTGTTCGACCACCGGGTCAACGCGGTTCGACCACCGGATCAACCCGGTTTTATATTAAAAAAATGGAAAAAACCAAACCCGGTCGGGTTTCGAGAACCGGGTTGAACCGGGCAACTTAAAACCCGGCGGGTCTAACCGGTTAACTCGCTTTTAAAAACCCGATTTTTTGGCCGGACCCGGTTCGACCGGTTGAACTGACCGGGTTTCAAAACACTGCATTTGACAACAAAGAAAATCTAGAAGGGTGATAACTAGTCATTTGAGTAAGCTTTAATTAATAATTTTAGTATTATTAACACTAAAACTAATATATTACACGAAAGGTTAAACCTTATTTCATCTCTTGTTAGAAACAAGTACTCTAACTTTTTTTTTTTTTAAACAAAACAAAACAAGATACCAATGCAAATACATTCTTTGTCCGCCACTACTACACAAAACATTTTTTGGTACGCCTTTTTGATACGGTTTGAGAGAAAACCGTACCAAAATATAAAAAAAATGTCATTTGATACGGTTCTCAAAGAAACCGTACCTAAAAAGATTTATTTGCTACGGTTTGTGCATAGTCATTGTTTTTTAATACGGTTATTTATAAAACCATACTAAATAAAAATCATTTGGTACGGTTTATTTACGAACCGTACCAATTATTTATTTCTTTTTGGTACGGTTTCTTAAGTAACCGTAAAAAAAAAAAAAAAAAAAAAAAAAAAAAAAATTGGCTCCCTCAAATGTTTTCATTACTACCGCTAAAAAAATTCCCCAAATTCAAAATACCATTTTCATTATCCCTCCCTGTCCTAGGTCACCATAACCCATCTGGCTTTATCCCTTCACCTTAGATTTCACATTTTCTCTCATCTTTGCCACCAACCACAAGCCATCGTCAATTTTAATAGTAGTCTCCTCCCACCATATGTCAATCGCATCTTCACTGACCACAGCCCTTGTGGTTCACCATCCGCACTCGCGATTTTAAGTCCATTTATCCACAAATCAGGTACTTTATTGTGTTTTACCTTCATTTTAATAATCAATTTGAGGTGTTCATTGTTTAATTTCGTGCTTGGTTGATTTTAGGAGTTAGGGTTATTGTAAACCCGAATCTATATGAACTTGGAACATGCTTTCTGCTGCAATTGATGCTCATTTCAAGGTAGTTTCTTGTAATATATTATCATTCATTGTTTAAATTTACAGTATTACATATTTCGGTTACAAAAATTTTGATAGCTTTTTTGGTCAAGGTTTAAATGTACATAGTTTGCTAATATTAGAAAAAGAGCTCTTAACATGAACATTTGAATCTTCATATATATATATATATATGTGCCATGCTTGTTACTGGTCTCAAGGTTGAACAAGTTCTATTTGTTTGACTTGATTGTTAAATACTTTAGTTAGTAAATTTCTTCAAATTTCTTCAAATGGGCTTATGAGCTTATTTGATTTCGGCTTATATTACAAAGGCCTCAACCTTTTGGCTTATATTAAGACTTGTGGGCTTATATAAGTTTATCATACCATAATAAACTTATATAAGCCCACAAGTCTCAAAATTAGCCTGAAAATTGGTGCTTATGAAATATAAGCTTAAACAAACACCCCCTAATCTTGATTTTACTTTTCTCTTATTTGGGCTAGGAGTTTTAATAACTTACTAAGCTAGTACTTGTAATGCTATTCGTTAAGTAAGCTGTATTATAGTTAATGTTATACTTGTATAGTGAGGTAGCTGATAAGGTCATGGATATCCTCTCGTAAGGTTTCACTTAAATTATGCCCAGGACGTGAATATTGAATTTTGGACTCTCAACTGAATTTTGTCACTACGTGTTTTGAGGCAATTTTTGTGTGGTATAGGAAATACAACATTTTTTACTAGCTATTCGTTAGGTTAATAGATCTTGTACTGTGTATTATTAATCAGGCAAGGAAGTGATTAAAGTGTTGAATGCAGTTTGCATTAAGCGTTAGTTCGTTCTCTATGGAAGGATAGTCAGTATTCTAGGCATTTCTAGCATTGTGTAATTCCTGTATTTGCTTAAATTTTCTTTATCGATCAATATTATTAGTCTAATGGATCCCATAGAATGTTTTTTTTAATGTGTATATTCAACTTACAACCTTATCTCACATTTAGGGTTACTCAATGGACTATGATGACAATGATGCTCAAGACCAAAATCTTCACTTAGTTGGTGAAGCAAGTGACAAAGTTTCTCCTGCATACAATCTTCCTAAATTTGACTTTGACGATAGCTTACAGGGGCATTTAAGGTTTGACAATCTTGTTGATAACGACGTTTTTCTTGGTATCACGGGTCAGGACGATAATCAGTGGATTGAGGAATATTCAAGAGGAACTAGTGCAATACAGTTTAGTTCAAGTGCTGTGGAATTAACAACAAGTAAAAATGTATGGTCTGAAGCAACATCTTCAGAATCTGTTGAAATGCTTTTAAAATCGGTTGGCCAGGAAGATAAGGTTTTAGAAGAAACAATAGTTGAAGAAGTGGATGCTTGTGATAGGCCCAATAGCTTAACTAATGATATGGATCCCAGCTTGAAGCAATGTGACACAAAGGATCACTCTATTAATACCGACAATGCAGTAGTACCAGATGAGTCCCATGAGAATTCAGTTGCGTCAAAAGTGGGTTCTGATTGCGAGCAATCTCAAGAGACTCAGAATTCTGGCGGGGGATTAGATTCGGTAGTTATAGGTAGTAAATATGATTCATCTTTAGGTGTGGAAGAAGTCGATAATTTACAAAATGATGTAAATCTAGACGCTGGTACAATAGCAAATGAATCCCTTGTTATTGAAGTGCAAGAGGAACCTTCAGTCTCCAATGCAGAATGTGGAGATGCAGGCTCCTCTGATAATCTTGTTGCAAGTGTCAAGGAGCGTGAGGAGAATTGGCAAGAAGTTCCTGAAACTGGTTCCGAAAATGCTGGTGGTCAGTCAAAAGACGTTGGTAATAACATGGAGAATAATGTGGAGAATTTAACCATCAGTGGCACCGTTGTTGAAACTTGTACGTATAGTATCAACCAAGTTTCAGCTGTTCCAAATGTGGAATCTTTGGACAAGCCATCAATTGAAGATACTATTCATGTTGATGAGGAACCGGTAGTTTCATTACCATCGGAAAGCTCTGATATGCAGATAGATGAAGGGCCTGGCAAAGAAAATAATGTTAACATGCAGGAGGAATTGCCTGCAGCTTCTCCAAACGGTGGGTGTGTTGAAATGCAAGCAACTGAAGACGCCGAAAGAAAGTTAGAGATACCAGACGAAGGGCCTGACAAAGAACTCAATGATAACATGCAGGAGGAATCTCTTGCTTCTCCAAACAGTGGATGTGCAAGCAACTGACCATGCCAACCCAAATGCAGAGATACCGGATGAAGGAACCAGCAAAGAACTTAATGATAACATGAAGGAGGAATTGCTTCCAGCTTCTCCAAACGGTGGATGTGTGGACATGCAAGCAACTGAGGATGCCAATACAAAGTCAGTGATGCCAGATTCTCCAGTATCTAATGTGGGTTCTCATGTTCAAAGTCAGTCAGTTGATACGGAAAAGGTTGTTGGTGGCGATGGTCAAAATGTTACCTCCGGTACATCTTTGGTCGAAGGGAGTGACATTAACAATGTTGGTACAACATCAATAGTAGCAGGATCTTCAGCTGAAGTGCCGGCTGAAGACGTATCAAATAATGCCTCTAAAGTTCAAACAGAGGATACAAGTAATGTGGGTTCTCATGCTCAAAGTCATTCAGCTGAGACAGAAAATGTTGTCGGTGGCGATGGCCAAAATGTTACTTCTGGTACATCTTTGAATCTTCATCAGGTAATGTCAATGCACAACTCCACATGCTTTGGTTGGAAGCAGTTGTTCTGGGAAGTCCACTGTCGTTTCACTCATTGAAAGGTTCTATGATCCTACATCAGGTAATGTCAATGCACAACTCCACATGCAATAGGACTGAACATTGTTTTTGGAACGAAAATTTCTGATCATATGTCTTTTTTTGTCTAATGTTTGACAGGACAAGTAATGTTTGATGGACATGACATCAAAGGACTAAATTTGAAATGGTTACGCAACAAATTGGTCTAATTAGCCAAGAGCCAGCACTCTTTGAAATGGTTACGCAACTCTGCGTGGAGAGCTTTAAAGGAGATGTCAAGATTTCTGGAATTTTTTAGATAACTTTTCATTCTAAGATTATGTATGTTAGCTATTTTACATTGAATAACTTGGTTAAGTACAATATCATATTTTCTATTGTATTTAATTATTTCTATTGTGGAATGAAAATGTCAATTTATATATTAGACTTAGCTGAAAAAATTTGTGTGTTATAAACATTCAATATTTGGGTGTTGCATGAAATAAAAGTGCTACTAATCATTAGAAAAAGTGTTGCACTAATATGATAAAACACCAGAAAGTGTTGCACTTGATGCATTAAAGTGTTGTATGCTTAGTGGTTCCAAATGAAGAAGTGTTGCACATCAATGGGAAAAGTGTTGTTATTGAATCTAAGAGTGTTGCACATGTGTGTATAAGTGTTGCAAGTGAATGTAAAAACTGTTGCACTTTATTTTAAAAGTGTTGCACATTGAAGTATTGCAATTGCTAAACATGGGCAATATCAATACTTTGAATGTTTTGATATTGCCCATAATTCACCAGATGCAATGTCGTATTACACTATCACATAATAAGGAGTGTTCTATTATGGCGTATGATAATAAAACCACAACAAATAAGCGTACTATAAAGGTTAATGTTAAAAGACACAGGTGTATCAATCTATGGTACCCAAGTATCAATCTATGGTACCCAAGTATCAACTGTCATATTAACTTATGTTTTAATAATATATTTGCGAATAAGCGTTCTAAATAATTAATGTTTTATGACTTATGTATCAAGTGTCCTATTATGGTGTATTGTAATAAAACCATAATGAATATGCATCCTTTAAGGGTCCTATTAAGTTTTGTTATAATAAAACTTTTGCAAATAATCGTTTTAAAAAAATGATGTTATATGACTCAAAAATGAAATGTCCTATTATGGTGTACAATAATAAAACCATTGTACATAAGCGTCCTATAAAGGTTAACGTTATAATACCCACGTGTCAAAGGTCCTATTAAATTTTGCTATAATAAAACTTTTTGTGAATAAGCGTTTTAACTAACTGATGTCTTATGACTCAAAACTCAAGTGTCCTATTATGTCTTATTAGGTTATGTCATAATAGGACATCTAGTGATCAAGTGTCGTATTACACTATCACATAATGGGACACCAACAACTAAATGTCTTATAAAGTAATTTATTAGGATCCATATTTTAAGCGTCCTATTAAGGTTATGTCATAATAGGACATCTAGTGATCAAGTGTCGTATTACACTATCACATAATGGGACACCAACAACTAAATGTCTTATAAAGTAATTTATTAGGATCCATATTTTAAGCGTCCTATTAAAGTTATGTCATAATAGGACATCTAGTGATCAAGTGTCGTATTACACTATCACATAATGGGACACCAACAACTAAATGTCTTATAAAGTAATTTATTAGGATCCATATTTTAAGCGTCCTATTAAGGTATATGATAATAGGACATCTAGTGATCAAGTGTCGTATTACACTATCACATAATGGGACACCAACAACTAAATGTCTTATAAAGTAATTTATTAGGATCCATATTTTAAGCGTCCTATTAAGGTATATGATAATAGGACCCCAAATCATCGACCATCCTATTATATAACTTTTTAGGACATTGCCTAAGTAGCAAATATTTAAAAAGGACCCTAAATGCTCATATGTCCTATTAAACAGTTTTTTAGGACTCCATTATCATAGCGTCCCACACAAAGGGTCCTAAAAAGCCACTTTTGTTGTAGTGGTTAGTCCAAGTCTATGTGGATGATATTATCTTTGGAGCCACGAAGAAGTCCATGGTGAAAGAATTTGAAGAACTTATGCAGCGGGAGTTTTAAATGAGTTCTATGGGAGAACTAACTTTCTTTTTGGGGCTTCAAGTCAGACAAACAAGAGATGGAATCTTCATTAATCAAGAAAAGTATGTTGAAGACATACTTAAAAGATTTGACCTTCCCACTGTCAAGCCTGCCACCACACCCATTGACAACAATAAACCATTAGGCAAGGATGAAGATGGACAAGCTGTGGATGTGAAGCTTTACAGATCTATGATTGGTTGTCTTATGTACTTAACTGCATCAAGACCTGACATCATGTTTGCTGTCTGCTTGTGTGCAAGATATCAGGTTACCCCCAAGGTTTCTCATATGTATGCAGTCAAGAGGATTTTTCGATATCTCAAGCATCAACCAAAGTTAGGATTATGGTATCCTAAGGAGTCACCTTTTTACTTGGAAGCTTTTTCAGATAGTGATTATGCAGGAGATAATTATGATAGAAGATCAACCACTGGTGGATGTCAATATCTTGGAAGAAGATTAGTCTCATGGCAATGTAAGAAGCAAACAATTGCAGCAACCTCCTCTACTGAAGCAGAATATGTTGCTGCTGCAAGCTGTTGTGGACAAGTTTTGTGGATGCAGAATCAACTCTTGGATTATGGATACAACTTCAAGAATACTCCTATCAACATTGATAATGAGAGTACCATTTGTATTGTGAAGAATCCAGTTTATCACTCCAAGACCAAGCATATTCAGATTAGGCATCACTTCATTCGAGATTGTTATGAGCACAGGCTTATAAATGTGGTCAAAGTTCACACAGATGACAATGTAGCTGATCTACTCACAAAGGGATTTGATGTTTCAAGATTCAACCACTTAGTTGTGAGCATTGGGATGATTAACTACTAGGCTACATTTGAGGGGAGGCTTTAGTATTAGTTAGTATACTTTTTTTCAGTTCTTAATGAAAGTATTGGATTTTTAGTTTTAGTACCTATGTTGTATTTGAGGGGAGGCAACATAGTTATTAGTTAGAAGGTTGTGGATAAGAAGATGGAAAGTACTGGTTTTCTATACAAAGTACTGGTTCTGCAAAGTACTGCTTCAACGTACTGCTTTGAAGAGTACTGGTTAGGTGGACGTACTGCTTACGTGGAAGTACTGTTCCAACGGTAAAAAATGTGGGGTTACAGTTAATTAATTCATTTCGGAGGGGGTAAAAGCCAAATACAACGGTAACACTATTAATTAGGCTTTGATTTTTTAGATATTACCCATATTTACCCTATCCCATTATACCGTCTTCACTTTATTCTTATCCATTTATTCATTCGGTATCTACGATTCTAATAGCAATTAACCTTCGCTTAACACATTCTTTCCCTTTTCACAATCAATGGCTACTCGTGATTTCTGTTCTAAGCATAATATGGTCGCGAACTTGGATAAGACGGCAAAGAATGTTGATTTTCATGCGATAATTGATTTCTTGACTGGGTCATCAATCAATTATGCTATTTTGGTAAACCCTGATGTAATTGGACCATGGATTCAACAATTTTGGTCTACTGCGAAGTCTGATGAACAAGATGGTGTTCCTTTTATTCGTGCTAAGGTTGCTGGTCGAGCAATTAGGATTACTGAATCTTCAATTAGGGAAGATTTGCAGTTTAATGATGCAGGGAGTGCTATTCGTTTTGCAAGACAAGAGATTTGGGATACACTCAGGGATATTGGGTATGAAGGTGATCTCACCATTCTTACTTTTCAGAAGCCACTATTTAGTCCCCATTGGAAATATCTCATACATGTTCTACTTCACTGCTTGAGTCCTAAGAGTACTTCATGGGAGCAGTTTGGTCAGAACATTGCTTCTGCATTGGTGGGTTTAGCTACAAATCGTCCTTTCAACTTTTCAAGGATGATTTTTGATGGAATGCTCTCACACATCACCAATGGTTCACCATTCTTGATGTACCCAAGGTTTATTCAGGTTTTCTTAAACAAACAACTTGAGGGGATTTCTAAACCACAAAGTTTTCTACCTACAGTCACACTTCCACCAAAGGTGTTTACATTCATTGCTAAGAAGAGTATCAAGTTCTCTGGGAGAAATACACCTTTGACAGCTCATATATTGGAAGTTGCACAAGCAGTTAGGGATGCAGAGCAAGAGCCTGAACAAGAGCAAGAGGAATCCTCTGCATCAGCAATTAGAGAGCAACCAGCTTCAAGAGAAGATAGTGCTTCTGAACATACTGCTTCTCAACATACTGTTTCATCTCCACAAAGTGCTGCTCAGGAGAATTCCCCTCAAGATGCTTCCACAGATAGACCTCAATCATCTGAGGAAGATGAGGAAGTAGTTGAGGATGTCTTGACCAACTATGAGCTTTCTAGGGAATTAAGGAGGCTCAAGAAGGTTACTGATGATCAAGCTGATCAGATATTGGGTTTGACAAGAAAGTTCAGACGATTAAAGAGGTTTGTTTGGCCATTAGTAAAGCACCACAGGTTGTGGGTCAAGTCACAGAAGAAGACTGGTCAACACTCACAGAAGTCTAAATCAAAGAAGAGAAAGATTCACAAGCAATCTTCATTCCAATTGGGGAGGAATTTAGAGAATTTGAATGAAGATACTGAGTTCAATGAAGATACTGATTTCAATCAAGATACTGGGCTTTATGATGATACACCACTTGAAGATATTCCTCATGAAGATACTGTTGAGAGGAAAAGTGATGAAACAGAGCAGATAAACATTGAAGATGCTACTGTTGAAGTAAAAAGTGGTGATACTGAGGAAGTGGAATTGGAAGGTACTGATGTTGAAAGTACTGCTCTTCAAGGTACTGTTCATCAAGGAACTATTACACCAAGAACTTTGGATTTTGAGGAAGATGTTGGTCCTTCAATTCAAGTTCAAGAGGAAGTTGGCCCTTCCAATCCAGTTCAACAGGAAGAAGAAGTTCGAAAACATACTGAAAGTGATGATGAGACCATTGCTGACATCATGTTGAATATGTCTAGACCAAGAGGCATAAGTATTGTTGATGTTGAACAACAACCTCATACTTCTTCTTAACCTACCCAGGAATTAGATCCAAAAGACAAAGGTAAAGGGATCTTGGTAGAAACTAAGAAGAAGAAGCTTACCTTGAAAGAACTAAAAGCTATTCAGGATGCTAAAAATGAGGAAGCTGCAAGGAAATTACAGGCTGAATTAGATGCTGAAGAGTCAAGGAAAGTTATCAAACCTAGAAGGCCACAAAGTAAAGCTCATGAAAGAAATTCTATGATGGCTTATCTCAAAGGAAGAGGATATACAGGTTTGGTAAAATTGACACATACAGACACGAACTTTCAATATGACTATCACAAATCCTTTGTTTGATTTTGATTCTGAATATCCTCTAATTTCAGACAATCAAATCTTTGATGTTCATAACAAGGAAAGTGATGAGTCAGATACGGAGACAATAATGGACGAGGTGCAAACTTCTAGCACACAAAGTACATCACATGTCCCACCTCCGTATATCCTTTCAGAGCTCAAGCTCAAAGACGAACTTCATAAGAATCATATCATATCTCCTCCAGAGTATGATTTCTATGATTTTGAGGAAGATCATGACCCGGGGGGAGATGTACTCTATCCTAAGAGTTTGATTATCAATGATTTCACCCCAACCCTCCCTCCCGAGGTCTTTGTTGATGAAGAATGGATTTCCATTCTGATAAAGATCTTTCTCCCTTTCTTCACTTATCCAGTGACTTCTCTTCTCCTTCACTCCTTCGGGAGTGAAGACACAATCTTTGACCCCGGCATCTCTCCTTCTTTTCAGCCGTGGGTATCTCATCGGAGTGGAACTTTCGTATGCTTCAGTGTTTATCCAAACATCTTGAACGAAAGTCCGATTGAGATTATCTTTTCCACATGCTCCCCCAAGGACAATTAAATTCGGGGTCGAGTCAAGCTCATGTGACTCGGTTACCAAAAACAAGCGCTTCGTGGGAGGCACCCCATGCTTATCCATCTATCTTCTTTTCTCTTTTCTAATAAAACGTGAGGAGGGTCTCCTCTTCCATATCTTGTGTTGCGTGTTTTCTATGGTGTGTCCAGGAATGCCCGATGATGAAGACTCTCGTGCTCGTAGTTTCCTTCACTCCACTCGAGTTTCATCATTCGCTGCTTATCGATATCCTAAAATCTTATCGTTTACATCTATCTTTTGGCATAATTAATAAACGGCCTTAGATTTATGTAGGAGAACCCTTACCTTTAAGACATTGAGGACAATGTCTCGCTTTAGTCTGGGGGGGGGGGGTAATCTTTCGATTTGATTTTTTGCCTTGCATCTTTGCCGTTTTCTCATGCAACCCCGTTTTTCCTCCAAAAATTAAAAAAATCCAAAAAAAAAAATGAGAAAATTTTAAAATTTTTGCAAAAATAAATAAGTTTTGACATTTTTGTTGATTTTCCGCTGGTGAGAGTAGGAATAAAATTCTGACTTGATCGGGCGTGTTGAGCCCTAGCTTGTTCCCTTAACCTTTTATAATCTATAAGCTCGTGCTAGTCTTTTACACAAGGAGCTATAACGCGAATTCTTTTTAAGAGTTTGCAAGTTCCCGTATTTGACTTTATATATGCATGGCTTGATTATAAGGCTAAGCATTCGCGGATCTTATTATTTAAGATTTTAAATTTGCGAAGAACGAGAAATGATAGAGTTGTTCATAAGTTAGATTGCTAAACGTGGAGTAGTTGGTTCTCTTTAAAGCTCATCAAAGTTAATTGTGGCTTTTTGTTCCCATAAGCTTGTTTCACTCAATAATAGTAATCTAGGAATAATTAAAGGTATCTTAGTTTTGGCGATAATTAGTTTTTATTTCTTCCTTAGAGAATTCTTGCTTATGAAAGTTGGGTACACATCAAGGTACTGTCAGTGTTACGGTGTAATAGACTATTCCATCTTGCCGGCTCGCAACCGATGTTGGGATTGTTATAAAAGCCGTAGGACTCGGGATTTGGCAAAATATATAATGAATAATGAATAATAATAATAATCCAAAGCCATAAAAAGTTTTCTGCATCTTGCCGGTTCGCAGCCGATGTTGTAGACTTCTAATAAAGGCAGAGGAAAAATTCCAAGGTCATAATAGACTATCACATCTTGCCGGTTCGCAGCCGATGTTGTGATTGTTATAAAGGGCCAAGGATTAAATACGTTAATGTGCTTAATAATGTTAAAAATGCCAAACTTCGACTCCGGGGGTATCCTAATAAAGGCTTCTGTCTCTGGACTCGTAGATGAGTTGTTTCGGTCGCAAATAAAAGGGATATCCTCAAAATCGTGTGAAATCAGAGACCTTGATGTGGACCTTATTTTTGTATGCAACGGTTCTTGAGGGAAGGTTTGGAAACTACTTAGCGTCTAAACTAGGTATCTTTATCGGCTTAAAAATTATCGAAACGAGAATATGAAGAAACTCATTTCTCACCAAAAATAAAATAAATAGAGGAAAATAGGAGTTTGGGAACAAAGAGTCCACAATTAGCTTTCTGAGTAGTGTTGGCAATCTAACTTGTAAATGACTATGATTTCGTTTTTAAGCTTAGTTTGGGGACTCGTGAAAAATCAGGGACGACGAATTTTATCCGTATGGTCACTTCTTTATGAGTCGTGTTTCCTGCTCGAAGACCCTAAAAGTTATCGTGAGATAATGATTGTCAACAAAAGCCGTCACATGAATAATGAGAAAAATACAAAAATAGAATAAAAGGAAAATCGGGGAGTTTTTAGAACTTAAGATTTCTTAATCTCTTTTGAAAATTTTGCTACTTCTCAAAGTTAGTAAAAAGAGATTGGAAATTTTCGGTTTTAAAAAACGTGTTTTTATAACATTGCATGAGGACATTGCAATAGCTTAGTCTGGGGGAATTTGGTATGTGCTTATTTACATACCTTTTATTTGCCATATTAAGACCCAAAACGACCAAAAACCCGTCCATAATGCCAATAGATAGTGTGTTTTTGTTTTGTTTGTGCAGGGACGGATATCACGAAAAACCGGCAAAAGGACAAGAAAATCAAGAAAACGAGCACGAGATACGGAAAAGACTCAGAGCCGAACCGGGAACGACATACTTGGTCAAAAAGTCAAGAATCCACCCTTAGATCATACTTTAAGAAAATGGCAGAAATGGTCCATGGAGTTTTAAGAATTACACCTTTAGTCCTTGTACCTTACCTAAACCTAAAATCATAAAAATCTATACTACACTTATTACCCGGATCCACACTTTACCATAAACTCAATCCACTCCTATCTTAAATCCTAAACAAAAATAAACCCAAGCCCATCCCATATATAAAGCCCAACAGCCCTATCCTAACCCTTTTACCCGATCCAATCCCCACAACTAAACCCGGTCAAACCTTTACACACCCCAGTCAACAACTCTAACTCAAAATAAAAAAAAAAAAAAAAAAAAAAAAAACTCACACACACCATACGCGCCAATTTTTCCCTCTTTTACCTCCACGAACCCTAAAATAACCGCACCCTCAATTAACCTCGTACCTCATAATTACCTCATGATTAAAAAGTTCTGGAAGGTACTGACACTATAAGGGACACGTGGGACTAGCTGAGTGGAGAAGCCACATCACAACTTTGATCATACGGCTAAGATTGAAGAGTAGGGAGCAAGCAATGATCTAAGGGTGTTGATTAGCTCAAGAGGCACACGGATTGCCAGCGTGGACAGCCTAGATCCTTCCCTGGATTGCTATAAATAGGAGTCCTCCTCTTCGAAGATGTCGGTCCAAATTTTATGTCTTAAAAATTTGTTACCGATTTAATTTCTTGTCATTTACTGTTTTTTGTAGTGTAAATTTTAATTTCAAGTTGTAATTTACATTTCCAGTCACTTTGTACTCAGTTTTTTTAAGTTTTAATACAAGTCAAAGTTTGGTCAAAAACTCTTTTCATCTGCTTATTTATGCTTTAAGTGCTTATTTCACTTTTCTGATGCTTAAGTTTAGATTTGATACATGAGTGTTGATTTAATATCATCTGTTTTTAATTTCTTTCTATTATTGTTAAAAATCAAAATATAAGTCCAAACAGCTTATCATGCTTTTTCAGCTTATTTCCTTTTAAGAAGTTCATTTTCAGATTGAAAGTAGTCTTTTGATTATCTAAAGTCTGTTTTTCAGCTTTTCTAAATCCATTTCACTTGAAAAATTCCAATTCAGTTCATGAAAAGAAGTGTTGGGTTTGTATGGTTTCTGGCTTATCTTTGCTTATTTGCTAGCACTTGATACTTGATTTAGCTGTGGTTAAGTGTTATTAGCATAATTCAGTTGGAAGTTTAAGGATTATAGCTAGTTAGAGGTAATTTGCCCCTATTTGACTCATAAGCTCCAAACTGCCTTCAATAAGCTCAGCATAAGCTGAGCTTATTTGGAATCTCTCCTAGGTATTTCTGAGTAGTTCTTGAGTGTTGAAGTAAGGTTGCATAGTCTGTTTTGATTTAGAATAGGATTATAACTAGTTTGCGCCACTTTTCTTTCCTGCTGTCACAGAATAAGAACCAATGCAGACCTCAGTGCTGCACTGCTGAACTATGGTTTAATCTAGCTTATTAGAATTGTTGTAGGTGTTAATTTTTGGAATTTTGATAAAATTAGGTTGTAGTCTGTTAGTCTAATATCTGGTACCACTAGAAAAAGCTTTTTCTCTAGCTTATCCTGGTGTGCAAAGTTGACAACTACTCAGCTGATCTGCTACATCAGCTTATGGCTGCTTATCTATAGTTGATCTAGGATCAAATTGAGGTTCAATTAGCTTATAGGAATTAGGGCTTTTGAGTTTTCTAGATAATTCAAAGTGCTACCTAGCTTTTGCCCCCTTAAGTTGTTACTAATCAGTTTATTGGAGTGCTTATTCAGGGGTGCAAAGTAGGTGCCAAAGGCTTTTTGATTCTGACTTGATTTTGGACTGTTCAGCTTATTTCTAGCTTATTGTTTGTCTTGTTTTAACCATTTTTAGTCCTATTAAGCTTCCAGTAGTTAGATTTTCATATCCTGAGCTTTTCATAATTTTTGGCTTATTATAGCTTATTTTTAGCTTATTTCAAAGTGCTTATTGCTACTGTTTAGCTTATTTCTGTTAAATTGAGTTCTGATTTTATTTTTACTAGACTTCTCATTTAAAATTAAAATTACTCAACAAATTTCAGATTTTTCTCACTTGTTTTAATATTTTTAAATCATTTAAATAGTTTAAATTAGTTTTTAATTCATAAAAAATTATTAAAAAGACAAAAAAATATTTTTCTCTTTCATAAAATTTTCTTTTTATATTTAGGATTTAATAAAATTTATTTTGCATTTTTAGGACTTAAATTTTAGAAAACCACTTTTTAATTACGTTTTTAAATTCGTCGCGTAACGTTTTTAAAAATTCCGGTTTTTAGTTTTAAATTCTCGTGCTTAGATTACTTGTACATATAGCTTTATTAGTAGTTTTTAATTGCTATTTCATTGTTTGTAGTGTAGAAATCACAATTCTCACTTATACACACTCATTCACTACACGAATCACGTCCCGGGAACACAAATTCCATTCGATCTTCGTCGGGACAAACGACTCGGGTTTTGCATATTTCCTTTGCAATTCCTTGGACTATAATTGAAGCGAATCAGTGCTCTCTGGGAAAATCAAGAGGATTGGGAAATTAACAGATGGAGGTTCTTTGAATCAGTGGGAATACATGTTTTGGAGCTAGAAGATGGAACAATGATCCACATGCTAGCAGAGCAAAGATATCCACTTACTAGGGATCTGATGATCAGAATGCTAGATTATGGCATGGAAGTGGAAGAAGAAAGTGAAACTGCATTGATGGTGATTGGATTGTTCATCAAATGGACAATGCTAGCTGAAGATTGATGCATAACAACTGGTATGATACTTATAATATAAATCTTTTGAAACATAAGTACTTTATTTAAAAGTACTGCTTGACAAACAGCATGAAACCAGTAAAGTTTTTTATAAAATCAGTGATTTTTGAAAAGTGCAAAAACATTTTGAAGCACAAAGATTTAAACAGCAACAAATGGTATTCAACTCACCATGTTTAAGTAAACAAGAAAGAGTTTGACTCATCATGAGGGTACGGCTCTGATGTGATTATCAAATCCGTTTTTAGTTGACAATTTACTAAAAATTGTATGGTTTTCAACTCACCATATCTATGTTAGTGAAGAGTTGGCTAGCCCACAAGATAATGGCTTGTGGTAAAGGCTGTGGAAAACCATTGTATGGTAATTAGTTCACCATGGTAGTGATTGTACTAAAAGAACTAGCTAGTCCAAAAGCAAATGGCTATTGGTAAAGACTACTCAAATCTGTTGATAGCTGATGATTTGCTAAAAATCATATGGTTATCAATGTACCATGGTTCTTGAACCTAAACATTGGCTACTCCAGAGTTAATGGCTTTGGTAAAGAGACATCAAAATCCATTAAGTTTTCAATGATTCACCTCTCACAGGAGTTAACACACCTGGAAGTGATGAGAATAGTATGAAACTTTTAAGATCTGATGTACCTATTGCCAATATGATGCTGAGTTGCTGAAAAGATGAGTTGCTGAAAAGATCTGTTGCTGATAAAGATTGCAGTTAATGATTACTTTGATGATGACAAAACAAAGACATGAGACAGAAGTTAATGATACAGTCTTTCCTTGAAGATAAAGATGTTGAAGTTAAAGAAATACAAAGGAACTTGAAATCAAGCAAGTGGAATTCAAGTTAGGGGAGGATTGTTGGGCTACAAAGTACTGCTACATGAAGAAAGTCAAAGTACTGCTCATGTTCTAAAGAAGTCAAAGTACTGCTAAAGATAAAGGACTGATATGCAAATACGTTTAAGGATTAATGTGTAATTCTAGAATGTTCTTAGAGTTATTATTAGAATATAATTAGAATTAGAATTACTTGTCGTTCAAGTATTGTAAACCGACTAGGGTTTTCCTTGTGCCTATAAAAGGATCCCTAGGTTGGCATTAGTCGTATGAGTTGATATACGAGTTTATTAGAGAAAAGTATTAGTCGATTATTAGAGTATTAGTGTTTAGAGTTTGTTAGTGAATCTGTGTAAAGTAAGCAGGTTCAAGGTTTAATATAATCAAAGTTTTGTGTTAATTCTTCTTAGCTTTGTTGAAGTAGATTCCGCATACTTAACAAAGTATATCAGCGTTTCAATATTAGTAGTTTTGGATTTATCCAAGGTTGCTAAACCCTTAGACAAGCTACAAGTTAGTTTGGTCTGAGTATATCGATCCAACACTTAACTTTGAGATAAAACTTAATTTGATAAACTCTGATTTGAATCTTTGATAGTTATTTCTGGACTGTTTGACATGAACCTTTTGCCATGTACCCTTAAGATATGACTTTTGATTATTTTGATAGTACATCTGACCTTTGACCTACAGTTTGATATCCGAGCCAATCACTAGGCATGAGGGTTTCATGTCCATGTCATTGACGCACCTTTGACATGACTCTAGGGCAGGAGAGTGATGACCTGTTCCGTCCCTTATTTATTTATCTGCTATGGCCATTATGATTATTATTATTGATTTGTCTGCGGGGGCGTATGGGTGCATCCTAGATTTGATCTGTTTATGCTTAATAGTTATTTGTTAATCGTTATATTTATCTGGTGACTGGTGGTGTGTGCGATACACGTCTTTCACATATCTGGGAGCTAGCTACTCTATTTGGTTACATCTGAGATGGTATGATTAGTTTTGTTTCTGGGCTCGTGGTGGATTACTGTCCCGTTATCCTTACCTTGTAACCTTTTTCTTTTCTCTTATTCTTATCCATTTATCATCCCTCGACTCTTATTATATCTGCACGACTTTTATATCTTTTACTTTGCACTTTCTCTATTACTGCTTTGTTATCGTTATATCTGTTCACTGGGCTTTTTAAGCTCAGCCGCGTTTCTTTTCCCGCGGCAGGTTTTTAGTTGGAAGCTGGGTATGAGTGGAGAGAACCGTGGACTTAGAAGGCATTAGTAGCTATCAAAGATGACCAGAAGATCCTTTATTTAGACTTAGAAACTTTGTATTGTAACTTTGTAGTTTTCAGTATTTCATTTGTAACCTTTGAATTCTTGTATTACTTTAAATGTATGCTTTGTTTGATCTGATATGAAACCATTATTTTGACATCTTTACCCTTGTCGGGTTGGGGTGTTACACAATATCCTTCTAAGTATGGTTAAGTAGATTCCGCATACTTAATCATATTCACTCAAAGTATCATATACACACGTTATAAAGGACTAACATCCTACAGAGTGTATCACATCCTCTCAATTGGTATTAGAGCTCAGGTTGATATCTTTGATTTAGAAGAAGAAATGGACATGGAGTCTATTCAAACGAATGTTGCTGCAAAGTTGCCAATGCTCAAACATAATGAGTTTGATATGTGGAGGCTAAGGATAGATCAATCTTTCCAAGTGCAAGACTATACACTTTGGGAAATTATTGAAGAAGGAAACTCTTTCAAGCCTAAAACCACCACATCAACAGTTGATGATAAGGTAGTGACAACTGTGGAGACCAACCCAACATCTGCAGAAGATAGAGTAAAGAAGAAAAATGACCTCAAGGCCAGAAGTATGCTGATGATGACCATTCCAAATGATCAACTTTTAAACTTCAGCAAGTTCAAAAATGCCAAGTCATTATTTGAGGCCATTGTTGCAAGGTATGGTGGGAATGAAGCCACCAAGAAGACCCAGAAGACTCTTCTCAAGCAGAACTTTGAAAACTTCTCTTCAACCAACAATGAATCACTGGACCACATATTTAACAGGCTTCAGAAGATTGTGAGCTAACTTGCTATTCTTGGGGTGGATATACCTCAAGAAGATTTAAACTCAAAATTTCTGAGAAGCTTACCTGAAGAGTGGGCTATGCATGTAGTTTTCTGGAAGAACAAGCCAGACATAGAGACCATGAACCTAATGGACTTGTATAGCAACTTCAAAATTGTAGAACAAGATGTGAAGAAGACTGGAGGATCTAGTTCAAGTACTAGGAACATGGCATTTGTTTCATCTCCTAGTACCTCAAATCCAGTTGAAGATGTGAAGGTTGATGTGGGAGCTGGTACTGCTAGTTTATCAAGCAGTACTATTGGTATTATGGATGAGAAAACATGTTGTGCTTTTCTCACAAGCCAGAATGATGGGTCTATGCTTACTCATGAAGACCTCCAGGAAATCAATGACGATGATTTGGAGGAGATGGACCTTAAATGGCAAATTTCTCTTCTTAGCATGAGGGCTAAGAAATTCTATCAAAGAACAGGGAAGAAGATCACTATCAGCAGCAATGATACTGCTGGTTTTGAAAAGTCAAAGATAGAATGCTACAATTGCCACATGATGGGGCACTTCTCAAGGGAATGTAGAAGACCAAGGCATCAGGATGGCAAAAGCAAAGGTTTTGGAAGCAAGTCCAAAATAGGGGAGGTTACTGAGCCAAATTCAAAAGCTATGGTAGCTATTGATGGATTAGGGGTTGATTGGAGTTTCATGGCAGATGAAGAAGAAGCTTCTACACAGATGGCACTCATGGCCTTCTCTGCTACTGAGGTACAAAATGATAAAGTTTGTTCTAATACTTGCACTGCTCTTAAAGAACTAGAAACTTTAAGAAAACATTATGATAATCAAATGATAGAACTAAACAAAACTCATCAAAACCTAACAGATCATAAGATAGGTTTAGCTACCCTAGAGAAGCAGATCATACACTATAAAGATAATGAATTTGCTTTTTCTGATGAAAAAGCTCTTCTTAAAAGGGACTTATTTTTTAAAGATGCTGAAATTAGCTTTTTAAGAACTGAGTATGATAGGCTCCAAAAAAAATGAAAACATTCAATTAAGTGTAGAAACATTAGACTATGCCTTTAAAGGTTTGAACAAAATAATTGAATGTCAAGTGATCAACAAAGCCAAGTCTGGGTTAGGATATAAGAATGTCCCACCTCCTTACAGAGGAATTCCTGCACCCCCAGGGATAGACCTAGAACACACAGGCTTGTCTGAATTTCAACAACCTATATTAGAATATGGTGTTCAACTAAAAGCAAATGTAGTTGTTGATGAACCTATAAAAATAAGTGAAAGTGTAAGTAATACTTCACTTCCTTAGAACAAGGTGTCCTCTGGTAGGAAATCAGATGGTCCAATCATTGAGGACTGGACATCTGATGATGATAAGGAAGAACAGGTTATGTCTAAACCTGATGTTGTTAAGGCAAAAGGAACAAGTGTTCCTAAAGTGGTCAAGAATGATACTGTTAGGCTTAAAACAAATGTTAAACATGTTAGGCAACCAGTAAGATATTGTGAACAATATAGAACCACAAACAAGCCTAAAGGTAACCAAAGAAATTGGAATGACCTCAAGTCTCACCAACTAGGTGATGACTTTGACTTCTATAACAAAGCTTGTTTCATTTGTGGAGATTTTGACCATCTTGCAGCCTTCTGCAACCTAAGGGTATCTGGGTATTCAGACCATAGGGTGAATTTAAAAAGGCATACAACTAAAAGTCACTCTAATTTTACTAGAACAACATCCAGAGCAGTTTCATTAAAGTCTGGCCCAAAACAAGTTTCTACTGCTAGACCAGCAGTTTCTACTGCTAGACAAGCAGTTACTACTGCCAGACCATTTTACTCTGTTTACCCAAAACCAGCAGTACAAAGTGCAAAAACAACTTACAAACATGCACAAATAACTGCTAAAAGGCCTTTTCATACTAAAGCAGTGATACAAAAACAAATTTGGAAACCTAAGGGTTCAACTGCTAGGGAAAAGAGGGCCAATGCTGTTAAGGCCTCAGCATGTTGGATTTGGAGACCTCTTAAATCCAATGGTGCATCAACTGTTCTCAAACGATTTAATTACATTGATGCACGAGGCAAATCCAAGTCAGTAATGGCTTGGGTTCCCCAAGAAATCTAATTTTCTTATTTGTGTGCAGGGACATTCACAAGCAGATGATGAAGATCAAGGATATTCAGATAGTAGGTGTTCAAGGCACATGACAGGCAACATGTCTTATCTTTCAGACTTTCAGTCATTGGATGGAGGATATGTTACCTTTGGAGGGGGAATAGGAGGAAGAATTACTGGTAAAGGTACTCTTAAAACCAATAAATTGGATTTTGAAGATGTGTACTATGTGCAAGAGCTTAAGTATAATCTTTTTAGTGTCTTACAAATTTGTGACAAAAAGAACAAAGTTCTTTTTAGTGTTCTTTTTACTGACACTGAATGTCTTTTGCTTTCTTCTGATTTTAAGATGCCTGATGAAAGTCAAGTACTTCTTAAAATTCCAAGAAAGGGCAACATGTACAGTGTTGATATGAAGAAGATTGTTCCTAAAGAGGCTCTTACTTGTCTTGTTGCAAAGGCCACATTGGATGAATCTATGAAATGGCATAGGAGGCTTGGTCGCATTAATTTCAAAACCATAAATAAAATTGTCAAAGATGGTTTGGTAAGAGGCTTGCCTCAGAAAAGATTTGAAAATGACCAAACATGCATTGCTTGTCTTAAAGGCAAACAACATAAAGCCATTTGTAAGCCCAAGCTTTTTAACTCTATTGATCAATCATTGTTTATGCTTCATATGGACTTATTTGGACCTACTTCTGTGAGTAGTATTAAGCATAAAAGATTTTGTCTAGTTGTTACTGATGACTATAGCAGGTTTACATGGGTTTTCTTTTTAAGTTCTAAGGATGAGACTTCTAGCATTCTTAAGACATTCATTACAGAGATAGAAAACTTAGTAGACAAGAAAGTAAAAGTCATTAGATGTGATAATGGGACAAAGTTTAAGAATAGAGTTATGGATGATTTCTGCAAAGAAAAAGGTATTAGAAGAGAATTTAGTGTTGCTAGAACTCCTCAGCAGAATGGTGTAGCTGAGAGGAGAAATAGGACACTTATAGAAGCTGCTAGAACCATGTTAGCTGACTCTAAGTTGCCTATCACTTTTTGGGCTGAAGCAGTTAATACTGCTTGCTATGTCCAGAACAGAGTTTTAATAGTTAAGACTCACAATAAGACATTTTATGAGCTTTTTAGAGGTAGAACTCCTGCAATAGGATTTCTTAGACCTTTTAGATGTCATGTGACAATTCTGAATACCTTAGACCATCTAGAAAAATTTGATGGTAAAGCAGATGAAGGATTCTTGGTTGGATATTCTCTCAATAGCGAAGCATTTAGAGTATACAACTCAAGAACTAGGAGAGTAGAGGAAAACCTGCATGTTGAATTTTTAGAAAACAAATCCAATGTAGCAGGTGAAGGTCCCAAATGGCTATTTGATCTTGAGTCACTAACCCAATCAATGAATTATGTGCCTGTTGTTGCAGAAACTAATGAATTTTCAGGTTCAGAAGCTCATGATGCAACAAATGAGGCAGGGTTAGGAAAAGAGAAAGATCAAGATTATGTGATGATGCCAATATGGACAAGTGTGGATTCAACTTCAATAAATGATTAACCTTCTTCTGATAAAGCTAAAGAAGGGATTGAAGATGAAAACAAGGAAGATGGAACTAAGGAACAAGAGAATCCAATTAACAGTTCTAAAGATGATAGTACTGCTGAGACAGAGCAAGATACTGCTAGGCAAAATGTTTCTACTGCTAGGCCAAATGTTTCTACTGCTGGCCCATCAGAACCAAATGAAGCAGAATTCTCAGAAGATGAGGTGGATTTCAACAATCTTCCACCTGACTATCATGTTCCTACTACACCACACACAAGAATTCACAAAGTCCACTCCCTAGACAATGTGATTGGTGATGTACAATCAGGTGTGAAGACAAGAAAACAACTATGTCTTCAGACCAACAAGGGCTTCTTGATGCTCTTTATGCATCAAAGCAGCATGAGTATGCAAACTCTTGCTTATTTGTATGTTTCCTCTCACAAGCAGAACCCAAAAATGTCCTTAAAGCCTTAGATGATTCAAGCTGGGTATAAGCTATGCAAGAGGAGCTTCTCCAATTTAAAATTCAGAAGGTTTGGGTGCTAGTTGATTTACCCAAGGGTGTAAGGGTAATTGGTACTAAATGGGTTTTCAGGAACAAAAGGGATGAAAGGGGCATAGTGATAAGAAATAAGGCTAGACTTGTAGCCCAAGGGTACACACAAGAGGAAGGGATAGACTATGAAGAGGTTTTTACTCCAGTAGCAAGAATTGAAGCCATTAGACTATTCTTGGCTTATGCTTCATTTATGGGCTTCACAGTTTATCAAATGGATGTCAAGAGTGCTTTCTTATATGGTACTATTGAAGAGGAGGTTTATGTCTCACAACCTCCAGGTTTTATTTATCCAGAACATCCAAACAAGGTGTACAAGGTTGTCAAGGCTCTTTATGGCCTTCATCAGGCACCAAGAGCATGGTATGAAACACTGGCTTCTTATTTGAAAGAAAATGGATTCCAAAGGGGCAAGATAGATCAGACATTATTCATCATGAAGCACAAGAAGGATCTTTTGCTAGTTCAGGTGTATGTGGATGATATCATCTTTGGATCTACAAGGAAGGAGATTTGTTTAGAGTTTGAGAAACTTATGCATGATAAGTTTCAGATGAGTTCCATGGGGGAACTTACATTCTTTTTGGGTCTGCAAGTTAAGCAATCAAGTGAAGGCATTTTTATCAGCCAAGATAAATATGTTGCAGAGATTCTAAGAAAATTTCAATTTGCTGATTCAAAAGTGGCAAGCACACCAATAGATCCTGAGAAGCCACTTCTTAAAGATGTAGATGGAGACAATGTGGATGTACACACATACAGATCTATGATAGGTTCTTTGATGTATCTCACATCATCAAGACCTGATATCATGTTCTCTGTTTGTGCTTGTGCAAGATTTCAAGTAACTCCTAAGGTTTCTCACTTAATAGCAGTCAAGAGAATCTTTAGATATCTCAAGGGTCAACCTAGGTTGGGTCTATGGTATTCTAGGGAATCACCTTTTGACTTGGTAGCATATTCAGACAGTGATTATGCAGGTGCAAGCTTGGATAGAAAGTCAACAACTGGAGGATGTCAATTCCTTGGATGTAGACTCATTTCATGGCAGTGTAAGAAGCAAACTATTGTGGCAACTTCAACAACTGAAGCTGAATACATAGCTGCTGCAAGTTGCTCTAGTCAAGTTCTATGGCTTCAAAACCAACTTCTTGATTATGGGTACAATTTCTTAAACACTGTCATATATATTGATAATAGTAGTACAATTTGTATAATTAAAAATCCAGTGCAACATTCTAAAACAAAACACATAGAAATTAGACATCATTTTATTAGAGACTGCAATGAGAAAAAGTTGATTCAAGTTGTTAAAATTGATTCTGATCACAACTTTGCAGATCTTCTCACAAAAGCTTTTGATGTTGGAAGGTTTCAATACTTGGTAGCAAGTATTGGGATGCTTAATCCTTAAAATTTTCAAAATATGTGATTTTGTATATAAATTAAGTTTGTACTGCTAGCATTGTCAATTGGTACTATTATTAAAAAGTTTGTACTGCTAGTACAAATTTTGATTGTTTTGTTCATACTGTTAGTCATATGATAATGCTGCTATAAGACAAATGCTTTGCATTTTGTTTTCTTGGTTTTGGACTAACAATTTCAGGTATGAACATTTGAGCACAAAGGAAGTTTCAAGTGAAATGTATGAGCAGCAGAATAATGATACAAGTTGCTGACATAATAGGTTCATGATGGACAGAGTTTGGGAATTCATTAACAAAGGTTTACACCTAAGTTAATTGATTCTTTAAAACTTCTTTCTTGAAAACTAATTATGATGTTTCACATTGACTTGATGGCTCAGTTGGTCAGATAGTAACTGACTCAACTCACTTTCTATCATTTTATACTTTAATTAGTATAATGAGCAAGTCTAAGGACATCTGATAGAAAGAACAGCGAGCAACAGTGAATCTAACACTTGTGTTAGAGGCAACAATTGCCACGAGCTGAAAACCCTATCAAGAAAGCCCTTTGAATGGGTTTATCTGTACACAGGCAGTTATTTATAACTGAAAACATTGGTTCTCACACAACCAGAGGTTAATTTAAACCGAAATCTTGATTAAGTGTCTGTTACTAAACTTAATCCCTTCAAAATGGTTGTAAGCAGTATGATTTTTCATTAAAATCAAGTTCATACTGCTAAGTCAAAAGTTTCTTAAAACCTTTTTGGATTCAGGGTGGCTCAGAAAACTATCTTATGATGGATTATGAGTCAATGCCCCATGATTCACCTCTCACAGGAGTTAACACACCTAGAAGTGATGAGGGCAGAGTGGAATTTAAGGAATTGATGGCTTTATGTACAACATTGTCTAAAAAGGTGTCCTAAATGAAAGACGAACTCAAGAATTTCAAGAGAGTCAAGTTCAGATGATGATGAGAGATCTTCCAAACAGGGGAGGAAGATTAACCAAATATTGGGGAGGAAGATTATCACAGGATGAAAGACTGGGAATGTGTATGCTCAGAAACAGGGGAGGAAGTTTAAATTGATCAAACAGAAGAGAAAGATTGGGGAGGAAGATTGCCCAAATTGATCAAGACCTAGAAGTTTCTTTGGTTCAAGAAGTGCATGAGTCCAGTAAAAGCATCATCATTGCCAACATGCCTTATTATTCAGCCAATAATAAGAACAAGCTCCAGTTTCAGTTGATGGATGCTGGAAATAAGCTCTTTCATCTCTCTTCTTCATGTTCGGACATCTTTGACATAAAATGATAAAGCTCTGTCTTGAGATCATATTGGAAATTTGGACAAGATTCTGGAGTATTATATATATTCAGAAAGGATGAAGCAATTCAGAAGGGATGAGGATATTCAAATGGAGAAAGTTCTTTCTAAGCTCTTTCAGTTTCAATTTCAGTTCACTACGTTTGTTCATCACTTGCTTGGCTTGCTGAGAGATGACTGGGCTTCTTGGACTTCTTAGAGCGATTACAGGGAATATAATATCAGGCTCCAAGCATCCAAGATACACAGCACCATTGCCTCTTATAATTCCTCCATCCAAGGAAATTGCACCATCTTTTAGGCTATGAATGAAGCCTAAGCATGGTAATTCTAGTGTTAAAGACAAAGAAAATGGCTGAAAGTGATTCACAGATGGCATATGAGGTGGTCAGAAAGATACTTAATCTTACAGAACAAAGGAAAGCTCAGATCAAAAGTCTGACTATGTAGTGTTTGAAAGATCTTCACAATCCTCATTTAATTCAGAAGAAACTTGATGATTTGGGATAAATCACAAGTTTAGGGGAGGATTGTTGGGAATTAAATGTTCTAGAGATTAGTATTAGGAATTAAATGTTCACAAGGTCAGTACTGCTCAAGGAAATACACTAAGTATTGATACTACTGCTAGTGTATTCAATACTACTGCTAGTGTATTTGATTCTACTGCTAGTGTTGGAGATTCTACTGCCGCAAGGATACTACTGCTAGTGTATCAGATACTGCTGTTGGAGTGACTCATCCTACTGCTGAATGGATAAGTGTCACGTATACTACTGCTGGATGGATAAGTATGTATAAGATATTTGTGTATAAAAGTCAAATATATACGGTAGATAATATCTTTGATATGTGTTCAGTCAACAAGTTGTATACACAGAACAAGTTGTATCTTAGGGACTGACACACATAACATGCAAGTAGTTCGACAAGACTTATCAATATTGTAAAGATCTCCTTTGGACTATAAAAGGGAGATCTTAGCTTAGATATTAGTGTGCTTAATAGAAAATATAAGAGTGTCTAAGTGAGTTGAATAGTGACTAGTTGAAAGCTTAGAAAACTTACATTGTGTTGAACATAACAGAAATAGCTTTCTTTGTAATAGAGATTCAAAGTTTTGTAACCCTAGTGATAGTGAAGATCACTCATATTATTCTCAATAATATTGAATCGTTTGGTATTAAACATTCTGTGTTCATTATCAAATTCAACAACCACCACTGTTCCATTTCCATATCCAATATCCTTCTAAGTGTGGTTAAGTAGATTCCGCATACTTAATCATATTCACTCAAAGTATCATATACACATGTTATAAAGGACTAACATCCTACAGAGTGTATCACATCCTCTCACAAAGCTAGGGTTTATAACATTTTAACCTTCAAATCAGCATCCTCAACCAACACTATTGCATCAGACCTGATATAGGTGATGTTGAATATAGATAAACATATTAAACAAATAAACGCAACGGAAACATCACCTAGAGACAGATTCATATAGCCATATGATCAATCAAATAAATAAATATAATAATTTATACCTTTGTAGCGTGATCACGGATTCACCAATGCACCAATACCCACAAGATGTAATGAGAAAACCCAAGAGATCAATAAGGTTGATCTCCTCTAAGTGTGAAACATACTACATGTCTTAGATCATCAATTAGATGCTAGTATTGACTTGTAACCACGATCCTTGCAACACCTACAATAAAATTATGCAAAGTGGGATGGAAAACACAAACCCTAAGGGGAAGGGGGTTGCGTGCCGTGAGATAAGAGAGAGAGGGGGGAGAGAATTTCTCCTATAATGTGGTAAGTAGTAAATGTATTAATGATATGATTAATAGAGATTGATCTTATCAAATAACATGTTACACTTAGCACCTAGGAAAAGTTCCATACACCCTTCCAAGCCCTCCCTAAGGCCGGCCATATAGTGGGCTCACAATGGGCTTGCCCATTGTTGGTCCACTCCAAAAACGTTAAGTCTAACTTAGTATTTAATGGCCCGTTATAGATCCCGAGTTACGTAGTCATTTATATATTGTAAATACGATAAATACAATATATAAAATGATGTCTCTGTGTATAAGTGTGTGACCCCATAGGCTCACAAATGTCTAGCCATATAATTATTTATTATGACACGAGCATACTCCAACAGCTCCCACTTGCGACGTCATAATAATCAAGTAATTATACAAGCAAAGGTTAGCGTATAGCAACACGCCAATGCCCCTAGAAATATGTGAGAATAGTTTCTTAAACGTCTCATTTTAAATGGTTTATATGTCATCCATCCTTTTGTTACAGATACCATGTTGAACATTAGACATGGATCAAATGTCATTCTAATTGTTCAACTATTATGTTTCTCGATATAGATATTGAACAAGATTACCAAGTGGATCAAGATTCATCTTAATCCCAATTGGGTATGGCCATACAAACATCTGTCCAATTCATCGAGGGGCCCAATAGTATCTAACTCCATGACTTGTGGAGGAACAAATCCTATTTTGACTGCACGTGTCATTCATGTGTTTCATATCACTCCTGAAGATGGTTTTTATAACTACCTTATTCAGGACAGCGTTTACCATATCAAGGAATAAAATTCCACGCATGCAAGACCTACTTGCATCTCAAGTCTAAGGATAAGAGACATAACCATTTGTGAGTTTCACTATTGACGACGATCCATGTAGTGAATACTCGTAGGTTGGGTCAGTCTAATGTTCATCACAATGAACAACATGTGAGTTTGGTGGAATCATCAATTAATATCTATTCTTAATAAATATCACCAACACGCTCACATTTGCCTTAATTCGATGATACTCCCGTATCGTCAACTGGCAATGGATAATTTTAGAATAAATAAATTATTCATGGATTAAACATGCAAATATAGAACACAGTAGTATAAATGAATACGATCATACCAGGTATATCAATTCATTATATAATACGACTGCTTACAGTTCCATTATCCAAATACTAAAAACAGATATGCATAAGACTACTCATAGGTCGAAATCCGATGTTCCCACCATGATCAAATTATGTTGTACAAGACAACAAGTAGTCATCTGAGTAAACTTGGAGAATACTTGTTTCAAAACTCATGAAAGGTTTGAATGATGATTGTCCTTTTTATGTGTGCATTCAAGTACAATACGAGTACTGCAACAATGCATTCCATGGGGTGTTTGAAGCTAGCAAAACACCTACTTTAGACAGTCATCTGAACAGTTTCTCAAACCGTAAAGTATTCTTATTCTTTTAATGTATAACGTATTAATGCTCTCAGTCGAGCACATCTAGTCAGCAATGTCATCATTCATGATGACATCCTACCACGACTAGGGTTGAGCATCATCTCAGTTAAATAAGCATCAGTGTATGCAAACAAAACAGAGCTCCTCAAATATCCGTAAACGTTTGAACATATCTTTGGTCCTTTGTAGGTCCATTATAATGTTCGTTTAACAATTATCTAATGACTTTCACTTAGATATTTGTTGTTATCAACTCATATTACATTCATGCAAATGATATAAATAGTCCAATGCATAATATGACTTACATAATGAATCCTTCAGTTAAACTTAAGATTTCCATTCATGTGTTCAATCTCATCAAGTGAGATTGATCATTGAGACTCCCCTCAATAACGTGTCATATTGTGTTTAGATTTAATAACCGCTTATGTTTATTCTAATAAACATATATATAACAAGGTTGTATGTCTTATTTTATAAATCCTTTAAGAGAAACTTCATTCCAAGCTAAGGATTAAAGTCTAGCTTAGATGGAATATTGTTTCTAATATGTTAATGACATATGAGATTTAAGAAAATAAATACAGTGCTCCAACTTGCTCTCAGTGTACTTAGGAGTAATCTTATTAATCAAAATCAAATTAATGATTTTATAATTAACTTAAGATCTCTGCTCCTAGATGCATGATCTAATCCACACATGGATTCTTTTATCTTGTATACATTATAAAGATTATATGGATTCATAAACCCCTTTTGATTACTCATCGTCCTCACAAAGGTAATCAACAAGAAAAGTGTTTTGATATCCTATTGTCATATTTCATTTACATGAAAACATGTATGACAATTAATCATCTTTATACATTTAATGTTTGTAGGTAGGAAGATTTAATCATAGTCAATTTCTTGAGTACGAGTAAACTCCTTTTACTATGCGTGCATTAAATGTGTGTACAAGTTTGTCCTTTTGAGTCTTCTCATCAAGAAACTCATTTTTAACCTCACAGTCTAACTGATTTGGTAAGAGATCAATCAAAATCCATGAGTGATTGTCTTCCAAGGACTACATCTTAACATTCATGGTTTTGAGCTATTCATTAGATTAAAGATCTGATAATACATCTCTGTAGTTAGCAGGTTCACTATGATCCTCCAACTTATATCCCTTAGCATTGATATAAAAAACTATATCATTTAGGTGCAAGAGGTATCATTGCGGATTTATGAATGAGAGATATTAATCTATGGTTTAACATATGCATGTTCAATCTTAGTATGACATTAGCAAGTGTACTCAAAAGGTTGCTCTTGAATAACTTCAAGATCTAAAGGTGCTCCCAATTTGCGTTTGTAAGTAGAGACTAATCTCTAGATACTCAGCATCTTGGGTAAATAAATTGTTTTCAAGTGGGACATCCAAAATATATCATTAGTTCTTGACTCTAGTTTGTTATTTAATTACTTACTCTTAGGTATTTAACAAATTCAGAACTTCAATCAAGACATAATGAGATTCATCCCATGCGATAATACAATGGTGTCTTAAATTCCTTCTGGGTTGGAACCATATTGAGTGTACACATGGCACATCCAATTTTCTAACCTTGATAGCTTTGGAGGTAAAACAGTTTAAGTCATCAAAGATCAAACAATATCTATAGAGTTTGATTTTCCATGATGGACATACCATAAAGTTGTGGTATTCCACGAGGATTGATGTTGCGAGACTATCCTACAACTTATTAGATGAACTTATGTTCTTCGGCTTACATATCTGCCAACCAAGTCAAACCAGATGGCATCAATAGTATTTTTAGCCTACTGCATACTTTATATTATAAGTCTTTGAACAAGTCAATGACTTCATGTGCATGTTTTGACTAGAAAACATAAACATTAAATATTTTACTATACGTCGTAAGTGTACATGTCTTTAACAAGAAGACATAACAAGTTAACGTCTTACTTTACGTTATAAGTCTTTCAACAATTAACGGAATTGATGTTTGTGTCTTTACACGAGACCTAAACATATTCAACTAAAGTAATTACGAGCGCCGACTCTTGGCCTCAATAGTAAATTCAAGTTAATTTCATACTTCATGATTATGAATTTACAAGAAAACATAATCATATTTACTAAACAATTCAGTGAATATGTTGAAGTAGCTTTTCATGTTATCTTGATATTTGTTCAAATTAGGGAAACATACATTTTATGTGTAGAAGTCCTAGTAGAATCTTAGTTTCTTATCTTGCAGTCAAGAAAAACCATTAGTCATATTGTTATATGTTGTACCTTGCACACAATTAAGATTTCTCCCACTTGTGCATGACATAACATCATGAGAGTATACAGACAACACTACGCTCATTTGTTTGTATAAGCAATATGACAATGTCTAAGATAACATATGATTTTTAGTCAAAATCAAAATATAGATATGTAGAACTTTATCGTTTTAATGATGAATCATGCATAACAAGTTTATAGATAACATTTCAGGAAGCAACATCAGGAACGCGACAAGTTATCTTATAAAATTTATGCAATGGTTCTTATATAAACTATGATGCTTAACATATGGAAAGTAATGTATTATTTCAAGACAATCTAGAAATAAAATGGGCAACTTGCAAGGTAATAAAGCTTACAGCTCCCACTGGATTAGACAACATTACATGTGTTTCGTCACCAGTTATAACACCCCCATTTTTGATATACGGAGCGGAATATAAGTTGGAGTATTACTTCAAGTATCACCGTTATGAAAATAGAAAACGACTCGAAAAGAGACGTTTTAGATAAAATTGTTATCATTCATTTATTTAAATCAGAGTTACATAATAGAGGTCCCAGCGGGTAGTTTCGAAATACGTTATAAAAGCTACATTATTTGTTGAATGATAACAAAATGGACACCCTTTTTATAAGAAGAAAGTCCATTGCCACTCCGTGCCAAATCGTGCTTTTAGTTACCTGAGATAAAACATGCTAAAAAGTCAACACAAAGGTTGAGTGAATCCATAGTGTTTAAAGTAATAATCAGTTGAACACAAGCTAAGTAGAAAGTAAATCAGTAATATTGTAGTTCAGTATATTGCCCTAAGTCTCATGACACGCAAAACGTTAACAGGTTTATCATCATAGTTATAAGCTAATGATGTAAATTATTACATAATTAAATGTAGTAATTATGCCCTCGAGTAGGAGATTGCCAGTCTCTTTATTGATCTCAAATAAGGTGCATTTGGTCACGTTACTGTAACACAAAGGGGTCGTCAAACCCAATAGATCTATTCACTATATTCGCGCTCACCCGTAAGTGATTAATGGTCCATGATGGAGGATCTTTAAGGGCAACAGGTAACTTAGGCAATATCAATCAAGAAAGCATACAAAAAAAAAATACTTGTGTTCGGTTTTGTAGCATGTATCTCCCCACAAGTTTGGAAAATGTAAAAAAAGTGGGACTATGAACTCACCTTAGCAGTCTGGATGGAAAACAAATTAAATAGAGTTGATAAACGTCTCCGGCACGCGACCTGGGTTGGTATGTCAAGTTTCAGTAATCGTATTCCAATATATATATAAGTTTTTAATATTCGTTTCGTAACGTTTTGGTTGTCGAATAAATGTTAAAATGAGACAACATGAAGTCTCTTCAAAAGTTGGTGGATGATAAGATTTTATCTTATTTCATGTGTTTATGTTTATGTTTCGTTTGTTTATTATCGAGATAAATGTATTTCGTTTATTAGTTTCTATTATAAATATATTCAAAATATATTTCTAATAATAATTATAAAATGTTATGCTTTTTACCCTTATAGTTTCATATATTGACAGTTTATACCCCTGAACTTTTATGAAATAACAATTTTTACACCTGAACTTTCAAAAATGACAATTTTTACCCCTGAACTTTCATAAAATAACAATTTTTACCCCTGAACTTTGGTGAAATGACAGTTTTTACCCTTGTAGTTTCAAAAATGACAATTTAAACCCACAACTATAAGTCATTGGCAAAAATAGTCCTTGTTTTAATAACTTTGATATATTTACATTTTTGGCCCAATAAAACTCCAACTTTCGAATTTGGCAGGTTTTACCCTTAAATTTCAGGTCGACTTCATTTTAGGTCCTAGTTATAAAAACAAGTGGAGTTTTGGCAGTTTTGACCCTCAAGGCACTTATGTCGTTTCATGCGACATCCTTTTTCTATATTAACGAGTTTTAAGCTCGTGAAAACGACACGACTTACTACGACTCCTTTATACAAGTTATGTTAAGTTAGTAAACATCATTTCTACAGATTATTAGCTTATAATTCGAGCTTATAATGCTCGAATTAATTAAAAAGGGGGCGTTAGTATCAGTTTGCGATGGGCAGAATTGGGGCGTGAATAAAAGCGAGGCAATGCAGTGTTTTTACGACGTTCTTGTTCCTACTATTAGCTAGCTGGGTGGTCTTTAAGATAGCCAAAATCCAGATTTTATGGGGGTCGTTTGAAGGTCGAAACATTTGTCCAAAGTTGGGTGTTTGGGACATGTGTTCGAAAAAAAAACTGAAATAGAAAAAGTATATGGTTTTTGATTTTCATGTTTAAGCTATTATTTTTAATGCATGTTAACATGATTAATAACATATCTAATCTATCTTTTATGTGTTTTTATGACCTCTTGATTAGTAATGTAAGAAAAATACATAAAGAGGGTTTTTGTTTGGTGCTCGACAAAAGAAGAAAAAGAAAGAAACATGGATTTTTGACATTGCCTTCTATTAGGGATTATTTAGTAACATTCTTAAGAGTATTTAAAGTATATAAAAGAAATGAAAAGGGTCTTGTTTACTTACTTGAATATTTATTCGATTATGGGATATATTTGGCGAATGGTTTGGAAATTGATCACCAAAGGTTCTCTTCCTTCCAAGCCTTCTCAAAACCTTTCTTTAGCTTATATGAGGGCTGTTTGATCAGTAGGATAAGTGAGAGTGGCTGTTTTTTATGTGTTCGAATTATATGGGAAGTGAGGGAATGGAGTTCGATTTTTATAGAAGAGGAGATTTAGGGTTTCAATGTTTCTAGTCACCTTGTGGAGTGTGTGGGGAACATGGTGAGGTGGCTAGGTCAAGTTGGATGCCAAATGTAAGGAGGGGGGGGGAAGAGGTTATGTGGAAAAACCCTAACCATACAAGCTACCTACAAACTTTGACTTGTGGGAGACATGATTATGTGGAGATCAAGGTAACCTAGAAAATACTTATGGTGCATGAGTTGCTTAGGATTAAGTGAGGAGTTAGTTTAATTAGGTTGTAGTTTGGATCGAACTAGGGAATTAGAAGTAGGGATCGAATGGCTTTAATAGGTAGTACATAGGCTATAAGGTGTTGTACACTAGGGTTTAGGGAAGTAACAAGATCTATTTAGGGCTTGGTTTGGACTTTTGTTGGATAGAAAAATAATTAGGGTTTGTATCGGGAGGTATAGTGAATTTAGGGTTTCTGTGCTTTAGAAGCTTGTACACTAGCTTGAATGAGTTGTACTTTAGTGTATTAGGGTTTAGTTACTCATATTCATTGTTATAACGGTTTAGGGTTTCGTAGAAACTCCAATAGATAAGAAATGTTTAGTTTGAACGTTTATTATTCGTACGTTAACGAATTATCGTAAAGTGGCAAATGGTATATCATAGGATTTTTATACTTGACATATGTAAATGTTTATCTAAAATAAACATTAAGTAAGTTGATGTTGGTCCGCGTGAGAGCACGTTTATCGAGGATGTGAGTTACGTCACATTAGATAGTAGTTATGATCAGATAAAAAAAAATTATACGTAGAAAAATGATAGTATTCTTTATTAAGAATATGAGATAGTTTATTACAAGGTGAAAATTTTACAGTGGTTACAGTATTCCCCCGTTGAAGGGAATCTCGTCCCGAGAGTCAGTCTGTGTTGGTCGAGGTGTGAGGAGAAGGGTGTGGGTATCTTGCATGTATTTGATTTTTCTTGTTTCCAGGTGAGTTCTGGTCCTTTCTTAGGGTTCTATCTAACCTTAACGATGGGAACATGGCTGCTACACATGATCTAAATAGATAGGGGAATTTGGGATTCTGACTTATTCAGATGGTGAGTGTGAGAATGGGAAATCGTATAACGATTTGATCGGTGACGTGAGTTTGATATGCTTAAAATGCTTAAAGTTTAAAAATAATATTATATATAATATTATCTTGCTTTTATGTCATTTAAATTCAATACTATCGTTTCACTGTTAGTCCTTGGTTATACTTTTAGTCCAAAAAGGGTTGTCTAGGAATTTCCATTCGGTATTCAAGAGAACTTAATTTTGTTAGTTTTATTCCTACTAGATGAAATAAATTTGAATGTTTTACCACCTAATGAATCCAAGGCTATGAATAGTGATTTCTAACGGTCAGGAATAGTAAATTCCAACGGTCAGGAATAGTAAAATAACGGCTAGTTTTTCCCTATATATACTCCATTTTAATTTTCATTCTTACACCAAACATATATCCCTCATCTAATACTTTCAAAATGCCGCACCTTATTACAATCTTAGCAATCGTGTACGTCGTTCTTGGGGTTATCTATTTGGCGTACGTCCCTGATGAAGATTACGTATTCATGGTTTGCGTTCTAGCAGCTCTTATGCCATTTGTGTTCCTAGCTATCGGCGATGACAAGCTATGGGGGTAATAGTCTTGTGCTAGGGTTGTTAAAATGAGTCCTTGTTGTATTTCTATGTAATCCTTAATAAATATGGAATAAAACTCGTTTGTCTTTGTTTCTAATATCTAGTCTTGGTATCGTGTTTAATGGTTTGTTTGTATTTATCGCACAGGATAATCAAGGTGATACATCCCGTGGTGGCTCTCGCTATTGCTGGGTTGGTAGTGGTCTTTGTTGCTATGGTGGGTCAACCTATTGGCGATTCTATACCTTTTCTTGTAATCATTGTAACATTAGCACTCCCGTTGCTAATTATGTCGTTATGTATGAATTTTCGTGGATTCTAATAAAATTTGTACTATTTGTGTTTGCCATAAATCTTTGTGAACTCTTAGGGTTCCTTTATCCGTATTTTTGTCGATTTCCTATCATAGAGGTAATGGGTAATAGGTGTAGACATCTATTGTATTTAGTCAAAAGTTGTTGATATAAATAATGCCTAAACACGTTATTAATATTTTTCGATATCTCTACGTTTTGATAATCACAAAATGTAAAATCATTAATCGGAAAATTATGACGTAAACAAGTATTTAGTTGTAAATATCTATTTCTACAACTCAAATCACTTAAGGTATGAATGAACTAATGCTTAATGCATTATATGATCAAAGGAACATTTTCTTAATAACTAGATTTTTTATAAAACATCAAAAACATTTTATATATTTTTGAAAAACATTTTTGGCATTAAATAAAAATGTTTAATCTTTTATAAAAATATGAATTCAAATTTTTAACCAAAATCAGTTAAAATGTTCCAGAAAAACCTTCCCCACAAAAGGACAAAATTGGCCAACGGACAGAAGGGGCGGCCCCCTTAATTTTACTAGGCGGCCACCTTAATCATTAAGGGGACCGCCCCCGCTCCAGTAGACCTCCAGCTGTCCAATTTTTCTCCTATAAATACCAGCCTTCTCCTGGACTTTTACTCACCTTTTGCACACTAAAACTTTCTGTTCTAAATTCATTCTAAACATTGTAAATCCTTTGATCATATTTTCTTAAGCATTGGTTTCTAAGTGATCCAAGCTTCCACCACCAAAAGTGCAAAAGAAGAACTCTACTTCAACTAGTGAAGAAGTGTTATTACTTACCTCATTCAATTGTGTTGTTGTGTAAAGTGTTGTGTAGTTGTGATAAGTAGATCTAAGTGTAACTACGTAGTTGTGTTGTAAATTTGTTGTGAAGTAGTTGTGAATAAGTAGTCGTGAAGAAGAAGTCGTGAAGTAGTTGTGAAGAAGAAGTCTTGAAGAAGTCGTGAAGCCGTTGTGAAGAAGTCGTGAAGAAGTCTTGATTAAGTCGTGTAGAAGTTGTGTATAAGTTGTGAGATTGGTTCTAGCTACGATTAGGACTCGACATCTAGCTTTGTGTCGTTAAGCCGGTGTAAGCTAAAGTTGTGTAAGGTTTCTCCGCCATAAGGGAGTTTGTTGACATAGTGAAGAAAACTCTCGAGTAGGTGACTCGAGGAGTGGAGTAGGGCAAGGAAGGTGTCCTTGTAGCCGAAACACTATAAATCTCCGTGTTGTGGTTTGATCTTTCCAACTCTATCTCTTATTTCATTACATTTACATTACTTGCATTACTTATCTATATTTGTTTATATATGTTCATATTGATCAAGAGTTGAATTCACATAAGATAGAGTCGAAGTCTTTAAAAAGTAAACAAAAGTTTTCATAAATTAAAAAGACGTAAAACTATTCAACCCCCCCTTCTAGTTTTCCACAATTGGTATCAGAGCCAGGTTCAACAAGATTTTTAAAATAAACTGTATTTTAAAACTTGAAACGATCTATGGAATCTGAAAAATATTTAGAAGGGCAATCTATGCAAAGACCACCACTATTTGAAAGTGATGGATTTTTATACTGGAAAAATCGATTCGAAACTTATGTGAAGTCAAAAGATCTAGATCTTTGGCATGTTATTACTAATGGTGATTTTTTACCTATTCAACATAATCTTGAAACTAAAAAGGATGAAATTGTACCTTTTGAAAAACAAAGTGATGATTTAAAAAGAAAACTTTCTAAAAATAATGAAGCTAAAATGGTTATTTATAATGCGCTACCACGTAAAGAATACGAAAGAATCTTTATGTGCGAAACCGCAAAAGAAATTTGGAACTCTTTACTAATAACTCACCAAGGTAATAGTCAAGTCAAAGATAATAAAATAGATCTTCTTGTTCAACAATATGAACAATTCACGATTCCGGAAGAGGAATCAATTGATAATGCATTTGCTAGGTTTAACACAATCATCACAAGTTTAAAGGCACTTGATGGGAGTTTTTCTAGTAAGAATTTTGTCAGGAAATTTCTTAGGGCTCTTCATCCAAAATGGCGGGCTAAAGTTACGGCGATTGAAGAATCAAAGAACTTGTCAACTCTTCAACTTGACGAGTTGATTGGCAACTTGAAAGTCTACGAAGCAATAATCAAGAAAGACTTCGAGATGGTCAAAGGAAAGAAAGAGCAAAGCAAGTCAATCGCGTTGAAGGCTAGGAAAGCATCAAGTGACGAGGATAGCTCAACCTCCGAAAGTGATGATGAAGAATATGCCATGGCCGTAAGAGACTTCAAGAAGTTTTTCAAAAGACGAGGAAGATTCGTTAGACAACCATATGACGAAAGGAAAACACTCCAAAGAAACAAAGACGACAAAGGTAGCAAGAGCGAGAGGAAGTGCTTCAAATGCGGTGATCCAAATCATCTCATTGGAAGATGCCCTATGATGTCAAAGGAGCAAAACCAAAAGGCGTTCATTGGAGGAGCATGGAGTGACAGTGAAGAAGACGAGAAAGAAACCACAAAAGAAGAGAAGTGTCTTATGGCTAAGACATCAAGTGAGGTACGTTCCGAAACCGAATACTTTAGTGATGAAAATTTATCATTAGATGAAAAAGACCTAGATAACGAATATAATAGGTTATGTATATTAGGCCAAAAAGTAATGACTAATAATCAGTTAGAAAAAGAAATACTAGAATTAAAAATTAAACTACATAACTTAGAAAAGGGAAAAGAAATTCTTGAATGTAAAACATGTCAAGAAACAAAAAATGAAAATGAAATACTTAAGGAGGAAATTTGTAGGCTTAACAAATTCGAAAATAGTAGTAATTCTCTTAGGGAAATAATAAGTATTCAAAGAGTATCAAGTGATAAAACCGGATTAGGATTTAATTCAACTAAGGATTCAAATAGTCAAACTAAAAATGTAAAGTTTGAATGTGAAACTAGTGAGCAAAAACCTTTAGAGTCAAAACCTAAGTATATACTTATAAAAGATAGAAAAATACCCATAGCTAGTGATGAGGAAGTAAAAACCTTTTATAAACCATCCTTAAAAAATGAAGTAAAATACTCTAAACCAAGGTTAAGGTCAAAAACACCTCCACCTAGAAGACCACCTAGTCCTCACCCTCGGCCTAAAACTCCTCAACCTAAAAGAAACCAAAATATACCAAACCGTCATAATAATAGTTACCAAATGTGGAATTACCCAAATCCACCAAGCTACAATCCTTGGGGAATACTTCCACCATATATGCATCCGAGTCAATTGCAAACCATGTTTGGGCCAAACAACTATGGACAAATGAGATCATGGGGACCAAGTGGCTAGATTGCATACTCATCGGGAAAGACGTTTTCTCTTTCGTAATTGACTTTTATAAGTTAATACGCTTTGAAGAACTTGAAGACCACTTGTTGAAGACCAAAAGGTACGCCACTCTTTCATGTTCACCATTATATGCGTAGATAAATGAACTAGCCTATTGCATGCCCTATTAATCTTTTATGCTTAGTATGTTAGCTAGTAGATTTTTCCTTATACATATATATATACCTATACTACTATTTATACATACTATTTATATATATATATATATATATATATATATATATATATATATATATATATAATATATATATATATATATATATATATATATATACACATATAAATATATACGCACATAACCTAGATACGTCATTTGTTGACTATCTAGAACTAAAAGAAATTGTTCGTCCTCGAACCTTTTCTTCCCCCTTTGCCTCTTTTGAACTTTAACGTTCAACACGAAAATCTTCCGTGTCCACTGTCACATAACTCATGGTGATGAAGAGAAGTGAGTTAAGTGGATTAACGTAGAAGTATCTCTTTGACCGTCGAGTCAAGAAAACTATGGATGAAACAAACTCCCGTCACCGCCAGCACTTATTTCCGTCATTACCTCATCATTCCTCATAATCTACTTAACATCCCACACTTACACATAATACTAATATATATATATATATACACACACATTTCTTCCCAATCCTTAAACCTCCTGTCGACTTGACGTCTTGAGCATTTTGTCCAAAATTATCAAGATTAAGTTTATTAACAAAATGTTAATAAAATGTGTCAAGTATTCCTTCTTCGTGCCAATAAACGTATTTTTGATATATTATAAATATATATATATAAATATTTTGCCGTCAGAAACAAAAATCAAGAAATTCAGAAATTTGGCAGGCGGCCCCCTTAATGTTTAAGGGGACCGGCTAGTAAACGGGGGCGGTCCCCTTAATGTTTAAGGGGGCCGGCCTACTGTTGCTGCCAAAACGATTTTCTCCTTGAAAACTTTGCCAAACACCCCATTTTTCAAACACATTTCACTCCCACTCTGCTGTATACGAACTGCTATCACAAATCCATTATCAAATCACCTCTTCAAGTCAATTTCACAAAGGGCAAACATCTATACATCGATTAGCAACACGTTTAGTAAGTTTTTCTTTATACATTTCATCTAATTTCATTCAATTTTGAGTCTAATCTTAATTAGGTCTTTTGCTAAACTTTTCCAAACTTAAATTTTTATTAAAATTAAGTCTAAGAATGTTGTAATCAAATGCTCCCCATAGGATTAGAATGCTTAATCAACCTAGAAACTAAGTAATTAAAAACCATTATGTCAAACCAATCACTCCTTTTCAAAACTAATAAAATTGTTGAATTATGCCATAAACACATGTTAAAACCAATCACATTGGTTCATTACAACTCACAAATCCTAAAAATATATTTTTCGAATCATAAAAATTGTTTTTGTTAAATACAAAAGAGTGTTTGGATTAGGAGCTAGAATAATCAAAATTTAATCAAATTAAGTTCATAACTACTTGTCAAGTTTACAAACATACAATTAGTTGTTTTAAGTCATCAAGATACATAATTCATATGTATATTGAAATTTTACTAGTTATTTTCTTATTTAAAGGAGCGTTTGGCACAACATTTTGAAAGAAATTTTTGAGTCAAAATCTAAGTTACTTAACATAAACACTCGTAAGAAATAGCTAGATATACAATCCAATGTTTGTCTAGTCACATTTCAAAGTAGCTTATGACGCATAAAAGAACGTTCGGATACTTTTGATAATATCCCTATAACTATTCTTTAACATCATAAAACACACTTTAAGCGAGTTAAAAATTAAAACTAAGGAACATTGTAAACTACTTCTTAGGATTTATGTTTTAGAGTCGAAGTATGTTTACGTTCCACACAAGTAGCATATATAATATATGCATGTCATTTTCTTATTTTTTGTTTGTTGCTATCTTGTATAGGTTAAAATGCCCAAAGTGACAGTTGGCGATGTCTCAAGATCAAAATCATACATTCCAAAAGTTTCCGCCATTCCAGGGATAGCTCCCTCTGTTGCTTGTCTCTATCGTCACATTGAGGATAGAAACATTCATGAGGGAAGAATTGTCCATCCATCGTTCTATGAATCCGACTATATAGAACGTATGTTTTCCAACGTAAGTCTTGATTGTCTCTACAAAATTAATGAGCCAATCATTCCACGCTTTGTCCTTGACTTCTATAGTCAAGTGGTATTGTAAACCGATCCCTTTGGCACTATCCTCATATCCTTCATGATTCAACACCAACTCATCACTCTTACTCTTGCTCAATTCGGGAAAATTCTAGGTATTCCCTCCTCCGGTCAAGCTGTTTTCTCGAATGAGTGGGACCTTTCTTCTCTTGAGGAACATCGACCTCAACAGGGTCCTTACTACTCCGAGATTCCATCTCCTGAAGAGATTCATCAATATCTTGGGCTAGCTCGTGGTACGACTAGTCGTAAGATCAAGTCAAAAGATGTTGAAATCTATGAAAACCAAATCCTTCTCAAAGATCTACGCCGCGACATGAAGAGTTGGGAAGAACTCATTCGTGAGAATGCGTTCGGTACCAGTGGTCATCGTGATCATGTCACGGCTAGCATAGTCCACATGTTGTATTGTATCGTTGCTGAACAACCGTACAATTTGGCATATCTCTTTGTCTACCGTATCATGTCCGCCAAAAACACTCATAATGCAAATCTACCATATGGTATGTTTCTCACTCGTCTCTATAATCATGTCATGATACACTATCCACATCTTCGGAGTCCGATTTATGAGTCTGTTCAACCAACCCTCAATCCACTTGCTCAAGTCCGTACCCGTCGCCCCCGTAGTGACAAGGGTAAATCTCGTAAGTCAGTCTCGTTTCCACCTCGTGGTTCCACGTCTCATCAAGGTGATGATGATGATGATGATGATGATGCGGAGGAAGGCACATCACGTGCTAGTACCCCATCACCAAGGACTTTCGTTGAAAATCTCCCGGATCTTGATTACACCGAGTATCAAGTTCCTCCTCATGCCGACATGACAGACGAACTACTCTTCGAAAGGCAAACCGAGATGCTCAACTCACAACGGCAGATGCACCATGAAGTACGAGGCGGCTTCAAGTCCATAGGAAAGTCACTTGGAAAGTTGTTTGGGAAGAAGAAGAAATAAACATATTTGATGAATGTTTAATTGAATTTTATTAGACACTTATATGTAGTACTATTATCTTGACACTTGCTTGCTATGTCTTTTATTATGTTAGTTGATAAACTTATTAGAACCTAGCTACTAGTTTATTTGAAATTATGTGACTATGCTTCTAATATAATTGTTTCATGATATTGTTTTAAATATGCAATTGATAATATTTAATCATTCTTGATGTACATGATCCAAATGGAACTTGCTGCAAAGACACCCTAAAAATAACCTTTTTCTGGAAATTTTTCAAATTTGGTCGCCTGGAAAATCACCAGATGGGCGGCCCCCTTAATTCCTTAGGCGGTCCCCTTAATTTTTAAGGGGGCCGCCCAACAATTAAGGGGACCGGCCATCTGGACAGTAAAATTTACTGTTTCCTTTTGCATCTTGTGACCACTTTTACCTAGCCCCAGCTACCATTACCCTTAATGCACGAACTAGACTTGGAATATTACCACAATATCTCCACAATTTGCCTAAATCAACCACATTTTCACAATATAAAAACCCTTCTTACAATTACCTTTCACTTCATCAACCATCACCTTCATCAAACACCTATTGTCATCCACAATGCTATCACCTAAATCCTCCATCTCTAAGCCTTCAAGGAAACAAAGACTTGTTATCATACCACCAAAACAACCTTTCATTGACCTAACCCAAGATGACACCAAAACTCCATCACCACCACCTCAAAATTCATCCCCAAGTGCACCAAATGCACCATCAAAAACACCATCCACCCATGGAGCTTCATCTTCCTCCATTCCATCCACCTCATCCATAAATGACTACATCCACACTCACCTAACATCATCACCAAGAGCATCATCACCACCATCCACTCAAGAACCTTCATACACCCAACTTGCCATTTCCCTATCACCCATCACACCTCTTGATGCTCATTTTTCACCATCACCAACCCCACCACCATTCTTTCCTATACCTTGGGCAATGCTTGAAGCCCATGGTGATAATTGTCTTTGTTGCGTCCATAACCGGACCTTAATCTTTGGTCTTAGAGATGAGATACACTACATGTTTTCATCTCTTGAACACATGATTGCCAACCCACAACCACAACCTCCTCCACCTCCTTCACCCACTACACCACCACCACCTCCATTTTCACCCAATTAAGCATATGCAATGCTTAAAAATAATTTTTTTTTCAAACCCTTCTTGCAAGCAAGCTCCATGGAAGACCATGTACCTTTAAGATGATTATGTAGTTTAATTAGTAGTTTTTATTTGTATGCTTGCATGCTTCATGTTGTAATCTTTTGGTTGTGTATTTATACACAACACCTTTATTGAATGAATGATTTTATATGCTTGCTTATTGTTGTTATATATACTTGTGCTTCTAACATTTTTCTCGCAAGCGTTCCATAGCTCATTTCCTTGGTGCCCCCAAACGAGGGGGAGTACACATCAAGGGGGAGTTTTCGTCCCGACATATTTGATTCTAAAAATTGTCGGCTTAACCTTTTTGATTCTACAAAAAGGGGGAGAAATTGATGTAAACTCACTAAATACTTGTCTAAAAACTTATTTTTAGATTTAATGAGTTTAGATTTTGTAATCATCAAAAAGGGGGAGATTGTTGATATAAATAATGCCTAAACACGTTATTAATATTTTTCGATATCTCTACGTTTTGATAATCACAAAATGTAAAATCATTAATCGGAAAATTATGACGTAAACAAGTATTTAGTTGTAAATATCTATTTCTACAACTCAAATCACTTAAGGTATGAATAAACTAATGCTTAATGCATTATATGATCAAAGGAACATTTTCTTAATAACTAGATTTTTTATAAAACATCAAAAACATTTTATATATTTTTGAAAAACATTTTTGGCATTAAATAAAAATGTTTAATCTTTTATAAAAATATGAATTCAAAATTTTAACCAAAATCAGTTAAAATGTTCCAGAAAAACCTTCCCCACAAAAGGACAAAATTGGCCAACGGACAGAAGGGGCGGCCCCCTTAATTTTACTAGGCGGCCCCCTTAATTATTAAGGGGACCGCCCCCGCTCCAGTAGACTTCCAGCTGTCCAATTTTTCTCCTATAAATACCAGTCTTCTCCTGGACTTTTATTTACCTTTTGCACACTAAAACTTTCTGTTCTAAATTCATTCTAAACATTGTAAATTCTTTGATCATATTTTCTTAAGCATTGGTTTCTAAGTGATCCAAGCTTCCACCACCAAAAGTGCAAAAGAAGAATTCTACTTCAACTAGTGAAGAAGTGTTATTACTTACCTCATTCAATTGTGTTGTTGTGTAAAGTGTTGTGTAGTTGTGATAAGTAGATCTAAGTGTAACTACGTAGTTGTGTTGTAAATTTGTTGTGAAGTAGTTGTGAATAAGTAGTCGTGAAGAAGAAGTCGTGAAGTAGTTGTGAAGAAGAAGTCTTGAAGAAGTCGTGAAGCCGTTGTGAAGAAGTCGTGAAGAAGTCGTGATTAAGTCGTGTAGAAGTTGTGTATAAGTTGTGAGATTGGTTCTAGCTACGATTAGGACTCGACATCTAGCTTTGTGTCGTTAAGCCGGTGTAAGCTAAAGTTGTGTAAGGTTTCTCCGCCATAAGGGAGTTTGTTGACATAGTGAAGAAAACTCTCGAGTAGGTGACTCGAGGAGTGGAGTAGGGCAAGGAAGGTGTCCTTGTAGCCGAACCACTATAAATCTCCGTGTTGTGGTTTGATCTTTCCAACTCTATCTCTTATTTCATTACATTTACATTACTTGCATTACTTATCTATATTTGTTTATATATGTTCATATTGATCAAGAGTTGAATTCACATAAGATAGAGTCGAAGTCTTTAAAAAGTAAACAAAAGTTTTCATAAATTAAAAAGACGTAAAACTATTCAACCCCCCCTTCTAGTTGTAGACATCTATTGTATTTAGTCAAAAGTGATGTTTTATGAACAATTTATTTTGTTTCAATATTTTGCTTTTGAATGAAAATTGTTATTAGAAAATCTGAAAGGATAACTGTCCCATTTATTACATGATTCTTCCTAAATTAGTCATAGTTGATCAGGCTATGAATAACTGTGGTGTTTATACTTTTCAAAAAGTTTTAGATGGTGTTCAACGTGTTGTTTTTGGAAAATAGCAACATAATTATTAAAAGAATAAGAAAATTTTGGTTCACACTATAGTGATGAGTTAGGAATTTCTAGGGTAATAATGGGATATTCTTGAAATAAATCTTAGGGTTCGTGTGAGAATCTTACAGGGTGGTGATAGTCTATTGTTCAGTCAGAAATAATATTAGCCAAATTTCTAATGGTATAACAGTGTTTTGTTACGTAATGACTATGAACAGGGTAAATGGAATAGAAACTGAGATTGTGATTATTATGGAAGTATTACAAAGTAGAGGTTTCATACAGTAAAAAGGTAGTTGTTATACTTAGGTTACATTCATCATAAATAAGGTAGAGTACAATAGGAAATACAACTCAGAGAGTTTTAAATTACTGTTTATTTATTTATAACAGGAATTTATCTTCTGCTTAAATACTGATGTCATCCTTTGACGTTGTTGGGATCTTAACGAGTTCTCATTCTCTTGCACTAGTTTTGTCTTTCCAATTAGTATTGTAGTTTGGGCACTGATTCTTGTAGTGTCCTTTTCCACCACATCCGTGGCATACCACAGCCGATGGCTGTTTCGTTTTGCCCATGGCTTTGCAGTCTCTTGTCAGGTGACCTATTTCCTGGCATCTCCCACACTTAGCAAAACACAATCCAGTGTGATGCAACTTGCATCGTTGACACGGAGGTTGCTTTCCACGATAACCATTTCCGTTAACAAGTGTGGTAATGTAGTCTCTAACAGTTTCCTGTCTGAACTCTAGTTGGCGGTGATAGTTGATGCGATCTTGTAGATGGTTGCGGTACCAGTCGTGGTCATTTGTGTACTTGCAGTAGGTGGGCATGATGGTTTTTCTCTCATCAAGTTTTCGCTTATGGTTATTTTTCCTAGGTGTAACACTTTGCTTAATTCCTAGGGCACGGGTGATGGTAGGTTTAGTTATTCTTTCTGGGCCTTTATGGTGAGCTGGTCTACAACCCGTGAAATTTTCAGGAGTACAAGACGCAGCCGTCTTCTTTTCTCCTGTTGCCATATTGTTGCTACTCAAGTGAGCTACTATAGTTACTTCGAGTACTGTTGCAATGATGTTGATTACCAACTTTTGGATAGCTTCAGGAGTCATTGGGGTGGTTAGTGCTGGTAGGGTATTTGTATTTTTCATGCTGGCTTTCTTAGATCAATATCACAAGAAACATGAATTTTAGAATTCACGTAATGACCATGTTAGAATAATTCGAGTAATAAAGTAATTACATATTAATCCTAACAAGTGGTCACAATGCGAAGTTATATCCAATTGAGAATCATAAAATTACGATGTGTCTGGTTAATATCGTAGATAAATGATTAACTCTTGGTATAAAACTGCTAAGGAACAAACTAATTCATCTGCAAATGCTGAAATTCAGCAACTTTCTCTTCGTTCATCAAGTTTTTCTTTCGAAATTTGTCTTAGAGAATTCTGGTTATAGCCTAGTTATGGTAGGTATAAGGAATTATAATAATTGTAAGTAATGTCATGGTAGGTCTGGATATAATCACTGAAAATAACATGATATTAATAACTTGATCGATTGTTTTTGCAAAACAATTGATACAGGGTCTTTTATTAATGCTTCATGTGGTAGATTAAGGATTCTCTGTCTTTAGTATAAGTGCTTGGTCCTTTGTTGACAATAGTGGTCCTAGTTTCTGTTACTTGCTGTGCTACAAGTTGGTCGGTTGACTAGGTTTGAAGGAAAGGGAAAGTGACATTTATTGCGTTTCAAGTATGATTTGGTTTGCGTGGAGCCATTTGTCTATTAAGGAGAGTAACAAATGGTGGGATTTTGCATGAGGTCATGAGAAGTTCTTATATGCATGCATAACATCATAGTAGAGCATAATAGAGAGAATTTATTTATAACAGAGAGACATAACAAAAGGGGTTGCTATAGACTTAGAAGTCGGTTACAAGTTCTGAAAGTTTCGAGCTTATTGGGAAAATACAGGATACACTTAACCAAAAACTATTTGGTTTAGTGGGCACAACAATGATACATGTGAATTTAAGATCAGTTACGTCCTTGACGTAGATGCTTAACTTCAGCCTCAAGTTTCAGTTGTGCAGCTTCTATTTCTGAGAAGCGTTCCTGAAATTTCTGGTACATCCTCATTTGATTAGCCAACATGGTTTCTAAGGCGAAAATCTTCTGACCCTGGTTTCTTGCCGTATCTTTGGCTATCCATAGGGTCCTTTCAATATCTTCCACTCTACCATGTGTCTGACCGTGTTCTCTTCTCGAACAGCGGATTCTGAAATCTAAGCTTCTAAATTCATGGTTTTAAGTATCCTTCATCTTATCAACCTTTATTCCTAAGTCGAACACTGCTCGTCTCTCGGCATCGGCTCTTCTAAACAGAGTGTCAAGGTTACAGTCGTACCATTCGAAACGTAATGGTTGTAACCCTTCCAGTTGTTTAGTGTGAATGCCTAGGGTGCTGGCGTGTTGATAAAGAAGAGTCCATATTGAATCACGAGGGTTTAAATTATGGTCAGGGGAATTAGGTGAAGATACGTTGTCTGGGATGTCTGGTATTGGGGAATCTGGAGTGTCAGGTAGTGGAGAGTTTGACTCAACATCTTTCCAAATTGTTTCTTGGTGTGAATTCTGTCCAACCTCAAACGTTGTCGGACAACCAATCAACTCTTCATTTGACGTAGTTCTCCTAAGTTTCTGATGTGGAGGTGAGTGGGTCGGTGATGTACAAGTAGTACGGAGGGTAGTTTCGTTAATATCAGGTGTTTTGGGGGACATGGTACTGTAGTAATTTGCAAATAATAATTATAGGTAATTAATAACATTAAGGGAGGAAAAATAAAGGTGAAATAATCAAGTGTGTGAGAGTAAATATCAAGTGTGTGAAGATTAGTTTAAAATAATTCCTAATAGGTAATATACTGAGTACGGTAATATGCAGGCACGGAGGGCGTAAAATGGTATGGTGTAAAATCATTTATTTTGAAAGTGTAGTTATAGTCCAATGTTTGAAAACATTTGGTTCTCTATAACCATGGGCTCTGATACCAATCTGTAACACCCCCATTTTCGATATACTGATGAGTGTCTAAATACTCATCATTTTTACCTAATCTGAGCTGCCAAAACATCCAAAAACACTCAGAAATGCATCATAATACTGAAATTATCCCAGAATTGTGTTTTATATGTTTCAGATGCAAAATGTTTAAAAACAAGTGAAAAACGAACAAAGTTTGCATAATTGGCAGTTTCAGTCCCTCAACTTTCAAAAGTTGTCAAAACTAGTCCCTGGTTATTCTAAAAACAGGAAAAGTCATCAAAGGTCCTTTAAGAATCATAAAATAAACATATAAGTCCTTTGGTGCAAAGTTTCATAAAATTACAAGTTTAGTCCCTCAACTTTGAAAAATGTCAAAAATGGTCCTTAAGGTTTTAAAAATGGAGAATTATCAAAAATAAACCTTTGAACTAATCTTTGGCAGGAATGGTCCTTGGATGGAAAATTTGGAGAAAGTACATGTTTGGTCCCTGGAATTACAAATTTGGCAGATTTAGTCCTTGTGATTTATCTATAAACCAAACCGGACCACAAATTAAAATAAACCCAATCCCTTTATAACCCAACACAACCCAACCCATTCCTTTATAATTAAACACCAGCCCAAGCCCAATCCTTAAATAAAATAACCCGACCCAGCCTGGTATTTAAAACCAGAGTTTGACTCTGGTCAAACTCTTCTTCCTCACACAAACCCGCCAAAACCACCTAGCCCATAGTATCTCTGCAATACAACCCCCCCCCCTCCTATCCCACTCACCTAACAATGCCAAGTGCATTGAATGCTTCTTCTCCACCTCCCTGAAATACATTAAATGCTATAAACCTGCTCAATCCACTATCTCTAATTTTGGCGCCAAAATCCAAATCAATGGCTGAGATCGATTTGAGACAATTCAAGGGTGCAGATGAGTTCAGAGAAGTCGGCTAGGGATTTCCCAGTTGTATTTTGTATATATAGATCAAATGTAATAGGAATTAAGCAGTAGTTAATTTATTTTTAATCGTCTTTTATTTATTTGTCTTTTCTTATTGTAATTTTCATTTCAGTCATCAATATAGTCACTTTACAGTCAATTTGATCTCATTTTAAATATATCTTGTCATTTAATTTCAGTCAATTTACAATTTCATGCTTCACTGTAATTCGTTTTAATTTAAATGTTGTTTGGAATAGCTTATTATCTGTTTAAATAAGCTCATATCAGCTTAATATAGCTTTTAGTGAGTTTATTTTAGTTCTATATGTTCTAATTCAAGATTTGAAGAAAAGTCAACAATAGTCAACTCTGTGGCCATTAAGCAGTTCTGGGGGGGGGGGGGGGAGAAGCTAATCTGGATGGTTTTCTGGTTTCTAGCTTGTTGACAACAAGCTAGGAGTTGTTTCTTATCCTTGGTTCATGTTCTTTAAGCCTACACAGTTGTAAGCCTTTTCTATGTTTTTGCTTAATTTTCCATTTTGCTGTTACAGTGCTTATTAGTAGCTTATTACTTATATTTCTTGCTTATTACTAGTTTATAAGTGTATTTCATTAGTTGTTTCAGTATTTAATAGCTTGTGTCTTAGATTTACTTAAAAACTCTAAAAAAGTCAAAAATAGTCAACTCTAGCATAGCTTATTCTATTGCTTAATTTTGTTTTGAAAGTTGCTTATCATAGTTCTTATAAGTTGTTTAGTCAATAATAATCAGTATTCATAAGTCAAATTTTCTATTTTCTTTGGAAATCCAAAACAGACTCAACCAAAAGGGTTGTTTGGTTTAGCAGTCAAACTAGGTCAAACCTTGGTTTTACTGTGCATTTACCACAATCCCAACTTTGATTAAGCTTATTTTGGCCATTTTAAGTTGTTTTTAGGATTTAAAAAGTCATTTAGATAGAATTGGCCCTTTTTCATACCCTGTGGGAATTTTAGCAATCAAAAAGCTCAAATAAGCCAAAAGGAGCTATAAGCTCTTTTGGTCCTTTTTCTTGGGTTCTCTGAGTCCTTTGTGGTCTATTTAGAGTAGAGACATCAGGTGGTTTGCAGCCCTAAGGCTTGTGCTACTCTGCACAGACCTGCACAAAGCAACTCAGTATACACTGAGTTGCTGAAGCAGCTGATCTCACTTGATTTTTGGCTTATTTAGAAAAGCTAAGGCCTTGTTTCTTGTTTCTATGAATAGCCAGTAGTACTAGCTCAAGTTTGCCCCCATAAGATTGCATCTCAGTGCTTATTTAGAGTGCTTAAATTGCCTTGAAAGTTAGCAATTTTTCTAAGTTTCTGCTGAAACCTTGCATCTGCTTGCCTTCTTTTCAGCTTAATTCATAGTGCTTATTTGAATTTTTCAGTTGTTTTGTGCTTAATATAGTGTATTAAACCTATCCTGAGCATTTGGTTGAGTTTTGTGCTTATTAGCTTATTTCTAGCTTATTTGCTTATTGCTTATCTGCCCAAATCAACTCTCCAGGATTATTAGACTTCTGCTTTTATTTTTCTTATCTTTTAAATAATATTTTAGACTTATCCTGAATTTTTCAGATTTTTTCTAAGTCATTTAATATTTTTAATCTTTTTTATTAGTTTCTATTAGTAATAAAATCATAATAAATAGAAAAATAATCAGAAAAATATAAATCCAATTTTCATAATTTTCTTTTGTCATTTTTAATCTAGGAAAAATATAAGATCATTTTTAGACCTTAAGAAAAACCAAAAATAGAAATAAAGTGATAGCTTCTATTTAATAGAATTTATCTTTTTAAATTTTAATTAAGTAATTTTCATTTTTATAATTTTCTTAGTTTCTTTTCATCTTATAATATTTTTAGAAAAAGTTTTAGAATTTTCTTTGTTCATTTAGTATTTTTTATAAATTAAAATAGTTTAATAAGTAATTAAATAATAAATAATTAATAATAATTAAATAAAAAGTATAAAAAATATAATTTAAGTTTTTAAAATAAGTTTTAAGTCATTTTACATTTTTAGGTTTTAAATTTCATAAACTTTTGTTTTAGTCCCATTTTAGCTTTCCCGTTACGCGTTTTAGTTTAATTTTATTCGCGTTTAAATTTCTTGTGCATATCTGTTTTTAAATTGTTATTTAGAATTATTAAATAAAGCAAAATCAAAAATATCAATCACATCAGTCACTCTAATCCTAGCTTTTCACAGCTGCCCATTCACATCTCGTTGGGAAACGACCCAGGTAATTACTTACCTGACTACACACTACACACGAACGTGAGTTTTTGCAAGCATCCTTTTTCACAAAGGGGTGATTTGTAATTGTTCACGCGTATCCGCTGTCTGCATTTATTTTTAGGTGTGTTCAGCACGGATCATATACGCAGCGGAATATAAGTTGGGATATTACTTCAAGTATCACAGTCATGAAAATGGAAAACGACTCGAAAAGAGACGTTTTAGATAAAATTGTTATCATTCATTTATTTAAATCAAAGTTACATAATAGAGGTCCCAGCGGGTAGTTTCGAAATACGTTATAAAAAGCTACATTATTTGTTGAATGATAACAAAATGGACACCCTTTTTATAAGAAGAAAGTCCATTGCCACTTCGTGCCAAATCGTGCTTTTAGTTACCTGAGATAAAACATGCTAAAAAGTCAACACAAAGGTTGATTGAATCCATAGTGTTTAAAGTAATAATCAGTTGAACACAAGCTAAGTAGAAAGTAAATCAGTAATATTGTAGTTCAGTATATTGCCCTAAGTCTCATGACACGCAAAACGTTAACAAGTTTATCATCATAGTTATAAGCTAATGATGTAAATTATTACAATATTAAATGTAGTAATTATGCCCTCGAGTAGGAGATTGCCAGTCTCTTTATTGATCTCAAATAAGGTGCATTTGGTCACGTTACTGTAACACAAAGGGGTCGTCAAACCCAATAGATCTATTCACTATATTCGCGCTCACCCGTAAGTGATTAATGGTCCATGATGGAGGGTCTTTAAGGGCAACAGGTAACTTAGGCAATATCAATCAAGAAAGTATACAGAAAAATACTTGTGTTCGGTTTTGTAGCATGTATCTCCCTACAAGTTTGGAAAATATAAAAAAAGTGGGACTATGAACTTACCTTAGCAGTCTGGATGGAAAACAAATTAAATAGAGTTGATAAACGTCTCCGGCACGCGACCTGGGTTGGTATGTCAAGTTTCAGTAATCGTATTCCAATATATATAAGTTTTTAATATTCGTTTCGTAACGTTTTGGTTGTCGAATAAATGTTAAAATGAGACAACATGAAGTCTCTTCAAAAGTTGGTGGATGATAAGATTTTATCTTATTTCATGTGTTTATGTTTATGTTTCGTTTGTTTGTTATCGAGATAAATGTATTTCGTTTATTAGTTTCTATTATAAATATATTCAAAATATATTTCTAATAATCATTATAAAATGATACGCTTTTTAACCTTATAGTTTCATATATTGACAATTTATACCCTTGAACTTTCATAAAATGATAATTTTTACCCCAGAACTTTCATAAAATAATAATTTTTACCCCTGAACTTTTATAAAATGACAATTTTTACCCCTGAACTTTGGTGAAATGACATTTTACCCCTGTAGTTTCAAAAATGACAATTTATACCCACAACTATAAGTCGTTGGCAAAAATAGTCCTTGTTTTAATAACTTTGAGATATTTACATTTTTGGCACAATAAAACTCCAACTTTCGAATTTGGCAGGTTTTACCTTTAAATTTCAGGTCGACTTCATTTTAGGTCCTAGTTATAAAAACAAGTGGAGTTTTGGCAGTTTTGACCCTCGAGGCACTTATGTCGTTTCATGCGACATCCTTTTTCTATATTAACGAGTTTTAAGCTCGTGAAAATGACACGTCTTACTACGACTCCTTTATACAAGTTATGTTAAGTTAGTAAACATCATTTCTACCGATTATTAGCTTATAATTCAAGCTTATAATGCTCAGATTAATTAAAAGGGGGCGTTAGTATCAGTTTGCGATGGGCAGAATTGGGGCGCGAATAAAAGCGAGGCAATGCAGTGTTTTTACGACGTTCTTGTTCCTACTATTAGCTAGCTGGGTGGTCTTTAAGATAGCCAAAATCCATATTTTATGGGGGCCGTTTGAAGGTCGAAACATTTGTCCAAAGTTGGGTGTTTGGGACATGTGTTCGAAAAAAAACTGAAATAGAAAAAGTATCTGGTTTTTGATTTTCATGTTTACGCTATTATTTTTAATGCATGTTAACATGATTAATAACATATCTAATCTATCTTTTATGTGTTTTTATGACCTCTTGATTAGTAATGTAAGAAAAATACATAAAGAGGGTTTTTGTTTGGTGCTCGACAAAAGAAGAAAAAGAAAGAAACATGGATTTTTGACATTGCCTTCTATTAGGGATTATTTAGTAACATTCTTAAGAGTATTTAAAGTATATAAAAGAAATGAAAAGGGTCTTGTTTACTTACTTGAATATTTATTCGATTATGGGATATATTTGGCGAATGGTTTGGAAATTGATCACCAAAGGTTCTCCTCCTTCCAAGCCTTCTCAAAACCTTTCTTTAGCTTATATGAGGGTTGTTTTTTATGTGTTCGAATTAGATGGGAAGTGAGGGAATGGAGTTCGATTTTTATAGAAGAGGAGATTTAGGGTTTCAATGTTTCTAGTCACCTTATGGAGTGTGTGGGGAACATGGTGAGGTGGCTAGGTCAAGTTGGATGCCAAATGTAAGGAGGGGGAGGGAAGAGGTTATGTGGAAAAACCCTAACCATACAAGCTACCTACAAACTTTGACTTGTGGGAGACATAATTATGTGGAGATCAAGGTAACATAGAAAATACTTATGGTGCATGAGTTGCTTAGGATTAAGTGGGGAGTTAGTTTAATTAGGTTGTAGTTTGGATCGAACTAGCGAATTAGAAGTAGGGATCGAATGACTTTAATAGGTAGTACATAGGCTATAAGGTGTTGTACACTAGGGTTTAGGGAAGTAATAAGATCTATTTAGGGCTTGGTTTGGACTTTTGTTGGATAGAAAAATAATTAGGGTTTGTATCGGGAGGTATAGTGAATTTAGGGTTTCTGTGCTTTAGAAGCTTGTACACTAGCTTGGATGAGTTGTACTTTAGTGTTTTAGGGTTTAGTTACTCATATTCATTGTTATAATGGTTTAGGGTTTCGTAGAAACTCCAATAGATAAGAAATGTTTAGTTTAAACGTTTATTATTCGTACGTTAACGAATTATCGTAAAGTGGCAAATGGTATATCGTAAGATTTTTATACTTGACATATGTAAATGTTTATGTAAAATAAGCATTAAGTAAGTTGATGTTGGCCCCCGTGAGAGCACGTTTATCAAGGATATGAGTTATGTCACAGTAGATAGTAGTTATGATCAGATAAAAAAAATTATACGTAGAAAAAGGATAGTATTCTTTATTAAGAATATGAGATAGTTTATTACAAGGTGAAATTTTTACAGCGGTTACACCAGTAATATAATCACGTAGCTCCCACTGGATTAGACAACATTTATAAGTGTTACGTCACCAGTGGAGAGTGAGTGGCGATGGGATACTTCCTTCTTTCTTTGAATATCTACACATTATTGCTAATGTGAGTCACTTTGACTAGTAAACATGTATTTAGGTATTCAAGGAAGTGCATCAAGTTCTACCATATAGATGATGGGCTAGCCATCATTGCTATTTTAACTTGAAAATAGGCATGCATTTCCTCCATAATTGGTCTACTTTACCACACGGGTATGTATGATGTGCGTGTGTATGTTATGCTCTAATTTATACCCACGGTATGTCGTTGTGGTTTTAGCAGTATTCAAGTTTTAAATTTATATTTAGCCGACTTATCAATATAACACACACTTTAACGAGCAGTGTACCCGGTCAGTATGAATATAATGGTAAGTAGAGTGTTGATCACTAAGAGTGGAACGTATTACCTAGTTATTCTAATCAGTATTTTAATATCTTAAGTTAGCTATACAACCTAATCTAACGCAAGGGGGGTTCAGCCTGAGAGACTGGCACGGTTTGGTTATGATTAAATAATAAACTAAACTAATAAGCACGAATCAGCGATTAGCACACACGTACACAGATAAATACTTGAGACAATAAGAAGACCTGTCCTGATAGTTAAGTAGTTTGTCACTTGTTTTATTGCTAGTTTTTATATGAAGTGTATAGTTCGATGCAACGCACCGAGATTAAACCTTTCTCGTTGGCTCTAATCTTATCGGCGAGTAAACCCTTAATGATCACTTATGACTATCCCAATATCCTAGAAAATAGAATAAACAGGCGAGGAAGGGGCATGGCGACCCAAGCAATGCTTAGCTAGACACAGAGGTTATCAATGCACTAATAAAAGTCACCAAAGACATCAACATATAAACTTTAATTAATGGGAAAGCAATTTTAAGGGGAGTTGAAGTGCATGATTAAATCAATGACACAAGCCCATCAATCCTGATGAATTAAAGTGTACTAATACAATAAAACAAAACTACTTAATGAATTGAATACATGCAGGACCTTCTTACAGCTCTTGTATCTTCGTTTAGGGTGTGTCTTGTGCTGCTACTTCGTCTGAATTCGGCTTAGGGTTTCTGTCTTCTCGTACTTCGTATATCGCACACAAAATTCGTCTGACTTTGGGGTATTTATAGTTTCTGTCTGAGGGTTAGATGCGGCGCATTGAATAAGTAGATGCGGCGCATTGACTTAACTTCGCGTGGGGTCCAAGATTAATATATTCAGGAATATTCGTACACCGCTAGAAGATGCGGCGTAACTCCATTCTTGTATGCGGCGCATGTCCTTTGCCGTCTTGGATTATAACTTGTGAAATCTTGATAGTGATGCGCCGTATATAATAAGTAGGATGCGGCGTATCTGGAGCAGAATGATCTTGATCTTGTACATTTCAGTATACTCTTAACTTCTTCCATGTTTTGCTCCATAATTAGTCCAAAATCGCCAAGTTTCACATAATACTTGTTTTTACCTGAGAATTACAAAAGTAAACATTAACGTATCAATTCTCACAGATAATATAATAAAACAAGTCAAATAAATAGGATAAATGATGGTAATAAAATGTACTTATTTGTGTTCATCAAATATCCCCCCACTTGAACTTTACTTGTCCCCAAGTAAACCTTAGAATTAATCTTATGAAAATGTATCCTAAAGGATATTAGGATTTATTTTTATATTTAAGCATGTATTCATTTTTGTCATAATCACACAACCAAACGCTTAACGAATTAGAAATAAAATAAAATATTTTGATAAAAGCAAATCTAATCGTTTAACTGTCCAGTCGTGACGAATATTCTATCATAAGCTTGGCAAGTATACGCATCTCCCCCACTAAAGCTAAGGAATAACAAGTCTAAAGCGGTAAAAGGGGTTTGTAGGTTAAGGGTTAATCATTCTTCTTAATCTCTATCGATCTCGAATTCCAGAAAAGGCGACAAAATCACAAATACATGATCGAATCCACGACCACGATACTTGCAATTGCTCAAATCCTTAACTCGAATAGGCTAAAGATAGGACCAAGTAATCTTTACCAATAATATTATATCAAAAAGGGCGACAAAATCATAAATACATAGCCGAATCCACGACTACGATACTTAAGATTGCTCAAATCCCTAATCTCAATAAATCAAAGGTTTGGATAAAGAATAATATAGGGTATGGATAATATTTGGGATACAAATTGGTGTAAAATGAAAAAATAAACAAAACAGATAAATTAAAATCCTAAGTGTGGTAAATTGCTATCCCAACCATCCCATGAATAAGACTCATATCACTGAATAACTCACGCTTTAACACTTGAAACACACGCTTTAGGTAGACACGAATTATACTCAACAAGATCTCAATCAAAGAATAAACCTTAGTTGGCGTTCCCATAACGTCCAACTCCCATTCAATCCATAAATATAATATACAACAAATAGTGGTGATTGATGACGTATAGTCCGCATTCGGGTCACGAACCCGACCCATACTCAAGTCCATCACGAATGGACTCCAGCCCACCACGAATGGGCTCAAGCCCATCACGAATGGGCTATTGCGATAACGGTTTGGGCTTACGCTGGCCCAAACCCGAAGTTATTTATGGTCTTGATAGGATATCTCTTATTTATGGGATATGTATCAAAACCGACCTATGCGGGATACGCTGAGGAGTAAGGAGCACGAAACCAACTAGGGTTTCGTGTGTATATAAAGAGTCTCTCGACTCTCATCAAAGGTACGATTTACAAACCTTAACTCTTCAACTAAACCCTAAAAACCGATTACTTACTCTCACGCCGGAGGATAATCGTGGGAGACAATCCCACGATAAGCCTAACGGTGTCTTTTTGTTTTCTTAGTGCGCAGGTCTCAAGCATTAAGATCTGATTGGTACGGAATCAAGGAACGCCCAACTTTTGTATCAACAAGTGGCGCCATCCGTGGGACCCTACACTAAGAACTCTACGAAGAACTAGAATGACGAAGCATGGAAACCCAAATCAGCGGACTCCGCAGACAAAGAAAACACATGACGACCTACTGGGGAAGAAGCAGCAAACTGATTCTGCCGCTAAGCCGCCCTCTGGAACAACCAGTGCGCCCAAAAGCCTAGGATCATACTCAGATCTGGCTTTTACCCCAGTAGAACCGGTCACAAGGACTACCCATGCTACTACAACAACCACTAGCACGGTGGATCTAATGCGCACTCCTCTCACCATGCCAGAGTTAAACTTCACTGAACCGCCAAATGCGCCCACCCGAAACAAGGGTCCTGATTTGGAAACAGACACTCTCGCGCTAGAAGGAGTTGCGCCTGAACTAGCGCCAAGTGATTTCGTGTCCCAGAACTACGAAACCTTGGTTGCACTAATGCGAGAGGAAGCGAAAAAGAGGTCAAGTCAAAGCCTGCACGCCAGGCTCAACTTCGACCCTGAGCATGAAGCATCCCCACCGCGCTACCGAAAGGAAAGACGCGAGAAGGATAGCCGCAAACACCCAGTGTTTACTAGGATTGGAAGGAAGGTTGTGGGTGACGAAGCAGCCGACTTTCAGTATCTGGAGGAGCATGAAGATGGGGAACGGCGCGCCAATGTCCAAACTAGGCTTGGTAGTCGCAGGGTTCATGATAGACTTGGACGGCGGTGCTCCCCAAGCGAAAGCCCTTCAAGCTCTGATTTCGAGGATAGTCAGCGCAAGCACCGCAGAGGAGCAAGCTCGGATTCCGATGATAGTAGGCGCAAGCGTCGCAAAAGAGTAAGCTCATCCTCAAGTGACTCCTCGGACAACGAGGACAAAGAAACAGGACACTGGAAATCAAGGGGAAGATGCCGCGACCAGGAAGACGAAGACATGTCTCGTCCCTGGCGCCGCCAAAAAGTTGATGCGTTCACTCTGCGCATCAGCGATTTTTCGGAAAATAAGAGAAGGCGCATGCCCGCTAATGTCAAAACATATGATGGGACAGGTGATCCTGATGATCACCTAAAAATTTTTGAATCAGCAGCCACTATCGAAAATTGGCCACAACCTGTGTGGTGCCACATGTTTAACTCTACATTAGTAGGGAATGCGCGCAACTGGTTCAGTAAGCTTCCACGCAGAAGCATCGGTGGGTTTGAAGAGTTGCGAAAGGCGTTTCGTTTAAACTTTACTCAAAGGAAGAAGTGCGCCAAAAACCCTGTCGAGCTCGCTAGGGTAAAACAGCGCCAAGGGGAATCAACAAGCGCTTTTATGGAGCGCTTTAAAGATGAATGCATACATGTCAAGGCATGTCCTGAAATACTAAAGATCTCAGGGTTTATGAATGGGATCAATAACCCATAGCTTATCAAAAAATTAAATGATAAGGTTCCCCAAACCTTTGATGAACTGATGAAGCGCACGAGGTCCTTCATCCAAGGAGAAGCCGCCGCTGCGGATAGCAAGAAAGGCTACTCAAACCATAGGTCACAAGAAGAGCCAAGGAGACAATCCAATGACCAGAGTAGCAATCGTAACAAAAACTATCGCAGCCAAGGGGGCGGACGGGGAAACGACAAGTATACCCCACTAACGAAGACTCCAAGGGAGATATTTGCAACGGAAGGCGCGAACTTTTCGAGACCCCCACCAATGCGCACCCCAGAAGGGCAGCGCGTAGGGACCGGGTACTACGAGTATCACGCACAGAAGGGCCATACCACCAATGAGTGTGTCCAATTGCGCCAACTAATTGAGAAGCTAGTAAAAGAAGGCAGATTGGACCATCTCGTTAAAAATATTAAGGATGGGAAAGACAAACAGAAAACCGGAGGCAAGAAAGAAGCGCCTAAGGAAAAAGCTGATACTATCTACATGATACAATCATGGCAGCGAAAGACTAGGCAAAAGGTGAGCCAGAAATTTTCTCATGGAAGCGAAATCTCTTTCCCCACTTTGGCTGAGGACAACGCAGTGGCAGAACCACTCACCATTGAGATAAATGCGGGGGGTCACGATATCCACCGCATGTATGTTGATGGAGGGGCATCAGCGAACATAATGTATGAGCATTGTTTCAAGAGATTGCGCCCTGAGATACAAAGACAGTTAAGCCCAGCCACGACTGCGTTGACTGGCTTTACAGGAGAAAAGATATGGCCCATGGGGCAACTACGACTACTGGTCGTTGTTGGTGATAAGGAACACTCCACGACAGCCTGGATGAACTTTATGGTGATCAGATCTCCTTCGCCATACAATGGCATTATTGGAAGATCAGGAATTTCGGCGATGCGCGCGGTACCGTCTACAGCACATGGGATGCTCAAATTCCCAGTAGAAGGCGGCATTGTCACCATCTACAACAACGCTGCGCTACCAAAAGAGTGTAACACGATTACATGTGAAACGACGCACATCCCAGAACAGAGCGCAGCTAAAGTACCAAACCTAAAGGTTGCAATTCACCCTGAATACCCGGAGCAAGAAGTGTCGATTGGAGGATCGTTGTCTGACAAAAGTAGAGCGGCCGTGTGCGCGCTCTTGCAAAGGAATCTGGATATCTTCGCTTGGGAACCAAAGCACATGACTGGTGTGCCACGCTCGATTGCAGAACACAAGCTAAAAATCCGACAAGGATATTCCCCAGTAAGGCAGAAAAAGCGCGGCCAGGCTCCAGAGAGCGCAAAAGCCATTCTGGAAGAAGTACACAAACTTGTGGACGCTGGCATCATGCGAGAAGTCTATTACCATGACTGGCTCTCCAATCCAGTAATGGTCAAGAAGAGCGATGGTAGCTGGCGGATGTGTGTAGATTTCACTGACCTTAACAAAGCATGTCCACAGGACTGCTACCCACTACCAGAGATAGACTGGAAGGTGGAATCCCTGTGCGGATATCCCTTTAAATGTTTCTTAGATGCATACAAAGGGTACCACCAAATCCAAATGGCTAAGGAAGACGAGGAAAAAACAGCCTTCCACACAAGCCAAGGCGTCTTTTGTTATACAAAGATGCCTTTTGGCCTGAAGAATGCGGGCGCCACCTACCAGCGACTGGTAGATAATGCATTTGAAAAGCAAGTGGGCCGCAACCTAGAGGTCTATGTAGACGACCTTGTCATAAAAAGCCATACTGAAGATGAAGTGGTGCGCGATATTGAAGAAACATTTAGAACACTACGAAGTATCAACATGAAGTTGAATCCTAAGAAATGCACTTTTGGCGCTACAGAGGGCATGTTCCTAGGATATTTGATAGAACCAGATGGCATTAAGCCATGCCCAGAAAAAATAGAGGCTGTCATCCAACTTCCTTCACCGCGCACGTTGAAAGAAGTTCAATCTCTGAATGGAAAGCTAGCCGGTTTGAACAGATTCCTGTCCAAATCAGCGGATAAGTCACTTCCTTTATTTAAAACACTCAAGAAGTGTACAAAAAAGGGAGACTTTCTTTGGACTACGGAAGCGGAAGAAGCTTTCACACAGCTTAAGCAACATATAGCAGCGCTTCCTAAGCTAGTCGCACCCCGCCCAGGGGAGGAGTTAATCGTCTACTTATCTGCAACTCATGGAGCGGTCAGCGCAGTGTTACTGACGGATAGAGATTCTGTACAAACACCGGTATATTTTGTAAGCAAAGCACTCAAGAAGACAGAGATTAACTACAACCCAATGGAAAAGTTGGTCCTGGCGTTAGTGTTCGCCGCCAAAAGACTACGTAGATACTTTCAAGCGCACCCAATAGCGGTGATCACAGACCAACCTATCAAGCAAGTTATCTCTAAACCTGATGCATCGGGGCGATTACAAAAATGGAGTGTGCTACTAGGCGAGTATAACATCTCTTACAGACCACGCACTGCGGTTAAAGGGCAAATACTAGCAGACTTCATCATCGAAAAACCAGATACCGATGACTCACCTCTACCGAGCAAGGTAGAATTACAAGAACCATGGGTCCTGTTCACCGATGGATCTTCATGCGTGGATGGGTCGGGCGCTGGCCTTATCCTCACTAATCCAGAAGGAATGGAATTCACTTACGCACTGCGCTTTGAATTCACAGCCACGAACAACGAGGCAGAATATGAAGCCCTAATCGCCGGATTACGCATTGCAAATCGAATGGGTGTACGTAACCTAGAAGCAAATGTGGACTCCCGATTGGTAGCCAACCATGTGTTGGGCGAATATGTGGCTAAAGAGGATAACATGGTCCAATACCTCGACAAGACCAAATCACTAATACAAGGCTTTGACAGGTTTACCATTAAGCAAGTTCCTAGAGGTGAAAATAAGAAAGCGGATGCGCTAAGCAAGATCGCATCTACTAGCTTCGCGCACCTGTTAAAACAAGTTTTAGTGGAGATCCTAAAGAACAAATCCATCTCGGAGATGGAGATATCTACGGTGATAGAAGAGCAGGATCCTACATGGATGACCCCCATCATCGAATTCATAAGTAAGGGCAAACTGCCCGATGAGCAGAAGGACGCTCGACGGATACGGCGCACAGCGCAGAGGTTCGAACTTAGAGATGGTATCCTATATCGGCGCTCATTCCTACAACCATGGCTTCGGTGTGTTGGACCTCTTCAGGCAGATTACGTACTCCGAGAGATCCACGCTGGTTCATGCAGTATGCATTCAGGACCACGGTCCGTCGTAGCACGAGCATTGCGCTCAGGGTACTACTGGCCCACTATGCACCGTGATGCGCGCGATGTGAAAAAGAGATTGTTGAACCTAAGACCTTGATAGATCTTCGTGAGCTCGTGGATCGTTAGTAATGTTTATGTAATCACAAACACACTAAAAGAAAGTCTAAGTTACTTGTATTCTATAGCGGAAAACAAACACAAGTAAGAACACGATTACTAAGAACGATTTGATCCTCTATGGATCTTTTTATTAATACTAAAAGTGTTTTTCTAAACTCGTGCATAATACATAATGATGCGTTCCTTTTATAGACAAGGAACCCTAAACAACCCTAAACCGTTTCACAAGAAACGTATAATCTAAAAACTATCTAAGATATGCAATATCACTTTCTAAATAAACTCATGCATATCCTAACTAATAACATAATACGCGGAAACTATCAATCAGCAGAAACACATTCCGCACAATCTATACTTCGGTAGAAACAATCTTCAGCAGAATCTTTACTTCCGCAGAAACCATTATTCAGCAGAATCCAATACTTCAGCATATTCATCAGCAGTAACCATCAGTAGAATTCTTCCTTAGCAGAATTCCCAACAATCCTCCCCTAATCTTGAATTTGACATGGTTAAGTTCAAGATTCTTGATAGATCTTTAACACTTCATAATAAGAGGATTGACTTCGAACGTCAGCAGCAAAGAATCACATGAACCACATCTCTATGAATGGTAGAACTTGAAACTTCAGGTCTTTGCAGCAACAAATGACATAATGTACATCAAAACAATTTAGTTTCAGACTATTCTCATCACATCCAGGTGTGTAAACTCCTGTGAGAGGTGAATCATTGAAAATAATGGATTTGATGTCTCTTTACCAATAGCCATCACTACTGGAGTAGCCAAATGTTTAAGTTCGAAAACTATGGTACACTGATAACCATCTGATTTATTAGCAAATCAGCAACTATAAACGGATTTGAGATGTCTTTACCTGTAGCCATTTGCTCAGGACTAGCCAATTCTTTGGTTTCAACTGAACCTTGGTGAATTGAACACCAAATATGGATACCAAATGTCTTTACCACAAACCATACTTTTGTGGACTAGCCAATTCTTTGGATCCCAGAAAGGGTTACATCCATGGTGAATTGATGACCATTTCAACTCTCAGCAATGAAGCATGGGTGAGTTCAGTACCCTATAGCTTTGAGCAAGCTATTACAGCTATCAACAGATTTTATGTGTCTTTACCAAAGCTGTACCCTTTGGACTAGCCAACTCTTTGATGGACACAAGTCACATCTGGTGAGTTGATAACCATCAACAGAGTAATACAACAAACCTGCATTAAAGTTAGTACACAAAGATTTCTTTTCTTTTTTCTTTTTTTTTTTTTTTTTTTTTTATTAAGAACGAAATAAGAAAGAAATGAAATAAAGAAATAGAAAATATACAAATAATACATAATACCAGAATCAAGAAGAAGCTTGTTGTTGCAGAAGCTTGGACTTGATGAACCCGACCAATTGTTCAGCATGTGTCCTATCATTAGCAACTGGATTTGGAGGAATTTCCAACTTCCTTTGGAGCATTCGATTCATCAGTGTCATGGACAATGGATATTGTTGATCAGAAAACATACATACTCTTATCCCAGACTCAGTCTCCACCACATGGACATTGGGAATGGATAAAATCTCCAAGTATCCACTTTCCACCTATAGGAATTCTTCCAAATCGAATAGCCTTTCCCCTGTGGAGTTTGGGAGTCAAAGAGAACTTGAAGATCTCCCAATAGATATAGGCCAGCACCTTGTGGAGTATGGATATCATAATACTCAGTGACCAACTTGTAAAGAGTCTGCAGATCTTGCCTATCCACCAAATGAAGAATTTCTTGCAAGAAAGTGAAATTCTTATAGGATTGATCTTGCCTATAGATAGTGTTAAGTTGTCCATCTGTGATAGTCCATCTGATCAACACATTGTATGATCCTTCAGGAAACGTTTCAGAAGATCCTTCCTGAATAAATGAATCATCAGTAGCTTCTAGATTCACTTGCTTCGAAGAACTACCCATGTGAGCTCTGAGGACCTGCTTAGCCAATCTAATTGATCTTCTACTTGCAATATGCTTGCCTATATGTGCCATTCTCTTCTTCCTTCGACCAGGGATGTAAATTCCCATAGAAACATCTTCAGTAGCAATAGAAGAAGTATCTTCAGTAGGAATAGGAGAACGTGGAACAGAAACCCCTGTTACATGTAATCTCTCAGCCATTTCCCTGGCTTGTTTACCCTTAGCAGCTGCCTGTTCAGCTTGTTTAACCTTTTCTGCATTATAATTTGACAATGATGAATCTTCATGATCAGCAGATGTTGCAGCAAAAGGTTCAGCAGAATTGGGCGGAGCTTCAGAAGAAACAGGAATCCCAGAGGATTGTCTCTCAGAAGCTTCATCAGCAGAAATGGTAAGAGTAACAATAGGCTCAGCAGATTGTAAGTCTTCAGGAGTATCTTCAGCAATATCAGTAGAAGGACTCAGATGTACTTGATCTCCAGAAGATGAAGTACCTTTCTCCACTTGCTTCAGTCTTTTGGTACATGGAGCTTCCATACTATCAGAAGTCCTCTTAGGTTGAGTAGCAGAAGAGTGAATAGACTTCATAATCTGATCATAAATTCTATTCAACTCAGAATCAGATAAAGCCCAAACTTGCTTCTTTGTCAAACCATAACTGTACACAGAAGTATACTGATTATAGACCACAGTCCTCCTATATTGTTTCTTTTCTGCTTCAGTCTGAGGTCTATCTCTCTTAGCTTGTGCTTTCTGAGCAGCAATAGCCTTCCTCCTCTCTGCTGCAGCTTTCTTTCTCTGTTGCCCAAGAGCTACCATTTGTTCAGCAAAGTTATTACTATCAAAGTTAGCTCCTAAGATACTTTGAGCCAAAGTAGGATTGGATGCAGCTTGTTGAGTGTAAGAGTCCCATTGTGCATCAGTGAATTGAGCTGATTGCTCATCTAGCTCTCTTTGCCTTTCTGGAGGCAAATCTGAAGCAAATTGATCTGTCATCTGCTTTGCTAAAGCTTGACTCTTCACAAGATCCTCATATTCTTTAAACAACCTATCTTGCTCCTTCCTTTCTTCTTCACTAACAAGATCTGTACCAATATCTTCTTAAACCATCCTTCCTTGCTCATTTCCAGAAGTATCCACACTAGTAACTCTGTCAATATCTTCAGTAGAAACTCCAATAGAAGCATCAGCAGAAACATGTTGAGTTGAAGATTCAACATGTGGAGCATAAAGTTCATCAGTAGTATCCAAGGTAAAGGATCTTCCAGCAATAAACACTTCAGCAGACACCTTGGAAGATGTAACATCAGCAGAAGCCACATGATCATCATCAATATGTTCTTGAGCAACATACAAACTTGGCATTGTAGCTTCCTTGCTCAAGTACTGTCTTCTCCTCTTTCTGTAGAACTTAATCTGATCCCTTTGTTGAGAGGATTCAGCAGCTTTAGGTGAATGAGTAGAAGTCTGCTGAGCAGCTTCAGCCAATAAATCAAGATGATCCCAATAACTATCCTCCTGCTCATCATTAGATGCAAACACAAACTTCCTCTTCTTTTTCTGCCCAAGTTTATCCTCTAATTCTTGAACCCTTCTTTTCAGCACCACAATTTCATCACCAAGTGAGGATTTAGTATCTGCAAGTTCCTTCTTCAACTTCTCAATTTCTTGAACATTCCTGTTGAGTAAAGTATACAAAGAAGTGAGAGTAATAGGGTCCTCAGCTCCACCAGCAGATGTCTCAGTGGTAAAGGGAGCTTCATTGGGCCTTTCAGAAGAAACATGTAAATACTCAAAATTAGAAGTGTTCTCATCTATTGGGTCTCTAAAGGGGCTAGTGTGGACAGTCTTGGAATCTCATCTTCAAGAGGTGTAGGAGTATGAGTATTAAGAGACTGAATTGTCTCCTCAACCTCAGGAGCAAGCTCTACAGGAGCTTCATGAGATTGTGATGGAACAGGTGAAGGTGTAGGTTGGTCAGTAGAAACAATAGGTACTTCAGCAGTTAAGGATGGGCCCTCATCCCTTTCTACTGATGGAGTACCATCAGCAGTATTGGGAGCTGGTGGAGCATCAGCAGCATTGCCCTCATCAGCATCATCATTGCCATGTGGCAACATAGCTGGTAGCAGAGGGTGATGCTCCCCAACATAATGAGTTTTCATAGAAGCAAACAACTTGGCACTAAGGGCTCCTATGGGATAATGTCCTCTATCCTGGGTATTTATGTCTAAAATTATCTGTAGAAACCTAGGGTACATTAAAAACTTATGCTTTTTCTTTGAATATTTTCTACCAAATTATCAAAAATAAACTTAGAAAAATTATAAGTTAAACCCTGTGAAAGACACACTATACCACAACCCAGTTGAGTAGAAAATTGATCCCATCCTCCGGATTTGTTGCTGATACATTGAAGTAATGTGTGTACCAAAAATCTCCACTTGGGACAAAACTTGTTCTTCAGCCACATAGTCGTATCCACACTTTGATAACCCGCTGCTCTTAGACCAGTAAGAATCTCTTCAGTGTTGGTGTGATAAACCCCATTTTCATCATCCAACTGCAATCTTTCCCTAATCAAAGCTTCAGTCACAACATACTCAGTTCCATCAATCTTTGCTACTATCTCTGTCTCAGACCGCTTCTCAGCAGATGCCCAAAATTGTTTTACCAAAGATTCATGTACTACATCCGGATAATGAGTCAAAGCAAAATGAATCTTTGATCGCTTTAAGAAATCAACCATAGGGTCATATATGTCCTGTCCCTTCGCTTTTCCCAGAAAAGCAACTTTATTGTGATCCTTCTTGAATTGTAGGGCCTCCATTGAAGAAATTATGAGAGAATGGAGAATAGGTTTAGATTGCTTGAAGAGGGAATTAGTTGTTTTGGGCGAAGATTATATGAATAGGTTATAAATAGAAGTTACCCAATTATGGTCAAAATTTATCGGAACTAATGGTTGACCTTATCTGACGTGTAAAGTAACTTCACCATTCAAAATCAACCCTTTAGCAGAAATGATGGTCAATCTGCTGAAGTGAAGAGTCAATCAGCAGAACCAACTCAAGAGAATAATATCTTCAGTAAAGATCTTGAGTTTTACTTTACTACCCAACTCGCATTTATTACCATGAATCCTTGACTTCGCCTATAAAATATCCCCAATTCACAATCCGCACCTACCAATTAACCCTAACTAACCATTAAACCTTTTGTTAACCTAAACCATTCATCAGCACAATGACAAATCAACCAGAAGTAGTTGATCTGACATCTGAATCATCAGCAGATTCAGCAGACAACCTTCCTCAATCATCCACACAACCTTCCCATAGAAGGTATGGTATCACCAAAGAACAAGCCCGCAAGAAAAAGCATGATGTGGGTGCTTCAAGCAGACCACACAATCCACCCAAATCTCCATCATCATCATCATCAGAGGATAATCGTCCTCTATTTCGATATCCCTACCAAGACGAGCCACCTACAAGGAAGTCCCCTTTTCTTCCTTCTTCAGAAGATGATAGTGTGGTGGATCCAGATGATTCACCTAGGGCTCTGATGATTCTACTGAACGTCTGGAGCCCATCTTCAACAGATTGGCAAGAGAAGAAGAGAAGAAGAAAGCAGCATCAACCAGGGAAGAGAATCCCCAACCTTCACAACCCCAACCAAGACCACACACCAGAAATCCACCACTCCCAGTGACAAGGGAGGTGGTTATTGGTCTTCCTGCTCCAAGAACTGGTGTTTCATACCATAGAGACACAGGAAAGGGAAAGGGTAAAGTGGAGTAGGTGATGATGAGATGTTGCCAAGGACCAAAAAATATAAAATTAGGTTCTTGGTATTTTTGGTCTCTCAATCATGTCTGTTAGTCTTCCTGGTGTTGCAATGGATGATAGGAACTTGTGTCTGTGTAGGTTATCTTGTATAGGATTGGTCTTTATGAAATGTAACTTCTTTGAATGAATGAATGAACAATTTGCCCTATGTTTTGCAATGATAAGCTCTTGTATTGTTCTTCAGCACTTCCATTCAGTAGAAACAATGACCAAATCCCACTAATGTAAACTTGATTAACCTTAACTAAGAATCAGCAATCTTAAGGCAACCTGCAAAACAAACACATAACAGCAAAGAAACCAAACCAAACAAACTAAAATGACATTAGTTGATTAGAGTTAGCAAACATAATCAATAATCTACAAAATATTACAAGATATACAAAATTTTACAACAAACAATCCTCCCCTGAGGCATATGCCTCCCCTGAGGCCTATGCCTCCCCTCAAACATTGCATTTAAGGGTTAACCATCCCAATATGGACCACTAAGTGTTGAAACCTAGGTCCATCAAAAGCTTTAGTCAGTAAATCTGCCACATTATCATCTGTGTGTATTTTAAGCACCTTAATCAAATGTTTTTCATATGCATCTCTTATAAAATGGTGCCTAATCTCAATATGCTTAGTTCTATTATGAAAAACTGGATTTTTAACTATGCATATGGTACTTTGGTTATCAATAAAAATTATGGTGTTCATGAAATTAAACCCATAATCCAACAATTGATTTTGTATCCAAAGAACCTGTCCACAACAATTGGCAGCAGCAACATACTCTGCTTCAGTAGATGAGGTAGCAACAATGGTTTGTTTCTTGCATTGCCAAGAAATCAACCTTCTTCCAAGAAATTGGCAACCTCCAGTTGTGGATCTCCTATCCAGATTTGCACCATCATAGTCACTATCACTATAAGCTTCCAACTTGAAAGGAGACTCTTTTGGGTACCAAAGACCTAGCTTGGGTTGGCCTTTGAGATACTTAAAGATCTTCTTGACTGCATTCAGGTGGGAAGTGAGTGGTGTGACCTGATGTCTAGAACAAGCACTCACAGCAAATGTGATGTCTGGCCTTGAAGCTGTCAAGTACATTAATGAACCAATCATGGACCTGTATAGGTGAACATTCACTGCAGGATCTGGTTCAAGGTTATTCTTTGGTTTGGGAGCTTCATAGGGTGTAGTGGCAGGTCTAACATTCTCCATATCAAACTTCTTCAACATATCTTTAACATACTTATCCTGACTAATAAAGATACCATCTGGTTTCTGCTGAACTTGGAGACCCAAAAAGAAAGTGAGCTCCCCCATAGCACTCATCTGAAACTCTCCCTTCATTAATTCCTCAAACTCCCTGCACCAAGCTTCTTTAGTGGAGCCAAAGATAATGTCATCCACATAAACTTGAACAAGTATGATATCCCTGGAATTCTTCTTAATGAAGAGTGTTTTGTCTATAGCACCTCTTCTGTATCCATGCTTCAGCAGAAATGATGAAAGCCTAGCATACCAAGCTCTTGGTGCCTGATGAAGGCCATAGAGAGCTTTGACAACCCTGTAAACATGCTTTGGATTATCTGGGTCTTCAAAACCTTTGGGTTGAGATACATAAACCTCCTCATCAATTTCTCCATATAGAAAAGCACCTTTGACATCCATCTGATACACCATAAAACCCATATAAGATGCATAGGCCAAGAAGATTCTGATGGCCTCAACCCTAGCTACAGGAGCAAATACTTCAGTATAATCAATGCCCTCCTCTTGTCTGAATCCTTGTGCCACCAATCTTGCTTTGTTTTTAACCACAATACCCCTGGCATCTCTTTTATTTTTCAAAATCCACTTGGTACCAATGGCAATCTTCCCTTCAGGTAGTGGTACCAATAGCCAAACTTTCTGATTCTTGAATTGTAGCATCTCTTCCTGCATTGCTTCAAGCCAGCTGGAGTCTTCAAGAGCTTGACTGACACTTGTTGGTTCCACTTGAGAAAGATAACAAGCAAACAGACAATGCTTAAAGTCTGTGTGATTGTCCCTTTGCTGAGATGAAACATAAGAAAGAAAAGCCACTTGACCATATTTAGAACCTTTCACAGAACTTCTAGTTCTAACAGGTGCTTGAGGATCACCAAGAATGTTGGATTGAGGATGAGCAGTATGTATCCTTTTGGTTGCATTGGGGTTGACTTCAATTGTGGTGTCAAGATTGGTCATATTTGGTCCAAATTCACTGTCATAGGAGGCTGAGTTGAAGATACCAGCTTTGGGTGAGTGATTTCCAAGATCAGAAGGACTTGGAAAGCGTGTATAAGGTTCCTCAAAGTCTGTGGACACACTATTAGACATGGGAGAACCGTCAAAAGACCCATCAGCAGATTTGGCAACATCAGCAGAAACATGGGAAGGATCAGCAGATTCCTGGTTTCCACTGAAGGGTTGTGCTGACTCCTCACTAAGTCTTTCAGCTTCTTGATTGGCTGCAAATTCTTGCTTCTTGAGTCTAGCAAGGTCCTCTGCATAGTATGACAAATCTTCAATCTCCCCAGAAGTATCTCCTTCAACATGGTTAGGAGGAAAAGAAGGTACAACAATAGTATGTTCATCATGCTCAGACTCACTTCCTGAGTCCTCTTCCAGGGTACCTGCATTGTTAGTAGGAGACTCTTTTGTACCTGCAGATTGTTCAGCAACATATCTAGTATAGCCCAAATAATCAGTTAGGTAATCCAAGTCAAAATACCAAGGATGACCTTGTCCTTGAACATGAGGCTTATTTTCTAGGTATCTCAGATTAAGGGTCTCCTCTATCTTTTTAGAACTTAAATTATATACCCTATAAGCCTTACTATGAGCTGAATATCCCACAATAAACCCCTCATCTGCCTTCTCATCAAACTTTCCTAGGGGGTCACTAGTGTTCAAAATGGTCACCTGACAACCAAAAGGTTTAAGGTAATGAATATCAGGAACTTTCCCAGTGAGAAGTTCATAAGGTGTCTTGATATGAGGTCTAGTGATGGATACCCTGTTCAAAACATAACAAGCAGTGCTTACTGCTTCAGTCCAGAACATAGTGGGTAATTTAGAGTCTGCAAGCATGGATCTTGCTGCCTCTATTAAGGTCCTATTCTTTCTTTCTGCAACCCCATTTTGCTGTGGGGTTCTTGGAGTGCTATAGTCCCTTTTTATCCCCTTAGACTGACAAAGTTCTATTAAAACAGCATTTTTGAACTCTGTCCCATTATCACACCTAATCCCTTTAACCTTTTTATTTAGCTGGTTTTCAACAAGGGTAATGTACTCTTTTAAGATTGGATATGTTTCATCTTTAGTTCTCAAAAAGAATACCCAACAAAACCTGCTATAGTCATCAGTGATAACCAGGCAGAAGGATTTGTGATCAATACTCCTGACTTGAGCTGGACCAAAAAGATCCATGTGCAGCAACTGAAGAGGTTCTGAGATAGTGCTCACAGCTGTAATGGCTTTGTATGAAGCTCTGTGTTGCTTCCCCTTGTTGCAGGCAACACAATTGTGTTCATTGGTGAAGACTTTGGAGGGAAGCCCATGAACTAGACCAAGCTTAGAGAGTTTGTTAATGGTCTTGAAATTAACATGAGCCATCCTTCTATGCCACTTAGTTGACTCATCCAGGGATGCTTTAGCCACCAAGCATGTCAGATCACCTTCAGGTTGGACTTCATTTAAGTTGAAAGTGTATAAATTGTATTTTCTGGGAACTCTCAGCAGAATTGTGGTATCTTCTGGAAGCTTGAAGTCTTTAGATAGTACAAGACATTCATCCTCTGAGAAGAAGACCTTGTTCTTGGTATCACATAATTGAGATACTGAGAACAAGTTGAAGTGTTGTAGTTCCTTCACATAGAGCACATTTGCAAAGTCCAAGTGAGGTGTTCTGATAGTTCCATACCCAGTGATTTTGCCATCTCCTCCACCAAAGGTCACATTGCCTCCTCCTTGAATGGGTACAAAATCATGCATCATGTCCCTGTTTCCTGACATAGTCCTTGAACAACCACTATCTATTATGCCAACATCTTTACTTTTCAAAGGATGATCCTACATATACAACAAAATTATACAAATGTTAGTACACTTTGGAGACTCAAGTCATTACTGACTTGAGCCTGCCTTGTGGATCATAAGAAGTAGGCCATGTAGATTGATAAGATCCACCATTGTTCTTGGACCTTCTATAAAGATGAGGTCCCTTGTTAGTCCAGAAACAACCTGCTGAGGGCTTAACAGCAGTATCCCAATATCCCATACCCATATACATTGGGTCAATATAGTTAGGCCAATAACCATTCTGAAAATAGGAACTAGTGGGTTGCACAAATGGTCTAGCAACATTTCTTCTCCTAGTAGACTTAGAATGTCTATCAGCAGAATTGCTGGCCCTATGAGTTGCTTGTGGAACATATGGTGGAATATTCTGAACATTTGTCCACATTGGTCTTGGTTTAGTCTGACCAACACCCATTCTTTGCTCATGAAAATTACAATCCTTGATTAGATGAGATTTACTTCCACACACAAAACATTTCTTCTTTTTAGAAGATTTATTAAAAGAAAAAGATGTTCCATTACAAGTAGAATTATTCAAATCACTAACAGAAACAGGATTGTTTTTGACACAATAAGAAACATTATTTTGCAAAGAATTAAAAGACAAGTCTTCAGAAGAAACTGTCTTGGACTTGACATCCTCAGCAGCAATTCTAACAGACTTGTAGGGTGTCTTGGGTGAAGGCTTGGGAGAGGTCTTTGTAGGGTCTGACTTTTCACTTGAATCACAACTGGTATAGGTGGTAGACCCTTGGTCAGAGGACTTGTCACTGTCAGAACAAGAGACAAAGTCAGCAGAATTAGAGTTAGGGTCTGGCAAGTCAATTGACTTTTTGCCATAAAGATGGTGTGATCCATCAAAGTCAGAGGTGGTGGTGCTAGATGGCATGTGTTCTCCCCTAATAGGTCCAGGCACAGCATGTAATTCTCCTTCCTTGACAAACTTAACAGGAACTTGATAGTCTACAGGTTCAGGGTCAAAAACACTATACTCATTAGGGTCATAAAATTGATCTTTCCCTATGTAGTCACCATACCCTAAACCAATCTTAGTTTTTACAGACATAGAACTATTAACTAACCTGTTTAGATTTTTAGATGAATCTTTCCATTTATCAAACCTAGCCAAGCTATTGTCTAGTTTAGTCTGCACTTCCTGTTTTTCTAACACTACCTCTGCTTTTTCTTTCTCAGTACGCTTTAAATCAATTTTAGCACAATGAAAATCTCTCTCTAACACCCCTATCTTTTCATCATAAGCGACCTCATTCTTCTGAAACCAAACTTTTTTTCTTTCTAGAGTTTTTAAAGAGTGTTTATAAGCCTTAACATCTATATAACATTCATTATACTTAAGTTTCAATTCATCATATTCCTTTTTAAGTTCATTATACCTTTCACTACAACCAAATATACAATTTTGTACCTGAGATATGCCCATAAAGGCAGTGTGACTATGCTTGTCCTCTGAAGAACAGCTAGCCAGCAATCCATTCACATCTGTATTATCATCATTCTCAGGTTCATGCACCTTCCAGTTGATATGATCATCCAGAGTGACCAAGGCTTTGGGGTTTTCAGCATTCACTTGATTCTTCTGATAGCTTGAATACCGAACTTCATCACCAGTCTTCCTATCCTTGCACTCTCTAGAGAAGTGACCCAACTGACCACATGAATAGCACTTGATCTTCCTTCTATCAAACCTATCTGGTTCTCGTCCCTGAAACCCGAACTTTCTTCCAGACTTCTTTTCAAACCTCTTGACATTTAAAGTAAGCATGGCCACCTGCCATTTTAGATTCATCTCTTCCAAATCAAGAGGATCCACCTGATCAAAATCCTCAAAAGCAAGATGCTGCTGATGTTCATAATCAGCAACAAAAGAATGGAGTACATCCTCCATTACACCACTGGACTGTGGTTGAGAGTAGGAAGATGTTACTGAGGAGCTTGAACTTGAAGCCTGAGTCTGCTTGTTGGAGGTGGTGCTCACAAAAGCTGAATAAGTAGGGTTTGATGAACGAATGGGGCTTCTAACATCAGGTTCAAGAGTTTTAAGTTTGTTGTAGAGATCATCAAAAGAAAGCATATCAAGACCACCTTTAGTTTTGAGTGCAATGCTCACTTGTAGCCATGAGGGAGGTAAAGATCGCAGGAACTTTGCATTGCAGTCCTCATTATCTGGTCTAGCCTTCAGCTGATTCATCTGGCTCAAAATTTTATGGAACCTATCATACCCCTTGTGAATACCTTCCTCTTCAGTTATTTGGAACTCTTGAAACTGCTGTTTCAACATTGACTTCCTCATCCTTCTTGACTCATCGTTCCCACCAAACCTAGCCTTGATTGCCATCCAGATATCTTTTGCTTCCTCCATGTAGTGAAAGTCTCCCATGTGATCATCTGGAATAGCCTGAAGGAGAATGGTTCTCACTTTATTTTCTCTTTGTACTGCAAGAACCTCTTCAGCAGATTTAGGAGGAAGAATCGAAACAACACCATCAGCATCTTTGGAGTGCTTCTTCAAACTGTTTCCTTTACGGACAATTTCCCAAAGATTCCAATCAATATTGGTGATCCAGTTCTGCATCTTCATCGCCCATAATTCATATTCTTCCTTCTTAAGGTAAGGAAACTTTGCATTGCTGTTGGTGAGATTGAGTTGTTGCATAGATGTGGTGTTTTGGTTGTTGTTGTTGTTGTTGTTGCTGTGAACTTCAGATTCATCGTCTGATCCAGGCATTGTTATTGTTATAGGGTGTGAGAGGGTGTAAACGTGAAGGTGTTCCTAGTAACACAGAGACTCTCACGAGGCTCTGATACCACTTATTGAACCTAAGACCTTGATAGATCTTCGTGAGCTCGTGGATCGTTAGTAATGTTTATGTAATCACAAACACACTAAAAGAAAGTCTAAGTTACTTGTATTCTATAGCGGAAAACAAACACAAGTAAGAACACGATTACTAAGAACGATTTGATCCTCTATGGATCTTTTTATTAATACTAAAAGTGTTTTTCTAAACTCGTGCATAATACATAATGATGCGTTCCTTTTATAGACAAGGAACCCTAAACAACCCTAAACCGTTTCACAAGAAACGTATAATCTAAAAACTATCTAAGATATGCAATATCACTTTCTAAATAAACTCATGCATATCCTAACTAATAACATAATACGCGGAAACTATCAATCAGCAGAAACACATTCCGCACAATCTATACTTCGGTAGAAACAATCTTCAGCAGAATCTTTACTTCCGCAGAAACCATTATGCAGTAGAATCCAATACTTCAGCATATTCATCAGCAGTAACCATCAGTAGAATTCTTCCTTAGCAGAATTCCCAACAGAGATGTAACGACTGCCAAGTTCATAGACCCATCCCGCGCAGACCACAACAAGAACTAACACCTATCACTTCTCCGTGGCCATTCTATAAATGGGGTATCGACATTGCTGGTCCCTTTCCTGTCGCAGCAGGAGGACTGAAATTCCTTATTGTTGCAATTGACTACTTCACTAAGTGGATTGAGGCAAAAGCAGTGGTGACAATCACAGGTAATCAAGTAAAACGATTCATTTGGGAAAATATTGTATGCCGCTTTGGATTGCCTGGGGAAATTGTTTCGGACAATGGAAAACAATTTCGTGATAACCCGTTCAAGGACTGGTGCGCAGAGCTAAATATCACACAACACTTCGCATCAGTTAAACACCCACAAACCAATGGTTTAGTTGAGCGCGCAAATCGTAGTCTAGGCGAAGGAATTAAAGCACGCCTGGACAAACACAAAGGAAGATGGGTGGACGAATTGTTGCATGTCTTATGGGCGCACCGCACGACAATCAAAGTTAGCAATGGAGACACTCCTTTTTCCCTTGTCTACGGGACAGAAGCTGTCATACCAGCTGAAATTGGGATGCCAACTATCCGCACCGCGGAAGTTAATGTCTGATGCGTGGGTTTTGCAACCTTACAACAGGTTTTACCTCTCGAGGGATCTCAAGAGGCTTGCAACCCCACCAGGCAGTGTACCTGACCGATGTAGTATAGTGTAGTGGCAAGTACGGGGGATTGATCGTTCTCCACAGGGAATAGTGTTCGTTAGGTATGAAAGGCTACTCTAATTAGGTCTAAGGGTTGAGGAAGATTCTTTTTATGTTTTTATAATTTTTATGAAAGCAAGTAAAATCTCGGGTTTGAAGGAGTGGGCGGAATTAGTTGCTAGTCAACTAACCCAAATTACTACGAATGCAAATAAAATAAATAACAAAAATGAAAAGTTTGGTGGAAACTAATATGTAGAGAAATGTGTTTACTTAGATTTCCTTACTCCCTAACTATCTTTTACCGGTTGATTAGTGTGTATTAGTCGCGTGGATGACGGGTGTATTCCTTAATACCATTCGTGGGGTGGCGTACGTACTTCCCCAACTCTACAAGCTCCTACTTCACTCCTATGTCGAGCCGGCTAGGAAGCTCCTAACATGGGATCACTAGAATTCGCTTGTGCATTAAATACAACCATAAAAACCTTTAGTACGCATTTGGTTCATGTTTCTTAAGACGTTCAAGCAAGTTACCGAATAGGAAGTTAGCCAGTTTTCTTAAGCCTAACATAGATAAACAATCATCCAATACAACTAATAACACACTAATAACCAATAATCAATAGCTAGGTTTCATTAGATCTAAGCAAACACAAGATAAATCTAGCCTAACATGTTAATCAAAAGACAAGAATAAGATAAAATCAAACAACACATAGACATATTGAATGATTAATTGATAACTTATCTTCAATGTAACATGGAAGATCTCAAGGCAAAAAGCCTTGAAAAAGAAGCTAAAATCGTCTTAGGGTTTTCTCCCAAAATTCCACACACTAAGTTCCACACTAATGACAAAAAATTAGAAAACTATATATAGACTTTTGGATCTGACGGCGTCACCTTTTGAAGTGTGACGCCGTCACCTCGCCGCTTCTAGGGTTCCCGGATGACCTTCTTGACGCCGTCCCTCTTTAGCTCTTCAAAAATCCATTCTGGCTTATCAAGGCTTGACGCCGTCGAACCTTGAACGTGACGCCGTCCCTCTTTGATTTAAGCTGTGACGCCCTTGATCAAGTTAAAGCGTGACGCCGTCAGAATTCACATGCTATTTTCACTGGCTTATCATGAGTAAATTTCACGTCCACTTTTTCTTGCCAAGGCATGACGCCGTCTGGGGTTAATTGTGACGCCGTCAAAGGTAACTTTTAGCCGATTTTTGAGACTTTGTCGTTTTCTTCACTTTTATGCTCCAAAAACGTCCAAAATGCCTCCTTTTCCAGATTTCTCCTCAAAAGTACCTAAAATGACAAAAGGAACGATTTAGGGCGATATTTGATCAAATAAATACGATTTAGGGCTTAAATGACCCCTTAAAAGCGGTACACTTTTCGCTTCATCAAATACCCTTACACTTGAGATTTGCTTGTCCTCAAGCAAATGCGCTTTTATTCTAATCAAAATACAAGTTAGGGTCATTTAATGCTAACATAAAAGTAATTACAACAAATAATCGTTCCACTTCAATCATAATAAGCACGGAGATTACAAACTAGCACCTCACAAGTAGTGTTTAGATACTCACATCTCTCAAGTGTCATCAAAATAAATCTCATAAATGAAAACGGATAATATCTCTCACTACCTGTTATAGCAAATAGATTACCATAGGCTTGGGAAAGGATCGAAAACCTCCTCCACTAGGCGTAAGCACCAAAGATAAACTATCAAAGAGGGCTTTTAAATGGGTTATAACGTTAGGTGTAGGGAAAAGGAAAACACGGTTTTGTTGGATACGGGATATTTTACTGGTGGCGAGTTAAAGATCTTGATCAATTACATGTACTATACAATGTTGCTAAGCCAAGACTAGACTCGATCTTAAGCTAGAAACGAAATAACAAAATAACAAAAACATAAACTAAACATAAAATGAAACGGGATGGTAGTCCGTATGTTTTTTCTCTTTTTCATTTTCTCATTTTTTTGTGTTTTTCTTGATTTTTTCGATTTTTTTTTTTTTTTTTTTTTTTTTTTTTTTTTTTTTTTTTTTGGCATACACTTTTGCCCTACCATCCAAAATAATACATCATAGGGGCATTGCATTCCCCTTACACTTGAATTTTTACATAACTTTACAAATAACTATTCTAATGACTCGAATTAAGATAATCAAAACACTTGGAGTACTTTTAAAATATTTAGCACATATGGGGGTAATAAATGATGTTCTTCCCCATTACTCCATTACACTAGTACTTTACCCATGAGTCCCAATCGTCCCAAAACAATATGTACAAGGATATGACTCGACTTAGCAACCATGTAATCAACTAGATAATTAACTTGGGGTTTAAACAAATGTTGTCACAATAATGCACTAAAGATGAGTGCATACAAGGTAGGCTAAGGCGATTTGGGTGTACATTTAGTGGGGTGTAACAAATTCTTCCTTTAAGTAAAATGCTTAAAGGTCGAAACGAAAAGATAGGCTCTGAGGGGTGTACTAGGGGTATCGTGTACTAAAAATGAGTACAACGCAAAGGGTGTGGGAGAATTACTTGACCAATGTAGCCAATGTAATTATAACAAAAACACAGGTGTAAAACAATGGGTTAATCCTAATGCCTCTTATCATGTAGTAAATCTAACTACACGAATGCAGTCTCACTTGTGGCCTTGGAATGGTCCTAACGCAAGTTCTAGAATCTGAGTGCTACCGGTACACACATCATAGCATAAATGCTTTTCCTACCAATTCTAGGGGCGAACCTCACATATTTGGGGGTGGAAAATTTTTTAGTGGTACGGTTTTTTTTGCTAGTTATATAACTCCTATCCGTGAGACGCTCATTAAGATCAAAGCTTCACTCCTAAATGTTGTAAAAAATTTTAAATTTGGCACTAAAATTGCCCTAACAGGTATTTATCTCAGTTTTATTACACATCTACTATTGAACAAACAAAAATCAAGCGTAAGAGCATTCTCAAAAATCGTACTTTTACCCCCCCCCCCCCCTTACACTTAAGATGAACATTGTCCCCAATGTTCAAATTACAAGATGTAAAAGCATAAAGTAAAAGAATGAAATCAAATACTCCCCTGATTCGCTCGGTGGATAATGAAATTATACGGTTAAATCTTCTTCCAAGGTAATGTTGAAGCTCCATGACTAATGCATCGCCATAAGCTTGACTCCATAAACATTTCCTTGTCCAAAATAACCTGTTAAACCTGAGAAAACAAACACGAAAACCTGCATAACATCGGCGGGATAAATCTATATATAAGGATATAATGCTTGTGGAATGATAACTTTGCAGATTCCTGGAGATTATAAGTTGGAGATTTTACTAAAAACTTTTTATGAAAACAAAACTTTCAAAAATTTCTGAAAATTAAATCTGACGCCGTCAGGTTATAAACCCTGACGCCGTCAGAAATGACCTGACAAAAATTTTCATTTTAAGTTTCCGGAAAATTTCTGGAAAAACCTTTACCTTACTTCCTGGAAATCCTGCAAAACATCATTATGACTCGATACAAGCATTTGACTCAAACACACACTAATATGTATGTTAATTTATTATTATTACGATTCATGTTCATTTGTGTTCTAATAAACCGATTTAGATTTCCCTTACACTTATCTTTTGCAAAATACCTTTATATGTAGTTAAGACGAAGTTAAAAACAAAATAAAGCATTTTCACAAATTAGTTTTGAACATGAATCAATAATGATAAAAATTAAACACACATACGGAAAATAAAATCAAACAAACAAATAAATAAACACACAAAGCAAATAAAGCTTGGGTTGCCTCCCAAGAAGCGCTTTTCTTTATTAACGAGTCTTGTAGCTAGACTCAAAGTCCGGGGCTCTACGTTTTTCCGTTTTGCTTCTCAATTGCCCCTCTAATCATCCTAACAACCTCCATATCAATTTTGTATTTAGGTCCAAGGTTTAAGCAATCTTTATAATAAAGGCTTCTCTTATTCCAAACATGGTCCATGCCTTTTTCTTTATCCTCTTCATTGATGTCCTCAATCGCACCAATGTTGTCCATGTCAAATCGAGGCACAAAACGAAATTCATTAACCCGATAAGGCATCCTATATGTGATCCTATCTATGTGATTAGAAAACTGAACCGTGCCTTTCAAACGGTCATACCTTAAATTGGATGCTTCGATAAATGGCTTACCTAACACAACGCGAGATAGGCGGCAGTCAACAACACTTGCCATATCTTCTAAAATCATGAAGTTGGTGACAAAGGTAAAGTTCCCAACTAGGATATGTATATCCTTAATCCTTCCAACGAAGTTGCAAACTCCGCCTGGACACTTGGGGTCCATCCTAGGCTCAAGTGGTGTGTTTATGATTTGGCTATAAAGGCCTGAGGACATAACGTTGATTGGGGATTCACAGTCAATGTAAGCATGCTCAACGTATTGGTACCCAATCATACATGGTATCTTCACATTCCCGGGATCACCTCTCTTAATCTTTGGGTCAATTCTAACAAAAGGTGGTCGAGGGTTATCAACTAGGTTGTTATAGTAAGCAATCTCCTCCTTAGTGGGGTATTCATTGAAATAATCATCAAACCTAGGATCTATCTTTACTTCATCAATTTTCTCAATCAACTTCTCAACCGTAAGATTATTATGTTCTAAGTAATTATCTGAGTATATGGCGGTCCCTAAGTTGTTCAAGGCATAATCAAGCTCTATATCAATCATTCTACTGAGCTCCCTGAGCTCACTGATCTCATTCTCAAGTTGGCTACGCAACAAAGCCACTTCGCCAGGTGTAAGGGGTGGATTCGCGTTTTCCATAATGGCAAACTGAATAGTCAATGAAGATCTGTTACGAACAAAAGTACAAAGAAAATAGATAGACTAAAGAAAACCTAGAAAAATAAAATAAAAATCTCACTAGAAAGGAATCTAGTGAGTAGACCTAATAGAAATAAAAATTCAACCTAAACAATAACTATTCCCCGGCAGCGGCGCCAAAAACTTGATGCGTGGGTTTTGCAACCTTACAACAGGTTTTACCTCTCGAGGGATCTCAAGAGGCTTACAACCCCACCAGGCAGTGTACCTGACCGATGTAGTATAGTGTAGTGGTAAGTACGGGGGATTGATCGTTCTCCACAGGGAATAGTGTTCGTTAGGTATGAAAGGCTACTCTAATTAGGTCTAAGGGTTGAGGAAGATTCTTTTTATGTTTTTATAATTTTTATGAAAGCAAGTAAAATCTCGGGTTTGAAGGAGTGGGCGGAATTAGTTGCTAGTCAACTAACCCAAATTACTACGAATGCAAATAAAATAAATAACAAAAATGAAAAGTTTGGTGGAAACTAATATGTAGAGAAATGTGTTTACTTAGATTTCCTTACTCCCTAACTATCTTTTACCGGTTGATTAGTGTGTATTAGTCGCGTGGATGACGGGTGTATTCCTTAATACCATTCGTGGGGTGGCGTACGTACTTCCCCAACTCTACAAGCTCCTACTTCACTCCTATGTCGAGCCGGCTAGGAAGCTCCTAACATGGGATCACTAGAATTCGCTTGTGCATTAAATACAACCATAAAAACCTTTAGTACGCATTTGGTTCATGTTTCTTAAGACGTTCAAGCAAGTTACCGAATAGGAAGTTAGCCAGTTTTCTTAAGCCTAACATAGATAAACAATCATCCAATACAACTAATAACACACTAATAACCAATAATCAATAGCTAGGTTTCATTAGATCTAAGCAAACACAAGATAAATCTAGCCTAACATGTTAATCAAAAGACAAGAATAAGATAAAATCAAACAACACATAGACATATTGAATGATTAATTGATAACTTATCTTCAATGTAACATGGAAGATCTCAAGGCAAAAAGCCTTGAAAAAGAAGCTAAAATCGTCTTAGGGTTTTCTCCCAAAATTCCACACACTAAGTTCCACACTAATGACAAAAAATTAGAAAACTATATATAGACTTTTGGATCTGACGGCGTCACCTTTTGAAGTGTGACGCCGTCACCTCGCCGCTTCTAGGGTTCCCGGATGACCTTCTTGACGCCGTCCCTCTTTAGCTCTTCAAAAATCCATTCTGGCTTATCAAGGCTTGACGCCGTCGAACCTTGAACGTGACGCCGTCCCTCTTTGATTTAAGCTGTGACGCCCTTGATCAAGTTAAAGCGTGACGCCGTCAGAATTCACATGCTATTTTCACTGGCTTATCATGAGTAAATTTCACGTCCACTTTTTCTTGCCAAGGCATGACGCCGTCTGGGGTTAATTGTGACGCCGTCAAAGGTAACTTTTAGCCGATTTTTGAGACTTTGTCGTTTTCTTCACTTTTATGCTCCAAAAACGTCCAAAATGCTTCCTTTTCCAGATTTCTTCTCCAAAGTACCTAAAATGACAAAAGGAACGATTTAGGGCAATATTTGATCAAATAAATACGATTTAGGGCTTAAATGACCCCCTAAAAGCAGTACACTTTTCGCTTCATCAATGTCGCGACCAATGACGACGAACGACGAATAGACTTGGACCTATTGGAAGAAATGCGCGAGCGCGCAGCTATACGTGAGGCAAAAACCAAGTCAAAGATGAAGGGATACTACGATGCTAAAGTTCGAAGCACCTCATTCAGACCAGGCGACTTTGTGTACCGCGCTAATGATGCAAGCCACGCAGAAGATACAGGTAAACTTGGACCAAAGTGGGAAGGACCCTATGAGGTCATTGAAGCACTAGGACAAGGCGCGTACAAGCTGCGTGACATGGATGGCCGTGAGCTACAACGCACATGGAATATCTGCAATCTCAAGAGATGCTATCTTTAGGAAAGGTTACGACCCAATACACGGACACCTCCGCACTTTAGTAAATGCTCAATAAATATCCGTGTATTTACATTTTTGTTTCATTTAGACAAATGTTTTATCTTTTTACAAAAACTTGCAAGTATTAATAAAATGTCGCGGTTTCTAGCTAACTCCGTGACACACTTTACTTTATTGCTTACATATCATTTATGTCTCAATACTGTTTGTTACATTATCTTTTGCCTACATGGCGTGCATGCACCAATTAAAAACCCACGATGGTAAAAGGATGAGTAAACCTACTAAATGACTCGTTGAGTAAGAGGGTTGCAAACCCATCAACATCGGATCACGCATCCTTGTTAAACACCTTACTCTCAAGACGTTGGAGTAAGTTCGATGTATACCCCACGACGGATACACATCATTGCACACTGTGCGCGTTTAACAAATTAGGAGTTAAGACAATTAACCCCTTAAGATGGTATTCGCAGCACGCTGCAATCCATACACTTGTGCACCCCACGATGGATACACAATTATGTCATACACGACTATGTCATAAATTTCATACACGATTATGATATAAGTGATTATAAATCCTTGTAATTTTTTTTTAAATTGTGTTTATACAAACGGTTTGATTCTTAGACATCTTTTATGCAAAGACGAAATAACTAAGTACAAAACTTGTAACCACAATCAAACTTGATACAATATGCGTACAATCGTATTTTTCTAATCAACACTTTATTATGGATAACAAGTTCATACAAGATATAGACTTAACATGCACATGTGCAAGAAAATGTTAATCTATTACACAAAACTACCAAGACATGCTACGAGTACGCCTGAGCCCTGAGCTACCCGCTTGGCGCGCCACACTACCAGCATCTTTAAGCCTCTGTAACAGGTCAGCATCCTTGGGTGCTACCGTGGGCACGCTAACGGGCACCCCATCAGATCTAGGAATGTGAGCTGCACCAAGACCACAAAGAATGGCTTTCCCCTTCACGCCCTTCTTCTTGGCAAGTCTCATCTCATGGGCTTCTAAAGACTCCCTCAATGGAATTTCCTTCTCAAGGGCAAAAGGGTTGAGGATGTCACGGGGGCGAGCGAAAATAGGCACATGTAGCTGCGACACATCCGGCTTCAGAAAGTAGTCAAGCTGCGCCTCAGCATCCTCGGATGAGTGCCTAGCCAAGGTTAAACCCTGCATGATCACGCTTATGGGGTAATCCTGGTCACGTTCCAGCTGTGCAATATGAGGAAGCTCAAAAAGTTTCAACTTCTCCATAGCAGCAACAAGTTCACCATAAGTGTTCTCATTATAACCAGGTACTTCGGAGGGAGACATAGCCAAAACCTTGGTCGCACACAGCTCCTCTATAGCTTCTGCCTTACCACGTGCCAGTGCACATTGAACCACACCCCCAAATGAGTCCTTGACCTCTCGAGACTCCAGCGTGGTCAAGGCAGCAAGACGCAAGCCATGGCTGATAAGCCACCTGCGCTCAGCAATGGTTGACACCAAATGTGGATACAACTCCTCATCATATTCGATGCTGAGCTTGTGCAGCTTGATCTCCTGATTCTCCAGCGAACTCTCCACAGCCTTGCGGAACTCCTCCAAGTTAGAGAAGAGTTCCCCTTGTTTAGCTCCATATATTTCAAGGCCCAAAGGCAGGAGGCCTTGTATTCTTTTGCTTCAGTGCGCTCTTGATTCAGTTCGGCCATGAGCGACATCTTCTCATCAACAATTTTCTGGTCGTACATAGCAGATGCCCTCAATTCAGCCTGCGCATCAGCCAACTGCGCCTTCAGAATGTCAATCTCCTTGTCCTTCTGCGCAACCAGGCTACCCTCACCACCATATTCAGCCTGTAGCCGCGCAACCAATGAAGCCTGGTGCACAGCAGCCAACGCCAACTCCTCTATAAGGCGATTTCTTGGCGCATCTCCAGAAGATTTTTCCTCATCCACTGGACTCTCAGGCACAAACTCACCAACATATGCAGAACCAGTCTTGGGTGGCGAATTCCCAACATATGCATCATCATCAACAGCAGTTTCAGCACTGCACGCAAATAACAAAGTTACTCTATAGTATTAAACGCGGATTAAAAGACTGAAGATCCAAAGATACAAGTACTTACTTGAGGGGAGGAGTTTTATGCGATGACGCACCCTCCTCAGATGATTGCCTAACAGAAATAGCAGGGCGCTTACTTGATGTCCCTGCGCCACCATCACCAGACGATCTCTTGTGCTTTAACCCTTGGCCCTCCTCCTCAGACTCATCCATAGCACTCCCCGACGAGTCTATATGCAACAACTCCACAGGGATCTGCGACCCAGGAGCAGGAAAGCTACGCAGAGGAGTAGCCATAGTGACACCTGTGGGGACTTCCCCTGTCTCCTCTGTCTCCTCCTGCGCGATCACCATCGTGCGCCCTGCAGTAGCCTGAAGTACTGGCTCCTCTCCATCTCTCAATGGGCGCACCCCTACGATCACCTGAGTGGGCTTCGCCAAGCGAACAACACCGAACAAATCCATCTCTGCGCAGCAAAACAACAAACAAACACAAAATATGTTAGATAAACTATAAAAGGAAGAACGCTTACAACTACTAAGCGTAGAGGAAGGAAGAGACAAGCACCCACCCCCGGCTATTTTCATCCAAAAATGTCGGCACATCTTCCAGACTACCGAAGTAATTGCGACTGATGCCCATGTGCACCAAAAACTCTTCTGGGTACGCTTTGATCGGTATGCGATTGGTATTTATCGTATCCGCATCAACTACGTTATACAATCCGGGGTCTGGGCGCTCATCTCTCGGTAATGATTCTCGAGTGTAGAACTCAAAAATCCATGGGAAAAATGCACTATCAACCCAAAAGAATTTTTCTCTCCAATCCCTCAGTGCGTCTAACTTCTCCGTATAGCACTGCAGTGGCCCTGCGCGCTTGGAGAAGGAAACCCACCCGTTTGACCACGACGTGTGGTAAAACGCGCGGAAGAGATGAATTGTGGGTTCTATCGCTAACAAGCGACAATTCACTTCAAAATTGGTTATTTTTGCTGCACCTATACAGTGCAGCTGGGAAATATGAAGACGGTAGTGATTTAGAATATCGTACAAAAAGAGGGAAATGGGCGCACGCTGGTTAGCGAATTCGAAAAAACGCGTATATACCCCTACTTTCCCTTGCGGGAAATTCGCTATTGACGCATTTGCTGCCGGAACTACCGGATGCAATGCGAGAGGGATGTGATAATCGGAGGTGAACTGACGGAGTTCATCCTCAGATATGTCGGAATTAAAATCGGACAATTGAAGAACCATGATTAACCTTCAATAACTCTTATAAGCGCACGCGCTATTACCTTAGCTTTTGTTGATTTTTTGATCGATGTTCGAAGGTTTAACAATGGTGGAAAGTGATGATTTTTACTGTGGTAGCCACAGTGAAAAGACGGCTAGCCTTTATATAGGGTTACACATATTGGTGGATGGATGACACATGTACCCCACTTGCCTCAATCGTGTGGCTGGGACGCAAAAAGGTAAAGCACTTTTTCACCCACCCCTCACGATTTACGAAGGAGATACGGATGTACTTGGACTAGATTAATTTGCTTTTTTAGGCGGGAAATACTTGAAACTTCCCCGATACGCATCAAGAAATATTTTTAGCTACAATTGTTAGTCTAGCGTCCGCAATTTCGCATTGCGCACACTAGACTGGGGGGACATGATGACGTATAGTCCGCATTCGGGTCACGAACCCGACCCATACTCAAGTCCATCACGAATGGACTCCAGCCCACCACGAATGGGCTCAAGCCCATCACGAATGGGCTATTGCGATAACGGTTTGGGCTTACGCTGGCCCAAACCCGAAGTTATTTATGGTCTTGATAGGATATCTCTTATTTATGGGATATGTATCAAAACCGACCTATGCGGGATACGCTGAGGAGTAAGGAGCACGAAACCAACTAGGGTTTCGTGTGTATATAAAGAGTCTCTCGACTCTCATCAAAGGTACGATTTACAAACCCTAACTCTTCAACTAAACCCTAAAAACCGATTACTTACTCTCACGCCGGAGGATAATCGTGGGAGACAATCCCACGATAAGCCTAACGGTGTCTTTTTGTTTTCTTAGTGCGCAGGTCTCAAGCATTAAGATCTGATTGGTACGGAATCAAGGAACGCCCAACTTTTGTATCAACAGTGATATCGACCACTTAATACAAAACTTTACATAAGTTGGTTAAACAAACATCCAACTCTTCTTTTTTCTTTTTCTTTTCTATTTTTTCGATTTTTTTTTTTTTTTTTTTTTTTTTTTTTTTTTTTTTGAACTTTAAACATAAACATAGATGTGTAAAATTTCACCACATCACTATAACGATAACTCTGGATAATTTTTCCATACTTTTCATGACTTCAGAAATAACTGTAATAGTGAAAGTAGTAAACACACGAAAAATAAACTCAAAGATATACAATATTTACTTTCACTCCAATTGCATTGTGCAATTTCCCGACCTAACCATAGATAATGAATTACGCACGCGAACACAGGTAATGTAAGGAAACACACTTTGACTAAAGCAATTAACCAACCACGGATTTTAATCTACAGGGTAGGCTAAGGTGTAAGGGTGTAACGAAACATTATAACAAAGGTGTAAGAAACGAAAGGAATGGCTCTGAGTGTTTTTCTAGGGGTATCTTACTCTAAAAGTGAGAGTAACAAAAGGGTTTATACGGGGGTTAACTAACCAGTGTAGTTAGTTAATATCACATAACATATAAAGGCTATTTGGGTGTAATCCTAGAAATTTACCAATTTAGACAAGTCATTCCAATTATATAGATAATACTTATTATGGTGGTCTCGAATAGTATACAAGCCAAGTTCTAAAGTTTACAAGTCACCGGCACACTCATAGATTTGTGAATTTTGAAAAGTTCACAATTTTTGAAAATAATGTTATGTGTGCAGCTATGTAATTTAGACTTTAAACAAAAACATGCTAAAAATTTTAAATTTTGATATATTAAGCATATTTTGAAAAAGTTTAGACAAGTAAGTGTTCTAATTCTCCAATCCCCCCACTTAAGTTAAACAACGTCCTCGTTGTTTGTATCAAAGATTAAAAACTGGAAAATAAAAAGAATTAGAACAGAAAAACTCCCCTGAGATTTGCTCGGTATGATCCTCCATTATTTGTATAAGAGCAAAAATCAACTTTCTTGTGGATGAGAACGTTTAAGCTTCATAAATGATGTATCCACAGGAAATGCAGGAATCTATAATACCATCAAGACTTTAAACACACCTGAGTTAAGAAGGTTCAAACTTGCATAATACATTAGTAGTTAGTAAAAATAAAATATAAAAATTAAAACTGAAAATCATCAGGTCAGTCAATACGCCGTATCTTATGGAAGAAGATACGCCGTATCGAGCCTGGAATAAATACGAATCAGAATAAAAGATGCGTCGCATCCTTAACCAGGGATGCGCCGCATTAAAATAAACTGACAAAAAGTTTTAAAGTCAAAAATAAAAATGCAGAAAATAAAGTAAGATATGATATGACCAGCGCAGGAGATGCGTCGCATCTTAGGATTGAGATGCGCCGTATCGTCTGCAGGCCTGACTGACTCGACACAGAACAGAATAGTAAAAATTTTCCGGGTTGTCTCCCGGTAAGCACTTGTCTTTATTCCAGAGTCTTCAAGTTAGACTCACGTTCAGCTCCTTAATACCGATCATTGAAGGAGTTGTAAGCATCGCGCTTCCTCATCGCCAATTCAGTAATATTGAACACTCCTTGTTCGTCCTTAATTTTCACGCCATTCTTCTTTAATATCTGTATAAACAAAGTTCTGTCCCTTTCGGGCAGAGATGACAAAATGATAGACGGGAAATTCTTATTATCATGTAGGCATAAATAAGCAAGGTGGGGTGGTAGTTCAATAAACACATCATTATTCAAATTCGTATGCTCAACTATTCTCCTACGTTTGTTAATCACTACGCAATCATACCACTCATCATCAGAATCATTAACAATATCGCGCCTAAGTTCGGTAGGTACATTAAGGTCAATAAATTCCTCGAAGTTCTCATGATTAGGATTAGTTGAGTTGTTTTGAATCAATGTTTCTCCCATAAGCCTAGCTTCAAGATCGAGGTCCATACGTTCTCTTAATCCTAGCACATAGACGCCTCTAATTATGCTTTTAACAGGATTCGAGGTCCATACGTTCTCTTAATCCTAGCACATAGACGCCTCTAATCCTAGCACATAGACGCCTAAGTTCGGTGTGTTTTTGGGCAAGAAAGTGAGATCCGGCGCATCCCTTTCGTATTTATAGGGCAGATAGATGCGCCGTATCTCATAATTAACATGCGCCGTATCTATCTAAAATTGTTGACTGGTCAATAGGTTTTAATTAGTTAGAGATACGGCGCTTAGAATGTTGGATCCGCCGTATTGTTGTTCCAGTAAACAAAATTTAAATAGGGAACGTACCTTGGCCTCCGCAACGCTTTTCCTTATACATAAAATTGGGTAAAACGGTACACCATATGATAAATATAAATTCAAAGTAAGGGTAATAGGCATATACGTTTTATTAATGATTATAATCTCATTGCTTAGTGGATAATGATTTATTCCGAGGTTAGGAACAAATATCGTTTTAAGTTTACAAAATTGAGACTATAATTTCAACCAGAGGTATTACATAAATCAATTTCTGAAGAACACAACTTTCGTTGTGGAATTCTGTGTGGTTTTTTTTTTTTTTTTTTTTTTTTTTTTTTTTTTTTTTTTTTTTTTTTTTTGCATTTAGGTAATTTATAAGAAAACAAGTCTATATCAGTGTTTAGCACGCAATTTTCGTTTTTTAGTAACTTGTTTCTGAGAAATTTTCTTTTCAGATATGAACATGTAATGGCTAGATTAAAGCAAAGGAAATTTACTTTTATCGTCAAACATTCGGGAGAGGTATAAGAGAGAGTTCTTCTTAAGATTAGATGAATGACTGTAAAGGATACCTGGAATTGTATTTCAAGAGTTTTAAGATGCTCAGTGTTACCAGTACTGAGTTTTCCTCCACTCTTGTCCTCTTATTATAACCTTCCAGTCGTCAACGGTTTGATTACTCTAGCTAGTATATCTTGGTTAGGTTCAGAATGTAATCTTCCATAGTGATGCTTAAGCCATCATTTATCCTGAAAGTAAACCAACTTGCGCACGAGAGTAGTGGAACGATCAAAGTGAATATCAAAAATCAACTATATGTATCAAATTAAATTCGTCGTATTAACAAAAGCTAATGCGCCGTATTTTCGTTACGTTTCAAAATACAAGATTTTTTATTCAGAAGATGCGCCGTATCGATAAAAATCGATGCGTCGTATCTGTTTAATAATTCGAAAACTGTTTTTAATTAAAATAATAAATACGCCGTATCTGTTAAAACAGATGCGTCGTATGGCGTTATCGCTTAGAAAATTTTTTTTTATTAAAAACAGGATACGCCGTATCTTGGAGAAAGATGCGTCGTATCGAATTTATTAAACGCGTTGTATTTTATAAAAAGTAAACGCAATACGCCGTATCTATGAAAATAGATGCGCCGTATCGTTTGAATTAGCTCAGTACAACGATAGCAGAATACAGAAAAGTAAAAAGAAAAACAAAAATAAAAACAAACGAAAATAAACAAAAATAAAAGAAAACAAATAACACACAAAACAGAAAACATGCAAATAATACAATGAATGCAAATTAACTAATATATAACAGAGTTAGCGGTTAAAACCTAAAAATTAAAAAGAAAAACCTAATTAAAATACTAATCAAATTAACAGATAATAACAATTCACTCCCCGGCAATGGCGCCAAAAACTTGATGTGCGTGTGTATGTTGTGCTCTAATTTATACCCACGGTATGTCGTTGTGGTTTTAGCAGTATTCAAGTTTTAAATTTATATTTAGCCGACTTATCAATATAACACACACTTTAACGAGCAGTGTACCCGGTCAGTATGAATATAATGGTAAGTAGAGTGTCGATCACTAAGAGTGGAACGTATTACCTAGTTATTCTAATCAGTATTTTAATATCTTAAGTTAGCTATACAACCTAATCTAACGCAAGGGGGGTTCAGCCTGAGAGACTGGCACGGTTTGGTTATGATTAAATAATAAACTAAACTAATGAGCACGAATCAGCGATTAGCACACACGTACACAGATAAATACTTGAGACAATAAGAAGGTCTGTCCTGATAGTTAAGTAGTTTGTCACTTGTTTTATTGCTAGTTTTATATGAAGTGTATAGTTCGATGCAACGCACCGAGATTAAATCTTTCTCGTTGGCTCTAATCTTATCGGCGAGTAAACCCTTAATGATCACTTATGACTATCCCAATATCCTAGAAAATAGAATAAACAGGCGAGGAAGGGGCATGGCGACCCAAGCAATGCTCAGCTAGACACAGAGGTTATCAATGCACTAATAAAAGTCACCAAAGACATCAACATATAAACTTTAATTAATGGGAAAGCAATTTTAAGGGGAGTTGAAGTGCATGATTAAATCAATGACACAAGCCCATCAATCCTGATGAATTAAAGTGTACTAATACAATAAAACAAAACTACTTAATGAATTGAATACATGCAGGACCTTCTTACAGCTCTTGTATCTTCGTTTAGGGTGTGGCTTGTGCTGCTACTTCGTCTGAATTCGGCTTAGGGTTTCTGTCTTCTCGTACTTCGTATATCGCACACAAAATTCGTCTGACTTTGGGGTATTTATAGTTTCTGTCTGAGGGTTAGATGCGGCGCATTGAATAAGTAGATGCGGCGCATTGACTTAACTTCGCATGGGGTCCAAGATTAATATATTCAGGAATATTCGTACACCGCCAGAAGATGCGGCGTAACTCCATTCTTGTATGCGGCGCATGTCCTTTGCCGTCTTGGATTATAACTTGTGAAATCTTGATAGTGATGCGCCGTATATAATAAGTAGGATGCGGCGTATCTGGAGCAGAATGATCTTGATCTTGTATATTTCAGTAGACTCTTAACTTCTTGCATGTTTTGCTCCATAATTAGTCTAAAATCGTCAAGTTTCACATAATACTTGTTTTTACCTGAGAATTACAAAAGTAAACATTAACGTATCAATTCTCACAGATAATATAATAAAACAAGTCAAATAAATAGGATAAATGATGGTAATAAAATGTACTTATTTGAGTTCATCAGGTATGTAGGACCTTAGTAGGTTTATTGGGTTAAGACAAATTGCTAGGTAATCATGCTAGTAATTACCTTTACCACTTTGCGGTTTATTGATATTTCTGTCTTCTAATTATTTAAACTCATTTTAGTTTGGTAGCTATAGAAAACGTGTTCTCTAGTTATCCAAATATCTTATATTTCTTCAAGGTTTCAAAACCGGAACTAGGGTTATAAAACAACCTTGAAAGAATAAGATGTGTAACCATACTTAACCGTTTTGACTTTTACAAGACATCACGATTTCTAGAGTAGGTGTTCTTTGAGTTTGATTATAATTAGGAAAAATTCAAATATTCCTATTATGGCTTTTCCTCATTAAGAAAAATGATAGGAACAAGTCTCTTTCTTACAAGGAAAGAACGACTTAGTTCGTCCTTTTAACAAGAAAAGAACAAACTCTTGTTTACGATTTGTGTTGCATTAATTCATTAATTGAATTTACAAAGTTTATTTTTAGTATTTTCGATAATTATCCTTTTGTAATTTAACTACCCCATGTTTACAATTTAAAACAATTAATTTACAAAAAGGCTAAGATCCATATTGTGCTTCTACTATCACATCAGTTGATCTGCTAGCAATAGTAGATTCAATTGGTAGGCGACAATCACCAATTGTATTACATGTATAACTCTTAGATCCTTATGGGACTCATGACATCTAGTGTCAAACAACTAGTGTCATGTAGGCATGTTTAGTCCCATCTTTTCCTCATGTCAAGGTCTCACCGCTTAACTCGATTAAGTCATCCAATTTGAGAATGTGTGAGAATATATCTAGGTCCCACGCATAGAGAATAGTCACCTTGGGTTACAATTCAACCTAGGTCCCACGCATAGGCAAAAGGTAATTGCAAGTGTTCTCAAACGATTGGACGACATGACTTAAATTTGTGATGGGTAAAATATATTTTGATGTGAATCAAAAAAGGTGTACGAAAGAAGCATGCATTTATTCTTCGTAGCACAAGTTAAAAACTTTTCTTAAATTAAGTCTAATCATTGTTTTTAATTTATGTCTGTCGAGTTGTCCATTTTCAAGACTAATATTAATCCTAAGTGGATTATAAATAAGTTTGGACAATACATAAAATAAATAACAAGCATAACAAGTTTAAGTGTTATTTTAGAAAACAATGATTTTAAGTTTCAAATCTATATTTAAATTTAGTTAAACTAAATCATAAGACTTAGTTTAAAAAAAATGGTTTGTGTTTCGTTTCAAGTTTTTAGAAAAAAATTTGCATTTTACATACATTCATAGCATATATAAAAGCAAATAAACAAACACACAACCACAATATGCAAAGCCTCAACCGATGAAAATCCTATGCTTGGTCTCGTGAGCCATCACGAGAACCAAGGGTCAACTAGGGACAAGTTACACAACCACACGGAGGGCTCCCACTTGCTCCAAGACAATCAAGAGCAAGTAGAGGCCCATTATGCACATGAAATAGTGATTCTGTCAGCCCAAAATTTTTGTATTGGGAGGCCGAAAACGCCTTGAAGGAGTCTTCCCCACTCTTAGGTCCAAACTGAAAAGTTGTAGGCCCATGTCTTGTGTACCTGCACCAAAAATTTCAGCCCATAACTCCTTACCAATCGCCTGGAAACTACGTTTTACTGCAGCATGTTCCAGCAGCCATTCTTCGCTTTTATGTGTTTCACTCTTTTGCCATTCCATTCCAAGCTTCGGTTACATTATATATGAAGTAAAATACAACTAATCTACTTCCTATCTACTGTAAAAATGCCCAAACAATGGCAAAAACCAAAATGAAATTTCATTACATAAGAGCCGAAACAATGGCAAACCCAAAAACAAGAAATTAACGACAAATCACAACAACACATGGCACAAGTGGTCTAGGTTTTCATCGGCTTTGCATATACACATAATAATACAATAATATTATGAACAAAACAAGGTGTTGGCTAACTTCATGGACAAACATGCATGTATTTGCCATGGATACAAAAATTAATAACAAGAATTAAATATTTAGCCAACGAAACGAAGAAATTAATTAACAAGAATTAAAAACCCCGTTTGGTACTCGTGTCAAATGGCCTTAGGTTCAAAACCCATTGATATTAGGACCTTCTAATTATCATTTTACCACAGAAAATTAAGCCATAGGGGCTGTTTTGAAATCGTTTTACAAATCGGTCAAAATAATGCATTTTAGGCCATTTTACGCGTACCCGACAAGTAAACCAATTAACATATGCATAACAAATGGCTATGAGGTCAAAAATCACAGATCTTAAGACCTTTTAAAGGTCAAAATTTGTGAGAAAATGGAGCCCTAGGGGCTGTTTTAATTTGTGGTTTCATAAATCATCAAAAAAATACCCGTTTTAGCCATTTTTATGCATACCCGATAATCATATGGCACATATGATGGCTCGTGATACCACTATAGGTGATGTTGAATATAGATAAACATATTAAACAAATAAACACAGCGGAAACATCACCTAGAGACGGATCCATATAGCCATATGATCAATCAAATAAATAAATATAACAATTTATACCTTTGTAGCGTGATCACGGATTCACCAATGCACCAATACCTATAAGATGTAATGAGAAACCCCAAGAGATCAATAAGGTTGATCTCCTCTAAGTGTGAAACACACTACACGTCATAGATCATCAATTAGATGCTAGTCTTGACTTGTAACCACGATCCTTGCAACACCTACAATAGAATTATGCAAAGTGGGATGGAAAACACAAACCCTAAGGGGGAGGGGGGTTGTGTGCCTTGAGATAGGAGGGAGAGGGGGAGAGAATTTCTCCTATAATGTGGTAAGTAGTAAATGTATTAATGATATGATTAATAGAGATTGATCTTATCAAATAACATGTTACACTTAGCACCTAGGAAAAGTTCCATACACCCTTCCAAGCCCTCCCTAAGGCCGGCCATATAGTAGGCTCACAATGGGCTTGCCCATTGTTGGTCCACTCCAAAAATGCTAAGTCTAACTTAGTATTTAATGGCCCGTTATAGATCCCGAGTTACGTAGTCATTTATATATTGTAAATACGATAAATACAATCTATAAAATGATGTCTCTGTGTATAAGTGTGTGACCCCATAGGCTCATATATGTCTAGCCATATAATTATTTATTATGACACGAGCATACTCCAACACCTGATCCAAACAGTTTCGATTCCAATTTAGGGTTTTGAATGATCGACAACAGCAGCATCTGATAATAGCGAAATCGATCTCAAAATATTAAAGAAAAAACCCTAAAATCGTTTTTCTGAAAAACCTTTCTGCAGCAGACTTCGACGATATATATCTTCCAAAAGAACGTTTAGATTGAAGATCCCTCCGGTGAGAATCTATCTTGATGTGCAAATAATCTTTAGTAAAAATTTCGTTAAGATCCAATGGTTAACGAATGAGATATCGCCTTTTAAAAACAGCACTGCAGAAAACTACGAAAATTAAACCAAAGTCGATTTTCTTTTTCTTTCTTCGACAAATAAAACCTTGTAGATCCTAGATCAAGAGCCCCAGAATCTGATACCAATTGTTAAGAATCGTTGTGACTCAACTAGGATATATAATAACAAAGATAAACAATATGCACAGCGGAATAATCAAAACACTTTGTTATTAACAAGGTTTTACAAATACATACTACAATTCTATTCGATCACAATAGGACGTGTTACCTAACTATAACACGGATCAATAATATTGATCTTGCAGTGTTGAACCGATCCCAAGTGGTGGAATCAGTGGTGTTTTTCTAATACATTACTGAAACACACATTAAAAACTCACGCCCTTAATCTCTTTATATAGAGAGATATTAGGGTTTACAAAGACTCCTAACTTTATTAGGAAACAAATCTTCCTAACTTTTAGTCTTTATCTTTCAAGTCCCTATAGTTTCATCTTGCTTCATTCTTCTTTTATTATTTTGTATTTATTAACTCAATATAAATCCAACAATTAATCGTCAGTTAATTATAGGTCAAATTTCTAAAACATGATTCAGTTACAAAAAACATTTCACAACTCTTCAAATTTATAATTTATCTTACAATAATTTAAGAGTTTTGTACTTTGAACAAATAAATAAATAAAAAGCAATGGTACTCGTAATAGTGGGTCATTAACTCTCATGTTACGCACAGACGTTATAAACATAAAAAACTTGTCACTTTCCTTTCAAAGGTGAAATGTTAGTGATAAAGTTACCTATAAAACATAAACTTAAGAGATTGAGGTGCAACCCGCTACCCACTCGTTAGAGGTGCCAAAATGACGCTTATTGTGTCCGCCACCTGCCATAGTTGCACCATCACAATCGTTATTGGTGCATCGTTGTTGCCATAGCGGGTGTTACCCGATTTTATTTATCCTTTTTAGTATAAAAAGTGAAGTGAGTGGAGGGTTGTGTGTTATAAGTTGTTATGGGTAAAAGCTAACGTGACTAATGCTTTTAAATAGGGGTGACAATTTCTGACCCGACTAGAAACTGAGACAAAAATTAATAGGTTCGGGTTGAGTCTAAATAGATTTCGGGTTGGGTTTGGGTCGACCCATCTAACCAATTTATTAAACAGGCCAGGTTCGCGTTGAAAATAAATTAAGTGGGTCTACCCGCCAACCCGTTTAAGGTTTTTTTCTTTAATTAAAAATTATTATTATTTTATTATACAGGTTAAATGAGTTAAACAGTTTGACCCGCAAACCCGGTTAACCTGTTTAACTCGTGCAATGTGACAACTTTTGTATATAAAACGGGTTAAATGGGTCAACGGGAAACCTATATAACCCGTGTAACCTATTTAACCCGCCAACCCAAATATATATATATATACGGGTTAAATGAGTCAGGTTCGAGTTATGTGTAAACATATTAGGGTTGATATAGCTGACCCGATTATTTAAATGGGTCAGGTTCAAATTGAGGTTTTTTGAACCTGAACCCGGGTAACCCGAACCCAACCCGAATTGTCACGCCTACTTTTAAATGACACTCGTAACTTGCTCCATAAGCGCAAACAAACACGCTTTTCTATAAATGAACGTCCAACGCCCCATTCGTTCATTCATTCATTACCAAATTCAACCGTTAATTCATCAAACCCTAACTAACTTGTTTTATTTTCTTTAACAAACCTAACTATATCAAATATAATAATAAGACAATTAAAACATGAGTGTCGAGCCATTTAACAAGTAATAATAATAATCTTTAATTTTATTATATTCATTACCTAAATATAAAAGTATTAGGTCTAAATATATTGACGCTGTTGTTATAATTGATTATTTAGATTGGTGAAGTTGGTGGCTAGGGCTTTTTATGATGATTTTACTGCAAATGGCGATAAGCACGTTAAATCTGGGAGGAGTGATAAAGGCATTGCTGTTGTTGTTCTCGACGCGCTTACGAGGTTGTTACGGCTTTTGTTTTTAATGTGTTTGGCATTGCGTTTTGAAAGTGATTATATGACTTGGGATGTTTAGAATGTGGATAGTTAGGTTTAGGTTGTGTTTGGTGATGAGCGTGTTGGAGTGTTTAGGAAATATTGTTTGTTTCAGAATGAGCGTGTTGGAGCGTTTAGGAAATATTGTTTGTTTCAGAATGAGCGTTTAGCTTCTGGATTAAGTTTTAATGCTCTTATTGGAAATGTTAATAAAATATGTGTTTCGTCACTTTATAATTAGGATAAAACTGCGTTATTGCTAGATTTGCCAAATATAGCCTAAGCAAAAGTGGATGCAAGATACAATCTTTTAAAACTTGAATGAAAGATATGAAAAATGCGATAATGAGACAATCACTTTTAAACCGTAATGGTAAAAGTACAACTGCAGATGAAAATTAGTACCATATTGTGTCCTTTTTTGCATGATGTATAGTTTCCAGTTATGAAATATGAAACGTTAAATGTGCCTTCTATTATAGAAAGGAGTGCCCATAGATATTTTTGATAATGAAGCATGGGTTATATGTGATTTATGGTTTAGTTTCAGGGGAACACTATTAGCTACTAACTGTGGGTTTGCTTTGGTGTTTTGAATAACTTAATCTTACCACTGTCTATGCCTAATTATCTCCGTCGAATTGGTGTCAAAATAACAAGTTTGATGCGTAGATATTGAGTTTGGGAACCATGTTGGCATTGCGTTTTGAAAGTGATTACCTGATATGGAGTATTTAGAATGTAGTTAATCGGTTCAAACAAACCGAGCTGAAGGAGATAACGTTTGGATGTAGTTGACGTCTCTTCCAGGGGTTTTTGGGATTGCTTATTTGAAAGTGATTTTTTAATAAATAGCTTAAAAATATGAAGATACCAACCTGCTTAGCCTTATCTTAAGTGCTTCTTTTAAGTGCTTATTTCAGTATAAAATAAGCAAGAGTAGTTCGTTCCCAAACACTTGAAAGTTGAAACTGCTTATATGCAACATGTTATAATCACTTCTAAAAGAAAGCTTTGCATTGGATAATAGAAAAAGTACGATCGCAAATGGCAATTGGTACCATATTGAGACCCAGTTCATTTATGTTATCTTATTGCAGTTTGATAGAAACATTTCTTAGTGAATTTAGAATGGCTCATCAATAAATATGGTAAAACATAATTATTAGCCTTTATTAACAGGCACCTGTAAATATGAATATCAATATCATTTATCATGTATTTCTTGATAAGTTAGATACGCAATCAGTTTTCAGCTTTCTTTCTCTTTTATGTGTTTTTTGTGTTATCATTGTACATTTATGCTCTTTTATTGTAGACGTCAATGGGTGCGTGAAGAAAAATTAGCACAAGATTTGAAGCTAAACTTAAAACAACTTCGTCGCACTCTGCAATTTTTTGAAGAAGAGAAGCTGGTGACTAGAGATCATAGGAAAGAGGTAATTCTCGTCTTTCTAACAATTCTTCAATATGGGAATGTTTTCATAATCTTCCATATTTGTATCTACGTTTCTTACAGACCGCCAATGGTTCAAAGGCCTATAGTGCTGCAGTTGCTGCTACTCCTGATAATCTGCCTGGGCGAGGAGATGAGAAGATTAAGCTGCAAACACACTCTTATTGTTGTATTGACTATGCACAGGTTTCCACCTTTTAACAACTCTTCAACACTCGTATTTTCTAAGAGTTAATTTCCATCTATTTTTTGGTTTTGACCTTGATATGAATCTATTATGTAAACAATTTTAATGTATTAGCCTCATGATGTCAAAACCATCTATTTGTTGCAGATACATGATCTGGTAAGGTATAGACTTCACCACATGAGGAAGAAGCTGAAAGATGAATTAGACAACAAAAAGACAGTCAAGGAATACGTATGCCCAAAGTGTGGGAAAAGGTTTAATCTTTTATTAATTTATTTATTTCTATCTAAGAGGAATTATGGCCAATTGAAGACAAGTAATTTTCATCTTGTTCAGATATAATGTGTTGGATGTTAGTGGACTAATTTCTTCTGAAGACGATGGGTTCCATTGTGAAAGTTGCAACACGGAGTTGGTAGAAGAAAGTGGCAAAGCTTCTCAAGATATTGGAGACGGTCATGATAATGCAAGAAGACTGTGCCTTGAAAAGTCAAGGGATTTGCTTCAGAAGTTAGAGGTGCGTGTATTGTTGTTGCTTCATTTATGTAGCTTTTTACACTGTTTGTAGTATTTTCTTGTATTAAATGTGATAAGATATTTTATCGTCAAGTGAAAGTTCAAATGGTGTACGTTGTAATATTGTCTTTTGGCATTAAAAAGATGTCTTTTGGCATTAAAAGGATGTCTTTTGGCATGAAATACCGGGGTCAAATATCCTTTGACCCAAAAAAATGAATGTCTTTTGGCATTAAAAAAATTGATGGTGGGTGGGACATCACAGAAAGATCAGTGCACTGGGTCTTTCTTTATTTCATAACGCAGAAATATCAGTGTGTTGGCGTTTCGATCCACTTCAAATGAATTGGTAGTCTGCTTTAGATTAAGTAGTATTTGTATTTGCATGTTGGTAATGAGTACATCGTTTTGGATAAACGGATTCTGCTTCTAATTTTCCTGTTATTCAGGAGTTAAATTATCAGTAAACTAGTTAAATTTGTCTACTTTGTCACTTTATCTGTAGATTTTTTGAATAATTAGAATTTGTCCAACACTAGGACATCTGATTAGTATCACTGCAAACAACAAAAGCAGAGTCAAACAATATTTCTACATACAGTTCTAATACAGATTTACAGCTGATCAATGAATCTCACATGGTCACATTTAAAACGCACATCCAAACACACTCTATTACTCTAATGTCTACCAATTTTTTTTAACTGGGTTGCAACTTAGTTGCAACACTTATCTTCATACTTATTCCTTTCAATCAATATTCATTTGAATAAAAATGCAGGTACAACTGAAGCCTGTGACAGATCATCTTAACATCAGAGTAAAAGATTTGGATGCCCCGGATTATGGAACTCTTCAGGCATGGGAACATGCTAGTGTTGTTGCTCGTGCATCAAATTGCGATCCTAATGCTAGTGATAATTCTCTATATGGACAGGGTGGAACACCTAAGCCATTTCTTGGTGATATTAAGGTATCCCGAAAAACATATATCGGATACACACATTAGACATATGTTTGTATATATCTGTTTTACCGTATAGTATTAAACGGCTTATTGTTACATTGTTTAGAAACATAAATCAATCATGATGTAGAATTTCACTGGATGATGCAGGCACAGTAGCTGTAAGTCGGTAACAAATGAGTGGGTAGGTTAAATACCAAATGGTCACATGGGTGGTTTTTAGGTTTTAGCGTAGGTCAAAATGATTTCAAGTGGGGTTGGGAGGCACTTACATTTTTTTTTTTAATCTTCTAGCTTAACCGGTTTGACCCACTAGAGATGAAACTTAACCCAAGTTTTTTGTAGATTAACAGAGACAAATTGTTACTTAAAACACACATGGTCAAACATGATTGAACTGTGTGACTGGTGATGTCAAAGTACATCATGGATGTACCATATATTAAACAATGTAAACATAATAACTAGGAAATGTAAAAGATGCAGTATTTTGTTAGTAAAAGTCTAAACTAAACGAAGAAAAATATATGTAAATAAGGTTATTAAGATAGGGTGTAGAAGATTATCCAAATTCTTAAACAGATAGTTTCATGCTGTTATAGCAAACGCTTTCCTTATTAAGACCCTAATGAATAATTTGAATAATCGGTAGAAAATATATATACAGGTTGAAGTGGTGCTTTCTGGAGTTGAGGAAAAAAAGATTAAAGCTGAAAGTGAACCACTGAAAATATCGCCTCCATGGTTGGATAGCAAATATATGAATTTAACAAATGAGGAAAGTGTGGGTTTAAATCATGAATCAAGTATGGCAGGAACTTATGCATGTATGGATCTGAAAGGCGAGAAAAAGTCAATCCGTCAAGAAGATAATGCAAAGAAACTGCAGGCAAGTTCAAGAATCAAATTGCTTATCTTATTTTTTTTCTTATATAAGATACTACGTGATTAAACAATCTTACCTTGTATTCCCATTGATATATCTTGTAAGAAGAGTTTTTTAAAAGCTTATTATGGTGCAATGTATCAGAGGCGAAAAGAACAAGAAGCCACCATGATAGAGCAAAATCCGTCATTCAATAACTTTCCCACTGATGTTGACTCCTCAAAGTCAAGAAAACGTCAACATGGTGATGATGCAGAAGCTGATGTTGAATGGCAAGAGACTCCAACTGCAGGTAGATATTAATATTTCATAGCCATTGCTATTCTTTCATTTTCCTGAATGTTCATGATTGATGGTCACTTAGAGTTACATTTTCCATAGCGGTTGCAAGATGGGTACATCAGTTAATGTTTAAAAACGGGTTAACGCGTTAATCATAATTATTATGGGTTGATGATGCTGGAGCTTATTATGGGTTGATGCGTTAATCCTAATTACAAAAGCACATTGTTAAAATAAAATGGAACGATCTAGGTGGTTTGTATGGCTGTATGCATTAAAATTAGAGTGTGGCTGACATTCAATCCGACCCATTTGAGCCCTTTTAGCTAAATTATTTGTTTGACCCCTTTGAGATAAAATACAACACAAATCACCCAAGCCCAAGTAAATTGGTCGAAATTGTCACATCTATTCTATTCATGCACTATACTTCGTTATTGAAATGAGCATTACATAGGCGCAAGTTGCTTGCTTGTTTGTTGTTTAGCCCCCATACTTTAATTAAATTTAAAAACCAAAAGCAATCATGCTAGTGGAGTTAGATCTTAATGAGATCATGTACGAGAAAAGCGATCATGCTAGTGGTGCCTTTTACTTGTAATCGTTTTTAGGCGTTGGCTTTCTAAGTTTTTATATATGTTGCCTTTCAAGAAAAAGGGAGAAATTGGAATTACGTTGGATTTCTCCATTAGTCAAAACGTTCAAAAATGTTTTTACACGAGTTACATAGTGGATTTAGTTCTAAGATACTATATAGGAAGACCAAAAACTAATTCATAATGCATTTTGATAATTCGGTTTTTCCAATTGACCCTCAGCAAGTATCTTCGGAAATGGTAAAATGATAGAAATAATAATCCCCACTGGTATGAAAATAGTCAACATTTGAGTTTTGGGTGTCAACTGGTTAGTCGTTACCCTTTGAGCTTAAGTCTTGATTACAATATGATATTGCATTCACAATCAGAGAGGTTATTTTAATATAAAACTTGAAAGATTAGAACTTTTGGCATTGATGCATATTGTTGCTATTTTCTTTTGTTTTTTTTTTGGTAGATAACAGTCATTTCATGTTTGGATTTTGTAGCCAAGTCTTTTAAGGTGGACTTAACTGGTGAAAAAACAGGGCCTTCAGGAAACAATGAAGATGATGATGGCATCTATTGGGAAGAGGGCTGAAATCTGTAAACCAGCTTGCAAACTTCACAATTGTGCAGACTCATAGTTTCAGGAGCTACGTTGCTACTTCTAAAAAGTTGTGTTGGAACATTTTGAAAAGGATAGAAGACAGTCTAGATACGTTTCTATTGATAAAGGTTAGTTGGCACAAGCCCGTGTGGGATTATGGTCCATTAGGGTTTACTATTGTCTATGTAATTGTCGTTATAAATAGTTATCAATAAAATGCATAATGCTATGGGGAATTCATTGTTCAGCTGTACTTCTTTTGTTTTTGAAAATTTAGTTCTTTGATTTATCTTTTTATTATAAATTATGCATTGATTTGTTTTACTTAAATAATAAAAATCTGAAATAAAATTACAATATAAGGTTGTAGTTATCTTGAAGTGCAACAATAGTACGGGAAATGTTAACAACATCGACGGTTAAGGATGTAGATTAATTTGCTTTAGCAACGGTGTATTTTTGTATAAATAATACTTTGGTATAGTAAGATGAATATTTACTTCAAACAAAGAGAGAATAGTAGATAGCTTGGGGTATTGTTTAAGCTTATGGGCAACTTTTGATCTTATCTGTTTTCGGTTTATATATAGTAAGCCCCATTTTTCTGATTTACTTTGGGACCGATGAACTTATATAAGTCAAAAACAGATAAGCTAAGATAAGTAAGCTTGTGAGATATATGCCAGAAACAAATAAGCTCATAAGCCCAATATTAAATAAGGTTAAACAAACATCCCAAAAAGATTTACATTTGTTTTTATTTAACAATAAATTTTATTAAATAAAAGTAACTAACTAGCTAGAAGCTAAAGACGAAACAGAGTACACAATAGTGTAACAAGCGGTTATTGGAATTGCAATCCGATTTGTCTAAGATAGACTAACGTTTGTTTGTATAGAAATTTAAGTGTGAGAAAACTTTACATTTGTACTATAGGCATAATGACTTTACACAATCTTAAGCACGATGCTTTTGGACCCAAACACCCTGATAAAACATGTGAGGTGAGTTCGAGGTTCGAAGCTATATTTTTTTTAAATGCGTTGCCTCTCTCAGTCTCAGTGTCACTGTGTGCTTATGCTTAGGGAAAGTAACAAAAATAAAATGATGCAAAGAGCCAAAAGCCATAAGAATTGACACTTGAAATATTAGTTGTTCTAAGAGCTAGAGATAGCAATGAAGTCTTTTTCTTTTCTTTTTTTTTAGAAAGACAACATTTATTAAACTCCAAAAAAGAAACAAGATACAAAACAAGGCAGGCATCCCACCTTAATTAACAATCTACTTAAAAAATGGACCCAAAAAAAAATACAAAAAACAAAAAAAAAAAAAAAAAAAAAAAAAAAAAAAAAAAAAAAAAAAAAAAAACCTACCAACACTAAACTAGAACATCATGTGGAAACTAAACACTCTAAATGGCCAACAATCATCTGTGTATTATTAGTGTACAGTTGTATTGGGCTCAAGCCCACCTCTAGAATCATCTATGTATCGTTATATAATGTACTGAGATATCAATCAATAAACACACGATCATTACCATTCTACATGGTATAAGTTAGCCAAAAAGATACGATCCTCTAAACCAAATCCATCACCGCCCTCAACCCCACCAGCGGCCCAAACACCAACCCCGTCACCGGCCGCAACCCAACACCAACATCCATCTACCACGACCCAAAATCCACCAATTATTCCGGATCCTGCTCACAACCCAAACCCTGTCTCGATTCATCCCATGATCACACGATATCGTGTCGGGACTAATCGTCCTACTCAGCGTCTCAGTATGCATGTGTCTTCGGTTTCACCATTACCAAAATCCTATCGTGATGCATTTAATGATCCAATTTGGGAAAATGCTATACGTGATGAATACACTGCACTTATTAAGAACGGAACTTGGACTCTCGTGCCTTGACCCACGGACACCAACATCGTTCGCTGTATGTGGCTTTTCGCCATAAGTATTTGGCTGATGGCACTCTTAGTCGCTACAAGGCTCGTTTTGTGGCAAATGGTAGTACTCAATTAGAAAGGGTTGATGTAGATGAGACTTTTAGTCCGGTGGTTAAACCGGGTACTATTCGGACTGTTCTAAGTTTAGCTACTTCTCAACATTGCTTATTCGGATGCAGATTGGGCTGGTTGTCCTACTACTAGGAGATCGACTTCAGGGTTTTGTGTATTTCTTGGAAACAAGTTACTCTCGTGGTCCTCTAAGCATCAACCGACGCTTTCTCTCTCTAGTGCAGAGGCAGAGTATCGTGGTGTTGCCAATGCTGTTGCTGAAACTTGTTAGTTACGGAATTTACTTCGTGAGTTGCACAAACCTTTGTCTTCCGCTACGCTTGTCTATTGTGATAATGTTAGTGCTGTTTATTTATCTTGTAATCCGGTTCAGCATCAGCGTACGAAGCACATTGAGATTGATATACATTTTGTTCGAGACTTGGTTGATGCTGGTCAGGTTCGGGTACTTGATGTTCCTTCACGTTATCAGTACGCGGACATTTTCAACAAAGGATTGCCTTCGGCTCTATTTGAGGAGTTTCGCACCAGTTTGAGCGCCCGGTGTCCTCCTGCTCCAACTGCGGGGGAATGTTAGCCTGTATTATTAGTGTACATTTGTATTGGACTCAAGTCCACCTCTAGAATCATCTATATCGTTATATAATGTACTGAGATATCAATCAATAAACACACGATCATTACCATTCTACAAATATATACATCGTTAGTGAAAACTGGAAAATAAAGACTTCATTGCTTGTCCTTTAACTGTTCACTGTTGGTTGGTTAATCTCATGAAAGGCCAGGTCTTTAGTGGGTATCTGCTAATTAAGTAAACGAGTCAGCTGCAAGTATTTATGTAATAAGGGTTCTGTTTGGTTTTAAGTCTGCACATGGGTACTGATCTGGTTCTTATTGAATGCATTATGGTTGCAAAAGTTATGAAGGTTGAGACTGGTCCTCTTTTGGCAATGTGTGTACTTGAATGGTAATGATCGTGTGTTTATTGATTGATATCTCAGTACATTATATAACGATACATAGATGATTCTAGAGGTGGGCTTGAGCCCAATACAAATGTACACTAATAATATAGGCTAACAATATTTACTTTATTTTATTTAACTTCATCATTCCCTCTCTTCATATATTAACTCACCATTCTTCTACACCTTAAAAGGCTTCAACCATTACAAAATTTGAGGAAGTTAACTAAAAACTATGATACAACCAAACCATGCATTTACTTGGCCTTGTTCCATCTTAGACTGAGTGTTATCAAATGAATTGTTAGCAACTATATCTCGGATCTTGCTTCTTCGATTTATAAAAATAAGACAACCATATTGAAAATTTAAAAAAAAATGGTTACGAAAACCTGCCAAAACTTGTAATTCTCATCAAGCAATTAACAAGTTACTGTTAGCCTAATATTTGATTTAATCCTAAGTTAAATTAGTTAGTGTGTATTATTATTATATATCTTAAGTATGGGTAGTTATAGGCAGCTATAGCAGTTACCAATGAACCATCATGTCGATTCATGAAGGGATATCACAACCCTTCAAAACCTATATAAACCTTCGTATAGTTTCATTTTAATTCGATGATTCTTACGCATTTCTCTCTAAATATATAACAAGAACATCCTTAGGACAACAATTGGCATCAGAGCAAGGTTGACTAAATCGGTTCCATAGTTTTCGCAAGAAGGAACATCACCGGTACGATCCCCTGTTTTACCGAGAAAAATAGAGACAAACCCAGGAACGTTTTACACCGAGACACAGAACGTATTTGCCAAACCCAAACGATAAGGAAGATTATTATTTGAAGATGATAACCGTTAATTGAGAAAGAACAAACCGGCAAGAAGGAATCCGGCGAAACAGAAACTTTTCGGCGTGATATCAGAAAAACAAAAAAGGAAATCAAACGCGTCGAATCGTGTCAAACGGTTACATATATCCTTGCCCTTTACATCTTAGAACAAATCGAATACAAGATTCTTAATCCAATCAAAATCAAAACAATCCTTTGATTATACCCTTTTTCGGTGGAGATGAAGACTTTTCCCGCCAATTTTTTAAAGGAAAACAAACACAGAACGTTTTATGTGAAGACGTGTTTGTAATCCAAACACTAACATCAAACCATTTGTTCCCATAAACGCTTTAAATTGGACAGTGGATTAAGATAATAACCGAGTACATAATCAAATCGGTTCATAAGAAAGGTATTCGATTAAGGGAAGATAGCCTTAAAGTGATTTGTTAAAGAAAGTTCAATCAAATCATACCGTGGAAAACGGATCATAGAAAGAAAGTAGGATTTGTTATTTCAAATCAAAAGGGTAGGGTAGAAAGAGAACGAAAGAAGGGCACAAAAGTAAGAAATTTTTTTTAGAAGAAATTTTCGTGTAAGTGATTTGACTTTGTTAAGTCAATACACATTTTTTTTAAAATAAAATAATAGAAGGAAGAAGTGCCAAATTGTTACAGAAACTTTCGTAGGAAATTTACTTTTTTAGACTTTTAAAGTCAACGAAAGGATTTTAAGAAAAGTTTTTAATGAAATAAATTATTTTTGGAGAAAAGGGCAAAACAGGTTTGACTATAGAAAGTCAACCAGAAAGTTTTTGAAGTTAAAATTATTGAATGTTCAACATAGCAAGTCAAAATCGAATCATAAACGATTCGAATAGCAAGATACTCCGAGCCCTTTTTTTGTGGTTCGTCGAGAAAACATTTAGCAAGTTACTCCAAACCTTTTGGTTCGTTGAGAAATAGCAAGTAACTCCGAGACTTCATGACTCGTTGAGTATATAGCAAGTAACTCCAACCATTCGTGGATCGTCGAGAATAGCAAGTAACTCCGAATTATATTCGTTGCGTATAGCAAGTTAGTGCATATGAACCTGATTAGCAAGTCAGTTAGGAGCACTTAAAACCTGATTAGCAAGTAGGTCAGGAACAAAGCCCCGATTAGCAAGTTGGTTGGGAGCAAGCAAGAAAAATTGGTTAGCAAGTCGGCCAATAGCAAGTTGATCAAATTCAAAATCCAATTAGCAAGTAGGTTGGGCAATATAGATCAAACTTAAGCAAGAACAGTACGCAAGTAAGCAAGGAAATTAGCAAGGTTAAAGCAAGTTTAAAGCAAGATTGGGAAGAAAAAGTCCAAGAAAGTAAAGCAAGAAAACATGGCAGGGAAAGATGACAGAAATCAAGAAAACGCGTCAAACAATTCAATATCAACTCGTGAGCAAGGAAATGTATCACTGCAATGCTCGAAACTAACTGAGACAAATTACACCTCATGGGCACTGTTAATGGAAATGATCTTAAAAGCATATGGTCTTTGGGAGACAATTGATACAAAAGAAGGAGTTGAAGCAGCAGCTGAAAAGAAAGTAAACACTACCAAAGCAATGATTTTCCAAACATTACCAGAAGACATCTTAATGCAAGTAGCACAATGCCAAAATGCAAAAGAAGTTTGGGAATCAATCAAAGTTCGCTACCTTGGAGCAGATATGGTTCAGAAAGCATGTCTACAAAGTTACAAACCTTAAGAAGCGAGTTAGAGATTCTTAAAATGAAACCAAATGAATCAGTAAGTGACTTCGCAAGCAAGCTAGGCAAGATAGGAGCCAAATTCAAAAGCCTTGGCACAACTCTTAAGGATAAAGCAATAGTGAGAAAGCTACTCAACTCACTTCCAAAGAAGTTCCTACCAATCGTAGCAACTATCGAGCAATATTCAGAGATAGACACAATGCAATTTGAAGAAGTAGTTAGAAGAATTACAGTATTTGAAGAACGCCTAAAAAGTCAAGATGAACTAGAAGAAAAACTTCAAAGTAAACTCTTAATGGCAAGCTCAAGTAACCATTCAACAAGTTGGCACCATGGAAAAGCACGCCATAATCAAAACCAAGGAAGAGGACAAGCAAAAAGCTTTGACAAAAGAGAAAGAGGACGCGAAAGAAGCAAGAATCCAGAAAGTAAAGACAAGAGCACGTTCAGGTGTTATAATTGTGGAAGACTTGGACATTTCGCAAACGAATGCACCAAATGGAAAGACAAGAAGAAAGAAAAGAACGAGCAAGAATCACTTCTCATGTATGAAGAAGAAGATCCAGTCCTACTATGAAGCAAGAAAGGATAAATCAAAATTAGGGGGGAGAATGTTAGCCTAATATTTGATTTAATCCTAAGTTAAATTAGTTAGTGTGTATTATTATTGTATATCCTAAATATGGGTAGTTATAGGCAGTTATAGATGTTACCAATGAACCATCATGTCGGTTCATGAAGGGATATCACAACCCTTCAACACCTATATAAACCTTTGTATAGTTTCATTTTAATTCTATGATTCTTACGCATTTCTCTCTAAATATATAACAAGAACATCCCTGGGACCACAATTCGATGATTCTTTGTATACATTAACTCACCATTCTTCTACACCTTAAAAGGCTTCAACCATTACAAAATTTGAGGAAGTTAACTAAAAACTATGATACAACCAAACCATGCATTTACTTGGCCTTGTTCCATCTTAAACTGAGTGTTATCAAATGAATTGTTAGCAACTATATCTCGGATCTTGCTTCTTCGATTTATAAAAATAAGACAACCAGATTGAAAATTTAAAAAAAAAATGGTTACGAAAACCTGCCAAAACTTGTAATTCTCATCAAGCAATTAACAAGTTACATGGATTATTCATTTTTTGGGGTCAAGCAAGTTGTAAAATTTGGGTCAACTCCAACTTAACCCATCACTGCCCTTTAGAACTTGCGCTTCTAATCCTTCCTATACAAAATGTATTTACAACTAGAGTCTAGAGGCTTTCACAAAGCGAAACATACATCTAAAGAAGCAATTGGATCATTACTAAATACATATTATTATATCATTTAAATTTCATTTCCCCTGTAAGCCAGTAGCAATAATAGACAATCCTTAATTTCTAGCTAACCTTTGTTAGATGTACTTTGACATTTGTGGTCAAACTTGTTATGTCAAGGCTCAAATGTTACATATAGCGGAAGCCGAAATGGGTAGTGTTTTATTTGATTTTGTTAAAATTATCTGTTACTAAGTTCTGAATAATCGTAATAAGATAATGCAACTCTTAAATTATTTATGGCTTGCAGCCATGCAGGGACTAGTTGTGGCTAATTTCACTACTTTGTGAGGAAAATCACGCCTTTTCACTTGTGGGGCAACTAAAGCTGTAGTGGTGGATGGTTAGCGGTTACTAATTCACCATTCGCCGACTGTGAAAGGAAATCCAGAGTTTTCTCTAACCAAAAAGACGTCTTTGCTGCTAAACAATGCTAGTGAGGCAGGTCTTATATAAATATCCAAGTGGTATGTTGTCACATGTATCATGAGGCATGTCAATAGAAATAGATTTAGATTACAACTTGTATTTTAATATTTTAAATCACCAGCCATCATATGGTTTTTCCAAATTAATCGATATGGTTGAGTTCATGTTTAGTTGTGTGGGTAGTGAGAACTTTTGTGCTTTATTGCCTGTTTTTGTGCAAAAAATGAGTTGATTAGACATCACTATGTCAAATGAATTCTTGACTATGTGATTTAGCTGCTGTTGTTTTTACCAATTTTTAAGAGCTGTCAAGTCATGGACCATGTTATACGTCACCAATCGATTACTATCATTATAATCAAACTTTATGATCTGCTTATTTTCACCAATCATGTTTAGATGTTGGTTATATTCTAAAGATATAATTGTGTTAAATATTGATAGGTGTTTGTGAAATAGTTCTTACAAATATAAGAGCACTCGGTATTGGTCACTAGTTCTACACCGAAAAATAGTGTCATTACCACACTGAAAACTGTTGGAATATGAGATCCATCAAATGCTGAAACACACACACAATATACAAACACTATACAGCTTATGGAATGAAATAATTTCCATACTTATCTATTCCTTAGCTTGAGGCTTAAGTTTAGCACATTCTAAGTTTATCATTGTTTTCTGTGCATTTATACTCTTGATCTTTTTAATAAATGACATCTTTGAGCCACCAATTATTTAGATGGCATCAGAGCAGGATTAACCAACATACACAAACCCTAAACCTAACCGATCAATAACTATGGCCGACGACGCTGAAGTCTCAGGCAGCAAGAAACACGACAGTGTACCCAATGTGAACTCACCCTTCTATATCCATGCATCAGATTACCCCAAACAAATGCACGTCAATGAAACCCTCACCGACATCAATTATACTGACTGGTCTCAAGAGATGATGAACTTTCTCTTTGCTAAGAACAAGGTGGGTTTCGTGGACGGGTCAATCAAGAAACCGGCGAAGGACGCAAGTGACTACATGTTATGGATGCGATGTGATGCCATGATAAAGGGATGGCTTACAACAGCGATGGAAAAGGATATTAGAACCAGTGTAAAGTATGCTAATACTGCTTTGTTGTCCCAAATGTGAGTCGAATTATGAGTTGCAAAATATCACTGAATAATTATTTCGTCTAACTTTATTACATCACACATTTGAACATATTTATACTACATGAACCGGTACAAACTAACCATTGTGTCCCTTGGCTTTGTAACCGATTTTAACTACCATTTAACTAACTAACCGAATAACTAACTTAACTAACTTAACCGCTTTTAACTACCAAACGGTTACAAACTTTCTAACTAACGTTATCGGTCCTTCATCTTTTGTATAGAAGCAATGTGTCAAGATTATTTGTCCACATTCTCCTCCTTAATCTTGATCGTTGCTTCGTCCTAAGTCTTGAACTCCGAGCATTTGTCGCATAGTCACAAACTTCAATCTTGGTAGAGCTTTTGTTAGAATATCTGCTCTTTGTAGTTCTCCACTGACGTGTTCCACATTGAGGTGCTCATTCTCTACACATTCACGAATGAAATGATAGCGAATGTCTATGTGCTTGCTTCTTCCATGAAAAACTGGGTTCCTGATGAATGCTATTGCTGAAATGTTGTCGACCTTCAGCATTATCCTTTTCTCTTCCCAACCAGTTAATTCACTAAGTAGTCGTTTTAACCATAAGGCTTGACATGCTGCTCCAGTAGCTGCCATGAATTCTGATTCACATGATGAGAGCGCCACTGTTGGTTGCTTCTGAGTACACCAAGTAATAGGTGACTCTCCAAAATAAAATACTATTCCAGTAGTTCCTTTTCCTTGATCGGTGTTGATTCCATAACTACTGTCGCTGTAACCTGTAATCTTGCAGCCGCCTTCTTTCTTGTATATTATGCCATGCTCCTTTGTTCCTTTGATGTATCGGATTACTTGCTTCACTGCCTTCAGGTGATGATCCTTCGGGTCTTGCATAAATCTGCTGAGTAGTCCGACTGAGTAACTAAGATCTGGTGATGATCCTTTGGATCCATTGGTATCTTCGTATCATTACTGTCCGTCATACTTGTTTCCTTCAAGATCTTGTTAATATATCCTGTCTGCTTGATTGTAATCTCTCCTCCTGTCTGTGTAACTTCTATCCCAAGGTAATAAGCTAACAATCCTAAGTCGCTCATTTCAAATTTATCTTCCATCTGGGATTTGAACAAGTCTATTTCCTTCCTTGGAGTGCCCGTGATTATCAAATCATCTACATAAACTCCAACTATAAGTGTAGAAGTCTTGCTTCTCTTCGTGTAAACTGCTTGTTCGAGATTACATTTCTTAAAATCTAATGACTTCAACGTTTGATCAAGTTTCACATTCCAAGCTCGTGGTGCTTGTCTTAAACCGTACAAAGCTTTAATGAGCTTATAGACTTTCCCTGAATTTCCTTCTTGAATAAATCCTTCAGGCTGTGTAACATAGACTTCTTCCTTCAAATCTCCATGTAAAAATGATGATTTTACATCTAAGTGATGTACTTGCCATCCATGATATGCTGCTAGTGCTAATATCAACCGAACTGTTTCTATCCGAGCAATTGGTGCAAATACTTCATCGAAGTCTATTCCTTGTTCTTGTACATATCCTTTTGCTACTAAACGTGCCTTATATTTGATGATCTTTCATTTTGCATCTCTCTTGGTTTTGAAAACCCATTTAAGTCCTATTGCCTTCTGGTTTTCAGGCAAAGTAGTAAGAGTCCATGTGTTATTCTTGTTGATTGAATCCAATTCAATCTCCATAGCCTCAATCCATTTCTTATCCGTTGATGCCTCCTTGTAATTACGTGGTTCTTCTTCCGTAAATAGTAAACTTTTAGTTTCAACTTCACGTGTATCATTATATAAATCCGATATCCTTTTGAAACCTCGTACTGGTCTATCATCAAATCTATGATCTGAGTTCCTAGTTGAACTATTAGTAGCTTCTTCTTCTTCCTCTTCTGAGTGAGGGTTGTAAGTGTATGTAGGTGGGGTGATTGGTGAACTTGGATCTGGAGTTAGATCCTGTTCCTGATATACGTTATCATTGTTTTCTGTGTTGACTGGTGTAGGTTTTTCATTGTCAACTCCTTCTACCACAAAACTTGTCCAAAATGAGTCTTGTGTACCTGTTTCCTCTTCATTCTTATCCCAATCCCATGGTTTTGTTTCCATAAACTTTACATCCCTACTAACATGTTTCTTCTTTCCTATTGGATCACATAACCTACATGCTTTTGATCCTTCCTCTACTCCTAAGTAAACCATTGGTATGCTTCTATCATCCAGCTTCTTCAATTGAGGTATTGTTATCTTGGCGTAAGCTGTGCATCCGAATATTCTTAGGTTTTCCAGATTCGGTTTTCTGTTGTAGAGTGCCTCATATGGGGTTTTATCTACCAGGTCTCGTGTAGGTGCCCTATTGAGTATATAAATGGCGTGTCTAACTGCTTCCGCCCAAAAAGTTAATGGTAACTTCATTGCTTTCATCATACTCCTCGTAGTTGATAACACTGTCCTATTTCTCCTTTCCACTACTCCATTCTGTTGTGGTGAGTAAGGTGCTGTCAACTGTCGTGCTATTCCATTTTCTTTACAGTAATTTGTGAATTCATTTGATGTAAATTCACCTCCCCTATCCGTTCTTAGCATCCTCAACTTCAGTCTCATTTCCATTTCAATTTGTTGTCTAAATTCTTTGAACGTGTCAAATGCTTGATCTTTCGACGTCAGAAAGTAAGCCCACATAAATCGTGTACAGTCGTCTACTAATAAGAATATATATATTTCTTTCTGGAGTGTGTGGCTGGACTTATAGGACCACATAAATCTCCATATACTAAGTCCAATGGGTTCTTTGATCTAAACTTAGCTTGATTTGGAAATGGTGTTCTACTGTGCTTCCCTAATAAACATGCATTACAAATCTGCCCTGCATAGTTTATTCTTGGAATTCCTTCCACTAGACCCTTCCTTGTCATCTTATTTATGTCGTCAAAGTTTAAGTGACCTAGTCTAGCCTGCCATAACCATGCTTGGTTATCTAATTTTGCTAAGAGGCATATAGGTGTTTCTATTCGCAGTCTAATACTGTAAAGTCTATTCTTCGATCTTTCAATCTTCATCAACAACTTCTTATTCTTATCATACAAGGTCAGTTGGTTTCCATCCATGATGACCTTACAACCTATCTCTGTGAGTTGTCCTAAACTCAATATGTTGCTCTTTAGGTTTGGTATATAGTATACATCCGATACTATCTTTTGTTCGTTGTTCTTACAACCTAACAATATAGAGCCTTTTCCCTTTATCTTCACATACGATCCATCTCCAAAACGAACGCGTCCTGTCATACTTTCGTCAATATCTTTAAAATGACTCTTAGTTCCCGTCATATGGTTACTTGCACCATTATCTAAATACCATATGCTTGCATCTGTTGTAGCATATTTTCCGGGTTGAATTTGTCCTTCATTCAACAAAACTTCCTCGTGTTCAGTTTCGTGTGTTGCCATTAATAGTGATGGTTCTTCGTCTTCTAAGATAAGGTTTGATTGTTCCTGAGTTGTCGATGTTCCTCTACAATTTTTCTTAAAATTCCCAAGTTTTCCACACTTGAAACATTTTACCTTGCTCATATTTCCCTCACGTTTATTGCTATTTGACTTTCCATTGTGAGTTGAGCTTTCTTCCTTTGAGTCATACTTTTTTCTATCAATCTGCCAGTTTCCTCGTGAAAAATTTGATCTAAATTCACGTTTACTAAATCGCCTTCCTTTTCTCGAGTGTTCGCCATGTGCAAACAATAAGTTTTCCTGGCTTTCAACTTGTCCTCCTTTCCGGAGTTTTATCCTTCTCTCAAATGCTTTGAGTTTTCCCATGATCTCATCTAAGGTAATATCGTCGAGATCATTTGATTGTTCTATGGATGCTACTATGTGAATGAACCTATCTGGTGTGGAATCTAATAGTTTTCGTACTAAAAGTGATTCATCCAAAGTTTTCCCTAATTCTTTTGCCTTAGTGGCGTAGCCGTTTAGTTTAGCCGTAAATGCATCCACCGTGTCATCTTCCTTCATTTGAAGTGTTTGAAACCCAATCATCAATGATTGTAACTGTGCTTGCTGCACTCTCTCTTCTCCAACGTGTCTCCTTTTTAACGATTCCCATAATTCCTTTGCCGTTTTACAACCCGCTACTTGTAAAATCACATCCTCTGTCAACGCTTGATATAGGAAGGCAGTTGTTGCCTTGTCCTTCTTATCATCTACTTGCGTGTTTTCCTTAGGTTCAATCGCTTCCCATAAACCATGTGCTTCTAATATGACCTTAATTTGTATAGCCCAAACGGTGTAGTTTGTGGTTTTCAATTTTGGGCATTGATATTGTGCGATAGGTGTTATGGGTTTTGGTGGCGTAGTGCCATTTGCATTGTCACCCGACATCCTAACTGTGTTTAAGATCTTCACCTTCTAATATGTGGGGTTATCCTTGCTCTTATGGGAACTCCAAATACTACGGGAATAATAATAGTTTATCCGGGAGTCCTAATAATACGGGATCAATAATATAGTTCTCGGGATTTCCTAATAGTACGAAAAATAAAATCCTATACTATCTAATATAATAGAAATCCAGAAATTGTGACTTGTGACCTCGTTGTTGTTCCCTTGTCGTTGTTGTTGTTTTTTTTCAAATCGATTCACCAAACCAAAAACAACTTCGAATTCGTTGTTGTTGTTGTTGTTTTTCACCAAACCGAGTCACCCAAAGCAAAACAAAATTCGAATTGCTTTTTGTTCTTCTCGACTTCTTTCTGTCCCAACAAACCACACGACTTCCTTTGCTTTCGTTATTCCCACTTGCCTCACGTTGCTATCTCCTTGTGTACGACTTGTCACCTGTTCCAAGACTGCGTGCCCTAGAACCTTTCTCTTCCTCGGTATCCTTTCAACCGAACCCAAAACTTGTTGTTTTGTTTCTGTCCTTGTTCGAATCCTTTTTAATCTTTTCGAACCCCAAGTATACACAAAACCAATATCTTTCGATATTTCAAAACAAAGCAATCAGTTTGTTTTTTTCTTCACTAATACCACTCGGTATTATTTCCCACGACAAAACAATTGTTGGTTTCGTTTGTCGTTGTTGCTTGTTCTTCTCCAAACGTTGTTCCACAATACTCCTTCTTATTCCACACCGTATCCTACAACAAAACTCCAAATACCCGTCGGTATTTCCTTCAAAACAAGTGATCGGCTTGTTTTTTGTTCGATATTGTTGTTGTTCTTGTATTGCTAACGTTTTCTTTCCCACAAACAATCCTAGATTGTTTCCTTCTCTTGGTATCTTCCAACCAATCTACAAGCAACTCTTTCTCTTGCGTTTATAACACGTATCCCTTTGTGTGTTTCCTTTGTCAACCGGTTTCCTTTACTACACAAAGTTCCTATCTCTTGACGTCGTATCTTTCTTCCTTGTTGCTGCGTTTATGCAGTTACCAACAAATCTTTTACAATATTGTATTCTTCCTAGTTTGTTGTCGCGTACCAATGATCACAACAAACTCCCACCAATCCGTTTGATGTATACGTTTGCAACTCCACACAAGTTTGATCGTGCACTATCTCCCTTGCGTTCCTAATTATCCAGGCGTTGTATTTCTTCTTTGAACACAACACTTTCCTACTGGTTCTTCTTCTATTCCGGCGTACGTACTATATGGTGTTTCTTGTTCGAATTTTGGTATCCAACGAACGTGTGATGAACACTTGCTCTGATGCCAATTGTTGTCCCAAATGTGAGTCGAATTATGAGTTGCAAAATATCACTGAATAATTATTTCGTCTAACTTTATTACATCACACATTCGAACATATTTATACTACATGAACCGGTACAAACTAACCATTGTGTCCCTTGGCTTTGTAACCGATTTTAACTACCATTTAACTAACTAACCAAATAACTAACTTAACTAACTTAACCGCTTTTAACTACCAAACGGTTACAAACTTTCTAACTAACGTTATCGGTCCTTCATCTTTTGTATAGAAGCAATGTGTCGAGATTATTAGTCCACAAATGCTTCTGAAATCTGGACAGATCTAAAGGAGCGGTTCAGGAAGGAAAGTGCACGTACCGAGGGCATATGAATTGAAACAAAACCTCTCGATGACACAACAGAATGGTGCCACTGTTTCAGTCTACTACACCAAATTACAAAGTCTTTGGGACGAGATTGGATCTGTACTACCAGTGCCACGATGTTCATGTAGTGGCTGCACGTGTGGTATTAGCAAAAAGATAAGTGACTTGAGGGACAAAGAAAGGCTGTATGAATTTCTCATGGGACTCGATAATCACTTCTCTGTTATTAGAACCCAAATTCTTGCCACGAATCCTATACCGAAACTTGGTAATGCTTACCATCTTGTGGCCGAGGATGAGCGTCAGAGAGCTATATCATCAGATAAGAGGCCCACTACAGGAGCCGCTGCATTCAAGACTTTCGTACCAATGCGACGGGAAGAAAATCATAATCAAAGGCGTGACAAATCGAATCAAAAGGACACTAAACGTGTCGAAGTGGTAGAACAATGCACCTACTGTGGAAAAGATGGGCATTCACGGGATGGATGTTTCAAAAGGATAGGCTATCCAGAATGGTGGCCGGGAAACAAGAAACGTGAAGAAACAAAACCAAAGGCTGCATATATTGAACCTGGAGGCAAACTACCCATTCCCGGCCTGACCAACGAACAATATGACCTTTTTCTGAAACATTTTTCGACAGCTGGAAGTTCTGGTAAGGAGGTTAATACCTCAAAGGCGTTTATAACACATGAAGGTAATTATGATAATTATTGGGTTGTTGACTCGGGATCTACTGAGCACATCACGCATGATGCTAGTATTCTTAAGAACAAAACTAAAAGTCACTTTGAAACTCCTGTTGTCATCCCCAATGGGGATAGTATACCGGTTGAAGGAAAAGGAGATGCCAGGAGGAACCAAAATAAATGGAGTCTTGCACATTCCCAAATTTACTTGCAAGTGATCTCCAATCTGCTATAACTTTGTTTCCTGATTTTTGTGTAATGCAGAAACTTCACATGGGGAGCTTGATTGGTGCGGGTGAGTGCAAGAATTGTCTATACCGGATGGGGATGATTGCAAGTGAGAAGAAAGCAATGAAGACAAGCACAGATATATGGCACAAAAGATTGGGACACGCATCTGGTGATAAACTGACTCAAATATATTTTCTTAGTAATAATTGTTTTGATCAAGTTTGTGATTCTTGTTCCAAGGCCAAACACACTAGACTTTCTTTTCCGAATAGTAATAGTAGAACTAATGGTTGTTTTGAATTAATACATTGTGATATTTGGGGTAAATACCGTTTCGAATCTCTCTCCGGTGCAAGTTATTTTTTAACCATAGTCGATGACTATAGTGTAATACCTCGTAAATTCCCATGTCATTTATTAACATTAAATCATCAACAAACTTTAATTTTATGCGATTAGCCTATTTTACGGGTTGAATTTTTTTTTAAATCTATTGAACCACAACACCAATCAATCTTTGATATTTATACTGTGACGCGATTCGAATGGCTCACTCGTGTGCCAACCATTCTAAAACGAACCTCGAAATAAATCAAACCCGAAACAACAAATTATGCATTTTTATTCAAGTTATTTTATTCACCTTTGCATTCAAAATATTGCTATATGTTTAAACTGAGAAACAACCAATGATATTGCCAAACGAACAATGTGGGAAAACTCACGTTCCATTTTCACCGGAACCGCACGCGTTTCGACACCGTGATAGTATGACATAGGTCTAATAATTTAAAATAAGGAACAAACAGAAATTCGCGAAATATTAGAAAATAATTGAGGACTCGGAGAGTATTCCATATAATATTTAACGACTCTAAAAATGTAAACTCTCGGATTTAAAAACAGTTTAGGACGGAACCCAACTTGGCACAGTTTAATAAAACGCGGGTATAATAAAATACAATCCTTAAATTATAATAGCAAATAAAACCTCCTTTCCCAAAACAAACTCATCTTTTCTCTGTCCTCACCACACAACCCACGCTCCATATCTTCTTCTTCCTCTCAATTGTCGGCTACACCACAAATCAAAGCATCAACCGATCTATCACTATCCACCATAAATTTTAGTTGACCACCAACCCTTGTCCATTTCGAATTCACGGGTCTCCCTAAGGCTTAGAGCCAAGAGATAAAGATAGAGCATCATTTAGGAAGAATAGCTTTTCCCCAAACCGAAAGCAACATGGAGCTTAACTCCATTTTCACCCTTAAATCCACGCCTCCGGGACACCATTCGAATCACACCAAAACTACAAACACACCTCAATTTGGGAAGCTCTCAAGCAAAGGGTTAAAGTGTGATTCGGATTGGAGAAGGAAGTGGGTTTTGGAGCTTTCGGATCCGGGTTTGATTTTCTTGACCTCATTGTCAATCGGCTACATTCTTTTGTAAGGTTCCTCCAAAAATTTTGATTCTTATCATTTTCAATGTAATCGTGTAAATGGTTGTTGTGGTTTAAATATTTCGAACTAAAAATGATAAACTTGTTAATGGTTATTGATTTTGTGGATCTTTGAATCATTAAACTTGTGGAACCAATTTTCTTAATTTTGTCAAATTGAAAATGTTCCTGTCGAACCATCTTAATGGTGGAGTCATTATCCTTGATTTTGTTTTGTGTTGGTGTGGTTGGTTTTAATGAAAATTTATAATAATATTAATATTGGCTCGAATTTGAGATTGTTTGATCCTTTTGTTGTTTTTGTTTCGTACTCAGTCGCAAGTTAAATCATTGTGGTGAATAAAAAACTTGAATATGGCTTAAGTAAAACTAGTGTTCGAGCATTGAATTGATTAGGTCTCGAACTAGTGTAATGAGGCTAATGGCCTTCGGTTTGTCGAATATAGTCAAGAGTTGAGTTGTACTCAATACTTGGTGACTGCTCGTTTAATATAGAATCTTAGTTACTCTAAGATTCGAGTTGTTCTTGTAGGATGCGTGGTTTTTAGTTCAACGTACATTTAAATCACTACAAGTCGCGTTGATCTCGAGTTTAATAGTCACTCATGGCTCGCGTTAAAAGATGGGTTCTAAGTCTTTTTGTGTTGTTATGAACTGGAAACGTGTGTGCAAATCCTTGGATGCAGAAAATTCATTAGTAATAATAGAACACTTATTCTTGAAACACAACTTATATTTATGTTTTCTTCCTTCTGTTGGTTTGCGCTAACAGACCATCACCCAATTTTCATTTTGGTTTTGTGATTTACTTGTTTGAGTAAAGCCCTTTTGTTCTTTTTCTTCCTATGTAAGATTTGTTGGAGTAAACATTATATGCAAACCTTTTTCTCTTTTGTTCCTTTTGTCATCCTACGAATAGCAGACACACCACAAAGTATAAATTTCCTTTCCTCTTGCTTGTGGACTACTGATCCCAGCGTCACCTTGGTTGGGCCACAGCCCACCAAGTGATCCACTCCTAACTCTTTTCTTTTGCACATTATATTTAGCCACAAGCCCAACGATTTGTGTAACGGCTGCCATATTATCTTTAGCCCATTCGAACCATGGGCCACAGCCCACTTGCGACATAAATTTATATATTATACGTCTCTCGAATATTTTCGCCAAAGCCATTACTCATTTATACTTTGTATGTTACTCGAACTAATTGTGAGACGCGACATATCGAAACTTGTCACAATAAATTTAACAATGTTATATGTTCGTGTATTTAATTTTGATTCGTGCGCTCCAAATTGTCAACATAAAATATTTTCGCAAATATAGAAATTAATAAGAGTCGTTTACTATTTATATATGTCAAAATCAGAAAAACACAAACTCGTTTTCAATAACTCAACAACATATATATATATATATATTTTAGCAAATGACATATTTATCAACATATTTAAATTAAATTTAAAAAAGGACTTTTCAAAATTTTTATAAAACTTTGTTTCAACTATGTATTATCCAACCCATAATATATGTCGGATATATATATATGTGCGCATGTAATCATACACTTATAATTCTTATTTATCATCTCGTGCACTACACGAAAATTGGTAAATATATAACCTTCTCGGTCAAACAACCAAGTCGTGCCATTACTCGTCCTTTCATAATCTTGGCACATTCTCAAGCCAAAAGAAATCTTCGATCCTTGTAATTCGTGTATACTCTCAATGAACCAATACCTACAAATACTATAAACTATTTTAAACTTAAATGTGCCACACCAGCAATGACAACATCAAACTGTGAATTAAATTCTAGTGTAGTCTGAACTTAGTCTGTTAACTAATAATTGCCATACTATCTAGGTCACGCGTTGGAGTCACTACACCCCTTTTGATTCTATTGCTCAAAAGATTACTACTACTACCAAGTGAGTTTATAGTCCCACTTTTTACTATGTTTTCAATCCGTGGGGAGATACATGCTACTACTTTTATGATCACAATTGCTTGAAAATTTTATGTCTATCTAAATGTGTTATTGCCTAAGTACAACTATTATTATATCGATTACTGTCGATACTATCAACTACTGTTGATACGATTATTATATCGATTACTGTCGATACTATCAATTACTGTTGATGCTGCTGTTATATCAATTTATGTCAATACTACTAATTACTGTTAGTACACTGTTAACACTGTGGTTTCATTAGCTTAGTGCAATAATAACTACTTTCGATTTATGGGTGTAACAACGGAACCCATTACCTCTTAAACTTGAAATCTTGTGATCAATTATTTTACTATTAAACACTATGGATTCACTCAACCTTTGTGTTGACGTTTTAAGCATGTTTATCTCAGGTAATTAAAGAAATCTCAAGCACGGAGTTGGCACGGGCATGGAGAAAAGACCCACCTTTGTTCCAAATAACTATATCATTCTTTTCAAACTCATCATCACTTTTGCGAACTACTACCCCTTTTGATAACAAACATGTAATCTCTGAATATTGAGTTTTCATTGAATGATATAAAATTCCCCTTTTTATCAAAAATCTATACTTATGACTGTGATCTAGTTGGTAATACCCCGAATAAGTCTTCCGCTGCTTCATTACGATTTTCGGGGTGTTACAGATTGGCATCAGAGCCATGGTTATAGAGAACCAAATGCTTTTTCAAAAACATTGGACTATAACCGCGATTTCTAAAAGGACCATTTTAAACCTTACCACCCTATGCCCTCCGTGCCAACACTTTGCTACACTTTTGCATTGAGATTTGCTTGGCAGATTATGCATGACAAACGAATTTTATCACTATAGAAAATAGCATAGAGATTTGCTTGGCAGATTATGCATAACGAATTAGTTTTATCACCTACGAATGTTATTACAACTAATGCATGTTATTATTATTAGCTAACTTACATTTGTTATTATCGGGATATTACAGTACCATGGCTTTTAATTCACTTTACTCTACCGAAATCATTCCCCGTACTATTCGCACTTCCTCAGTTATCCAACTCATACCAAACTCAGACGATTCTTATGTACTAACGGAGTCCACATCCACGTTACCCGATTCGACATTATTCTTTCCCTTACTCCCACACTCACTTATCCACTTACCACCGTCAGGGAGAGCCGTCATGCCTCAAAATAACGAGATGTTGGAGGGAGTGCCCAGTACATTCGAGGTTGACCAGAGTTCCAGGAGAACTCAAATGGAGACAGAGGATGACATGGTGTGGAGAGATATACCATGTATAGACGATCGCATTGCCACCATGGAGACCTGGGACTATATGTCTCATTTATCATCATTCGAGTCTTCAAACACTCCATACCCTGGGACACCACTAGAGGACACAGAGATGAGCGTTGTTGCCCAGATGCAGAACCAGTTGGACTCGCTGACTAGAAGAGTAGAGCTTCACTCCGAGCACCTCGATGAGCTACCAGCTGATCAGTTTGAGTCGTACGACCAAGACCTCCGTATATTGTTCAGGAGAATGAACATCAGAAGACAAGAGATCTCTGATGTGAGTTTCAGAGTTGATGCCGTTGAGCATGCACGGACGGTAGCCCAAGAGACAGTCCAGGGATTACAGTGTATGGTAGGAGATGTTGAAAGAGCCTTACGAGCAGCCAGGGATACTGAGAGAACCCAGAGCCAGAGGATTACCGCTTTAGAGGCTATGTTGGCAGCACAATTGAGTATAAACCAGGAATTCCAAAGGCGTTTTATAGAGATGGATGACTTGACTGAGATAGTTAGAGGTTTACAGCACGGACCTGGAGATGCACCCGGCACTTCATAGATTAGCCACGTATTGTTGTAGTAGTGACATCTTAACTTGCCCAGCGTGGCATTAATAATTTTGTATTGTATTGTTCTTTTGGAAACAATGTATCAAATTATTAAAACTCATGGTTAGTTATGATTACTATGTACCAATATTGATCTATGTTATGGCTGCTTTCTTCATTTAGGTGTTGTGATTTTCTTTTATACGTCACCATATTATTCCACGTATGTTGTGATTGTATTCAGACATGCCGTGATTATGACGATTTTGTTTATAAGGATGTTGTATGCTACTATTATGAGGACAATTATGACACCTCACTTGATTATATTAATCGTAAAACCTAAATATATGTTCTTGTGTCATTGTTAGAACATGGCTACCCGCAACAGAACTACAGAAGCAGTCGCCGGATCGATCATGACTCCGGAGGAGATCCGCCGATTGATCACGGAAAGCGTGACCGCTGCATTAATAGCTCAAGCTGCAGCCACGACTCCTATCGGCAGTGCAACAAGGCCCACTGCCGAGAGCGAGCCAGTTACAACCCGCAAGTGCACGTACAAGGAGTTCATGAGTTGCAAACCACCAACCTTTAAAGGTACTGAAGGAGTGACAGAGTTAGCTCGATGGTTTGAGCGTTCAGAGACTGTCTTTACAAGAAGTGGTTGTGCCGAAAACGACAAAGTCGCCTTTGCTACTGGCACTCTAACAGATGATGCACTGTCGTGGTGGAACGCCACTGCTCATAAAATGGGTAATGATAGAGCTTACCAACTTCCTTGGGCTGAGTTTAAACAGAAGATGTTGAAGAAGTATTGTCCTCGCACCGAAATCCGAAAGCTAGAAGATGAGTTTGATCGCTTGGTAGTAAAAGGGTATGACATCCGGACCTATGACAGAAGGTTCCAAGAACTATCTCTACTATGCCCAACTAAGGTGCCAGATTTCGAGAAAACCTTAGAGAGGTATGTTGAGGGATTGCCCGAAAGCATAGAAGGGATCGTTACTGTATCCAAACCACAAACGCTGGAAGAAGCCATGGAGACTGCTCAGAAATTACTGGAGAGGGAAATTAAGCGTAAGCAGGCTCAGGGAGGCAACGATCACAAAAGAAAATTTGATGATCGTAGAGGCAATCACAACAATAGCTCGCATCACAACAACCACACTCATCACAACAACAACAACCACCACCACCAACAAAACAGAGAGCAAAAAGTCGCAAGGGCTTATATGGCTGCACCAACAGAAGGCAGAGTTTATGCTGGGAACCACCCACTATGTGATCAGTGCAATTGGCATCACTCAGAGCCTTGCACTGTTAAGTGTGGAAGCTGCCACAGAGTAGGCCATCAGACCAAGAATTGCAAGGATAGAGGCCCCATTGCTGGGAACGACTTACAGCGAGTAGTGACTTGTTTTGGTTGTGGGGAGCATGGACACTACAGGAACGAATGCCTTCAGAACCGTGGGCAAAAGGTCGAAGGTGCTCGCGGGAGAGCATATATGTTGGAGGGAAGAGAAGCTCACCAAGACCTCAACAACGCGACGAACTAATGAAGTTTAGAATTTAGCAGTCCCATTCCTTTATGTATTATGTTGTACTAAGTCTACGACATCCCTAGTATCCGGATTTTTAAGACTATTTTCTGTTCTAAAAAACAACTTGCTGTGATAATTCCCCATCTATTGTACTTTCTATCCCTTTCTGATTTCCATATTATCAACAAATTTGTTATCACTCATAACATCTTTCCTTAAATTGCCATTTTGTAAACGGCATGGGTTGAATCTATTTAAACACTGAGAATTATAACGACTAAACCGAACATCACATCATTGTTCCTAAATTATACATAGCCTAGCTACCTATGTCTAATTCAGGAGGGATCATGTTATGCTGGGAGCAGTTATTTATAAATCCTAAAACAAACTGATTCACCATCTACAAAAGCTGAAGGTTAACAACTCCCTCTACATTCACCAAGTTCTCGACCGGAACCCTCATTGTTAAAATTTTTTATTAACAAACTCCTTTGTCTAACGGGTAGGTTACCCCCACAGATTTTTGATATTCATGAAACCCTGGTCGTACATTTGAAAGAAATTCGACTTGACGATAAGCTAGATTCTGTCAAATAACCAATGGAGATTTTAGATAGAGATATCAAACAATTAAAACAAAGCTGTATCCCTATTGTCAAAGTTAGACGGAACTCTAAGAGAGGACCAGAGTACACATGGGAACGCGAAGATCAAATTCGTTCTAAATACCCCCATTTGTTTGATAACACAACTCCGACGACTATCACCTCTTTGGATTCGGGACGAATCCAGTCTAACGGGTAGGTACTGTAATACCTCGTAAATTCCCATGTCATTTATTAATATTAAATCATCAACAAACTTTAATTTTATGCGATTAGCCTATTTTACGGGTTGAATTTTTTTTTTAAATCTATTGAACCACAACACCAATCAATCTTTGATATTTATACTGTGACGCGATTCGAATGGCTCACTCGTGTGCCAACCATTCTAAAACGAACCTCGAAATAAATCAAACCCGAAACAACAAATTATGCATTTTTATTCAAGTTATTTTATTCACCTTTGCATTCAAAATATTGCTATGTGTTTAAACTGAGAAACAACCAATGATATTGCCAAACGAACAATGTGGGAAAACTCACGTTCCATTTTCACCGGAACCGCACGCGTTTCGACACCGTGATAGTATGACATAGGTCTAATAATTTAAAATAAGGAACAAACAGAAATTCGCGAAATATTAGAAAATAATTGAGGACTCGGAGAGTATTCCATATAATATTTAACGACTCTAAAAATGTAAACTCTCGGATTTAAAAACAGTTTAGGACGGAACCCAACTTGGCACAGTTTAATAAAACGCGGGTATAATAAAATACAATCCTTAAATTATAATAGCAAATAAAACCTCCTTTCCCAAAACAAACTCATCTTTTCTCTGTCCTCACCACACAACCCACGCTCCATATCTTCTTCTTCCTCTCAATTGTCGGCTACACCACAAATCAAAGCATCAACCGATCTATCACTATCCACCATAAATTTTAGTTGACCACCAACCCTTGTCCATTTCGAATTCACGGGTCTCCCTAAGGCTTAGAGCCAAGAGATAAAGATAGAGCATCATTTAGGAAGAATAGCTTTTCCCCAAACCGAAAGCAACATGGAGCTTAACTCCATTTTCACCCTTAAATCCACGCCTCCGGGACACCATTTGAATCACACCAAAACTACAAACACACCTCAATTTGGGAAGCTCTCAAGCAAAGGGTTAAAGTGTGATTCGGATTGGAGAAGGAAGTGGGTTTTGGAGCTTTCGGATCCGGGTTTGATTTTCTTGACCTCATTGTCAATCGGCTACATTCTTTTGTAAGGTTCCTCCAAAAATTTTGATTCTTATCATTTTCAATGTAATCGTGTAAATGGTTGTTGTGGTTTAAATATTTCGAACTAAAAATGATAAACTTGTTAATGGTTATTGATTTTGTGGATCTTTGAATCATTAAACTTGTGGAACCAATTTTCTTAATTTTGTCAAATTGAAAATGTTCCTGTCGAACCATCTTAATGGTGGAGTCATTATCCTTGATTTTGTTTTGTGTTGGTGTGGTTGGTTTTAATGAAAATTTATAATAATATTAATATTGGCTCGAATTTGAGATTGTTTGATCCTTTTGTTGTTTTTGTTTCGTACTCAGTCGCAAGTTAAATCATTGTGGTGAATAAAAAACTTGAATATGGCTTAAGTAAAACTAGTGTTCGAGCATTGAATTGATTAGGTCTCGAACTAGTGTAATGAGGCTAATGGCCTTCGGTTTGTCGAATATAGTCAAGAGTTGAGTTGTACTCAATACTTGGTGACTGCTCGTTTAATATAGAATCTTAGTTACTCTAAGATTCGAGTTGTTCTTGTAGGATGCGTGGTTTTTAGTTCAACGTACATTTAAATCACTACAAGTCGCGTTGATCTCGAGTTTAATAGTCACTCATGGCTCGCGTTAAAAGATGGGTTCTAAGTCTTTTTGTGTTGTTATGAACTGGAAACGTGTGTGCAAATCCTTGGATGCAGAAAATTCATTAGTAATAATAGAACACTTATTCTTGAAACACAACTTATATTTATGTTTTCTTCCTTCTGTTGGTTTGCGCTAACAGACCATCACCCAATTTTCATTTTGGTTTTGTGATTTACTTGTTTGAGTAAAGCCCTTTTGTTCTTTTTCTTCCTATGTAAGATTTGTTGGAGTAAACATTATATGCAAACCTTTTTCTCTTTTGTTCCTTTTGTCATCCTACGAATAGCAGACACACCACAAAGTATAAATTTCCTTTCCTCTTGCTTGTGGACTACTGATCCCAGCGTCACCTTGGTTGGGCCACAGCCCACCAAGTGATCCACTCCTAACTCTTTTCTTTTGCACATTATATTTAGCCACAAGCCCAACGATTTGTGTAACGGCTGCCATATTATCTTTAGCCCATTCGAACCATGGGCCACAGCCCACTTGCGACATAAATTTATATATTATACGTCTCTCGAATATTTTCGCCAAAGCCATTACTCATTTATACTTTGTATGTTACTCGAACTAATTGTGAGACGCGACATATCGAAACTTGTCACAATAAATTTAACAATGTTATATGTTCGTGTATTTAATTTTGATTCGTGCGCTCCAAATTGTCAACATAAAATATCTTCGCAAATATAGAAATTAATAAGAGTCGTTTACTATTTATATATGTCAAAATCAGAAAAACACAAACTCGTTTTCAATAACTCAACAACATATATATATATATATATTTTAGCAAATGACATATTTATCAACATATTTAATAAATTTAAAAAGGACTTTTCAAAATTCTTTTATAAACTTTGTTTCAACTATGTATTATCCAACCATAATATATGTCGGATATATATATATATATATATGTGCGCATGTAATCATACACTTATAATTCTTAATTTATCATCTCGTGCACACACGAAATTTGGTAAAATATAACCTTCTCGGTCAAACAACCAAGTCGTGCCATTACTCGTCCTTTCATAATCTTTGGACATTCTCAAGCCAAAAGAATCTTCGTCCTTGTAATTCGTGTATACTCTCAATGAGCCAATACCTACAAATACTTATAAAACTATTTTTAAACTTAAATGCTGCCACACCAGCAATGACAACATCAAACTTGTGAATTAAATTCGTGTAGTCTTGAACTTAGTCTGTTAACTAAATAATGCCATACTATCTAGGTCACGCGTTGGAGTCACTACACCCCTTTTGATTCTATTGCATCACAGATTACTACTACTACCAAGGTGAGTTCATAGTCCCACTTTTTACTATGTTTTCAAATCCCGTGGGGAGATACATGCTACTACTTTTTATGATCACAATTGCTTGAAAATTTTATGTCTATCTAAATGTGTTATTGCCTAAGTACAACTATTATTATATCGATTACTGTCGATACTATCAACTACTGTTGATACGATTATTATATCGATTACTGTCGATACTATCAATTACTGTTGATGCTGCTGTTATATCAATTTATGTCAATACTACTAATTACTGTTAGTACACTGTTAACACTGTGGTTTCATTAGCTTAGTGCAATAATAACTACTTTCGATTTATGGGTGTAACAACGGAACCCATTACCTCTTAAACTTGAAATCTTGTGATCAATTATTTTACTATTAAACACTATGGATTCACTCAACCTTTGTGTTGACGTTTTAAGCATGTTTATCTCAGGTAATTAAAGAAATCTCAAGCACGGAGTTGGCACGGGCATGGAGAAAAGACCCACCTTTGTTCCAAATAACTATATCATTCTTTTCAAACTCATCATCACTTTTGCGAACTACTCCCCCTTTTGATAACAAACATGTAATCTCTGAATATTGAGTTTTCATTGAATGATATAAAATTCCCCTTTTTATCAAAAATCTATACTTATGACTGTGATCTAGTTGGTAATACCCCGAATAAGTCTTCCGCTGCATCATTACGATTTTCGGGGTGTTACATATAGTGTTAATACAAATAAACCATAAAAAAATTTATTGTAGGATTGATGTATTTGGTTAATATTGTGATTCGGGAGGTCGGGTATGATGGAAGTATAAGTTATCCATGGTTAGAGAGAGAGAGAGAGTAGAGAGAGAAAGTAAATGTGTGTTTTAATGATAAGGAAAATGAAAGAGATACACACTAAGTCTCACCCCCCATGGAAGTATGGAGGGGTATATATAGCCTTACACATGTTCAGCTATTACAATATTACATATCTAGTCCACGTGTTTCGGCTTAACAAGATAACTAATGTAATCTTGTAAATGTCGTTCCATTAACTTGTTAGGAGCATTCCCAACAATCTTCCCCCAATGGGGCGACATAAGGGATTACTTACAACATTTCCTACAAGTACAAATATAAGTGAAATAAAGTCTTCATAAGCTCTTCAAATGCTGATGATGACTGCAGTTGACGCTCTTTGTCTTCATCTTGTACCTCGGCTTGAGAACTTTTCTTCACTTGTAGGCAAATGATGTAATATGCATGAACTGAATTAACTTCCCCCCAATTCATGCTGCATGTCTTTATCAGCTTCTCCGTAAACTTCTTTTTGGCGAAGTTTCTGAATCAGCTTCCCCCCAAACTGACCACCGTCTTCAGCAGATTCGAAACTTTGATGTAGTTAATATGTCTTCTAACTTTTGAAGTTTTAAGTACGCAGCGGAATTTGTAGATAACACCGTAAACCACACCAAGCAAATCTGACTAGTCACTTAATCACAATTATACTCAATGCGGAAACTCCGTTCGGGGGTAACATGCAAGAAATCAGCAAGATTTTCTCACATATGTAGGCTACTTCACACTTCACAACCCGCGAAAGTTGAAACGATTACACCAAAATTACAAAACTGAACCACTGATCATCTATGCGGACGTCTCTCCGGTAGTCATAAAATTGTAAGCTCGATCACGTGAACCTGTTATGCATCCCCGATGTGCACATTTCTTCCCCCTGATTGTAGATACTCATGGAGAAAGAGTGTTTTCGCAAAGAAGTCAAAAAAAGTACAAAGAACATCCACTCTCTTCCCCCACGATGTCTTCGCGGAATCGGAAGCATACACACTATGTTTACGATGGAAAACGGAGGCAGCGTAACCCCATATGTCCAATTAACCGAACAAGTGTGAAGTACCATAAATCTCTGTTAAGCTTAAAAGTATCCCGTGAGAATCAACTGCTGATAACATTTCTACTCTTTTATGCTCCTCTCAGCTAACTCTTTACCAACCCCATTATCATTCTGTCGGCTCTTTGTAGTGACTACTGATGGAGAAACCTAATATGACGAACTTGAGACCGTAGTAAAATAACCCGAACTTGTGACTTAAACTTGCACTATTGTCTGACTAAGAACCAATACTGAGAATTTCAATAAAGGTAGAATCATATACCTATCCAACCATCCTTAACTGTATATGAACTTCTCTTGAATTATCCACAGTTTTTTGTGACACTTGAGCACTACAACGTAACTCCTTTAAAGTGATAGCTATACACTGTGAGCACAACAACGTAACTCCTTACATCAGGTATAACTAGACAACTCAAGTCTTTGTCATTCGTACGGATAAAAGCTCGAACAAGGATTTCGAAGAATCATGCATCAAACCAACCCCGATATCTTCAGATACTAAGTACACGCGCCTGTGAAATTCCACTTCAACCTCAAATAAATAATAGTGAATAAACCCCGTAGTCACATCTTGCGGTTAAATGCCCAAAAACTAGCCTTTGGACGGTTTAAACGAATCATGATTATGGTTTTCCCGATTTTGTCAAAAATGTATCCCCATGAAGAATTTGTAATAACCATTTACTACTAATTATACCAAAAAATTGCGTTATCAAAATTTTTAGCTCAAAAAAACACACAAGTTATGCAAAATTTTCGGACTAGTAATAAACACAACCCAAAATGAAACACCAATTCAGCCCAACTCATTTCCACTTTGGATATTTGAACGTATAAGCCCAACAATACACACGATCCAATGGTAACATAACCCGATCCAAACATACCCTAATAATACCGGTATTAAAGATACACCACAACCCTAATTGTACTCACTTTACTAACCCTAATCTCACATACACCTTAAACCATCTGCCACCACACAATCACCAAGTCTTCATATCTATCTTGTATAATCAACAAGAAAAACTAAAGCAACACACCAACTTATCTTAATCAAATAAAAAATAGTCAAACACAACCCATTAAATAGGATTCTTTGTGCTCCTCGATAACACAACACCAAGTGAAGTTGATAATTGTTCAAGGCTTCAAGATCTTTCAAAGATATGAGGTAGGTTCTTGTGTTCTTGTGTTTTTTGTTTTTCATACCGAATCAAAAAGAAACGGGTATAACCCCCATGTTATGTCTCGTTCTTTAATATTCGGATATTGAATAGAAGTATATCTTCTACAAGATCTATGATGAATATCTCTATGGTTTATGTCTTTGGGCGAATCTTTGAGTACCAAAAAGAGATAAACTGAGATCTACTTCTTTTTTAATTTTGTATCGATTGTTAGTTTAGATCTGAGATCGTGAATCTGTTTGTTTGTGAACCGAGGCAGGAAAAGAAAATAACGCAATTGTTATTATTCTTTTTCATATTAGTCTCGGATAGTAATAGAAGCTACGCTTCAAAAGATGGTCAATGATATGTCTTTCGTTCATTTTAGACTATGAAGACTGAATGGATTTATTGACACGAAAAGCTGAGACCTTGTTGGGAACACGTTATTATTCATCAAGTATTGATCATTTATGTAATAGGTTGCTTAGGCCTTTAGGTTTGTTTTATTGCCCAGCCTGTGTAGAAGGCCCATGGGCTGTGTCTATTTATTTATTTTAATTATGTATTAGTTAGGGCTAAAAGCCCATGTCTTGTAAAACACTATAAATACCCCCTCCCATTCAAGGGAGAGGGTTGGTTGGTTGAATGCTTAAACATTTCATTATTGTTAACTAAACCTTCCACTCTCTTTCTCTCTCTAACTTTCTCTCTCTAGATCTAGGATTAGATTAGTAGCTTGTGTGATAAAAGTAAGTAACATCAAGTGGTATCATTCGCCTAGGGGTAATTTAGGTTGTTAAAGATTAGATCTAATTGAAATTTGAAGAAAATCAAATCGGTTACTGTTCACGTGCCAAAACTGTCGACTTTCTCACATTTACCGAGTTTGGTAAAGTGTTACCGAGTTTCTAACAATTACCGAGTTTGGTAAAGTGTTATCGAGTTTCTCATATTTACCAAGTTTGGTAATCTTACCGAGTTTCTCATATTTACCGAGTTTCTCATATTTACCAAGTTTGGTAATCTTACCGAGTTTCTCATATTTACCGAGTTTGGTAATCTTACCGAGTTTCTCATACTTACCAAGTTTGGTAAAAGGTTATCGAGTTTCTGACAGTTACCGAGTTTGGTAAAAGGTTATCGAGTTTCTGACAGTTACCGAGTGTGGTAAAAGGTTATCGAGTTTCTGACAGTTACCGAGTTTGGTAGAATCTACCGAGTTTCTAAGAATCTACCGAGTTTCTAAGTATCTACCGAGTTTCTAAGATTTCTCCGAGTTTCTAGAGTAAAATCCTCCGAGTTTCAAAGATTGAATTCTACGAGTTTCTAGAGTAAAATCCTCAGAGTTTCAAGAGATTTTTTCGTGTTTGGATTCTTCGAGTTTCTTGGAATTTTTTCTTCAAGTTATTCAACGTACAAACCTAATCTTCAACAACAACCACTATTATCCTTTAAAGATCCTACATCCACAAGTTACTTCAAGATGTCTCAACCACCATATCATAACTACTTCTATAATCAACAACAACAGTATCGTCAACAACAACCATATCCACAACAGTATCCTCAACCACAATATCAACCACAGTATCAACAACAAAACATGTTAATGCAACAACATCAATTTCTTCCACAGCAACAAGTCCCTCAACAACCAATGAAAAGTTACCAACCTCCTTCAAGAGAACCACACTGGTTTAACAAAATGTGCGAAGCTATAAGCAGTCAACAGTCGAGACATGAAGCAGGGTCTTTGGACACACCACGAATGTTAACACCAGGGAATTATGTGCAGTGGTCCAGTCGTTTTCTCCGATTTATCGAGCTAAAGAAACCTCATGGAAAGTATCTGAAGAAGGTTATCATTGATGGACCGTATCCAGCTCCTACTACTACCATTCCTGCAGATCCAAATCATGTTCCTCCAAGAGAAGCAACAACAACCCCTATTCCTCTAGCTCAACTCACCGCATAACAAGTTCTTCAACAAGAGGCTAATGAGTTAGCTATGTCTTACATCCTCCAAGGGATTCCAAATCCTATCTTCAGGAGCATCGATGCACAAAAGACAGCAAAGGATATGTGGGAGCAAGTGCACCTTCTCATGGAAGGTACTGAGTTAAATCAGGAAGACTTGGAATCTAAGCTTTATATGGAATACACACATTTCAACATTGAAGCTGGAGAATCTTTAGAATCATACTACCATCGGTTTACCAACATTATCAACGATCTGGATCGTCACAACATCATTTTACCAAAGATTGCTGTGAACTCTAAGTTTCTAGGGTGTCTCGGACCGGATTGGCAAAAGTACGTGACTTTCGTTTGACAGGCCAAGAATCTACACAACACATCTTATGGGTTGTTGTATGATTACCTCAAACATCACCAATCCGAAGTTGACAAGGACCGAGCAGCTCGTGGTGGATTTTCATCATTACCTACTTCAAACTCACTTGCTTTAATTGCTCAATCTCACTTTGCACCACCAAATCAGGATTTTGTTCAACCACCACCACCTCATTCGGGTTTTGCACCACAACCTTCAAACCAACTTGTTCCATATGAAGCACCCTCACAATATTCTGATAATCAACTCGTCTCATACGACAACACTGATTATAGTATGTACTCCAACGTTGACAACGATGAAGATGATGCATTTAACTCATTGAATGAGGAATTTGCGTTGATCGCTCGCGCCTTTAGCAAATTCTCAAACAAGTCTAACAATCGTTTAAGGTCTTCATCTAACACAAGGAATCAGGCTGTTGTTAATGATAGAAGGGTTGAAATCCAGAACAGGGCTTCAGGGAGATTTGGTTCAGGAAATTATATGGGGAATTCTAGTGGACAAAGGTTTAATTCGGGAGGAAATGGTAGAAACAGCATGGGTAATACACAGAGGAGGACTCAGATTGTTGGAACAGAGAAGAAAGGGATTGCAAACACAACAATTACATGCTATAATTGTAGTGGGAATGGTCATATGGCAAATGCATGCCCAAAGCCAAGGACAATGGGCAGTGCTTATCACAAGGAAGCTCTTCTTCTGGCATTGAAAGATGAAGCTAGGGGTACTATGACCGAGAAAGAACACAACTTTATGGCAAATGCATTGTCAGATGATGAAATGGAAGACCTTGAGGCAAATGCAGCTGTAATGTTGATGGCGAACATGCAAGAAATGAATATGAGTGAGACAGGCCCGGTCTATGATACCGACGGCTTATCTCAGGTATCTGCATCTGAATGTCTTATTCATGAAATTGCATCACCCTCTGCATCTTCTTCTACACAAGAAAATATTGGTCAAAATGACTCATCATTATCATCTCAAGACAATGATCAAATAAACACCGTTGTTACATTTGATGATGATCAAATTAACCCCGTTGTTTCATTTGATGATTCTTTTGATGATGACAATCATGATCACGTTGAACAAAATGATCTTATGCATGATACAGATCCAGAGCTTATGACCTTGCTGTTGACCACCCAAACACAATTAAATGCACAGAAATCCCAGATTGATAAATGCAATGATATTAATAGGAATCTAAAAGCAAAAGTTGCATTGTTAACTAAGGATCTTGAGTGCTACAAGCTACAACTGTCAAATTTTGAAAACAAAGAAAAACGTGAGAAAAGCTTTGAGTCTGCATTCCAAGAATCATACATGAAGGTACAAAATTTAGAACATCAAGTTCGTGAATTAACCGTTTCCAAAAATGAATTAATTTCACAAAAGGAACAAGAAAAATTTTATTTTCAACAACAAATTGACATTTTACACTCTGAACTTTCCAAAACCAAAACAGAGTTGTCAAATTGTCAAGAAATTTTTTCTGAACACAGACAAGTTTCAAGGAAACGTGTTGATTCATACCTTGAGGAAATTGTGGCATTGGAAGGCAAACTTAAAGAATTTCAAAACGTTGTTTATAAAACGGGTGAATCTGTAACAACCATTCAAAAATTGACTGTCAAACCAAATCCCCAAGGATATGGCTTTGCAATTGGAAATGATCAACCACGTTTTTTAAATAAAGCACTCAAGGAAAATCCTAAGTTGTACAGTGCAGAATTATTGTTGGATGATACTTTCATACGTGTGGTTGTGTATAATAATGAAGAGGAATTGGAACACGAGGACGAGAGTCGATCTAAGTTGAGTTGTGTATATTATAACAAACCATACGATTACTCGAGAACACCTCATATTAGTGAAACTTTTGTACCCCAAAAAGATAGATCTGAACAAACGTGGTCTTTAACTGAAATAAATGCTTCGTCTGAAGTTGGTCCAGTAACCACTGTAGCGCAAGTCAATGGCTCTTTACCTAATCCAGGTGTCAATGCACAAATGCCAAAACAATGTCGCATTCTTGAATATTTTAATACATTTATGGATGACATTAAACTTTTGGAAGACACAATTGAAAGAAATTCAGAAATCAAAGTCTCTACTTTTCTCTCTCCCTATGAGAAAGAAAAGAGAGAAGTTTTTCAAAAGCAATTTTTGCCATATGTCAAACACCTGCGACTTTGTGCAACACAGTGGGAACAGGAACTTCAATCGGAAGTTGCATCAATGATGAGCATTTTCAAAGCAAAAGATAACAAGATTTCAAAACAAAAGTATCAAAAGAAAGCTTTGGAAAAAGATTCAGATCGACTCTTGACAAATGTTCTAAGTTCTGATGTGATATCTGTGATTATGAATTCTATCTATTTGTCATGTAATGAATTGCTTGTTGATGATCACTGTGTTGAAATTGAGACAATGAGAATTGAGATTGATAATCTGAGAAAAGAAAATGAGAGACTTAGACAAGTCAATGATGATGTGAAACAAAACCTTTCAAAAGAAAATTTTCATCTAAACCAAAAGTTGCAATGGTGTCAGGCTCAAAGTCTTAACTTTGAGTTAAAATTTCAAAAACAAAAAGAGTCATTGTCCTTTCAAAACAGTCATGAGTCTAAAATTCAAACTCTTGAAAAAGAAAATGCTGTTTCAAAAAGTCTAATTGTTGAACAAGAAAAGGACATTGATGAAATTTGCAAAAACAGAAATGACACTGTTCAACTAAACCGGGAATTGGATTGTAAAATTCAAGAAAAGAATCACATCATTATTGAATTGAAAGAGAAACTCAGAGTACTTGACAAAGGGAAATTTGTACAAAATAATGTGATTGCACCAGGAATGTACAGAGTAGACGAGACTCATAAGAAAGCATCTTCAATAACCACTAATGTGCAAGCTTCAACTTCCACAGGATTAGGCAACCCTCCTAAGGTTAAAAGATCCAAGATCACCAAAAAAACCAACAAGAAGATTAGTGTCTGGCAACTTAAGAGTGGATCACCTAAAGATGCTGAAGTAGAAGTTCATAATAGGAAGTCAAATAAGACGCATGTTATGTCTAAATTAGAATCAAACTTGTCAAAGTGTAATTCTGAATATGATGTAACGAATGCTGAATCTTTGAATGTTTGTAATGATGTTATGGTTGATGCTTACTGTGTGTTTTGTCGTACTAGTGTGTTGTCTGGTAATCATCAGAAATGTATTGCTAAAACCCTTTTCTCACGTAAACAGAAACGTACTACTGACATTTCCTATAGGCCTATTACTGTTGCTAAGTCCATTTTAGGAAAACGGCCGAAAGTAGTTTCTGAGACCAAAGTTGACAAGACCATAGTTGCACCTAGGACAAACCAATCACCGAGTGCATTCACTAGGAGGAAAGCAGAGTCTAGTTAGACGTGGCAGCATTGGTTACAACATAAACCTAGTTTTAATTGGGTACCAAAGATGCTTAAGAACTCTGTTACTAACCCAACGGGATCCACCGTTACCAACTTTCCATCTGTGTCAACCCCTTGTGATGCAGGTGATCCAAATCGTCCTCTGGATTTTTGATAGCGGGTGTTCCCGGCACATGACAGGCAACTTAAAGCTTCTAGTAAACTTCGTTGCGAAGTTCATAGGCACTGTCAGATTCGGGAATGATCATTTCGCGACTATCATAGGTTATGGTGATTATGTCAACGGGAACATCGAAATCAGTCGTGTCTATTATGTTGAGGGTCTTGGTCATAATCTGTTCTCCGTCGGGTCAGGTAGTTCTGCGATGGTGACTTAGAAGTAGCTTTTTGGGAGAAAACATGTTTTGTTAGAGACCTACAAGGAAACGACCTTATGAAAGGCAAACATGGCACCAGTCTTTATACTATTTTCTTCTCCGACATGACTGCTTCGTCTTCGATCTGCTTACTATCTAAGGCACATTCCACCAAAGCATGGCTATGGCACAAACGCATGTCGCACCTGAATTTCAAAACTATGACCGAGCTCGCTCGTAAAAAGTTGGTCGATGGTCTTCCAAGATTCAGATACGCCAAAGATCATTTGTGTCCCGCTTGTGAACAAGGGAAGAGTACTCGTGCTCACTTTCCTCCAAAAGCTGAGCACACTACGGATCATGTACTTCAACTTCTGCATATGGATCTTTGTGGCCTAATGCATGTTCAGACTATAAATGGGAAGCGGTATATTTTGGTAATCGTAGATGACTTCTTGAGATGGACTTGGGTATATTTCTTCGTAGCAAAGATCAAGCTCCTCCGATGATCATCACCTTTCTCACAAAGATTCAAGTTCAGCTCCGCAACACCGTCCGAAAAATTCGAACAGACAATGGAACAGAATTTAAGAATCAGACTCTTCGGGAGTATTACGAGAAAGTGGGTATTGAACATCAAACATCAATTGCACGCAGCCCAGAACAGAATGGAGTGGTCGAAAGATGCAACCGAACGTTAGTGGAAGCCGCAAGAACGATGTTGATCAATGCTCAACTACCGGATTATCTCCGGGCTGAAGCCGTTTCAACCGCCTGCTACACCCAAAATAGATGTATGATCACCAAAAGGCACACCAAAACACCATATGAGATTGTACACCGCTGAAAACCGAACATCAATTACTTTCATGTCTTTGGAGCTCTCTGTTATCCAATGAATGATCGTGATGACCTTGGAAAATTAAAAGCCAAAGCGGATATAGGGATTTTTGTCGGATATTGTGAAAATTCCAAAGGATTCAGAATCTGGAACCGTCGAACCCGAGAGATTCAGGAGACTATACATGCTAATTTCGATGAGCTCACCGATATGGCTTCTGAGCAAAACAGCTTAGGACCCGAATCTAACCGTCTAAACTTCCCTGATCCTTCAGCTGCATCCTTCTCTCTAAACCGCAAAGACCTAGAAGATTTGTTTGCTCCGCTATTTGATGATACTATTGTTAGTCGTGCTTCTGATGTATCCACAAGTTCCGCTGCACAACCACTCGTCGATAATCAAGCACCTGATACACCAGTAACTACCACAACTGTAGTTGCTGAAGATGCACCTCAACCAGAAACATCATCATCAGTAGATCAAACAGCTTCTACTTCTGTGTCTACAGCTGAAGATCCCCCTCTACATTCTTCTGAAGTACCCACACCAGCAGATTATGACGGAAATGCGTTCTTCAATCCATTTGTTCCAGCTCCTACCATTCCAGACATTGGAGAATCGTCCACGAGCAACTTAGGAACCATCAAATCTGCACCATACTTATCAACACTACCCTTCTACCCACAAGTGGACTAAGGATCACCCTCTAGTGAATGTAATTGGCAATCCAGAAAACCCAGTAATGACACGTAAACGCCTTCACACAGACGGTGAAACTTGCATTTATGCACTCACCGTTTGTCAGTCTGAACCCAAAAATATTAAAGAAGCCCTTACCTACGACAATTGGATTGAGTCGATGCAAGAGGAACTTGATCAATTCAAAAGGTTGGAAGTTTGGGAATTGGTAGAAAGACCGGATGGGGTATACGTCGTCGGGCTGAAATAGATCTGGAAAAATAAGTTGGATGCGGATGGTACGGTTATTCGTAACAAGTCCAGGTTGGTGGCTAAAGGATTCAGTCAAGAGGAAGGAATCGACTTCGAGGAATCTTTCGCACCAGTGGCAAGACTTGAGGCCGTTCGAATGTTCCTGGCATACGCTGCTCACAAGAATATCACGGTATATCAAATGGACGTGAAGACGGCATTTCTCAATGGACAACTCCGGGAAGAGGTGTACGTTTCACAACCAGAGGGCTTCGTCGATCCAGAGCATCCGAACCACGTCTACAGGCTCAAGAAAGCCCTCTATGGCCTTAAGCAAGCCCCGAGGGCATGGTACGACAAACTATCTACATTCTTACTAGCTAATCATTTCACTAAAGGATCAGTTGACCCGACTTTGTTTATACAAAAACACGGGGAGGATATTCTCATTGTTCAAATTTATGTAGATGACATCATTTTTGGTTCAACTCATAAAAAATATTCAAACGCTTTTGAAAAATTAATGAAACAAAACTTTGAGATGTCCATGATGGGTGAACTCAAGTTTTTCTTAGGACTGCAAGTTCATCAATCACCCTGTGGTATTTTCTTAAGTCAGTCCAAATATGCTCAAGAGATTTTGAAAAAACATGGCATGACTAGCTGTGACACCTATAATACCCCCATGTCTTCCTCATCCCCAAAGCTAGATGCTATCTACATGGGACACCCATTGATCCTACAAAATACCGTAGTATTATTGGGTCTCTCATGTATCTCACAGCTAGCCGACCGGATGTTGTATTTGCCACGTATCTATGCTCTCGTTATCAGTCAAGACCAACTGAACGTCATCTGTCTGCTGTTAAGAGAATCCTTCGATATATAAAGGGAACCATTCATTTGGGGATCTGGTATCCGAAGGATTCTGGGTTTGAACTTGTTGCCTTTTCAGACGCTGACCATGCAGGATGCTTAGACACAAGGAAAAGTACATCTGGGGGAGTACAATTTTTGGGTGACAAGCTTGTCTCTTGGCAGTCAAAGAAGCAGGACTGTACATCACTGTCATCTACCGAATCAGAATACGTCGCCATGTCAGCATGCTGCGCTCAAGTCATTTGGATGTGATCTCAGCTGATGGACTACGGATACGTGTTTAACAAGACTCCGATGTACTGCGACTCCAAGAGTGCCATTGCTATTCGTGTAACACCGTTCAACATTTAAAATCGAAGCATATTGCTCTCCGGTATCACTTCATCAAAGAGCACGTGGAAATGGGTACAATTGAATTATATTTCGTGGGTACAGAATACCAATTGGCGGATTTATTCACCAAAGCCTTGCCTCATGCAAGATTTGAGGAATTGGTTCACCAGATTGGTATGCGATGTTTGACTCCAGACGATTTAAACAATTTTCTTAAACAAAATTAAATGAGTCAAACATCAAAACTATCTTTGTAAATAATTTATCAAAAATACAAAAAGATTTTCCAAAAAAAAAAAAAAAAAAAAAAAAAAAAAACCTCTTTGAATGTGCAAAAGTAAAAAAAAAAAAATCAAAATATGTTCTCGTCATTTTAAATTTCATCAATTTCAAATCACGAACATATTTTGAGGGGGAGAATTTTCTTAACTTTTGCACATTTATCATCTCAAATCTTCATCATTATCAAAATCTTCATCGAAAAATATTTCTATGATCTCTTGGACTACAAGTCTGTAAAAATGTCTCAAATAGGTCTTAGTTCAAGGGGGAGAAATGACATACAACAAAATGGATCAAGGTTTTAACCGTCTTAAACATCAAGGACTGAAAGTTGTTAAGTTGTTACAAGTTGTCAAATAGGACTTGGATGTGAACTAGAATTCTAGTTAAAGGGCTAAAATTGTTCACCTTAGGGTTTTATGTGAACTTAGGACACTAGTTAGGGACTAAAACTGTCAAAAAGACAAACTTGATTTAATATAAGCAATGATCTAGACCTCAGTCAAACACACAACTCAGAATTATTTTTCCCTCTCACACTAAAAACACGCCAAAACACCTCTGGAATCAAGATTTTTGATTCTTCATTGAATATCAATTGTAAGTGTTTAATTCAATTCTTATGCTTAGAATCTCTCACGCATCATCTTTGTTGCTAAAATTTAGATTTTGCGATTTAGGGTTTATGTTAACGATTTGGGCGTTTCTTGTTTAGTGTTTTTTGATCTAATTGAGTTAGTGTAAAAGATTCATAACATGATTTTGAGTAGATTGCACTTGGTTAATTAGATTCTTTAACACACAGATAGGGCATTTCGAATGCATTAGGGTTTAAGAAGTCGACGTTGTATGTTGTTCTGAATAAGTGTTGTGTTTTGATGTTTGAATGATGGGATATGCTTATTTGTGGTTCTTGAACATGCGGTTAAGTTTCATAACATGAATCAAATGGCTTGAATAAATTGAGTGATTGCATATGATAATTTTGACTGTGATGAACAATGAATTGCTATGAACGATTTTCTGAGTGTTTATCTGTGCTTAGGACATGTGTTGGATGCTTGATAAACATGTATGGTAACTCGTAAATGATAAACATGAAATCTGGTTAATTTGATAAGTTACCGAGTTTCTATGTGTTCATCTGTCGAGTTTCTGGTTAAGTTCTTTCAAGTTTGTGCTAAGATGATAATATCTTTGAGTTTTTACAAAAATAGATCCTTTCGACTTTGTCTCCGAGTTAGGAGACTAAAGTCCAAGCTTCGAGTTTCAAAACTTTAATACTAAAGCTCTCGAGTTTCTAAAATTCTCGAGTTTCTAAAGCTCTCGAGTTTCTAAAAAACTCTTGAGTTTCTAAAAGCTCTCGAGTTTCTAAAAGCTCTCGAGTTTTCTAAAACTATCGAGTTTCTAAAAGCTTCGAGTTCTAAACATCGAGTTCTAAAGCTCTCGAGTTCTAAACTCTCGAGTTTTAAACTCTCGAGTTCTAAAAAGTCTCGAGTTTCTAAAACTTCGAGTTTCTAAAAACTCTCGAGTTTCTAAAAGCTCTCGAGTTTCTAAAAGGCTTTCAGTTTCAAAGCTAGTCACAATCTTCCGAGTTTGTCACTATCTTTCAAGTTTCTAAAACTTTCAAAGTTAGTTACAACTTCGAGTTTGTACTATGTTTCAAATTTATAAATTTTTCAAGACTTAGAACTTTGTTAAAATTAGGAAATATGCAAATATATGTGAAAATTGTTTGCTAGATCTGTATGAATGATATGTGAATGTTTTTCTGGATTTAGTATATCTATGTGATACATCATACAGTTAGGCTATTATCTTTTAACAATAACAATCGCTAACACATATATGCGATGTCTATTATGTATTGTTGTTGGTATTTGTGGCATACAGTCTAATCATGTCTCAAGGATCTGTACTCGAAAGGAGATGGTTGCCTGAAGGTGATGAACGCAAAATCATGAATCAAATTCAAGAGTTGATTTTGAGAATCTGTCATGTCATCAGTCTTGCCAAATATTGTGGAAATACTCAAAAGACACTACATCAGTCCAGTATTGACTAAGACAACAAGCGTTCCAGAAGTGTATATGAATCAGTTTTGGCATTCAATGATCATAGGAGAAGACAACGAACACATTACAGTCACAGTTGACAACAAAGAGATACAATTTAGGATTGATACTCTTCGCAACGTTCTAGATCTTCCATCTGAAGCTTCAGGCCCAAGAGGCAAATTTTACGATGACCCAACCTTTGAAGCCATGGCTAAAACCTAATGCTTCTCGGCTATGATACTCAGGATGAAGAGCTCACCTCAATCTCCAAAGTGGACAGGAAGTACATCCCTCAGCCATGGTTGACCCTCTACACCATAATCATTCACTGCATAACCGGCAAAACCACTGGACTTGAACACCCAAGACTAGAACAACTACAATTTTTCTGGGGTGTCGTCAACTTCTACCACATGGACTTCGCTAAGTTCATATGGAATGATATGATTTTCCTAGCCCAACAGTTCCACCAAAAAGAAGGGATACAAGGTACCCTTTCCCGTTTCACCAAACTTTTAATTCTCACACTTCATGAAAAAACACCCTGAAATCGATAGACGCATAAATGAAAAAGCACATACCGAACAAATGGATCACATGCTCACCAGGGTAAAAGTGCAGAAGACGAACACGAAGAAACAGGGTTTGAGAATTCCTCAGAGTATGTTAACTGAAGCGGTGATAGGAACTGAGGCATATCAGTGGTACGATGAAGCAAGAAAAAGCGGAAAGGTAGGAGTTACAGTGAAGGGAACAAAATCAACCAAGGGTAATGGTAAAGCTACAGAAAAAACTGTTCCTGCAGCTTCTTCTCGAACAAAGAAAGTTAAAACCGGAAAAGAAGAAACTAGTAACCAGAGAAAAGTCCCCAGAATTTAAACTCAGAGACGAATCCACGGAAGATGAGGAAGAGGAAGAAGTTGATTTCAGAATAGAAAGGAAGAAGAAAGATCTTGAAAAGATGAAGTCAGCAATGGTAGAATCAGACAAAGGTTTGGGCAGAGGTAGAGGAAAATCACTTAAAATGTCAGATCAATCATTCACACCCATCGAACCACCATTGACTGAAGAAGAAGAGCAAGAAAAATTTGAGAAAGCATCAAAGGTAAGCAGAAAGAAACATTTAGCTGATCAAGAGAAGCGTGAAAGAAAGAAAAGAGGTGAAGGATCAGCTTCACATGCTGATGATGAAAAATAGGAGTCTGAGGCTACAAAGTCTGCTACACTTGATAAATCTGAGGATGAATCGGAAGAGTCAGATGAAAGAATATATACACCCTCAGGATCAGATCTGAATCTGATAAAAATGACGACGATGAAGATGAAAAAGATGAGGATGAGAAGATGAAGAAGATGAAGAGGGTGAAGATGATAAGGATGATGATAAAGACGATGAAGGAATGACAACCAAGATAACAACCTTATTCAATCACCACAACCGTCATCTGTGGGTCAGTCTACAAGTGCACTAAATGAACTCAAGGCACATCTTTCTGCACTTCAAAAGATGGTTTTGAGAAATCAACAAACTGATGAAAATGAGCACAAAGCATTGAAAGAACAGCTCACTGAGGTGGAAAAGAAGGTGGACATACAGAAATTTCACATCGAAAATATGAAGGATTTGATCTGTAAAAGACAGCAGGGGAATATCTTAAGACACATGTCCCTCAAGAAGTCAGTTCTCAAGTACCCAAAGAAGTCGGGAAAATATTTAAGAAGCACTCCCAACACTTCTTAAAGAATATGTCAAACGAAATCTAGAAAAGACGGTGGCTAATCTTATGCAGACAATACCAATGACAATCAGAACGTGCCACCCGAGTCATCACTACTGAACTCAAAGGGAAGTACTTGCAGACATCATTGACAAACCCGAAGAGGAAGAACTCCGTAAGGCATTGCTTAATTCAATCAAGAAGACGAGAAAATCAGGCAGAAGGATGTAAGAAGGATCGGCCAATCTAAGCGTCGTCGAGATGATCCTGACAAAGACGATCAAGGGAAGAAAAGAAGGAAACCTTCAAAATCAACTGGCCCTTCTACAACTGCACCTTCTTCTGGAACAACAAAGCAATCAAGTTAGGAGAAGTTCGTTCCACTAGAAACCGGGGCATTCGATGAGACCGAATCTTATGAAGACATGAGTTTTGATCATGAATTTTTGTTGCTCCACCAAGAGTTCAGAATGTCACTGCACCACCCACTAATGAACAAGTCAAACCTCAACCAGAATGGGTCAATCCTGAAGCTCCAAAGTTTGATTGGTTTGAAACGATGGTGGACGCATATCCTGAAGTTCCCGCTGAAAATGATGCACCTGTTGAAGGCTCTATTGTGGACTTCACCAAACGATGAAGAAGGAAATGAAAGTCCAGAAGTTGGGGTTACCTGATATCATTAGAGTTCGCAAAGATGGCTTCACAGAATTCAAAACCGTCACAACTTCAGAACTGAAATTTGAATACAACTTGGAACAAGTCGCAAGAGCTCTTTCTGAAAACATTGACTGGGATCATGCCGGGTTCCTCATCCAAAAGACAAACTACAACTCCGTGATTTACTCCCAACCCTTACCTCTCGTTGGCCATTCTCACAACCCGAAGATACCCAAGGCGTACTTCTTCAATAACGACTTGGATTATCTGATCTATGGAAACACAAACCCTAAAAACTTTATGCAACTTCCCTTACCAAGTACCAAGCAGCTTCTTATGCATTAGAAGGTTTTGAAGAACAAATCAGCGATTTATTTATCAACAAGTTCAAGAATACAACGATGAAGCTGCTCTGGGAATCTATCACTGGCCAAATCTGAGGAAGTGGTTCTACAAATGGAAGCTCACCTATCCTTCAAAGACAGCTGACGTTTATCAAAGAAGTAGAATCCTTTCCATCACAAGTGCAGAAACAGAATCAATGTTTGGCTACAACTATCTGAAAAAGATCACCGTGAGGAGGCTGGATGATAAAGAATACACCTTCAAAGAAGCAGACTATCCTTACATGCACATCAATGATATTGAAGACATGTATCTCCTGAAAGTTCAAGGAAAACTCGAACATCTTCCTGGACGTATTCAGTATGATATCGTCAACTCTGTGCTACTGTACATTCACAACATTGTCATCAGATCCAGAGTTGAAGACGTGCACCTTAGGGTAGAAAGCTACCAGAAGAAATTGAATTTAGTCATGCCAAATCTTAAGCCTCCAGGGATAGCGACAAGAAGCCATATACTTTCAGTGATAAACCATTTGGGGGTAGTATAGTAAGGGATAAAAGCTCAACAAGATTCATGGGTTATCAATATATTCACAAATTCAGTGATGAGACTTTGTTACATGTTAAGTCTGAACTTGAAAAGATTCTGAGAACCATAGAAAGGGGTTGAAGACGGGATGGTTAAAACAATGAGTTGGAGTAAGAATGATGTGAAGCAAGCTGTCAAGTTCATAGACAAGATTGACCGAAGAATCAAGTTCCGGGTAACGATGAGACGACTGGAAAGCTATGTGGGAGGACGTGCCAGGGTTCCTAACATTCTCACATTCTGTCGACCTAAACAGTAATCTTGGTACCTTTGTCATAATTCATCATCATTCATCATATTTGTTATCTTTGACAATGGCTTGTGCACACATCACAGTGCACAACCCGTTCTTGTAAAGAAAGGACCCTGAGGTACGCTTCAGTGCCTCAATCCTGATCAAATGAGTGAAAACATAATCTTTGTTCCACAAACAAAAGTTCTTGAAATTCTTCCCACAAAACTCAAAAGGCATATTTTATCAAACGTTTATCAAAAACATCGTAAGTATGCTATTTTTGAGGGGGGAATAAAGATATGATTAAAATATGGTACAAAAATGTTGAAAATCTCATGTGAGCAAGACTCAGAATTGAACCCTCAAATTGACGACATCAAAAGTCAGTAATCAAAAAGACATGTCCTGGACGGGTAATAATTTCAAGCCAGTTTATCTGGTGATGTAAACATGTCTCGGAAAGGATATGTCTGAGTAGAATGTACCGATTTCGAGAGATTTTCCTTGAATGTGATCTGGACGGGTAATAATTTCAAGCTAGTTCTACTAGTGATGTAAACGTGTCTCGCGACAATCATGTTCGTTGAAAATTAATCAATTCAAAAGTGCTAACTCTACCCGACATGTGCAAATTTAAATTAAATACTTATGAGCACATGTTAAGGGGGAGTATTTCTGAAAATCACAAAACTCTCAAAGTGTTAACAAAATATTTTTTCACAATCATAAGCACTTTGAGAGATTTTCAAAAGGCTTGGTTTATGGCAACAATAGGATAGTCATGGTGATATAAGGTGACTAAGGTTAGGAATAACCGTCCTATGATCCGCCAGAGCCGGAGGGATCTACCCAAGGACAATACCAATAGTTTAGAACTAGAAAGTCCTAGGTATGATGAAAAAAGGAGAAAAGAAATGAAAGGAGAAAGAAGGGGTTGAAGAATGAAAAAGAAAAGTAAAGAAAAGGGTAAAAAGAAATAGCCCTCATTTGATCAACCTTAGGGCAGTCACCAGGTTTAATACATATGCTACTGGATTGCTACCAAGGTAACACCGGTGTTGAAGATTAAGCCGTCATGGACCCAGTGACGCACTGCACTAAACCTTCTAGCCACTCAGGTGTCTCTCAAAAGACACTTGTTTCATTTCACACGGAGAACCCTTCATTATCTATCGACCTCTCACTCTGAGATGTGTTGATATCGAAAAGGAGGCAATCTGCTCCATGCCTCCGACGACCAAATATAAGCACTTAATTGAGTCTAGAGCCATGAGATACATCAAAGATCACCTAGGTACACTTAGAATACACTGGTTGTTCAACAAAAGGAACACCAGATGTAAATTATAAGAGTGTCCTTCGCAGATCTTAGCAATCTGCCGAGAACATTCATGAGAGAATTCACAAATTATGATTCTCAGTGATTGAATGGAAATCCTGCCAGGGTCAACATTAAACAACCCTGACAGCAGGTCACTTCGGTAATCCCTTGTGGATTACGCTTAGTGTTAGCTCCAAAAGCGGTCTACAGTGGTGGGGTGATCCTCAGCGACTCACTGAATCGTGGGTGCACTTCGGTGTGTCCGTGTAAGCCCTTTCGGGGGTATCCGATTCAGAATGGCCTGGGTTAGGATTAGAGAAAGTCTTCACACTATGATGTTGACGATCTCGAAGTCCAAATCTGTAAGTGTCGGATGATTTATTGCTAACTGTTTACCTGCAGCGAATCATGGAGACCTGGAGTTACATAACCACCATTCCATCATGCTCATATCCTGAAGATAAGTTCTCACAAAGACTAAGAGATAACAAAAGTTCAAAGATGTTAAAGAAAAGTCAAAGTTCAAGCACTACAACCTTTCACAAGTCAAAGATTGAAGAAGTGAGAACCAGTTGAAGAACAAAAGTCAAAAGACATATGAGCATGGTGGAAAAGACGTAAAGACACCAGAATTAAAGAACGTTGGTGAAAGGCAGATCGTTACCATATCATATCACAACAAGAACCAAGAACAAAGATTCCAAAGACGTCAAAGCCAAAGAAGCAAAGACGACGTCAAGCAACCTTGATGACCAATACTTAGGAGGAGATTGTTGGGAACACGTTATTATTCATCAAGTATTGATCATTTATGTAATAGGTTGCTTAGGCCTTTAGGTTTGTTTTATGGCCCAGCCTGTGTAGAAGGCCCATGGGCTGTGTCTATTTATTTATTTTAATTATGTATTAGTTAGGGCTAAAAGTCCATGTCTTGTAAAACACTATAAATACCCCCTCCCATTCAAGGGAGAGGGTTGGTTGGTTGAATGCTTAAACATTTCATTATTATTAACTAAACCTTCCACTCTTTTTCTCTCTCTAACTTTCTCTCTCTAGATCTAGGATCAGATTAGTAGCTTGTGTGATAAATCTAAGTAACATCAGACCTTATAATCGTTATTACTTTTTCTGTGCGAGTCTTGGTTTAGATTGGAGGTGGGATTTAGGATGGTAATGGTGTTGTTTGACGTGGGTTTAGGATAGATTGGGATTTGATGTTGGTTTTTGACTTCATCTTCTTTTTGTTTTTGTTGACTGGTTTTGAACCGATGAAAATCTACCATAGATCTAAGGTTGTTATTCATCTTTTTCATTTGGTCACTTATCGAACAAATTAGATAACTGGTTTAGAGCAATTGCGATAACAGTTTGATAATAACCCAATTGCAATAAGTTTTACTTTTTCAATTGCGATAAGGTTGACTTGTCCAATTGCAATAAGTTCAACTGCGATAAGTCCAATTGCGACAAGTCCAATTACGATAACAGCAATTGCGATAAACCCTTGGGTAATTTCGATAGACCCTAATTTCGATAAACCCTTAGGGAATTTCGATAATATCTATCTAACTTGTACAAGTTAGAAGATTTCGCCATAGTCAAAGTATTCCACACGCTTATACAAGCAAGGGAATACTGAGTAGTCGTTGAAGCGTGTAGATGTTTATCGACCAGTTTTCCGACTATCATTTCCGACCACGTTTTTTGACCACAAAATCTTCATCACAGGTTTGGTACAAAATTGTCATAGAAATCCGTTTACACACAAAACAGTTATTTGGACCAATAGGACACAAGAAAACAAATATGTGAAAATTTCTATTGAAATACGTGACCTTTTTTGACCAGATTTTATACCATAAAAATAGTTATAAAACTGTTAAACCAAAAATTATGTAAAAAGAGTTATCTCCATGGTTAAAAAAGATATAGACTATACAATTTTGACAAGATAACACCACAAAAAATCAATATACAACAAACATAAGTTTGTCAATAACATACATAAGATTATGTAAAAGTATAAATCTAAACATTACATGTTTTACATTTACCATTTACCATTTACATACAAATATACTCACTTGTATTAAAAGGAAATGCATGAAAAAGAGTTGGGTAATCAATAACCCAAAACCCATAACCCATGACCCAAGATGTCTTTGACATCATTCATGACATCACATGACCATGGACCTTGCCACATAACCCAAAACCCGGAATTACAACCCAAAGTCCGGACTGGTACTACCAGATAGCCGGATCCATGGGTTTGGTCTTGCCGGATCCCTTTGGGAAGGGATCCGCCGGATCCGGGTGAACAATGCTCATAATTGCCTATAAATAGTGAGCCATTTCTCTCTTGTTTCTCACCCCACTTAGATATATCTTCTCTCTATATTCTAAGTTCTCTAACCTCAGATCTAAAGATCATTCTTGTAGCTCTCTTTCTCTTGTGTTCTCTAGGTTCTTATTACAAGACGAGATCACGCTTTCTAGCATACGAGCCATTCTTCTTCTCAAGTTGCTCGGACCTCTCATCACCTCAAGACCACTGAGTTGTTTCTTGTTGTTGATACTTCTTCTTGTATTCTCAAAGTTGTTGTGTTAGTTGTGTTGTTGTGTTGGTTTGGTCCGCCGTGCTAAGGACTCGGTATTTAGCTTTGTACCGGAAAAAGTGTAAGCGACGTTGTGAGGTTTCTCCACCGGTTGAAGGAGCTTGTTGATATAGTGTTTTTGAACTCTCGAGTTGGGTACTCGGGGAGTGGAGTAGGACAAGGAAGGTGTCCTTGTAGCCGAACCACTATAAACCATTGTGTCACTCTTCTATCTCTTTATCTCTTTACTTTCTTCATAGTTATTTCTTTTCAAGCAACTTGCATTATCCATATCTCAACATCCAAAGGTTTCACATACAATCGATCTAAAGTTTTATAAACTAAATTTAAATCGGTAAAAACTATTCAACCCCCCCCCCCCTTCTAGTTTTCTACAATTGGCATCAAGAGCAGGTTTTATAAAAAGTTTTTAAGTAAATTGTATTTTAAAACTTTTTCGATCAAATGGATTTCGAAAACTACAAAAAAGGGCAATCTATGCAAAGACCACCACTCTTTGAAGCTAATGGTTTCATATATTGGAAAAATAGATTTGAAACATATGTGAAATCTAAAGATATTGAACTTTGGAATATTATTGTTGATGGGGATTATGTGCCGGTATTTGAGAGTATCTCTACCGAGAAAAATGAGGTCGGGTCCTCGGTTTTAAAAGATTAACAAAATAAAATGCTTTCTAAAAATAATGAGTCAAAAATGTTTTTATATAATGCCTTACCTAAAAAGGAATATGAAAGAATTTTTATACATAAAACCGCTAAAGATATTTGGAATTGTTTGCTGATTACTCATCAAGGAAACAAACAAGTGCAAAATAATAAAATCGATTTATTTGTTCAACACTATGAGCAATACTCAATATCGGATGATGAAAGTATTGATAATGCATTTGCTAAATTTAATACTATTATTACTTCACTAATTGCACTTGATGAAACTTTTTCCAAGCGTAATCATGTCAGGAAATTCTTAAGGGCATTTCCGGATAAATGGAGACCAAAGGTAACGGAAATAGAAGAATCAAAGGATTTAACAATCCTCTCTCTCTCTCGACGAGCTCATTGGGAATCTCAAAGTCTATGAGGTAGTATTGGCAAAAGACTCCGAGGCTTCAAAAGAAAAGAAGGAGAAATACAAGTCTCTAGCTCTAAAAGCCAAAAAGGAGTCTAGTAATGAAGATGCTCCATCCTTGGATAGCGATGATGAAGAATATGCCATGGCCGTAAGGGATTTCAAGAAATTCTTTAGAAGAAGAGGAAGATACGTAAAACAACCTTACGATGACAAGAAATGCTTCGAAAAATCTAAGGAAGAAAAGAAAGTTAAGCAAGAGCAAAGGTGCTTTAGATGCGGTAATCCAAATCACTTCATAAGTGATTGTCCCAAACAATCAAATGGTTATCAAAAAGCATTTGTTAGCGGCTCATGGTATCCAAGTGAAGAAGAAAAAGATGAGATTTGTCTCATGGCCAAAGATTCAAATGAGGTAAGTTCCGACTCTCTCTATTATAGGGTTCATCCTTAGATGATGAATCTCTAAGCTTAGAATATAACAAACTTTGCAAAATTAGCCTTAAAATCATTAAAAAAAACAAACTTCTAAAAGATAAAAATGAACTCTTAGAAAACGAAGTTTTTGAGCTAAAAGAAAAATTAAAAAGACTTGAAAAAGGAAAAGAAGCAAGTGTAGAATGTAAACTTTGTGTTAGTCTTCAAACGATAATTGATCACCAAGATTCAAAAATTGCTAGACTTACTACACAATGTTTAGAACATATAATAGATACACAACAAATCAAGAACAATAAAGATGGGTTAGGTTTTACAGATTGTATGCCTTCGACTAGGGAAGAAAAATCAACCACATTTGTTCAATCTGCTGTACCATTTGTTTATGAGGTGACGGATCCGGCGGATCCCTTGAAAAAGGATCCGGCCATCTGGTACAACAAAGCCTAAATTTGACTCGTCCAAATCATCTAGAAAAGAGTTTGTGGTAGTAACTAAAAAGAAAACACCTAATGTTTATGATAAAAATGTTAATGTACCACATCATAGTAAGGGAATTCTAAGAAAACTAAATACTAGACCGACACCCACAACAACGTTTAGGAGACCAAAAGCACCCTACCCAAAAAGTAATTTTGATCAAATGGGATGGAACAATGGTTTTCAAAATGGTTTCCAAATGCCAAATTTTGGACCTTGGAACTATCTTCCTTTTGTAAACCAAGTAAATTCTTTATTTAACACACTAATGGACCCATGAGATATTGGGGACCAAAAGCTTGAGTTTCTTTGTGCTTATATATAGGTCTGTCTAAAGGTTGATCTAGAACCAAATGAATGGATAAAGGACAGCGGATGCACAAGGCACATGATGGGAAATAAAAGCCTATTCTCATCTTACAAGGCTTGTGATGGAGATAATGTAGTATTCGGTAATGGTAAAAGCAAGATCGTTGGCAAAGGTATGATATCACATAACTCTTTAACCATTAATGATGTATGTCACATAGATAACCTAGGATTTAATTTACTAAATATTAGTCAAATAGTTGATAAAAAGTGTGATGTCCTATTTAGTGAAACTGGAAGTAAAATACTTAAAAATGGAATCACCATAGGACAAGGGATTAGGAAAAATGGTCTTTTCGTAATGAAAATTGGTAACTCTCCTAAAGATAAACTTTGTCTAACTTCAATAGATGATACTTCGACTCTTTGGCATCGAAGATTGGGTCACGCCAATATGCGACTTATACAATCGCTATCATCTAAAGAACTTGTTAGAAATTTACCAAAATTAAAATACGAGCAACATTTCTGTGATGCTTGTAACGTAGGAAAACAAGTACATGCTAGTCATAAAGCTAAAAATATGGTTTCAACTACTAAGTGTCTAGAACTATTACACATGGATTTATTTGGTCCATCGGCTATTCAAAGTTATGGAGGAAACTTCTATACTTTGGTGATAGTTGATGACTACTCTAGGTATACATGGACTAGATTTTTGAAAAATAAAACCGAAGCTTTTGATCATTTTGAAATCTTAAGTATGAAAATTCAAAAACAACTAGGCTCATCAATAGTGTCAATCCGTACGGATCATGGTCGGGAGTTTGATAACGAAGTACAATTCGGAGCTTTTTGTGACGCTAATGGTATTACTCAAAATTTCTCAGCTCCAGGTACTCCACAATCAAACGGGGTAGTTGAAAGTAAAAATCGCACTCTACAAGAAATGAGTCGAACCATGCTAAATGAACAATCAATTCCTCAAAAATTTTGGTGTAACGCCGTCGATACATCAACATACATTCTAAATAGAATCCTAATTAGACCATTATTAGGAATGACTCCTTATGAGTTATTCAAAGGTAAAAAGCCATCCTTAGATCACTTCAAAGTCTTTGGAAACAAATGCTTCATCCTTAATACAAAAGAATATTTCACAAAATTTGATCCTAAATCTACCGAAGGTATTTTCTTAGGATATTCACCAAATAGTAAAGCATACGTAATACTTAACAAAGAAACTATGAGAATAGAAGAGTCTTTAAATGTTAAGTTCGATGAAAGTCCTCCTCTTAAATCTCAACCTCTCGTAGATGATGATATAAGAGAAAGTCAAATCATTGAAGAACAAGTTAATGAGTCTAATAATAAGGAAGATGCACTATTAAATAAAGAAATAGTTAATGTTAAAGAGTCTAAAAACCATCCTTTGGAAATAGTCATAGGCAAATTAAATGAAAGAACCTTACGTTCTCAAGCTCAAAACCAAAGTAATCTTTTTTGTTTTGTGTCTTCTCTAGAACCTAAAAACGTTAACGAAGCTATTAAAGACGAAAGTTGGATAATGGCTATGCAAGAAGAGTTAAATCAATTTGTAACAAATGATGTTTGGAATCTTGTTCCACCTCCTAAAAATCAAACAATAATTGGTACAAAATGGGTTTTCAAAAATAAACTAGACGAAAATGGGATAGTATCCCGCAACAAAGCTAGACTTGTTGCACAAGGATATAACCAACAAGAAGGAATAGATTTTGATGAGACCTATGCTCCCGTAGCTAGATTAGAATCTATAAGAATCCTTTTTGCTTATGCGTGTGCTAAAAATTTCAAGCTTTATCAAATGGATATTCAAAGTGCTTTTCTAAACGGGTTTATAAATGAAGAAGTGTACGTGTCTCGACCTCCCGGTTTTGTAGATTTTGAAAAACCTGAATATGTATACAAACTCAAGAAAACTCTCTATGGTCTTAAACAAGCTCCTAAATGTAACCACCCGTAATTTTCCAAACTGATTTCTAATACTAAATTATATTTATTATTTCCTAAGTTTCACTTTCGGACTTTTCCGAACTTATCTGAATCGAAAACGAGAAGGTATCTCGTGAAACGTAAAAACCGACACACAACGCGTATCGGCACAACCGTAACTCGATAAAACATTTTAATGTGATTTTTATACTATTTATGAGAAAATAGTCGTGTAAGTACTCGTTTTTTCGTGGAAAAATTATTTTTAACGCAACGGTATAAATTTCGAGCTTCCAATCGATCGTTTACTAACTCAAATGAGCCCCACACCTTAAAATCATAAAAGATTGCACAAATTACAAGTTTGGTCCCCGGAACAAATTAACACCGCTACCCCTAAACTTTGATTAATGGCAGATTTGGCCCCTAGGGTTTCTTTGACACTATAAAAGGGCACAAATTAGGGTTTCCTTGTCATTATAACACACACACCTCACTCCCACTTCTTTCAATAATATTTCGGCGCCGTCACCGGTGCTCCGGCCAGAATCCGGCCACCCGTTTTCCATGCTGCCGCCGCTCAAGGTTTAGATCAAGCGTTGTTTGGTACAAATCTAGTACGAAGGTTCACGTTGGGGATTTTCTAGAGTTTTTTTTTGTTCGAGTTACCACCACAGCCACACCACCATCAATTTCATCTCACTTCTGTCTCGTTCTTGGTATGGTAACTGTAAAACCCACGTCTATATATATTTACTTCTGCTTCAAAACCGACTATAAGTATTTTGTTATCATCTTTCATGGAATTAAAATGAGCTTAAACATGTTTTGAAAACGTTTCTTTTGTTTCGTGTGGTGTTAAAATCGATTAAGAAGGGGATTGTTTGTTTCGGTTATATATATATACGGGTCAGGTCGGACCCGTTTTGGTTTTTGGATTTGATTTTCAGTTGATGGTTGATGTTGTTGATGTTATTGTTTTGATTCGGTATAGGCTAAACCTGGGTTCGGGTCAAAACCATCTTTTGGGTCACGGAATAGATATGATTTGCTAAGTTATCATTTTGAATCATTTAATAAAATGGGATGTGCTTGTTTGTGTGTCGCGGTTCAACAAACCCACAAAAGGGTGTTGTGGTTTGTATTTCTGGTCTCGGTCGGGTAAGGGTTTAGCTCACCTTCGATTCTTTACGTTTATTTATTTATGGCATAACTTATATTGTTGCGGCTGAATTTTTGGTAAACAAAAAGAAAAACAAAAGTGTATCTTTGGTTCGTTCGAGTAAAAAACACCAAGGTGGTGTTTGCGTTTCCTCGTCTGTAATTGTGTGCTTGTAATTCTTTTTTTTTATCTTGTGTTTGGATGTGTTAGAGTGTTGCGTCGAGTATATCGGGCTAAACAGCCCAGGTTGGCTGCGTTTGGTTTTGGATTGCTACAAGGGGTGTTTGCGTTTCCGCCTTTACGTTTCATGTTTGTGTTTGAATTCGTGTTTGCATTTTTGTAACTGAATATGTATAACTGCTTGAACTTGTTTTGGGCCACAAAGCCCAATGAAGAGTGTGCATTAGTTTATTAACGTATTTATTTTACTTGTGTTAATATTTCACATTTGACTAACGTAAACGTTTTATTTTAACTTACGTTCCGGTTAATTATGGATTGTCACTTGGGGACTTGATCATTGAGACTTGATTATATTAATACTTAACGGATTGGATAAAACGGAATTGGACATGACATACTTGGACGTATATCGGATTAAATCATTGGAAAATTGAACTATATCAGACAAATTGGACATTTTGGACTAGAGATGAATGTAATATATTAAACTCGGAGCGAATTTAATATATTAGACTCGTAACAAACCTAAATATTCAATTAACACTTATTAAACTAATAACAAATGGTAAAACTCGATGACTAATAGACATTCTAATAAGTGGGATTAATTATTATTATTAATTGTTCTCATTATAGACTTGTCGGGAAATATTGTTGAGAAATTTAGTTTTATTTAAGTCTATTGACTTGGAAATGTTGTATAAACGGACGCGTCAGGCTGAAAATTATAAAACTTTCTAAACTTGTATTTTTATTACAAAAACCTTATATCTTAATAAAACCCGACAATAATCGAAACTCATAGTTTTACTAACTTGTAAAACCTTATTGTGAGATACACTAATTTGAGTTTTCATATGAAACTTAAGGTACCTTTCCAAACTATTTGGGATTATTGGGTAAATACCGAAACATACCAATTGAATTACCTTCTTGACATATTTTTCCTTATCGTTCATTTCTTGATTTCTTCTTGTCATTCTTCCTCGACTCAAGTCCTCGTCAGTACTTTTCTCGACTATGTCGTTATCTATTCCTCTTTGACGTGTATATACTTAAGTCCTCGTCATTATTTCTTGACTGTTCTTTTATTACTTCCTTTATGATATATTGGGATATATATATTATACTTTTCCAAACTATTTAGGATTATTGAGTCTATGTTTTCTTACCACCACACGAAACGTTGATACTAAACTTTTTACAAACTTTGAGACGAGTAATCCACGAAAACTAAGACGCTTGTATTTTGAAAACTCTTTTACTTTACGAGATGTATTCTAAGATAACCATATACTTATTAGGTTTTGCCGATCCTGTACCGTTGTGCCTATATCTCCTGGATACTGTTGTGTTTTGCTTCTAGATGCCAGTTGTGTCAGTCGTGATATTTGCATTGCTGTGGCTAAGGTGAGTTCATGGCCCCTACTTTTTCTTGTTTTGAAATACTTTTTGGGGGAGAATACATGCACACTTTACTCATTCGTTTTACTCGAACTCCTTAATTAAATTATACTCATACATGATTTAATTACTCGGAAGCATTCTCTGCTTTGCTTTTATACTTGTTGGATTTCTTGAATGCAATATTATGTACTCATTACATACTTGATTTTTACTCATGGACACAAGTGCTTGAAAACATATATGTGAGTTTATAGCCCCACTCTATTTATACTTATTTTACAATTGGGGTGAGAAACATGTAAAACTCATTTATGGACCAAAACTGTTATTTATGCTATTACGTGGTTTAGCCTAAGCCCTATTATGTCCCATTATGCCCAACTCATGAACCGTCAATTCCTGCGGGGAAGCGCGAATGTTATAAATAGATCTATTGGGGGTAACGCCCCCGTTCGGATTGACCGGATAGGCAAACGAATGTATACCATGTCGAAACACAAGTGTCTAGGATAAACACTTGTCGGGCCCCATATATACTTTACATGCTCTTTGAGCATGCACACTGTTATAGCTTCGGTTGCATGAACTTAGTGCTAGCGTAATAGACTCTTACTTTGATGTGCCATTATATTCGTTGTAATGGTCACATACCTTACTTATGGTCCAACTCTATTGCTAAATACTTATGGTCTACTCTACTAATGCTTTTTCATGACGCTGTGAGCGAAGCAGCGATCACTAATACTAAACTTGATTTGTATGTGAACAATTATTCACACTCGAAAACCTTGTGGTCCACTTTAATAATTTACCTAAAGGTAAACTTTATTTTCATGACATTGTGAGCGACACAATGGTCACAAAACTTTTTATTGAACTCACATTATCTTTACTGCTTTATCATAAACATATGAACTCACCAACCTCGTGTTGACACTTTTAGCATGTATTTTCAGGTTTAAGGCGATAACCTAGTTGTTGAGGCTTTTGGCATGGCATGGTCGTAGATGACTCTGATGTATTTGGGACCGCTTTACTTCTTTTATGGGCTTATATTTCCGCACTGTTTTTGGAATGCTGTAAACAAAATACTTTTGAATATGAAACTTCTTTTAAACGGTTGAGGTAAAACCGTTCTTTGTACTTTGTGTTGTGATACCAAATTAGTAGCACCCAAACATGTATGCTTCCGCTTGGACCCGATTTTGGGGGTGTTACACTAATGCTTGGTATGATAGACTTAAAACCTTTCTTATAGATAATAAATATACAATGGGTCTAGTAGATAATACTTTGTTTACAAAGAAAAACGAATCACATATTATTATTGTTCAAATTTACGTGGATGATATTATATTCGGATCTACTTGTCAAGATTTGTGTGATGATTTTTCTAAAATCATGCACGACGAGTTTGAAATGAGTATGATGGGAGAATTAAATTTCTTTCTCGGTCTACAAATCAAACAATTAGAAGATGGTATCTTCTTTAACCAATCTAAATATATTAAAGAAATGTTAAAGAAATTTGGACTAGAAGATTCGAAACCAATGAAAACACCAATGTCTTTCGACACTAAACTTACCAAAGACGAGGACGGTGAATCCGTTGATGATACCAAGTACCGTGGTATGATAGGTAGTCTACTATATCTTACGGCTAGTCGGCCGGATATTATGTTTAGTGTATGTATGTGTGCTCGCTTTCAAGAAGATCCTAAATCTTCACATCTCGAAGCGGTCAAAATAATCTTCAGGTATATAAAGGGTACAACTCAATTGGGGTTATGGTATCCAAAAGGTACGGGGGTCGAAACTATTGTATATGCAGATTCTGACCATGCAGGTGATTATGTTGATCGCAAAAGCACAAGTGGCGTTTGTACATTCATGGGATGTTGTTTAACATCATGGTTTTCAAAGAAACAAACCACACTTGCTATCTCTACCACCGAAGCAGAATATGTGTCAGCAGGCAAAGCATGCCAACAAGCACTATGGATGAAACAAGCTCTTGTCGACTACGATATTCATCTAAGCGACATTGCCATCCTCTGCGACAACAAAGGTTCCATCGACCTTAGCAAGAATCTAGGTTTGCATTCCCGCACCAAACACATTGAAATACGCCATCACTTTCTTAGAGATAATGTCCAGAAAGGAAACATCTCCATTGAAAAAGTCTCTTCCGAAGACAACATTGCCGACATTCTCACCAAGCCATTGAAACGTGAACCTTTCAACTTACTTCGATTAGGCCTTGGCCTTATGGAACAAACGTCTTAATCTCTCTTCTAACTCCTCTTTCTACAAGGTATGTACTTCTAATCCTCTCTTCTGAGTCTAGGATCTCTATTTATTTTAAAACAGATGAAAAGGTATAAAAACATACGGAAACGTATAAAAACATACGAAAACGTATGAAGATGTAAGAAAACGTAAGAAAACGGGTGAAAACGTATAAATTCGGATAAAACGTATAAAAACGTAAGTAAACATATTAAAACTGATAAAAACTTATGAAAACGTAAGAAAACGTGTAAAAACGGATTAAAACGTTTGAAAACATAAGAAAAACGTATAAAAACAGACAAAAACGTTTAAAACGGACGAAAACGTATAAGAACGGATGAAAACGTATAAAATCGGACGAAAACGTATAAAAACGGATGTAAATGTATAAAAACATACGAAAACGTATAAAACATACGAAAACGTATAAAACGGACGAAAAAACTTTAAATTATAAATGGCCGTTATTATAAAAGATAGACGATGCAAATGGTCATTAGCCAAAAAGGCTAACGTGTAAATGATAACAGAATCTACTTAACACCAGTTAAAAAAGGACCACGAGTGTTATTTTTTGCAAATATAAGGACTGTCCATGCAACTTTAAACTATCAGGGATGAAATTTACAACTTTTGACAAACCAGAGGGACCATCCATATAATTTACTCTTTTATTAAAAATTTTGTTATATGTGGGGAATTCTTCTATTCGTTTGTTACCAATGAATATGAATGTCCCGCCTAAAAGGAATATATGTTACTAGAGGACTACAAGTCACGACCCAGAAATGATGTCGGTTTGCTTCTTCTTTAATGCTGGTGAATGAACGAGGATGAAGAAATGAGAGGGCGTGTACCGAAGGGCTATGGCAGCCGCATAGGGATAGGGGAACAAGTAAAGTTTGACAAATGCCGACGATGAGAGTTTCAAGTTGACCAACGAAATGACTTTGATGGAAGGAGCTTTGGGATGATGTTCGTGGAACAACTCATTATACATGATTAGAATATGATAAATATGAGACCCTAATTAAGTTGTGAGTACTAATACATTACAAAATTCAGTTATAATCAGAAGAAATTGGGTGAGTGCTTTGCTTCCGACTTTGGGGTGCTAGTGTGCTACAAATTAATTGATGATGCTGGAGTTTCGAAATGTTCATGGGAGGGGACGGAATCAGGATTAAAAGAAATCGGGTGCGCAAAAAAAGTTTAAACCATAATACTAGACCTAAGTTTTTGGGATAGTGTGCATTTAGACAAAATCAAGGTTTTTGAAAAATTAACACTACGGAGCAAAATTTCATCAGTGTCCCGTGACACCGCGAGACCCCAGTTCCGTCCCTATTCATGGGTCGAGAGTAGCATTATAATTAGTATCTAAAATATAGCTAAGAAACAAAATATTATGCTTATTATTCTATCGATTTATTCGGTACTGTTTGAAGAATAATTTCCTCTTTAAACCATATAAGTCGTCATTCCTTCGTTGGTATTCTAGTTTTAGAACTCGTGCACGCATGGGTTTGGGCAGATAGTATAACGAGTAATAATATTTCAAGAACTTTGTTTTGAAGTTAAATATTGTGAAAATTTATAAATTCATTTGTAATGTTTAAGATTTTTCTACAAAATTATACTAAATTTTTAATATTTATAAAGTTTAATACCGTGCACGCATGACTTTTTACATAATTTTTCATTAAGTGTTATCGATTAATATTTTGTACTGACTTTTGTTGCACGAAAACTTTGTTAAACAGACATAGACATAGTGTTTAGGTTGATCTTATTTAAACTTAACTATTGATATTATGTTCTAGATATATTGTTTAGGTTGATCTTATTTAAATTTAACCTTTGAAAAAATATATGCTGTTGTTATATGTACAAGCTTGGTTTTTTTCATCTCAGAAAAACCCGTGAGGTCGTGACTTCATTTTGATATTTATATTATTGTTAATAATAATTTAAGCCGTATTTAAATTTTAACTCGTGTGCGGGGTAAAAATTATAAAGAGGAACAACATGAGTCGTTATTGAATGCGGATAGTTAAAAAAAAATACATTTCCGAATGGAATAACATGAGTCGGTCGTATATGTATAATCTCGTGTATTTATTTACATGTCACAGTAATTCATGTTTTCCTTTATATGTTTATATCATTCCGTGTAAATACATTAATTTTATATATATATATATATATATATATATATATATATATATATATATATATATATATATATATATATATATATATATAATATATATATATGTAGGGTCCAGTTCTAGAGAAAAGTATAATTAGATAGAAAAGTGAGAAAAAAAGTTATAGGGTAGATTTTGCAAACATCTTAAACTTCAATGTAAATTTTGAAAAATTACAAACAAATACGGATTAGCTGGTAACCATCACATATAAACACACAGAGTTATTAGTTCTCTCTCAAAATTCAAACACACACACAGTCACCGTCACCACAACCACCGTCGCCACCGTCTTCCATCGTGTAACCACCGCGTTAATCTTCACACCGCCACCATAACACCGACGCCCAAACAGTAAGATGAGCTACTCTATTTGTATGATGAGATGACTCACCGTCACCGCCACCACCGTTTTCCATCGTGCAACCACCACGTCAATCTTCACTCCGCCGCCGTCACACCGCCGTCGGTCGAATGCGGTTCACGACAGCGGTGTGACGGCGGCGGAGTGAAGATTGACAGCGTCGGTGTGACGGCGGCGGCGGAGGCTAGTTAATTATATAGAACATTTTTAATCTTATTATATAAAATTATTTATTTATTTATTTTAATGTTTAGTTATTTATAACAAAATTGACAAAAAAATGCATAAAAATTGGGTTTATTAAAGCTGCACACCAAGTATTTGATAAAATGTATGAGTACGATTTTATAACGGCGATGCACTAATTTACAGCATATGTGTTAATTATTGAAGGATATAACATATTTGCATAAATTTGCAGCATCAGATTACACGTTAGGGCATTAGGTTGTTTTATTGCATCTGTGTTTGTAATTGCTGCATCAATCTAAAAAATCATAATTTGTATTATTGTTGAATCATATAGCATAATAAGGCATCATTGAGTATAATTAGTGCATTGTTAGACATACTAAGGCATGAATGTTTATGTTTAATACATCGTTTGACATACCTTGGGCATATGTTTGTATATTTTGTGCATCGTTGAACATATTAGAGCATCAGTGAGTATGAAAGTGAGTGTGATCAGGACATCAGTGAGTTTGATTGGTGCATCATTGATAATAGTAGGGCATCCATTTGTATTTTAGTGCATCGTTGAACATACCTTGGGCATATGTTTGTATGTATAGTGCATCGATGAACATTTTAGGGGCATCGATGATTAATATTAGTGCATCGGTGAGTAAGATTGGTGCATCGTATAGTGCATCGATAATACAATGTTGTTGCTTGCTTTCCGTTAATTGTTTGCCCTTTGGTTTTCGGTCAATGCGTGTGGTATTTCTTACCCATATAATGTTGCCCTTTGGTATTCGGTCATTCCTAATATAAGTACTACTTGGTTTCTCAGTCTTATTGACAGTTTAGTATATAATCCAATGGATGATTACTAACTATTTGTGTTCTTTTTATTAACAGCAATTTCATCGTCCCAGAGTTGGGCCCGAAGTGTCATTCTTGTATGCCTCCCACAAGCCCGTGAATGAATACAAGGAGGCTAAAGTTGTATGTTTTCTTGATCCGTCCTTTGAAAAATTTACTTTCTTATGTATTGTGGTATTGTGCCTGGTTGCTAAATCTTATTTTCATATTTGCAGCTTGGAGTTGACATTGTCCCAGTATCTATTGGCCCAGTTAGCAACTTGTTGCTATCCAAGCCCGCCAAGGATGTTGAGAAGACCTTTGATCTTATATCCCTTCTTGACAAGATCCTTCCAATCTACAAGTATGTTTTTGTTTTATTAGTGGTATAACTCTCCAATGAACTATACAAGAGGTGTCCATTTAGACCCATTTAATTAGTAATGGGTCAATCTAAAAAACAAGGCTAAAAAACTTATACTTATCAAATGGGTCAATCTCTTAAAGTCGATTTTTTTTCACAAAACCTTTTATAAATCGTTTTTATTCAAAGATTTTGATTAACCTTGTACTAGTTAATGTGTTAATTGTTATAAAGTTTAATAAAACGGGCAAAGAAGTTCCTTGTGTATAAATCTTTATTGTTGTAAAATCATAATATATTACCCAAACTAGCTTTCTATTTTGTTTTCAGATGATGTTATGCATTACAATCCAAACTTGAGGAAACTGGAATTCGATGAAAATATGAATGAGTTTGATTACTGAATTAGCTGTGGAGATTTGGGCTTTAAGACACGAGGCATGTTATACCATTTAATATTGTTGGTTGAATCAAGTTGGAACAAAACCACACTTGAACTTCTGGTTGTTTTATGACAGTGATTTAGAGCTCAATTGATTGCCCAAACGATGCAGCTTGACTAAAATGAAGAAGAGTTCATTTCGAACTGTCCTGAACCAGCAGGTCCAGCACCCTATCTTTGCTAAAGCTATAATTTAGTACTGAAGTTATCGCTTAAACTTAGTATGCTTAATGTTCGTTGTATCGGTTCTATGATCTTGAACGAAGCTAGTAAGTTAGGTTTCTTCCAATCTAATACTTTCACCAATCAGATTATGAAAGTGTTACAGTTGTCCAATTTAGGGCATCAGTTTGTTTGATTAGTGCATCTACGTATACTATTGCTGTAATACTTCCTTATTGTAGGTACAACAGGTGATTGTTGGTCTGTTGGTGTTATTCTTTTCGAGCTACTTGTTGGAATTTCACCCTTTAATGCAGAATATCCACAGGTATTCTTTTATAGGTGGCAAGTTTGACCCGTTTACTTATAAACGATTTATGGGTTATATGGTTTCTTTAGTTGGTGACATAACTTAAGCCTTGCAAAGTCTCTTAAACAGTGGTTATGGACTACGTTCAGAATCCTTTGAGCTTAGAAGATGATGAAGTGAAATCACTAAGTGAACGTGAACAAAAATTGGAGAAAATAATGATCAATTAGTGAATGATTATTAATGCATCCATTTTCATTTTTAGAGCATCTGTTTGAACATATTACTGCATCCATTTGCGTGAATATGGAACCTTTTTTTCTGTGCTTATTTAGCGTAAATGTTACTCACAGTTAAAAGCTGATAAGCACTTTTAAGTAAGCAATCATTTTTATTTTTATTTCAATTTGAGGTGTTATAATCAGTTTAGAAAAGGCTGAATAGCAGGTCAAGAGTTTCTACATATACCTGCTGAAAACGAATTTACATCTACTTATTCAGAAGGTACAATATACCTACTGAAAATTTAAAAGAAATATGATAATAAATGAAATCAGATATACCTATTTTGGAAAACAAGTCAGTCGCGTCTTCTAATGCATCTTGTAATTTATGTTGGGTTTTAGAGTTACTGCTGCTTGCATGGTTAAGACTGCTAATGGTTTACACAGGAAATGTTCTAAGTCATTACTACTGCTAGTTACAAAGATTACAACTGCTTGTGTATTTTACTACTGCTAGCATTGCTGAAGATGTTCAAGAAAATACACTAAGTGGTTACTGCTGCTAGACTAAATGTTACTGCTGCCAGTTCAGAGTTACAACTGCTATCAGAATACAACTGCTAGAGTTAGAGATACAACTGCTAGAGTGTTTAGTTTGTACTGCTTATGAGATAAACTTGTATAGTCGGTTAGATAAATATAGAAAAGATTCTTTAAAGATTTATCTTGTATAGCAAGTAATTGTAAGCCGACTAGGACTCCTTAGTCTATAAAAGGAGGTCCTAGGGCATAGAGATACATACGATTCTTATATATACTTCAAGGTTGTAAACCCTAATACTTTTGAGTATTCTTATTATATTAATAATATTGAAGTGTTTTGTTTGATATTCATTGTTTACTGATAATTCAATATAAAGTTCTTCTTAAGATCAAATACAAGATTCCGCATTATGTTTGATATACTTCAAGACAGTTTCTATACTTAGTTGTTTTAGATTTATCTAAGATAACTAAACCTTTACAAGCTAAAGGATTCGATCAAGTATATTGCTGGGATCAACAAGTGGTATCAGAGCTTGTGATCTAGAAGTTGTGATCAAGAAGAACCTGTTTAAACTCAAGACTATTCTAATCTTTCTGAAGACATGGATTCAGAATCTACACACATGATTACTGCATCAAAGGTGCCAATGCTTAATTCTAGAGAGTATGAGCTATGGAGAATGAGAATAGAGCAGTATATTCAGATGGTTGATTATTCTATGTGGGAGGTCATAGAGACTGGCAATTCTTTACCTAAAACAGAAACTTCTGATGATGGTGTTGTCATTATCTTGCCTATTAAAACTACTGAAGACAAGGCACAAAGAAGACTAGAAGTTAAGGCAAGAAGCACTCTCATGATGGGCATTCCTAATGACCATCAATTGACTTTCAATCACATCAAGGATGCTAAATTGTTGTTAGAAGCAATTGAGAAAATGTTTGGAGGGAATGCTGCTACCAAGAAGACTAGGAAGAACCTTTTGAAGCAACAATATAAGAATTTTGCTGCTCCTAGTTATGAGAATCTTGATCAGACCTTTGAAAAACTTCAGAAACTTATTAGTCAACTAGCACTTGTGGAAGTCTCAATTCCTCAAGAAGATATAAATCAAAAGTTTCTGAGAAGCTTGTCACCAGAGTGGAACACACATACTGTGGTGTGGAGAAACAAGGCTGATCTTGATACAATGAGTTTAGATGATTTGTATAACAATCTAAAAGTGTATGAACCTGAAGTCAAAGGGTCATCTAGCTCATCCTCAAGCTCACAGAACTTAGCTTTTGTGTCCTCCTCCAATAATAGTTCTGGCAGTACTAATGAAGCAGTTAATACTGCTCATGGAGTTAGTATTGCTGGCACACAAGTTAATGCTGTTGGGTCTGCAACCCTTGATAACTTGAGTGATGCTGTTATCTATGCTTTCTTAGCTGGTCAATCTACTAGTCCTCAGATTTTACATGAAGATTTGGAACAGATTCATCCAGATGATCTTGAAGAGATGGACTTGAAGTGGCATATGGCAATGTTGACAATGAGGGCAAGGAGATTTTTAAAGAAGACTTGAAGAAACCTCAAGGTCAATGGGCAGGATAACATGGGTTTTGATAAATCCAAGATTGAATGCTACAACTGTCATAGGAAGGGACACTTTGCAAGGGAATGCAGGGCACCAAGGAGCCAAGATTATAAGAATGGAGAGAGCTCAAGAAAAGTTGTGTCTGAGGAACCTAAGACTTCTACAGTTTTGGTGTCTTGTGATGGTTTAGGAGGATATGACTGGAGTGATCAAGCAGCTGAAGGACCAAACTTTGCACTTATGGCTTACTCTTCTTCATCAAGTTCTGATTCTGAGGTATCTAACGATTCTGGTTGTTCTTATAAATCTTGTTTAGATGCTATTGAGGAACTTAAGGCTAGGAATGAAAAACTAATAGAAGATGTAAGGATGTTAAAGTTAGATAATTTAGGCTATAAAGTAGGCTTAAAATCTGTTGAGGAAAGACTTGAATTCCTTAAACAGAATGAGTCAGAGTATGTAGAGAAAGTTAATGTTCTAGAAAGTAAGTTTTATGTTAAAGAGAATGTCATTAGTGAACTTACTAAAAGGTTAAAACAGGCTCAAAAATAAAAGGATGCAGCTTATCAGGAAAAAGAAAAACATCAAGTTAAAGTAAATAAGCTTGAATTTGCATCTGAAAGTGTAAATAAGACAATTGAGTGTCAACTTATGAGGAGAGGTAGTGGTATAGGTTATAATGAAGTTCCTCCTTCAATAACAGGAAAGTATGTACCTCCTATACCTGAATTGTCTTGTTTAGTTGAGTCTAATGCTAAGTCTTTAGGAGAGAATAGTAAGTCTAATAAGGAGACACTTAAGGTTGAAAAGACATATACTAATGCACCTATCATTGAAGAGTGGGTGTCTGATGATGATGAGGAACAGGTAAAGTCTACACCTAAGTTAGAAGGTAAAACAGTTAAGTCTAGTGTAGAACATATTAAGTTTGTTAAACCTAGGTTTGGTGATAAGGTGTCTAGGAAAATTGTTGAATACACTAAGCAACCTAGGGAGTACACTAACAGGCCTAGAGGTAACCAGAGGAATTGGAATAACATGATATCTCAAAGGTTAGGGAGTGACTTTGAGATGTTTAACAAGGCTTGTTATCACTATGGTAGTTTTGAGCATTTACAAGAAAATTGTTTTTATTATCAAAAGCCTGTTTGGAACTATGCTAGGAGGGTGAATCATCAAAGTTTTTTCTAAAAATACTCACCCACATGCTAAAAGAAACTTGGTTCCAACAACAGTACAAATGAGATCTGGTTTAGTATCAGTTAATACTGCCAAACAAAATATTTCTAAACCAGCAGTAGTAACTCATACTGCTAGATCAGTTAGTACTGCTTTCACAAAAAGAACAGTGAATGGTGCTAAACAATTGTCAAAGTTTTCAAATACAGCACATTCTTCTGTAAAAAGGCCCATTCAAAAGAATACAGCAATTATTGCTGCTAAGGCAAAAGCAGTAGTTACTACTGCTAAGCCAAAAGCAGTAACTGATACTGTTTTGGGAAATCATTTTTATGCTGTTAAGGCCTCAGCTTGTTGGGTCTGGAAACCAAAAGTTAAAGTTTTAGATCATGTTTCCAGACACAGCAGTGCATCCATAGTTTTAAAGAAGTATGATTATGTTGATGCACAAGGCAGATCCAAGTCAGTAATGGCTTGGGTCCCCAAAATGAACTGATTTTCTTACTTTATGTGCAGGGCAATCCACAGGTGGAATTAGAGGATAAAGGAGTATTTGACAGTGGATGCTCAAGGCACATGACTGGAAACATATCCTATCTTGAAGATTTTGAAGAAATTGATAGAGGATATGTTGCTTTTGGGAGTAATCCCAAAGGAGGGAAAATCACAGGCAAAGGTACAATAAAAACTGGTAAATTAGATTTTGATAATGTGTACTTTGTAAAAGAGCTTAAGTTTAGTCTCTTTAGTGTCTCACAAATATGTGACAAAAAGAACAGTGTTCTTTTTACTGACACTGAATGTTTTGTCTTGTCTCCTGACTTTAAGTTGACTGATGAAAGTCATGTTTTACTTAAAGTTCCTAGAACAGACAACATATACAGTGTTGATTTAAAGAATATGGTTCCCAAAGGAGGTTTGACTTGTCTCTTTGCAAAGGCCACATCTGATGAATCTAAGCTTTGGCATAGCAGGCTTGGACATTTAAATTTCAAAACAATGAATAAATTGGTTAAGGGAAACCTTGTAAGAGGGTTACCTTCAAAAGTTTTTGAAAATACTGAAATTTGTGTTGCTTGTCAGAAGGGAAAACAACACAGAGCTTCTTGTAAGACCAAAGCAGTGAACTCTATAAGTCAGCCTTTACATATGTTGCACATGGATTTATTTGGACCAACATTTGTGAAAAGTTTAATGAAAATATGTAATGCCTAGTTGTCACATATGATTATAGTAGGTTTACTTGGGTTTTCTTTTTAGCATTTAAGGATGAAACCAGTGGAATCCTTAAGGCTTTTATAACCAGGGTAGAAAATCTAGTAAATCATAAGGTTAAAGTGATAAAATGTGACAATGGAAATGATTTTAAGAATAGGGACATGAACCAGTTTTATGAGTTGAAAGGTATTGAGAGACAGTATAGTGTAGCTAGAACTCCTCAATAAAATTATGTTGTTGAGAGGAGAAATAGGACACTTATTGAGGCTGCTAGAACAATGTTAGCTGATTCTAAATTACTTACTACTTTTTGGGTTGAAGCAGTTAATACTGCTTGCTATGTGCATAATAGAAGTAAAGTAGTTAAGCCTCACAACAAGACCCCTTATGAACTTTTATATGGTAGAAAACCATTGCTATATTTCTTAATACCATTTGGGTGTCCTGATACTATCTTGAATACCATAGATCACTTAGGCAAGTTTGATGGCAAGGCTGATGAAGGATTCTTTGTTGGATACTCAATGAATAGCAAAGCTTTTAGAGTGTTCAATAGTAGGACCAGGAAAGTGGAAAGAACTTGCATGTTAGGTTTAGTGAAAGTACACCTAATGTTGCAGGGAATGGACCAAACTGGCTGTTTGATATTGATTCACTAACCAAGACAATGAATTATGAGCCAGTTGTTGCAGGTACAGAGTCTAACAATTTTGCAGGTACAAAAGCAAGTAATGATGCAGGTCAAGCTGGTAAGGAGACAAGACCTGGAAAATATTATATTTTGCTGCCTATTTGGACTGCTGATCCACCTTTCTCAACCCAAGAGTCAAAGAGTTCACAAGAAGATGATCTTGCTGAAGATCCAAAAGATGATAAAGAAGATGGTGTAAAAACTTCTGATGATGATAAAGTGGTTAATGAAGAAATGCAGACTGATGAACATGTAAAGGATGATGTATACGATAATGTTGCTGACAAGGAAGGCATATCTTTTGATGATGATGACTATCCAGATGATCCAAACATGCCTCCATTGGAAGAAATATATCCTGATACTGATGATGATGTACTTGGTGCAGAGGCTGACTTAACCAATATGGAAGATGTAGTTCCTGTCAGTCCTATTCCAACTACAAGAATTCACAAGAATCATCCTAAGGAACAAATCATTGGAGAGCCACAATCTGCTGTTCAAACAAGAAATATGACAAAAGGTTTAAAGGAACAAGGTTTCTTTGCTAGATCCCTTCATCAAAGAAACAGTCACAAAGACCTTCAAAACTGTTTGTTTGCTTGTTTTCTATCACAAATAGAACCCAAGAATGCTCATAAAGCATTACAGGATCCAAGCTGGGTGGAGGCTATGCAAGAAGAGCTTCTACAATTCAAGCTTCAAGAAGTTTGGACTCTGGTAGATTTGCCTAATGGGAAGAGGGAAATTGGTACTAAGTGGGTTTTCAGATGCAAAAAGGATGAAAGAGGTATCGTGATTAGAAACAAGTCAAGGTTAGTAGCTAAAGATACACTTAAGAAGAAGGTATTGATTATGATGAAGTATTTGCCCCAGTTGCAAGAATTGAAGCTATAAGGTTATTCTTGGCTTATGCTTCATACAAAGACTTTGTAGTGTATCAAATGGATGTGAAAAGTATTTTTCTATATGGGACAATTGAAGAAGAAGTATATGTCTCACAACCACCTGGTTTTGAAGATCCTAATTTTCTTAACAAGGTTTACAAGGTGGAGAAAGCATTATATGGTTTACATCAAGCTCCCAGAGCTTGGTATGACACATTGTCAACATACTTGTTGGACAATGGTTTTAATAGAGGGAAGATTGATAAAACTTTGTTTTTCAGAAGGCACAAAGATGATATCTTGCTAGTTCAAGTTTATGTTGATGATATTATCTTTGGATCAACAAACAAGGTGTTATGTGTTGAATTTGAGAAGCTAATGCATGAAAGATTTCAGGTGAGTTCTATGGGTGAACTTACATTCTTTTTAGGATTACAAGTCAAGCAAAAGGAGGATGGCATATTTATCAGTCAAGATAAGTATGTAGCTGAAATTTTGAAGAAGTTTGGGTTTACTGATGTGAAGCCTGCAAAGACAACAATGGAAACTTCCAAGCCCCTGCTCAAAGATGAAGATGGTGAAGAAGTTGATGTTCACTTATACAGATCAATGATTGGTTCATTGATGTATCTTACAGCTTCAAGACCTGACATTATGTTTGCAGTGTGTGCCTGTGCAAGATATCAAGTCACACCAAAAGTTTCACATCTTAATGCTCTGAAGAGAATTTTTAGATACTTGAAAGGTCAACCCAAATTAGGCCTTTGGTATCCAAAAGATTCACCTTTTGACTTAGTTGCATACACTGATAGTGATTATGCTGGAGCTAGCTTGGATAGAAAACCAACAACAGGAGGTTGTCAATTTCTTGGATGTAGATTAATTTCATGGCAGTGCAAGAAACAAACTGCGGTTGCAAATTCCACAACAGAAGCTGAGTATGTGGGTGCTTCAAGTTGCTGTGGACAAGTACTCTGGATTCATAATCAATTGCTGAATTATGGGTACAATTTTATGCATACAAAAATATATATTGATAATAGCAGTACTATGTGCATTATAAGAAATCCTGTTTATCACTCAAAAACAAAACATATTGAGATAAGACATCATTTTATAAGAGATTGTTATGAAAAGAAGTTAATTCAAATTGTTAAAATTCATACTGATAATAATGTTGCAGATTTGCTCACAAAAGCTTTTGATGTGGGTAGATTTCAATTTTTGGTTGTCAGTATTGGAATGATTAATCTTTGAAAATTCTTATCTCTTTGTGTTTTTGTAATGTTTTGTATGGATCAGTACTGCTATGTAAGTCAATTAGTGTTTCTGCTGCTAAGTAAAATTAGAACTGCTAGTTTTTTTGAACAACTGCTGAGTATAATTAGATGGTGTAAAGTGTTATTGCTTGTGTTTTTCTTGGTTTTGGACTAATACTTGCAGAATAAGCAAAGTAACATGCTTGGAATTGGTGCTGTGTGAGAAGCAAATGTGGTGGAAAGTTTGCAGTCATAATTGATTAATGATAGACAGAGTTTAGGGATCACTTGATAAAGGTTTTAAACCTGAGTTGGGAGGTTCTTTAAAATCTCTTTCTTGAAATCAATTTATGATATTTTGAACATGTATTGATGGCAATAGTTAGTCAGATAGTAACTGAGCTAACTCACTTTATACCATTCTATCATATTCTAATGATAGTGTGACTAGTCTAAGGACATTTGGTATAGAGAACAACGAGCAAAAGTGAATCTAATGCATTTGTGTTAGAGGCAACACCTGCCAAGATCTGGAAACCCTGTCAAGAAGGCTCTTTTAATGAGTCTATCTGATCACAGGCAGTATTTATACTGACATCATTGGTTCTCACACAACCAGAGGTTAAATGCAACCGAAAATGATTAAGTTTCTTCCTTTACACTTAATCCTTTCAAAATATCTTAGTGCAGTATTGTTTTAAAAGATATTGGGAAAATACTGCTGAGAATTTTTTTTTTTAGGTTAAAAGTTAGTGATGCTAAGCATAAACTTATTGCTGCTAAGTCTAACTTAGTGTTGCTAGGTTTCTGCTGCTAGGTTTTAGAGTGCAGGGTATGATTATGTAACTTTTCACTTAAGGGTATAAATCCCCAATTGATTCACATAATCAGTTTCACGCGCACATAATTCACTCTCATCTAAACCCTAATTCAGTTTTTATCACCAAATCGAAAAACCCCCAAATCAAATCATCATGTCGCACTTAACTTTTACTGAACCACACAATAATGTTGCATTTTTAGAAAAACCTAACGAGTCTGTAGATTTTACTGAAATCATTGATTTTCTTAATGCAAGCTATATAAGGTTTGCTTTAACAGTAAAACCTACTATATATGTTTCCACCATTATACAGTTTTGGTCGTCTGCAAAGGTCAAAACTCATAATGGGGAAGTACAAATTCATGCCCTTGTAGATGGGCAGAAGATACTCATTACTGAGGCATCTATTAGAAGAGATCTTCATCTAGGAGATGCTAATGGAATTGAGAATCTTCCTAATTCTACAATTTTTGAAAAAATTTCACCGATGGGATATGAGAGAAAAAATGATGCTTTAAAATTTTAAAAAGGAAACTTCTCTCATCAGTGGAAATTCTTAATCCATACTGTTTTAGTGTGTCTTAGTCCAAAGACCACTGGTTGGAATGAGTTCAGTAGCAATTTGGCATCTGCCATAATTTGTTTGGCTGACAATGAAAGGTTTAATTTTTCAAAATTAATTTTTGAACATATGGTTAAGAACTTGGATAGTTCTTCAAGCAAATATTTCATCTATCCAAGGTTTTTACAACTCTTTTTGCACAATCAGTTTGTTAAAAAGAAAAGTCACAAAAATGTTTATCCCACTCCCTCTCTTACTAAAAAGGTATTTTCTAACATGAGGAGGGATGGAAAAGATTTTTCAGGCAAAGTTACACCATTGTTTGCTACAATGTTGGAACTTGCTAGACAAACTCAGGGTGAAGGTTCAGCAATCCCAGCTGTTACCCATCACACACCCACACTTTTGGCATCATCCTCACAACAATCTCAAAAGACATACAAACTTAGGACTCATTCACATAACACAGAGCTACCTCAGGCTAGTGGTTCTACTCCCATTGTTGCAGATGAGGCTATCATAGGAGTGGAGAATGACATGTTGGTAAGGGCTGCCACTACTGTGTCTAGCTTAGCAGCAGCACAGGCCAGTGGTACCATCAATAAGATCCAAACCAAGACAACTTCTAATGAGTCTGGTTCCCTTGGAACTGATTCAGGTGAAGGACCCAGTCAAATGGCTAATATGGGGGGTTCAGATGATCAACCTAGGGTTGATGCTGAGCTTAATACTTCCAGTGATCCACCTCTCGGGCTAGGTCACACAAACCGAAGTGGTGAGGATAGCATTGAACTAATTAATGAATTGATGGTTACCTGTACCAACCTATCAAAACAAGTTCTTGATCTTCAACAAACAACTGCTTCTCAAGGTGATGAAATAAGGATGTTGAAGAGAAGAGTTAGGTTTCTTGAAGGTGTCAAAAGGTCAAGAACCCAAAAGCTGAAAAGACTTCATAAAGTGGGGACTGATCAAAGATTTAGTTCTTCTTCTGAAGATGTTCTCAAAGTTTTACATGAGGATGCTCCCAAACAAAGGGGAATGGGAATGAGAGCATGGTTTCAGGGGAGGCTAGAGATGATCAAGAAGTGGATGGGCAGGTTGTTGAGCAGGTTGATAACTTTGTTGTTGCTGACATGATGGGAAATGAAGTGGTGTTGGATAGTGTTGCTAAGGTTGATAGTGCTGCTGGTAAAGATGTTAGTGTTGCTAGTAAGCAAATTACTGCTGCTAGTGAAAAAGTTTCTACTGCTACACCAGAAGTTACTACTGCTGTCAAAGAAACAGTTTCTACTGCTGTACCAGAGGTTAGTGCTGTTGATGCTACAACAACTGCTGAAGTTAGTACTACTATTCTTGATGATGAAACTATTTTAGCCCAAGCCATGATAGAATTAAAAACATCTAAACCACCAGTGAAGGGAGTTGTCATCCAAGAGCCCAAATCAACAACAACCAAACAACCACAACCTGCACAGTACACTGGAAAAGGGAAGAGTGTGCTGATTGAAGAATCACCTCTTAAACAAATGCAACTTGATGCAGAGGTTGCAGAACAATTAGCTGCAGAGTTTGTTGAGGAAAATAAGAAAGTTTTGGAACAAAGGAGAATTGCTGCTGAGAAGGAAGCTAAGACTTTAGCATTGATTGCTGCATGGGATGAAGAAAGAGCCCAGTGTGATGCTGATTGGGAACTTGCCCAAAAGCTCACACAAGAAGAACAAGAGCAGTATTCAATTAATCAAAAAGCTAGAATGTTGAAAGAGTTTATTGAAGTAAGGAAGAAGTTTTATGCAGCACAAAGGTTAGCAGCAAAGAAGAACAAGCCACCCACCAAAGCACAAAGAAGATCTGTCATGTGTGCATACCTCAGAAATATGGATAATTGGCAACAAAAAGTGTTAACACATTTTGATGATGGCAAAATTGAAGAACTGTACAACATTTCCAGGAGAAAGATTAAGAGGTTTGTACCTATGGAGACTGAAGAGGTGGGGAGGAGTTCTAAAAGAACATGAGAAAAGCTTGTTAAGCAAAGAAGCAAAAAGCAAAAATCTGAACAAAAAGAGCAGGCAGAAACAGAGCAAAAGGCAGAGCAGGAGCAGAGTGAGCAAAAACATGAACAGAAAGCTGATGTAGAGAATGAAAGTGATAAAGTACAAATGCAAGCTCATACAGAACTTGCATTAGTCAATGAAAAAGAAGTCATGGATGCTGTTCCTCTCAGTGTCAAACTTCCAATTATTGCTGTTACTTCAGGATTACATGGTAAGACATCATATTGGGATATCAAGAGAGCTGATGGAAAATCTGTGAGGTTTATTAGTTTTCTACAGATGGTCCAACATTTTGATAGAGAGGATATGGTGACTTTATGGAAGCTGTATAAAGATAAGTTTGGTTACAACAGGCCAGAACAAATTTATGATAGAGTCATATGGAGATATTTGAAAGTGATGTTTGAACCACATCATGAAGATGAAGAGTGGAGAAGACTAAGACACAACACAGTTTTGTCTTGGAAGCTTTATCAGTCTTGCGGAGTTCATGTCTTGGATGTACATGGTATGTCAATTTACATGCTTTTAGAAAAGGATTATCCTCTACAATATCAGAAGGACATTGTATATCAAATGCTACATGGAAATAGAAGACTCCAACTTCAGTATCCTTATGATGAAACAGCATATCAACTACTCAAAAAGATGGAAACAATTCTAGCACCCAAGGATAAGAAACATAATTAATTGTTTGGAAGCATCCTCCTAGTGTTTGTTTAAGCTATGATTGAAACTTGATGATTTTAGCGAAAAATATCAAGTTTAGGGGAGGATTGTTGGGTTTTAGAGTTACTGCTGCTTGCATGGTTAAGACTGCTAATGGTTTACACAGGAAATGCTCTAAGTCATTACTGCTGCTAGTTACAAAGATTACAACTGCTTGTGTATCTTACTACTGCTAGTGTTGCTGAAGATGTTCAAGAAAATTCACTAAGTGGTTACTGCTGCTAGACTAAATGTTACTGCTGCCAGTTCAGAGTTACAACTGTTATTAGAATACGACTGCTAGAGTTAGAGATACAACTGCTAGAGTGTTTAGTTTGTACTGCTTATGAGATAAACTTGTATAGTCGGTTAGATAAATATAGAAAAGATTATTTAAAGATTTATCTTGTATAGCAAGTAATTGTAAGCCGACTAGGACTCCTTAGTCTATAAAAGGAGGTCCTAGGGCATAGAGATACATACGATTCTTATATATACTTCAAGGTTGTAAATCCTAATACTTTTGAGTATTCGTATTATATTAATAATATTGAAGTGTTTTGTTTGATATTCATTGTTTACTGATAATTCAATATAAAGTTCTTCTTAAGATCAAATACAAGATTCCGCATTGTGTTTGATATACTTCAAGACAATTTCTATACTTAGTTGTTTTAGATTTATCTAAGATAACTAAACCTTTACAAGCTAAGGGATTCGATCAAGTATATTGCTGGGATCAACAATTTGTTTCGAAGGCCTTTTGCATGCTCAACTAGACAATTCTCTATATTAGGGCATCAATGTGTAAGATTAGTGCATCGTTAGAAATATTAAGGCATCTATATGTAGTTATTAGAGGTATCTGCTACTTTCTTTTTATTCAAGGGTTTTGGCAGAGATAAAGTTGTTGCTCTCTTCTTAGAAGAGCCTTCCAAGTTAATAGCTGAAGATTTTTGAACAGTTTTCTGCGAAGTTAAAACAGACTACTTCTTAGATGAGAATTCTGACATGGCAGCTTTCTTCTTGTTCTTGTGTTTCAGATGGTGGATTTGTCTTGCTATAACTATTATTCCAAACTTTTAACGTTATTGCAGGCTTACCAAGTCCCTTGATGATAATATGTTTTCTGTCACGTATCAGAAAATATGTTAGTTAGAAGTAGAAGTAGGACACAGGTCACAACGGATTTGGATTAAAAAAAACAAGTTTTTTTTACCTGACCAATTCGGGCCGCGGCCTTTTTTTTGCCACTTTACTGCATCAGATACCAACTAAACATTGGTGCTAAGAAGCTCTAAAAATTAGTCATCTTGTCATACATTTATCATTTGATGGATTTTTATTTAGCTAAAAAAATTTTATAATTCATGTTAATTTTATTATTTCCAGCTAACTAAATTATCGGGGTTGGTATAATCCAATGCTAATGAAAATTAATTTTTGTGCAGATCTATTCAATCTCAAGTCATGGGTGGGGAAACCCGAAGACTGGCAGCCCAGAGATATGGCAATTTACCATGCAGAACCAATCTCCTATCATAACCAATTTACAAGAAAATGAAGGTAAACTAGCTAATTTCCTCTCATAAGTTACATACATGAACCTAAACTGGCTAATATTGTATTGAATAGCAAGCCTTAATGTTAAGTACCATGTAATGAAATCATGAGACACTGGTAAAGTTAAGGCAATCCGTAGTATATGATTATGTATAGGGGTGAGCATCGGGCCGGTCCCGTCCCGTCCTGACCCGATACCGACAAATCCCGACTCCCAATTTCGCCAAAAAACCAAACCGAATCCCGACCCGAATACAGTCGGTTCGGTATCGGGACAGTCCCGACAGGTCGGGATCAGTCGGATTTCTCGGTTTTATTTGTTGTTTTTCCGTTTCCATCCCGTCCCGACCCGATACCGACAAATCCCGAAACCGATTTCGCCGGAAAACCAAACCGACTCCCGACCCGAGTGTGCTCGGTTCGGTATCGGGATGGCCGGGACTGGTCAGAAACGGGACGGTTATCGGGTGTCGGTCGGGATTGCTCAGCCTTAATTATGTATTACTGCATATCTATTATACATTACTGCATCAGCATGATCCATTACTCTATCTGTTTGTTAGATTAGGGCATCCATAGTGTAAGATTATACATTACTGCATCTGTATAATACATTAGTGCATCAACATTATACATTACTGCATCTGTATTATACATTAGTGCATCAACATTATACATTACCATATCTGTTTTTTACATTCATATTTTTTGTTTCATACAGTCATGTGGAGAACTACTCCCCCAAAGTGAAGGTAATATTTATTATGTCTGGTTGTGACCTGATGAGATCAAGTGGATGAACAAGTGGCACTGACCAGCGAGTAGCACTCAAGTTACTTAGCGGAGCAGGTTTTGTATGAACTGATGATGAAGACCCTGAATTGTACATTATTGTTGTCTTTAGGATACCCATTAAAGGTTTCGAACCTCTCTAACAAGTTCCGAAGTTGGGTTTTGAAGAATAGTGCTCGTGATAGTGAATGCCTTGTTGTTTGGACAATTTATGTCCAGAATTCAATCGTTAATGTATGTTGACTTTATATGATGTGTTTATCAAAAATAAATTGTTATCAGTGTGCATAAAGTTCCTTGTTACTTTTGACCAAAGTTTAATACCCCCTGTTGAAACTTGAATTAAACTTGTTTGAATTTTTGGTGTAAATAATGAACATAGGAACCTAATTGCACAAAGTGGTGCAACTCGAACATCATATGATTAATTTTGGGCAGTTTATAATTTAGTCTCGGGCAGTTTATAATTCAACACAGTTAGGAAGTGAAAAATCGTTGAGCATACCAACACTAAATTCAAGAAGCAAGAAACTACACAAGCTTACGTGTGTTATAAACATCACCAACAGTAGATTTAGAAAGAAAGAAGCAACAAAATCTTACATAATATGTATACAAATTGGTTCAGCAATAAAAACACAATCATACTAAAAGTCAATAAAGCTGAAGGAATGATATGATCTGATCTATGTATTTGTATCGTCCCATGTACCATCTTAAAGATCTGCTATTCCTGGAAACCTGGGAAAGGGGATTACATCAATGATGTTGTCAATTCCTGTTGCAAAAAGAACCGTCCTCTCAAATACCAGACCAAATCCACTGTGCTTCATAGTCCCATAGCAACGCAAGTCCAAGTACCATTCATATGGCTCAAGTGGCAGCCCCATCTCAAGAATCCTGCATATCCATTGACTAAAATCATGTTCTAAGCATCCATTCAACGTTGTATTATCTCCATGAAATATCTATTATAGGTATACATGAAAGATCTATTACAGGTCTCATGTTCATTTTCAAGTGGGATAACTTTTATGTATGAACGTTCCATGTTGTTCTGTATTAGGTTATGCACTTTAGCATCCACTCCAGAAACTGTCAAACATATAAGTACAAGATTAGTAAACTATATGCATTTATAGAAAACATCCATAAAATACAGCAATTACACACAAAAGGGAAATGTGATAAAATATGACGCAACTTTACTGTATCTATTTGATGAACTTTAGTGCATTTGTTTAAGTCACTTTAGTGCATCCGTTTGGTCAAGTGAATGAATTTCAGACATAAATCAAACGAAGCTCTACCTCATGTGTCATGATTTTACTTCTGATACTCAGACATCAAATGTGCAGTTTAGTACTCGAACGAGCATTTAAAATATTTGCTAATCATTAAGAAAAAAGCTGTTGACAATAATATAAGTTGATATAGGACACCGTGTAAGAAGCTGACACTAATTCTCATTGAAAAAGATAGGTTTGAAATTTTCAAATACAGAGATTATTTATCATGAAACTTTTTATCACTTAAATTACGCGGTGTGATAAACTTTAATACAAAAGGCAACAGCAAGGCATGCAACTATATGTATCATGATCATTTCGCTGCAAGTTTTATCATTTTTCACTTCAAGTTTTATCAAAGTCCAAACATGTTGGCAATTAGAAAGGTAAATATCATTTGTGGATTGACACTTGTAACATAACTAATTACTAAGCTAGCATATAGCATCATGGATAAGGTAAATAAAAATAACAGAAGCTTAATCTACCTTCTACGCTTTTACCGATCTCTGAAAAAGGTGATGGACCGTTGCTCATAGTGAATTAGAATTCAGTTTGCTGCTCTCAACTACCAATCACGTACACAACGATTGATCTGCCAAATATAAATGTCCTATTAAAATTCCACTTATATATGTTGCAATTAATTTCATATAAGATATTGTAATCCTGTTCTTTTTGTTTGTAGTTCCTGTGTTGCAACTTATATTTTTCAAGGATTACATCAAAGTTAGGTTAGATACTCTAACTATTTTTTATATCAATGATATAGTGTCATTGTGTGTTGCATCCAGTGTGCGTGTTTGTCAAAACCATGCATCTATTACTGTAATGACTAAGGTGTTTTCTTGCATCTTATGGATTCTAGTTGCACAAACGAGTAAACATAAAAGTGCACGAAGAATCACAAATAAATAACCACTAATTACCTAACCACTATTTCCAGCCATCATGTTACATTAATCTTTTAACGAAATAATTGGCGGAGAGCCATAATTTATACAAAAACTGAGGCAAGGAACTGGTGTATTGAATAATTAGCAACAAGTATACAAGGTTAAACTAATAAATAAGCTTCAAATAGTCACAGACTAAAAGTAAAAGAACACATAACTGATGGCTTGTAAGAGGGTTTTAGGAATATTATCGTAGTAACTCGTTTGTATGTATTCAGCGTGATCAGAGTCTGATCTACCTTTCCCTACAGAATCTGTCATCTCCTCACACTCAAACTCCACACTCGCAATGTAAAATCAGTGCATCACAGTTATATAATTTAATTTAGGCATTTTATCAAACACCTCTTATGCAGTTTTTGTAAACATGATTCCAAGTTATTTTTTTCTCAAATTTGCATCAAATAACTAATCTATACAATGCATCAGGTCACAAAAGCACTTAAAATGATACATCAATGAACAAACATGATGATTACCGAATCAAAATTCATAAAACAAAACCCTAACTCATAATAAACAAATAATTGGTACAAATAAACTCTAACAAACACGTATATCAGCTTTATTTTTTATCTTTGATAACAAAACTAACAAAATTATAATCGAAAAAGGTTTAAAACCTTACTTTGATCGGCGATTTATGACATTAGAATGAGATGATTAAGTGAAACTGATAGAAGATCATGTTTATTGTGTTGATTGTGTGGAGGTTGGAAGCAATAAACATTGGAAAAAATGAGAAGCGGGAGAGAACCAGAGAAATGAAGAAGAGGAAAAAAAGAAAAAATGAAAAAGTTAGGCATTTTATATGATAGAGTAGCAAATAGGGACGAATTTACAATACTTACCCTTAAAGAAGAAAAGAAGTTACAATTAGGTCCCTTGAGTTGGTGAAAAAAAGGAGGGGGATGGGGAGGGGTGATTTGTACACTTTTCTCACTTTTCTACCAAAATGAACTTTTCTCATTAACCAACATCTATATATATATATATATACTAGATCCAAGGCCCGCCCCGATGGGGCGGCTAGCTTTAAAAATTTCATTATACGATAAAATTAATAGTAAAATAAGTATGAACGTGTAGTCACATCCATGAGACGAAAATGAATAAAATAAATATGCCATTATCAAGAAAATAATAACGTTAAACAAAACCTAACGCTCAAAATAACCGGATTACTGTAACAACCGTGGTTTTGGCAGGTTAGTCAAACCAATAGTGTTGACTTGTTAAATTTTGTTTGGTGGTTTAGAGGTTTTCATGAGTTTATGTGTGGGTTTGGTATTCGATCGTTATGTGTTTGTTGTGGTGTTGGATTCGGGGAAGTTCATTTTGTATACTTTTTGTGTCGTGGAAATGAGTTTTACGGTTTTGTGATTCGGGGTTTTTGCGTAGTAAGTTTTGTTCAAGTTTTTGAGCGTTAGTAAGTTACGTGGTGTTCGGTTTTAATGGTTATATTAATGATAAGTGTGAAATTCTATTTTTGGAAACTTTGAAAATGATAATTATTCAGGTTGTCGTAAAATGAATGTTTATCGCGTAAGTTGTTAGATTTCGGTATAGGCTTTTATAAAATAACAAAATACAAGGTTTTATGTGTAATATTAATATAAAAAAAATAAAAAAAATGTGTATGTATATACAAAAAAATCGGCCTAAAGGGTTTAATGGGGGAAAAAGGAAACAAATTTGAGTCTAAATATAATTCCTAATTAAAAGGGATATCTAGAATAATCTTAGGGTAGTATAAATACAAACCAAAACACCCTAAAAACATTTTTGTTGATTATATGGTCGAACCAAAGAGGGCAGAGAAGCAAAGGAAAATTAGGGTTTATTTTTGAAGCCTAAAAATCAAGATCAAGGTATAATTTTCAATACTTGTATGCAATTAATTATTATAATTCATGTAACAAGGATATGATGGATTAGGGTTTATCATTACTTCTGTAAATTATTGATATAAAACATGTTGGGATCAATAATTAGTAATATAATGATGATTGGTGAAGAGATTTGGGCATAAAACATGTTAGTTAATGAGTTAGGGTTTTCACAGATTCATAGTGCTGTAAAGATACGAAGATATTTAATAGATGGAGATGAGTTAATTGATGATTCTTGAGTCTAAATTGTAGTTCAGAGAACGTGCTTTCCAAAAAGTCCGGCCACGAGCGATTTCGAGGTCCAGAAGTCAGTCTGAATCCGAATCTGGATAGTTTTCATGTTTGATTTTTCAAAGAGCACTTGTGTGTGTTTTTAGTGCATGGCCTTCTGGGAGAAGCTTTTATGCTCATGAAGGACCATGGTGAATTTTTGGTGTGAGTTTTAGAGCTTATTTTGTTGTGATTTCATGTGGGTAGAAGTACCCCAAAAATCTGCGTATTCTGAAAAAGTGTATGCAAGGGATTTAGTGGGTGTAAGTGTTTGGTAGTGGTTAGTATGGAGTCTAGGTGACCCATGGTGGTTTACATGAACCTTAGACATCCATCATATGTGTGTTACATGGACTATAGCTTTTAGCTTGGTTGCGTGTAATGTGATCTTATTTTGTTGTATAGATTTATGATTGATAATTTGGAAGCTGCAAAGTTTGAGGTGAGTTTCATAGTCCCATTTTTACTTTGTTTTAACTTGGGATGGGAATGATGCTTGTGTTGAAATATTTTTGAGTTACTGTGATTATGTGGTCGTAAATGCATGGACTTGTAAGTGTTATTATACGTGTATTGCATGTTATGAGATTATTGTGTGGTGATTCTATGTGGTCCATTTGGAGGGTAGCTATGCTCCCATTATCCAATTGGAGAGTAGTAGCTCTACTCACTATTATTATGTGTGGTCTGATCAGAGGGTATGGTTTACCCATTATTGTGAACTTGGATCGTGGGCGCGTTCCGTCCCAATTGATGTTGGATATTGCTATTTGGATCGTGGGCACGTTCCGTCCCTTATGTCCCTAAAGTGGTTTATGTTGGTTGAATGACTGAGATTGCATGCTATCTAGTATAATGACTAGTATTACTGTCCTGCTACGTTTTATAATCACAGTGAACTGGTTGCCTGAGATATATTATGTGTCTTAAACCTATGAACCTCACCAACATTATGTTGACGTTTTAAGCATCATTTTCAGGTGAGCATTCTAAGGCTAAGGTAGAGGGAAGCGACTAGACGAGACTTAGTTGCATTTGAGAATGATTTATCTTTATGTTTTGATTTGAATATGTTTGATTTTGGATTGTGATACTTTAATGTTTTTCGACTAGTACTTTATGTTTTATTGAGGATACCTTTGGAGATTTGTTTTGGTTATTTTCTTTTGGGGTATCGTTACGACACTTTGTGTCTGTACTTTGCTCTATTTATGTGCATGTAGTAATTCTCTATTTAGACACCATGTGTTGTGATGATATCCATGAAGTTACACTCGCGTTGTCGCCTTGGCGAGGTGTGACAGATTGGTATCAGAGCCTTGGTTATAGAGAAGTAGGTGGTTGAACCTAGACTATAACCTAGGAGTCCCTCATATAGTTGCATTTAGGGCTTATATATAAGTATGATAATTTATATGATTATTTTTCCTAAATTTACGAGTTGTTTTCTGGTGATTTTTGGATGACTATTTTGTCCCCTATATTTAGTATTGTATACGTCGATTATTGTATGTCACCTCCCTCGCGTAAGAAGTTTTGTTGGGCTATCATTTTGCTACCGGTTGTAAGGGAAGTGGTAGGATGAAGCGGACTAACCGCAGAATCCGAGTTCCCGCTAGCATAAATCTATGTTCGGACAAGGACGGAATGTATATGGAAAACATTGATGGAGAAGAAGTGGAGAGGTTTGCAACCACGGTGACTGTTGGAGATGGAGCCGTTACCAAGTACTCTGGGAAGTGTCCTCACTTCTCATATGAAGGAAAGGTGGTTCTGTCTAAACCTCGTGAGTTGTATGTACTTGTGGATCATGCGAAATTGGAAGAAAGAAACAGGAATGGGTGGTTGAGTAAAGATGAAGGGGAGTTAGGATGGAATGACGTAGATTCGGATCTGGAGTCCGCAGCAGGTAGTAAGTTTAACCGATCTGAGTGGGGAGGCAAGTGCGAGAGTGGAGCTTGAGCCATTGTGCGACGTCTTTTGTTTTGTGTCATGTTTTGGAATTCTTATATTGTCTTTTGCCGTCTGGAGCCATGTTGGAGCACGATTACTCCTGAATATTGGATCGGTTTTATCCAAGTGATTTTGATTATAGAGTTAAAGTGGTCGTTGGAATTGTTCCATGATCGTTGGAATTGTTCCATGTGAGATGATTGTTTGCATGAAGTGTGGTCATAGGAGGAAGTACACTTGTGAAAGGGAGCATAGATAATTATGGTGGCCAACATAATTATACATGCGTCACAACACAAGTGGATTTGCAAGTAAGTATGCGTGTGGAATAGGCCTTATAACTATGGTCGCGAACATAATTATAAGGGTATCACACACGTGGATTTGTGACCATGATTACATTGATTGATGTTTGTTGTTATATGTTGTGGTAGATGTTATGTGATATCATGTTGATGATGGTTGTATGGTTAGAGATGTATTCTCTTAACCGTTTGGGAAATCGTTGTATGTGGGAGTGTGTGGGTGGTAAGATTCCATTCTACCTATCATATGCTGATACCTCGATTATCTGTTGGTACTAATGTTGTGATATTTAAGTTGGTTCGTTTGCTAGACTATTGAATGATGAGCCTAGTGAACTTAGACCTAGTATTGTGATTGAAATAGCTAGTGGTAAGGAGGTAGAGGTTGACAAGATTATTCGTGGGTGTACAATAGTGTTAGAGGGTATTTCGTTTATGATTGACTTGATACCTTTTAGACATGGAAGTTTTGATGAGGTAATAGGGATAAACTGGTTGTCTAAACATAAAGCTGATGTTGTATGACATGAAAAGGTAGTTCGTATTCCTTTAGAGAGTGGTGTTATACTTCGGATACAAGGAGAATGCTTAGGGAATGATTTGAAATCCCTTAAGAATGCGAAATCCAAAGAACTTAAAATAGAAGAGATTCCTGTGGTGTGTGAATTTCCTAACGTCTTTCCTGAAGACTTGTCTGGGTTGCCTCCAATCCGTCAAGTTGAATTCCGTATTGAATTGATTCCTGGAGTGGCACCTGTGGCAAAATCCCTATATCGTTTAGCACCCTCTGAGATGCAGGAGTTGTCCGCGCAGTTGCAAAAATTTCAGGATAAGGGGTTTATCCGACCCAGTCACTCTCCGTGCGGAGCACCTGTGTTGTTTGTTAAGAAGAAGGATGGTTCGTTCCGTATGTGTATTGACTATCGGGAATTGAACAAGTTAACTGTTAAGAATCGGTATCCTCTTCCTAGAATCGATGATCTCTTTGACCAGTTGCAAGGTTCTCGATTATTTTCGAAGATAGATATACGTTCTGGTTATCATCAGTTAAGAGTGTATGAGGAGGATATTAAAAGACTGCTTTTAGGACTCGTTATGGACACTTTGAGTTTACGGTTATGCCATTTGGGTTGACAAATGCACCTGCGGTATTCATGGATCTAATGAATCGAATTTGTAAGCCTTATTTGGATAAATTTGTAAGCCTTATTCATGGATACAATGTTTAGTGGTACCGTGGTCTGTTTTCTGATTCAGAACTGCATGACTTAATGGCTCGTTCTGAAAACATGACCGGACACTTAAAAAAACTGTTCTTTTAGTGGTTTAAGAAAACCTTCAAGCTAGTATGACAAAGTATACTTAACAACAAAACTTGTAAGTATTAAGCAACTAAATACTTTTCATATTTTTATCACCTTCATGGGTAATTTGATACATGGATCGTACTCAATTTTGAAAACCATTTGTTTTAAAAATTTGAGCTACGTGGCTCTGGTACCAATTGTGGAAACCGTAGAGGGGGGGTGAATACGTTTCCATTTAAAAACTTAAAACTTTTGTATCAAACACCCGATCAAGTGTGACGTAATATGAAGAGTGTCAACAATGAGTATACAGCATCTAGAGATGACTATAGTAAACTACATCATATGCACAATCAAACCATGGAACATACATGATCAATCACTACATGAGCAACAAGCCACACAAACACATATGCAATGCAAATATAAATATAAAGCGATAACTAATGAAATGAAAGTAAAGAGATAAGTTAGAAGGCGCAAACCGGACACGGTGATTTATAGTGGTTCGGTCACGAAGCTCCTCTTCGCCCTACTCCACTCCCCGAGTACCCAACTCGAGAGTTACTTCACTAATCAACAAACTCCCTTTAGGCGGAGAAAACCGTACACGTCGCTTAACTTGTTTTTCGACACTAAGCTAGATGTCGAGTGCTAATCTTAGCTAGCACCAATCTACCACGATCTACCCGATCTACACCATACACGTCGCTTATCCTATTTCCGACACTAAGCTAGATGTCGAGTGCTAATCTTAGCTAGCACCAATCTACCACGATCTACCCGATCTACCCTTGATCCACATGATCAATGACACAAGCCCAATGGCTTCAAGAGATCTTCACTATCTCTTAAGATCACAATGATCTTGACTCACTCTCTCACAAAAGAAAAGTAATCTTGATGTATTCTATGATACAATCAAGAGTGTAACAAATGTTACAAGACCTAACAACTCCAACACTTTGTATCTACTTGGATACTTTGTGTTCTTCTCTTGCTAATCAAGAGGGATGACAACACTTTGTATCTACTTGGATACTTTGTGTTCTTCTCTTGCTAATCAAGAGGGATGACAACACTTTGTATCTAGGATACTTTGTGTTCTTCTCTTGCTAATCAAGAGGGATGACAACACTTTGTATCTAGGATACTTTGTGTTCTTCTCTTGCTAATCAAGAGGAATGAAGAGGATCACTTGAATGGAGGATTGGATCACTCTTAAACAACCTAAGACTCTCCAAATGATCAAAGAAAGTCATCTAAGTGAGGAGGGATTAGACCAGAGAAAAAGGACTGGAAAAATCAAGTTGGAAGTGTGGAATGGTCCACTATTTATAGGCAAAGGAAAATCTGACCGTTAGAGACCTACGGCTCCACTAAATACCCGACGGCTCCACTAAATTTAGTGGAGCCGTCCATACTTAAAGGTGCCGTGGACGCTCCCTTTTTTGTCTTTAGTGGGGAAGGTTTATTTGGGGAAGTTAGGAGCTGTTTTGGGGGGAAATTTGGCTGTTGGGATTTTCAAACATATTTTTCAAAATAAAACATTTCTTTTTAATTCAAAAATAATTTGTGAAATATATTTTTGAAAAAATGTTTTGTCACATTAAAAATGTGAAGTTTAGAAAAATAAAATCCTTTGATCATTTGTCAAGTAGTAGATTTGTTTGTCCATACCTTGAGTGATTTATGTCGAGATGGAAATCTACGACTTCGTTGAAGCATTCTTGAGACGTCGGGAGGTGTTGATGTAAGTATGCATTGATGTTTTGTGTTTACAAGTAACTTGCACATTTTACGTTATGTATTACAAGTTACATGTTTGTCATTATTAAAACCGAAGAAACCGTTTAGTTTAAATATCGTAATATTTGCACTAACAATCTCCCCCTTTTTGATGATGACAAATATGTAAACCGTAATACATAGTAAAATGTAAAAGTTACCTGTTTACACTTCCTTCTCCCCCTTTTGTCGAATCAAAAAGGTAGTTGCCTCGAGCGCTCCCTTGGATTTACTCCCTACTCCCCCTTATTGCACTAATATCCTTTCTCCCCGAAAGGCGAGCTTGCATCATCCTAGTGAAGCCTTCTATCAACACTTGTGAAGACGACTCCATGCTATGTATTCAAATACTCCCGAGCTCCCCCTAGCTCAATGCTCCCCTATGGTGACTTAATCCCCTTGTTTATTTACCTTAGTATCTAGCGGATCCATGGATCAAATTCTTACAAAGGCTTTTCTTACATCAAGGGTTAGCTTCGTGCAGCATAATATATAACAGTATAGGAGCAACATTATAGGGATAGAATACACATAGCAAGACATGCATGGGTTAAACTATGTTATCACGTAAGTGTCACAACCCGACCGAAAACCTAAGGTGTAATTGTTTACTCAATCACACTAATCAAGAACGAGATTCGTTCATTGACTGACACACTAAATGACTTATTCCAAGTTGTCATTGGGAAGGAAAGTTCTAACAAACCTTTTGAACAACATAATCATCTACCTAAGATGATTGATGTTAAGGATAGTTTGTTGATAAGACATACTCTAAATGATTACTATTATGACAAGTCGTGCCATAAAGTAGACTCGATAGAGGTTATACCTAAATGATTCCATAAGGTGGGAAAGTGTTGGTTGTGGTGACAACAAGGACAACTTGGGTTATGTGGTTGTAGGGGATAAATAATGGGATGACCCATTAGTGGTTGTGGTGATGGTGATAGTGATAAGGATGATGTGTTGGTGCCAAGTCCAAAGAGGTTTGATGGTGATAGGGTTAGTGTGATAGCTAAAGGTTGTGGTGGACTTGGTGGAGGTAAGGGTGTAGGAATCCTAAAGGTGGAGGATGATGATGATGTGGTTGGAGATGTTGGTTTTGCCCTTTGAGGAAAGGTGGGAAAGGATGGTTTAGGTTAATATATCTTTTGCACTGACAATGAGATGCATGATATATTTCAAAAGGGAAAAAGAAAAGGTGCATGTGATCCTAACAGGATTGTTGGTGGATATCTCTAACGGGGTTAAGGTAATGAAGTTCTAGGTTTCTAGGTTGGATGATCCTAGTTGTGTGTTAGGGATAATTTGGTGCATGAAGGGTTTCGTGTGTTTGTGAGGATTGAAGGTTGTTGAACTAACTATCACTTATCCAAAGTGAGGAGTAGTTGTAAGGTTTGAGTGTGATGAGTTGAAGGTTATAAGGTTTAAGTGTGATGATCTATGGGTTGAAGGTTCTTAGACTAACTGTCACTGTCAAGAGTGAAGTGTAGCTAAAAGGTTTGAGTGTGATGATGATGTTAATGTGAGGTTTGAAGGTGAGATGCAAGATAAGCTTGCAATGGTGAGACCTTATATAGGCAAGAGTTGTGGGATTCGAACTAAAGTTGGTGTTAGAGTCCTATGGTGTAGTGAGGGAATCCTAGGGTGTATGTGAGTTTGCAAGATTTTGCAGGTTTAAGGTTAGGAATGCAGGGATCTAAAGGAAACAGTGAAAATTCGTCAAACATAGGCACGGTACCACTAAATACCACACGGTACCATTAAATTTAACGGTACCGTGGCCTATTTAACGGTACCGTGACCTGGAAGTCACGAATTTTCCTATAAAGCCTAGTTCTGGGCAGCTAAAGGGAAGTTTCCTAGGGAATAAGAATCACATTTGTGTGTTCTTGAGAGTGTTTAGTGAAAGACTATATGAGTATGTTTTCGCTCCCCCTTAATCTATGACAAACCGGAAAAGATGTAAAAGATAAAGAGGAAAACAAACGTTGACTAAAGCGATGAGCTTAGTAACGTCATGACAAGCAGTGGATAGCATACGATAAACTTCACCTTTGAAGTCACGTAGCTCTTCTCAATCATTGTGAATATTCATAGAATATTTATATAATGAGACATGTGATTACATGGAGATATCCTAAGGGTTAAGAAGATAAAATCTTCAGGGTTGTGAGGTAGGTGATAAGGTTATAGGGTTATCTATGTTGATGAAGGAGGGTTATCTCAACGTATCCTAATGTCTTCGTTTGAAGTGTGTGTGAGATAAGTGGGATGCGGAAGCATTGGTAGTGTTTAGTACCATGCGGAAGAGAAAGGGAAGAATGCTTAGGAATCAGAAGATAGATACAATCTGTTCTGATAGGATACGGTTCTGGTTCAAGACTACATCGAGTGTGTTTCGATAGTGGTTTTGAAACAGTGAGAATAAACTGTCTCAGCAAATAACGGTCAGACGGTACCATTAAAAATAACGATACTGTCCCCTATTAAAGAGTACCGTGACCTGCTGAGGTCAGTTTTGACCCAGAATTAGATTTCTGACAAAGAAATTTCACATATGTTGTGATTTTTCTGGACCTTAGATTAAAAGAATTTATACCGAATAAATTCCTTTATGAATGAATCCACCGGGATTCGATGAACGTTTGTCGAGAACGAGAAATGACATTTAATTGCATTTCGCAAATTAAATAAACTTTAAATACTTCGGATGAAATATTTAAGTTGTCATTGGAGTTTAAGAGGATTTTACGAATAAATCTTCGCTGATTAAGGGAGATTTTTCGACACGAGGAGAGAATTTATACCTAATAAATTCTTTGACCGGTACTGGACGAGAAGAAATGACTTTTATATTTCCGAGGAAATACATAGGTAGTCATTAGAGCGATGTGAAAGATGACTTAATATTTCCAGTGAAATATTTAAATAGTCATAAGTTTTATGGAAAATGTTCCATCATTCCTAGACCTAGACGGAGATGGTAAGGGGATTCTCGGTTGAGAGGTTTGGTTGATTTAAGGGTTTCTATGTGCTTCGCACGTGAGTGTTTCATGGGGTTTTGAAAGATGTAAAGCTAGGCCTATGGTGCTGATTTGCAGCAGGGTTTGGGATCTTAAGACGTGTATATTCACACGAGGATGAAAGGAACTACTAATTACTTATATAGTAACTCGTGAGTCCTTTGGATGAGCGTTTTAACATATGTTGTTAAAAGGCTTGAGTATGATGTTTCGGATATGACATTTAACAATTGCGATCGCAAGTTAAACTTACTTGAATATTTCGGATGAAATATTTAAGTTGTCAACCCTACTCCGAGTTCTACTAGGTTTGTTCCTAACCTTCCCATGACAAAAAGGTGTATTACTTGGAAGAAGGCGAAGTGATGACTGGGGAATTAGGGTAACTTCGCGACTACTTTGACTTATGGGTTTTGACACTAGTGTATGGCTCTATGACTTCTAAGGGTTCATAGTGATGGGCATACCTAATTCCTAATGTGTCAAAAGAGCATAGTGTGGGTGCAAACTTTACAAGCAAATCATGTAAAATGCACATAAGGAATAAATGCAAACATCATGCAAACCATGATAATCATTTAGCATTTAAGATCATGAAGATATTTAATCATATCTTATGAGAACATGTTATCATTTTGAAACACGTATATGGGATGCAAGTAATCTAGGTTTGCTAAGGCAGATCCTAATTACTACTTGTTCAAGACAACATCCTAATGGGAGATATAGTTCACCGATGTAAACTATCTCTAGTCAAATGTAGGAATGAAAATTTTTCAAGTTAGAGAATGAGTATGAGACTATCACTAGTGGTGCTCAATTAAGGCTAAACACGACCATTTTTACGGGTTATACACGAACCCAACTTCTCTCCTAGAAGCAATCCAACCGTTAGGTCAAATTGAATTTCTAGTGCGATAGGTTCTCCAGTAGTCATTCTCATGTTAGAAGAATTCAGATTCCTATATTTGCCTATCAAAGTATAGCAAAGATGATGTTATCATGTTTTGCTTATACATGGCCTAATATGACTCAATTAACCATACTTTGAAAGTCAGTTAAGAAAATGACATGTCTTACACAACTCCTAACAAAGGCAAGCGAAATGTTTTAATTTCGTGTTTGAGATTTAGAGGTTATTTGATGGAGATGGTGTATTTTAAGATCTCTTGGACAACATCTTTGTTTGTTGAGTTGTTACATGTTATTTTAACACGATTTGGTTTCCTAGAACCAAGAGACACTCTAATGTGATACAATGTAGAATCTACTACATCGTGTGTGTTTCAAGAATGCTCCTTTGCATATCTTGAGTGAGAATCTAGTAAAGGTTATTTACCTCAATAGATCTTGTGAGCATTTTATTTGAAATGAGACATACTGTTTATTTCAACTAGTATGCTTTTCTAAGAGTAAACTTATCACTCTTAAGAATGCTTTGTGAAACAAGTATTTTAGTGTATGACCAATTTTACTTGTTTATGCAATGACACATGTCGTATTAGGTTATTATTCAACTCTAATATCCTATATTTGTTAACAGGATGCAATGTATTCTCTTGTAACATAACCATTCATGTCACAAAGAAAATAAGATGCATAGGATATAGGTTATCCTTTGTCAATCTTTTGATAAGAGAAATACATGTGATATTCTCAAAGATTGATGACTTACATATATTATGTATGACACTTTTACTAGACATGTGACTTTGAGTGTTCAGTTGTTCATGAGCAAAGTTTACATATGTTGTTTGTTTGCTCTTGTTTGGTTTTTCGGAAATGACACATTTACTAATTGCATTGCAATGTAAATTACTTGTATATTTCGGATGAAACATCCAAGTTGTCAATCCTACTTGGTTGTGTATTTTATGCACCTTTTAAACATATTAGTTTAATATTTGGAACACAACCATTGGACAAGAAGACTCAATATGGCATCTTCAACACAAGTGTGAGTTATGATCCGATGCATATTATTTTCGTCTTGAGAGGACGTCATTATTTACATAACAATCGAGTGTGATTGAGTATGTAGATTCAAGATAATACTTTTCATTATAATTTGATGTTATCTTGAAGCTGGACAAATAATGACTCCAATTTCATGTCCACACTCAAAAACTTGTCAATTAGATTCGATAATGATATCAATCATAATTTGAATAATGAATTAATATGAACTCGAGATCTTTCTTGACCCTCACAATCACTCCTTTTTAAAAAGAAATAAAAATTTTAGGAGTGTGTTCCATTTATTCTAACACTAGTTGTATGTGTGAGGTTAATGACATATTAAGTTACTACTTTTGATATTGTCATTTATTTTTATTTGAGAAAAACTATTTATATTATTAAGTATAATATTCTTAGTTTTTCGACACCTCATTGGTATAAAAATAATTGTCTTAACTATTTTTATACAACATACGTAAAATACTAAATGTTTAAAACATTTTGTATGTGTGTTAGATCAATGCAAGTTTAATACATTTTCCTTTACTTAAGTACTGATGTATTAAAATGACCTTTTATCTTGTTTAGACAACCCATGGTCAACAAGACAAAATGATGTAATGTTTTAAAGATCATGTTACGGATTTTATGAAAGTGTTAAGTGTTTTGGGTTGATGTACTTTTTACACTTAAGCCTTTGGAAAAATAATTGTGTAAGACAATATTTTTCGACACACATGATCTACCAACTTAGTTTCTATTCCTAAGAAAGTTACTAAACCATTTTAAGAACTTGCAACAAATGCAAGACAAATGGTTGATGCCTATATGCAATGCAAACTAATTACTTAATATAGTGCAAGTGATTTAGCATGAGCCTTATAAACGCATAAACCGGAAAACTATAATAAGCAAATAGCAATTTAGTTTAACACACAGAAATACTTATCGTCATTTTGTGTATTAGGTATAACAATGTATACTAAGCTTGATTTTATTTGAAAAGGAATTGATTTCCTCCCCATTTCAAAGATTTTTGCTAAGACACTTTGAAAACACGTCAAGGTTTAAAAGTTGAATCGCCCTTTTTCAGTTTGACCAAAAATTTACGCAAACTGCATGACCAGAAGACCTTTAGTTGAAAATCAAGGACTTTAACATACTTTCATTTAGAACTAATTCATAAAAATGTTTCTCAAATGAAAGTAGACTCAACATCGTTTAAAATGATGGGCGACACGACTCGTACAGACTCATGGTTGATTTTATATGGATTTTTGAAAATGAACCAAAAATGAAAAACAGACAATCAGATGCACGGCACCGTTAAATGACCCACGGTACCATTAAATATAACGGTACCGTACAATGTTTAGTGGTACCGTGGTCTGTTTTCTGATTCAGAACTGCATGACTTAATGACTCGTTCTGAAAACATGACCGGACACTTAAAAAAACTGTTCTTTTAGTGGTTTAAGAAAACCTTCAAGCTAGTATGACAAAGTATACTTAACAACAAAACTTGTAAGTATTAAGCAACTAAATACTTTTCATATTTTTATCACCTTCATGGGTAATTTGATACATGGATCGTACTCAATTTTGAAAACCATTTGTTTTAAAAATTTGAGCTACGTGGCTCTGGTACCAATTGTGGAAACCGTAGAGGGGGGGTGAATACGTTTCCATTTAAAAACTTAAAACTTTTGTATCAAACACCCGATCAAGTGTGACGTAATATGAAGAGTGTCAACAATGAGTATACAGCATCTAGAGATGACTATAGTAAACTACATCATATGCACAATCAAACCATGGAACATACATGATCAATCACTACATGAGCAACAAGCCACACAAACACATATGCAATGCAAATATAAATATAAAGCGATAACTAATGAAATGAAAGTAAAGAGATAAGTTAGAAGGCGCAAACCGGACACGGTGATTTATAGTGGTTCGGTCACGAAGCTCCTCTTCGCCCTACTCCACTCCCCGAGTACCCAACTCGAGAGTTACTTCACTAATCAACAAACTCCCTTTAGGCGGAGAAAACCGTACACGTCGCTTAACTTGTTTTTCGACACTAAGCTAGATGTCGAGTGCTAATCTTAGCTAGCACCAATCTACCACGATCTACCCGATCTACACCATACACGTCGCTTATCCTATTTCCGACACTAAGCTAGATGTCGAGTGCTAATCTTAGCTAGCACCAATCTACCACGATCTACCCGATCTACCCTTGATCCACATGATCAATGACACAAGCCCAATGGCTTCAAGAGATCTTCACTATCTCTTAAGATCACAATGATCTTGACTCACTCTCTCACAAAAGAAAAGTAATCTTGATGTATTCTATGATACAATCAAGAGTGTAACAAATGTTACAAGACCTAACAACTCCAACACTTTGTATCTACTTGGATACTTTGTGTTCTTCTCTTGCTAATCAAGAGGGATGACAACACTTTGTATCTACTTGGATACTTTGTGTTCTTCTCTTGCTAATCAAGAGGGATGACAACACTTTGTATCTAGGATACTTTGTGTTCTTCTCTTGCTAATCAAGAGGGATGACAACACTTTGTATCTAGGATACTTTGTGTTCTTCTCTTGCTAATCAAGAGGAATGAAGAGGATCACTTGAATGGAGGATTGGATCACTCTTAAACAACCTAAGACTCTCCAAATGATCAAAGAAAGTCATCTAAGTGAGGAGGGATTAGACCAGAGAAAAAGGACTGGAAAAATCAAGTTGGAAGTGTGGAATGGTCCACTATTTATAGGCAAAGGAAAATCTGACCGTTAGAGACCTACGGCTCTACTAAATACCCGACGGCTCCACTAAATTTAGTGGAGCCGTCCATACTTAAAGGTGCCGTGGACGCTCCCTTTTTTGTCTTTAGTGGGGAAGGTTTATTTGGGGAAGTTAGGAGCTGTTTTGGGGGGAAATTTGGCTGTTGGGATTTTCAAACATATTTTTCAAAATAAAACATTTCTTTTTAATTCAAAAATAATTTGTGAAATATATTTTTGAAAAAATGTTTTGTCACATTAAAAATGTGAAGTTTAGAAAAATAAAATCCTTTGATCATTTGTCAAGTAGTAGATTTGTTTGTCCATACCTTGAGTGATTTATGTCGGAATGGAAATCTACGACTTCGTTGAAGCATTCTTGAGACGTCGGGAGGTGTTGATGTAAATATGCATTGATGTTTTGTGTTTACAAGTAACTTGCACATTTTACGTTATGTATTACAAGTTACATGTTTGTCATTATTAAAACCGAAGAAACCGTTTAGTTTAAATATCGTAATATTTGCACTAACATTATTGATATAAATCATGTTGAGATCAATAATTAGTAATATAATGATGATTGGTGAAGAGATTTGGGCATAAAACATGTTAGTTAATGAGTTAGGGTTTTCACAGATTCATAGTGTTGTAAAGATACGAAGATATTTAATAGATGGAGATGAGTTAATTGATGATTCTTGAGTCTAAATTGTAATTCAGAGAACGTGCTTTCCAAAAAGTCCGGCCACGAGCGATTTCGAGGTCAGAAGTCAGTCTAATGATTTTTGCGAGTAAAGGTGTCAAAGCTGTTAAACCGGGACAGATTTAGGTTAAAAGTATTGAGGTCAAAAGTGGTTTTAAAAGTGTAATTAGGGTTAGCACTTCTGGAGAAATTGAGTTCTATATTCCCTTTGACTTCCACGCGAAGGGAATGCATTAATAAGTTGTGAAAATATGTTTGTTAGGTCAAAACATTTTGGTGTGCGTTCAGATCCGAATCTGGATAGTTTTCATGTTTGATTTTTCAAAGAGCACTTGTGTGTTTTTAGTGCATGGCCTTCTAGGAGAAGCTTGTATGCTCATGAAGGACCATGGTGAATTTTTTGTGTGAGTTTTAGAGCTTATTTTGTTGTGATTTCATGTGGGTAGAAGTACCCCAAAAATCTGCGTATTCTGAAAAAGTGTATGCAAGGGATTTAGTGGGTGTAAGTGTTTGGTAGTGGTTAGTATGAAGTCTAGGTGACCCATGGTGGTTTACATGAACCTTAAACATCCATCATATGTGTGTTACATGGACTATAGCTTTTACCTTGGTTGCGCGTAATGTGATCTTATTTTGTTGTATAGATTTGTGATTGATAATTTGGAAGCTGCAAAGTTTGAGGTGAGTTTCATAGTCCCATTTTTACTTTGTTTTAACTTGGGATGGGAATGATGCTTGTGTTGAAATATTTTTGAGTTACTGTGATTATGTGGTCGTAAATGCATGGACTTGTAAGTGTTATTATACGTGTATTGCATGTTATGAGATTATTGTGTGGTGATTCTGTGTGGTCCATTTGGAGGGTAGCTATGCTCCCATTATCCAATTGGAGAGTAGTAGCTCTACTCACTATTATTTTGTGTGGTCTGATCAGAGGGTATGGTTTACCCATTATTGTGAACTTGGATCGTGGGCGCGTTCCGTCCCAATTGATGTTGGATATTGCTATTTGGATCGTGGGCACGTTCCGTCCCTTATGTCCCTAAAGTGGTTTATGTTGGTTGAATGACTGAGATTGCATGCTATCTAGTATAATGACTAGTATTACTGTCCTGCTATGTTTTATAATCACAGTGAACTGGTTGCCTGAGATATATTATGTGTCTTAAACCTATGAACCTCACCAACATTATGTTGACATTTTAAGCATCATTTTCAGGTGAGCATTCTAAGGCTAAGGTAGAGGGAAGCGACTAGACGAGACTTAGTTGCATTTGAGAACGATTTATCTTTATGTTTTGATTTGAATATGTTTGATTTTGGATTGTGATACTTTAATGTTTTTCGACTAGTACTTTATGTTTTTTTGAAGATACCTTTGGAGATTTGTTTTGGTTATTTTCTTTTGGGGTATCGTTACGACACTTTGTGTCTGTACTTTTCTCTATTTATGTGCATGTAGTAATTCTCTATTTAGACACCATGTGTTGTGATGATATCCATGAAGTTACACTCGCGTTTCCGCCTTGGCGAGGTGTGACAATTACATATAGTTTATAATCTATGAAGAACTTCTCTATATACAACGTTGGTTGTAGAGTTGGTGTAGTTGTCGTCTTTGTCACAACACAAAATTTTTAGACCTCTCTTGCTTTTTACTCTTGAGACGTCTACATAAAGTTGTCTGTGGGAAAAAACATATCTTTCCAAATATAGCACAACCTTAGACAATGTTTGGCCTTGACTTTTGTTTATAGTCATGGCAAAACAAACGGAAATAGGGAATTGTCTCCTATTAAGTTGAAAAGGCATCTTCTTGTGAAATGGGCTTATAATCATTCTAGGTATAGAGCGAACCTCACCCACTTTACCACTTGATATAATCTTTGCCTCAATGTTATTGATTCCCATTCTCAATACTTGTAACCTGGTTCCATTACACAATCCACCTCGTTGATCAATGTTGCGCAAACACATAACCGGAGTGCCAATCTTCAAAACTAATTTATGGTGTGGAAGTCCAGACATTTTGATTGTATTCAAAAAATCTGTAGTGTACATATCCTCGGTATGATTAAAATCCACATCTAAATCTGAGACTGTATCCGAACTATAATATACTTTCTCTTTGCCACTAAGTTGGGAAATCATTCGGTCATTAACTTTGTCAACTTGCTCATGTGTTGGTGCAAGAATGGCTCGGTCTTGGAAATAAGATGGATCCTAAAGATTTTGCTCCCAATTATCATAAGTTTCGTGTATCACAGCTTGTACATGATCATCAGGTATTAGCATGTCTTCTGGGAATTCAACCTCAGCAGTACCATCTTTAGTGCCACCTATTGTCCCATCACCAATACTCAAAATCCATTCAGCAAAATCCTTAATTTGCTCTGCATCTCCAGGGTTGCAACCAACACGAAGCCTCATATTCTCGGTAAGTTTAAGAACAGTGCAATGATTCCACAGATAAGACTTATTTAAGGAAGCATGTACGACATCTTACCTACTACCGTTTGGAATAACCGGGAGTATTTGCCGAAAATCGCCACCAAAGACAACGACTTTACCACCAAACACCTTATCATAAACTGCCGTATAAGTACCTGTTAAAAAGACAATTTAAACACTACAATATATAGTTTTGAAATATATTGTGTTTATATTTACTTATAAACTATAAACAACACAACAAACACAATATATTTTGATAAAGTTATTTTCAATTTGTCATTAAATTAAGTAAACAATAACAAACTGTTAATGCCTTTTTTTTTTTTTTTTTTTTTTTTTTTTTTTTTTTTTGCTAATAATAATTCGTGAGTACAAATCCCATATGATTTTCTACATGGTTATCGTAAATTAATGTTTACGATAAAATTTGATTATACGATAAAATTAATAGTAAAATATGTATGAACGTGTACTAACATACATGACACAAAAATAAATAAAATAAAGATGCCATTATCAAATAAAAAAAAGTATCAAGAAAATAATAACGTTAAACAAAACGTAACGTTGAAAACAACCGAATTACATATAGTTTATAATCTATGAAGAACTTCTCTATATACAACGTCGGTTGTAGAGTTGGTGTAGTTGTCGTCTTTGTCACAACACAAAACTTTTAACCTTTCTTGCTTTTTACTCTTAAAACGGCTACATAAAGTTGTCCGTGGCTACATAAAGTTATCACAATGCAAAATCAATTAAAAAAACAATTGGCATATATACAGTATTACTTTGTCATGTGATAATTTAAATGTGCAGATATAAAGGCATGAAATAGATACTTTATCTAGTCATCAATGTGGGTCAAGTTGATCTTTGTGAAAGCTAAATCATGGCCTGAATTGTGCTATCTGGAGAAACTTACTGAGATACTTACCATTCTAATATGGACTTCATCTGCGCATGTTGCACTTAAGTTTGGGCAACACCACTTGAGAATGAGCACTGTCCTTGCCGGCTACAAACCTATTAGCAACATACACAAAAAAAAAAAAAAAAAAAAAAAAAAAACAGATGCTTATTTACATTGGATAGGAATTGTTTGACCCACGTGTCTACAAATGGGTCGATTCTGGTTGTAGTTTATCTTTCGCAATTTAGCTTTTGAAAATTAGCTAAATGGAAATGGGTACATAGGACGGCTCTATCAAACGTGAGCCAAAGTGTTTTCAAGTTCTTTTGTAAAAAATTAGATTATTATTTTAACAATGTTGTTTTGATACGTACGTTTCATACATTAAATATTCATATAAGTAAAATATATGAGCAGCATCAGGTTAATCAATCACAAAGAATCAGAAACTTACCAGTGTCTCCAAGAGCATTACAGGAGCAAACTATTCTACTTTTTCCATTTAGAATGCTTATTTATACAAACACATCCTTCATATTCTGATGTAGAAGGGGTCGTTGTTGACTTTTCTTTTATATATTGTGCCACAGCCCTGCGCACATCATCATTATATACACATCATATACAATCCAAATAAGTAAATACAAATAAACATAGCTTCAAGATAACTACCTATTTCTTGGTAACAATGAGCCATATTTACCTTACCAAACTAAACACCCAAACTTTGTAAAAACGAAAATAAAGTGTTGAACTGTTACGGTTTTTTTTAAATATCAATGAATCACTATTTCTAACATATTCGCATCTATACATCAAATCACAATTCGAAACTACTACAGCTACACATAAGGTAAAAATCACAAATCAATCAAAATTACTAAAAGAAACTTAAATTAAACGAATCATTTACTACCAACGAAATGTGATAATCAAGTTAAAGGTTGTCAAAAAAAAAAGTCGGTGAACACATGTTTAATTAAAGTATATGTTATTCTATAACCACTTATTGAGCTTTTTTACATCAAACTGAGATCGTTACAACAAACACTTGGTATGCATATAAATCAATAGTAGCAAGGAACTAATGAAGGATTTTTAGGCAAGAACTAATGAAGGATTTTTAGGGGGTTGATTGCTTATCAAAACTGTTTATTGCTAAATAAGCACTTTGGAATAAGCAAGCCCAAACTACTAACTCATAACAGCTTCAGAGGGTGCCAACTTTAGGAACTAAAAATCACTTAAACGTTAATTACCTGACGTGTCTTCACCAAAAGGAAGCACTGATACACCAGCACGATTTTGTGGAAGGCTTGGCCTTCCAAAAGGTTGGAGCACGCATTGATTTCACCCATAAACAGATGAAGTCTCATGTAAAGAACTTACAGTTTTAGAGTTCTGAAAGCACATCTGACAAAGCCAATATGTGAAATCTGGGACATCCATTTGTGGGAGTTCGTTAGTAAAAGATAGTAAGTTTCTGCGACCAGTTTCACGTATTCCAGCCACTAATAAGGAATGTCATATAGTAATAAATAAAGTGTAGTTTTGACACCATAAAAGAAGTGTTTTGTTGTTCTATATATACCCAAGATCGAGGTTATTTCAGAAAATGAAATTGTAGGTGGTTTTTGCAATGCATCAAATTATTACCGAAACACCACCCCCTAGTTGGCTTTTCATCCGCAAACATTTTTAGTCCTTTTAACACTTTTACGCCAAAAACGCTCTTTGCATTATTCATCACACATCCTTCTAGCCCACTTGTGTGGACCAAAAGGAGTTGAGTAGCACCTATTGGATACGAAATAAGTATATTTCCTTTAATGATCATTGGAAGAAAAAAGTCCCCCTCCTTGAAGAATCAACAAATTATGGTTATCTAATGTCAGAAAGAGACTCTCGCCCAATTAGACATTAGTTTCGAGTGTTTATGCAAATAGTATTTATGATTATCAATTTAAGCTCGGTAGCATATACGGTTGGATTTAACTTTCTCAAAACCGTAGATACCAAAAGAAAAATAAAAAAAGAAAAAAAAAGAAAGCTACGTTTTTTTATCACAGGTTGAAATTGGTTGATATTACTTGGTATTGCTGACCCGTAAACACTATTTTTAATAATGCTATATTACCAAGTGTAAAAATATGATGATAAAGTAACATCAGTGCAATAATAATCTAATTTATATTAAAGAATTATAATTTTTTATGCAAATTTACTCATACATAATTAAAAAAGTATAGTTTAGCCAAACTTACTCATTAGTATTTGTTGTACTCCCATTCTTGTAGTGCTACCATTCTTGAATGCTCCCACAAAAATTCGAAATCAGTCAAACATCAGCAAAGTTCTTCACGTCATTGTGGAAGAACGATTGGAGCACAAATAGACAGCCCTGCAATATGGATTAAATCAAAGTTAGCCCAAATAAATACATATATCTCATTTTCAGTTTGAATAAGTAGATAACTTACTGCTTAGTTGTGTGTTGTTTGAGAATAATGTCGAGAACCCTTAAAGCTTCCTGAGAGTTTTCTGATTCTTGACCATGCAGAGCTTGTGCAATTGCTTGCATGGGAATCTTAGCAGCAAAAATTAAACTCAACTTTGAAGGTAGTAGAGCTCGCTAAGGGCCTCGGTCAAATTGAACATGCAAGTGATCTCATAATTTCATATCTAGTTGCATTGAATTTTTATAAAATGATGAATATTAAACTTGAAACTAATGAAAATGTAGAAGAACATGACCACTGAAACTATCATCAAACACCTAATCAGCGATCACTAAAAAAGTATACTTTTTAGGAATGAATAATAATAACTGAAACCAAAAGATAATGGATACGTGGAAAAAAAAGAAAAATGAGTGGGTCGGGGAGGGGTTGGATAAAGTGTGTGAAAGAAGTATGGGTCACAACAGGCAATATGTTAGCAAGAGTCACAAAGAGTCGGTCCAGGTTAGGTTGGTCAGGTAGCAATTCTTAGTTCATTTTTTTATAACTTTGACAATGATTAATATATCACAAAAGATATATCATTAAAACATCTAATTGTTTATATGTAGCAACTTAAGAAGTTGAAAACGGTCTAAACAAACCTATGGGCGACTTTAAACCATCTTGTCATGTTCAATTTTTAGGTAAAATTTAACGCTCAACCTGTTAGAATCTAAACATATTCCAAGCCAGCCTACACCAACCAAATTCGATGTACTTGACACCTCCAGTTGATGGTGTTAGTGTACATGCTATATAGAACTCCTAAAACTGAAGTTCGACTTATGAGATTCAAGACTATAGGTAACTTACAGTACCTTTAAAATAGAAAGTGTTTTAGCATAAAGGTTGCAACTCAACAACATTATTCCCGGAACCTGCATTTTTGAATAAAAAACATCAAAGTTTTCTAAACAATTATACAGAACCCTCGCATAAACAATTGAAGTTCTATCAAGCACACTCGAAGATTATTATAAGCTTCTATAACAAATCTAAAGATGCTACACCGGAAACAATTGAAATTCTATATTGAGTCATCTTTTAATTCTTGAAACACTTAGAAGGTTTATTTCGGTTATGGAAATGAAACAGTTATGTTTGTTATTGAACAATGAGCACAGAAAGTTTATCTCCAAACGATCCAATATTATTCAAAATAATACGAGTGATCTTCACTATCACTAGGGTTACAAAAACCTTGAATCTTAATGTTTCTAAAACTTGTGATATTGTTGTGTTTGTTCTTTTCTCTTAATAGATATCCAGGTTCTATATTTTGGCACACTAAATATCTAGTCTAAGATCTCTAATTTATAGTCCAAGAGAGATCTTTACAAATATTGTCAAGTCTAATTGAACACATGCTTGAGAGTGTCAGTCATTAAGATACAACATGTATCTGTGTTTATAACTTGTTACTGAACACTTTGTCTAAAGATATTATCTACCGTGTATTGTTGACTATTATACACATAATATCTTCGTATACTTATCCAACCAGCAGTAGAATACTTCAACAGTTATCCACTCAGCAGTAGAATCTTCTTCACCAACAGCAGCATCATTCAGCAGTAGAATGTTTAACGCTAGCAGTAGAATCAAATGCACTAGCAGTAGAATGATACTTAGAGTATTTCTTTGAGCAGAACTGATCTTGTGAACATGTAATTTCCAATACTAATCTTCAGAACATTTAATTCTCAACAATCCTCCCCTAAACATGTGATTTCCCTTAATCAACATGTTTTCTGAATTAAATGAGGAATGTGAAGATCTTTCAAACACTTCTTAGTCAGACCCTTGATCTGAGCTTCTCTTTGTTCTGTAAGACTAAATATCTTTCTCAGTAACTCATCTGCTATTTTCTTTTGACTTCAACAATATTAGTACCAATCTTCAAGCTTCAAATAAAGCCTAAAAGATGGTGCAATTTCCTTGGATGGAGGAATTATAAGAGGCAATGGTGCTGTGTATCTTGGATGCTTGTTTCAACAAGTGAAATCATCTATCAGCATGCCTTTGCAAGTGATGAACAAACGTAGTGAACTGAAATTGAAACTGAAAGAACCTAGATAGAACTTTCTCCTTTGAAATGCTTCATCCCTTCTGAATATATATAATACTCCAGAATCAGCTATGTTCTTGTCATTTTCAACCTCCATGTCATCATCTTGTATGCTCTTGTCTTTTCCTCCCTTACATTTGGTTAATCTTCCTTCTTTGGATTTATTTCCTCCCCTGAGATATTTCCTCCCCTGAGATGCAAATAACATTTTATCCTCCCCTGTTTGGAAGATCTCTCACCATCATCCCATCATTATCTGATCTACCAATGTGAACTTGTTTTCAGACAATGTTGTACATGTAGCCATCAATTCCTTAAGAGTTTATGTGTTGCCCTCATCACTTCTAGATGTGTTAACTCCTATGAGAGGTGATTCATGGGGCATTGACTCATTATCCATCAACGGATGGTTTTGCTGAGTCCCTTTGAAAAATCCTTTTTAAGAAACTTTTGACTTGGCAGTATGTTCATGATTTTATTATAGAAAAATCATACTGCATTCAACCATTTTAAAGGGATTAAGTGTATAACAAACACTTAATCAAGAATGCGGTTTAAAGCAACCTCTGGTTGTGTGAGAACCAATGTTTTTCAGTTATAAATAACTGCCTGTGTAAAGATAAACCTATTCAAAATGCTTTCTTGACAGGGTTTCCAGCTCATAGCAATTGTTGCCTCTAATACAAGTGTTAGATTCACTTTTACTAGCTGTTCTTTCTATCAGATGTCCTTAGACTTGCTCATTATACTTAAAAGTATAAAATGATAGAAAGTGAGTTGAATCAGTTACTATCTGATCAACGAACCATCAAGTCAATGTGAAACATGATAACTAGGTTTCAAGAAAGAAGTTTTAAAGAATTTGATTAACTTAGGTGTAAACCTTTGTTAAGAATCCCCAAACTCAGTCCATCATAAACCTATTATTTTAGCAACTAGAATCATTCTGCTGCTTCCATTTCACTTGAAACTTCTTTTGTGCTCAATGTTCATACCTGAAAATGTTAGTCCAAAACCAAGAAACAAAATGCAAAGCATATGTCTTATAGCAGTATCATAATATGACTAACAAATATGAACTTAACAAACAAAAATTTGTACTAGCAGCACAAACTTTTCACTAACAGTAGTAACTTATAAAGCCAGCAGTACAATCAAAAATTTATATACAAAAACACATAGTTTTAATCATTGAGGATTAAGCATCCCAATACTTGCTACCAAGTACTGAAACCTTCCAACATCAAAAGCTTTTGTAAGAAGATCTGAAAAGTTGTGATCAGAATCAATTTTAAGAACTTGAATCAACTTTTTCTCATTACAATCTCTAATAAAATGATGTCTTATTTCAATGTGTTTTGTTTTAGAATGTTGCACTGGATTTTTAATTATGCAAATTGTACTACTATTATCAATATGAATGACAGTGCTCATGAAATTGTACCCATAGTCAAGAAGATGGCTTTGAAGCCATAGGACTTGACCACAGCAACTTGCAGCAGCTACATATTCAGCTTCAGTTGTTGAAGTAGCCACAATTGTTTGCTTCTTACACTGCCATGAGATAAGTCTACACCCAATGAATTGACATCCTCCAGTTGTTGACTTTCTGTCCAAGCTAGCACCAGCATAATCACTATCCGAAAATGCTACCAAGTCAAAAGGTGATTCCCTTGAATACCATAGACCCAACCTTGGTTGACCCTTGAGATATCTAAAAATCCTCTTGACAGCTGTTAAATGAGAAACCTTTGGAGTTACTTGAAATCTTGCACAAACACAAACAGGGAACATGATATCAGGTCTAGATGATGTAAGATACATCAAAGAACCTATCATAGATCTGTAAGTGTGTACATCCACACTCTCTCCATCTTCATCTTTCAGAAGGTGCTTCTCAGAGTCCATTGGTGTGCTTTCCATTTTTGAATCAGCAAAGTTGAACTTCCTAAGTATCTCAGCAACATATTTATCTTGACTAATAAATATGCCTTCACAAGATTGTTTAACTTGCAAACCCAAAAAGAATGTAAGTTCCCCCATGGAACTCATCTGAAACTTATCATGCATAAGCTTCTCAAACTCCAAACACATCTCCTTCCTTGTAGATCCAAAGATGATATCATCCACATACACCTGAACTAGCAAAAGATCACTCTTGTGCTTCTTGATGAATAATGTCTGATCTATCTTGCCTCTTTGAAATCCATTTTCTATTAAGTAGGAAGCTAGTGTTTCATACCATGCTCTAGGTGCCTGATGAAGGCCATAAAGAGCCTTAACTACTCTGTACACTTTTTCTGGATGGTCAGGATCAATGAATCCTGGAGGTTGTGAGACATACACCTCCTCTTCAATAGTTCCATATAAAAATGCACTCTTGACATCCATTTGGTAAACTGTGAAGCCTATAAATGAAGCATAAGCCAAGAAAAGCCTAATTGCCTCAAGTCTTGCTACTGGAGCAAAAACCTCATCATAGTCTATACCTTCTTCTTGTGTGTACCCTTGGGCTACTAATCTAGCCTTATTCCTAATCACTATGCCCCTTTCATCCCTTTTATTCTTGAAAACCCATCTAGTGCCAATTACCTTTTCATCCTCAGGTAAATCAACTAGCACCCAAACCTTCTGAATCTTGAACTGAAGAAGCTCCTCTTGCATAGCTTCTACCCAGCTTGAATCATCCAGGGCTTTAAGAATATTCTTTGGTTCTGCCTGTGAGAGAAAACATACAAACAAGCAAGAGTTTGAAAACTCATGCTGCTTTGAAGCATAAAGGGCATCAAGAATCCCTTGTTGGTCTGAAGACATCAGTTGTTGCCTTGTCTTCACACCTGATTGTACATCTCCAATCACATTTTCTAGGGAGTGGACTTTGTGAATCCTGGTGTGTGGAGTAGAAGGAACTTGATAGTTAGGTGAGATATTGCTCAAATCCACCTCTTTATCTGAGAAATCTGCTTCATTTGAGTCTGAAGGGCCAACAGTAGAATCATTTGGCCTAGCAGTAGAAAAATTAAGCCTAGCAGTAGAATGCTCTGTCTCAGCAGTACTATCATCAGTAGAAACATTCTCTTGTTCTTTTGTTCCATCTTTCTTGTGTTCATCTTCAACATCTTCTTTAGCTTTACCAGAAGAAGATTCATCATTTGTTGAAGTTGAAGCCACACTGGTACTTATTGGCATCCATACATGATCTTGATTTGTCTCCTTGTCTAACCCTGCCTCATTTGTTGTTTGTGAACCTGAAAAATCATTAGTTTCTGCAACAACAGGCACATAATTCATAGAATGGGTTAGTGTCTCAAGATCAAATAGCCAATTAGGACCTTGACCTGCTACATTGGATTTGTTCACTAAAAATTCCACATGCAGGTTTTCCTCTACTTTCTTAGTTCTTAAGTTGTATACTCTAAAAGCTTTGCTATTGAGAGAATATCCAACTAAGAATCCTTCATCTGCTTTACCATCAAACTTTCCAAGATGGTCTAAGGTATTCAGAATTGTCACATGACATCCAAAAGGTCTAAGAAATCCTATTGCAGGAGTTCTACCTCTAAAAAGCTCATATGATGTCTTATTGTGAGATTTGACAACCAAAACCCTATTTTGAACATAGCAAGCAGTGTTGACTGCTTCAGCCCAAAAAGTGATAGGCAACTTAGAGTCGGCTAACATGGTTCTAGCAGCTTCTATGAGTGTTCTATTTCTCCTTTCAGCAATTCCATTTTGCTGAGGAGTTCTAGCTACACTAAACTCTCTCCTAATACCTTTTTCCTTGCAGAAGTCATCCATAACACTATTCTTAAACTCTGTCCCATTATCACATCTAACAACTTTTACTCTTTTGCTTACTAGGTTTTCTATCTGTGTAATAAATGTCTTAAGGATGCTAGAAGTCTCATCCTTAGAACCTAAAAAGAAAACCCATGTAAATCTACTATAGTCATCAGTAATAACTAGAAAATATCTTTTATGCATCATACTACTAACAGAAGTAGGTCCAAATAAATCCATATGAAGCATAAACAATGATTGATCAATAGAGTTAAAAATTTTGGGCTTACAAGTGGCTTTGTGTGTTGTTTACCTTTAAGACAAGCAATGCATGTTTGGTCATTTTCAAATCGTTTTTAAGGTAAACCTCTTACCAAACCATTCTTAACAATCTGATTTATGGTTTTGAAATTTATGTGACCAAGCCTCCTATGCCATTTTATTGATTCATCCAATGTGGCCTTTGCAACAAGACAAGTAAGAGCCTCTTTACGAACAATGTTCTTCATATCAACACTGTACATATTGGCTTTTCTTGGAATTTTAAGAAGTACTTGACTTTCATCAGGCATCTTAAAATCAGAAGAAAGTACAAAACATTCAGTCTCAGTAAAAAGAACTTTGTTCTTTTTGTCACACATTTGTGAGACACTAAAAAGATTATACTTAAGCTCTTGTACATAGTACACATCTTCAAAATCTAAATTTCCAGTTTTAATGGTACCTTTACAAGAAATTTTGCCACCAACACCTCCTCCAAAGCTAACATAGCCTCCATCTATTGATTGAAAATCTGAAAGGTAAGACTTGTTGCCTGTCATGTGCCTTGAACATCCACTATCTGAGTATCCTTGATCCTCTTGTTTATCAGTTGAATGTTCCTGCACAGAAATAAGGAGTATTAGTTTCCTTTGGGGATCCAAGCCATTACTGACTTGGATCTGCCTCTTGCATCAATGAAATGTAATCTTTTGAGAACAGGTGATGCAACATTGGATTTAAGAACCCAACATGCTGAGGCCTTAACAGCATTTGCCCTGTGTTTCCTAGCAGTAGTATGAACTACATGCTTAGCAGTAGAAACTGCTAGCTTTGCAGTTGTACCCTTTGGTTTCCAAACTTGTTTTTGGACCACTGCTATTGTTTTAATGGGCCTTTGAACAGTCTTTGGTGCATGTTTGAAAGTTGTTTTTGCACCTTTAGCTGTTTGTTTTGGGTAAACAGTCATATATGGTCTAGCAGTAGGAAAAACTGCTTTTGTAACTGCTCTGGGTTTTATTCTAGTAAAGTTAGAGTGATCTTTAGTTGTTTGCCTTTTGAAGTTCACCCTATTGTTTGTATACCCAGCTACCCTTTGGTTGCAGAAAGCTGCAAGATGGTCAAAACTACCACATGTGTAACAAGCTTTGTTATAAAAAGCAAAGTCATCACCTAGTTGGTGAGACTTGAGGTTATTCCAACTCCTTTGGTTACCTCTGGGCTTGTTTGTAGTTCTATATTGTTCACAATATCTAACTGGTTTCCTAACATGTTTAACATTGTTTTTAGGCCTATTAGTATCATGTTTAACTATCTTAGGAACACTTGTTCCTGCTTTCTTAACCACATCAGGTTTAGACATAACCTAATCATCTTCATCACTATCAGTTGTACAGTCCTCAACAACTATAGCATCTGATTCCCTAACAGAGGACACCTTGTCCTCAGGAAGTGAAGTTTTACTTAAACTCTCACTTACTTCTTCTACCTTAGTGTTCTTAGCAAACATAGAACCATATTCCATTTTTGGTTCTTGAAACTCATCAAAGCCTGTGTGTGCTAGGTCAATACCTGGAGGTGAAGGAACACCTCTATATGGTGGAGGAACAGATTTATAACCTAAACCAGACTTAGTTTTATTAATAATTTGAGCTTCCCAAAGTCTATTGATTCTAACTGAGGCATTATCTAGAGTGTCTACTGTGATCTTAACGTTTTCACATTTCTTTTTGTGATCTGCTAGGGATTCATTCAGCACAGTAATACACTTATCTTTGAACTCTATGTTTCTTTTTAGTGCATTCATGTCATCAGTAAACCTAGATTCATTTCCTTGAAAATGCAAGATTTGTTTTTCAAGAACAGCTATACCTCTTTTATGATTAGCTAAGTTAGCTAATGCATTATATAACTCTTCTAGTCGATCATCAGACTTCTTTTTAAGATTTTCATAAGCATTAAGAGCAGAGCATGATTCAGTACATTTGATTATAGAATTTACCTCTGAATCAGAAAAGGCCATTAGTGCAGTCTCAGTGGCCACCATTGCAGCTTCTTTTGGTGCTTCCTCCTCATCAGCCATGAAGCTCCAATCATAGCTAACACCATCAATGGCTAGCATAGCCCTTGGCTCTTCCACTGTGACTTCCTTCTTCTTCTCTTGCTTATACCATGTGTTCCTATTATCATGCTTCCTTGGGTTTCTACATTCTTTAGCAAAGTGTCCTAACCTGTGACAGTTGAAACACTCTACTTTCTTCTTATCAAACCCAGCAGTTTCATTACCATTAATGGTAATCTGCTTACCAGTTCTCTGCCAGAACTTCTTAGCCCTCATGCTAAGTAAAGCAACCTGCCACTTGATATCCATCTCTTCTAAATCATTATCATCCAACTGATCAAGGTCTTCACGAGTTAGAGGAGAACCACTAGTTTGACTAGACATGAATACATAGAATGATGGATCTCCAAGTCCATCAGCATTCTTTTGTGAACTAGTAGTAGGACCACCATAGTTAGCAGTAGAAACACCTGCATCTTCATCTACCTCTTCTGACTTACTAATACTAGGAGATGAAAAGAGTGTCACATTCCCAGAACTAGTACTATAGTTTCCAGACTTCTTTAGACTTTGTTCAACAATTTTAAAATTGTTGTACAAATCATTGAGTTTCATGGTTTCAATGTCTGGTTTATTCATCCAGACAACCACATGAGTATGGAAGTCATCAGATAGGCTTCTTAGGAACTTCATGTTGAGATCTTCCTTGGCAATCTCAACACCCAACACAGCTAACTGACTGACAAGCTTGTGCAATCTTGAGAACAGCTTATCAAGAGTTTCATTGCTATTTGAAGTGAAGTTTTCAAATTGTTGTTTCAGCAATGTCTTCTGTGTTTTCTTGGTAGTTTCATTACCACCAAACCATGCACAAATCTCTTCAAAAAGAGTTTTTGCATATGTATACTTGCTAAAAGATAGCATCTGTTCACCTGGAATGGTCATAAGCAACAAATTCCTTGCTTTTTGATCATTCCTCTTCTGTATCCTTTCTTCATTGGAAGATGGTCCAGTATTCCTTTTCCGAATTGTTTTGCCTTCAAGAATGACATCTGAATAACCTAGTGAAAAAGAATCACCATACAGAATAATATCCCAAAGAGCATAATCTTGAACCATAAAGTATTGCTCAATCCTTAACCTCCACAACTCAAACTCATTCTGTTTGATCATGGGCAACTTTGCAGCAATATTCGTAGCCTGAGTATTTTCCACATCCATTTCTTCTTGTTCTTCTAAATCACAGATATCAGCCTTGCTCTGATACCAACTGAGAGGTTTCGATACACTTGAAGGGTGTTAGTCCTTTTATAACGTGTGTATATGATATCTTGAGTTAATATGATTAAGTATGCGGAATCTACTTAATCACACTTAGAAGGTTTATTTTGGTTATGGAAATGGAACATTTATGTTTGTTATTGAACAATGAGCACAGAAAGTTTATCTCCAAACGATTCAATATTATTCAAAATAATACGAGTGATCTTCACTATCACTAGGGTTACAAAAACCTTGAATCTTAATGTTTCTAAAACTTGTGATATTGTTGTGTTTGTTCTTTTCTCTTAACAGATATTCAAGTTCTATATTTTGGCACACAAAATATCTAGTCTAAGATCTCTCATTTATAGTCCAAGAGAGATCTTTACAAATATTGTCAAGTCTAATCGAACACATGCTTGAGAGTGTCCGTCATTAAGATACAACATGTATCTGTGTTTACAACTTGTTACTGAACACTTTGTCTAAAGATATTATCTACCGTGTATTGTTGACTATTATACACATAATATCTTCGTATACTTATCCAACCAGCAGTAGAATACTTCAACAGTTATCCACTCAGCAGTAGAATCTTCTTCACCAGCAGCAGCATCATTCAGCAGTAGAATGTTTAACGCTAGCAGTAGAATCAAATGCACTAGCAGTAGAATGATACTTAGAGTATTTCTTTGAGCAGAACTGATCTTGTGAACATGTAATTTCCAATACTAATCTTCAGAACATTTAATTCCCAAACATATATATATATATATATATATATATATATATATATATATATATATATATATATATATATATATATATATATATATATTATAATAATATTATAAATAACAACAACATACATTTTGTATTTTTTTTTTTTTTAAATATAAAGTATGAGAGGTATAAAGTATATGGCGTATAAAGTCTGAGGTTATTTATTAAGCTTATAAAATTATTAAGAAAACATGAAAACTGATATAATTATACTTAAGTTCATATAATTTATTTAAAAATTTAAAAGCTAAAGTTTTATTAACCACCTCATTCCTTTTTCAGTATTTTTTTTTTTTTTTTTTTTTTTTTTTTTTACAAAATTGACATATATATTTTTATACATATTTATTTTGTTGGATGGAATTTAGATGAGTTTGACCAAACTAAAACCAATTTTGACTTTCATTGGAAACATGAATTCTCAACTTTGCCACGTAAGCAGAATGATGTAATCCTGTTGGTCCAATTAAGTTTTTCAACCTTGTTTTTCCACTTTTTGATAATCTCTTATTATATAATAGATTCTATGTTGTTTAATTCTTTCGTTTTCTAATCCTGTAATATCTTCAATCCTGTAACATCTCTAATGTATAGTTATAGTTATTTCTCATCCTTCTTATTTTACGGATTCTTCTCATTTGATCCTTAGTCTATATTATATATCATATCCGAAACGAAGACAATATGGATCATAGATGTCAATCTTATGTTGATTTTTTGTGCACACCAATATTTTTAGCTGAAATAATTTTTTTAAAACAGTCATAGCTTCGGAACTTAACAGCATTGTTGAGTTGTAAGACCGATTGATGTGCTCTACCATGTACAAGTTTTAAAATTTATAAACACAATTTATCCGGTTCTCTATTTAACACATACGAGCAAGTATACTCGTCCGTGATAGTAAAGGTGGGTAAGTCGAGATCGTCCCAAGGGATTTGGTATTTGTATTAATTTATAACTAGCTTTGTAAAAAGGGTTGTCAATCCAATTTGGTGAAAATTCAAAAAGTAAATAGAATCCAATCAAACAAAACATATACTTGTGTGTAATTCCTTAACCAATTGCATAGAGTATTCTACAAAGTTTGGTATAACTTGTAATGATGCACAATTTTATATGAATGATTAACAATCAATGGTTTATATCATGAAGAATCATTACTAAGAATTCAATATCCTAGTTAACTCCTTTCGGCCTTATTAACTATTATGACAATTCTATTAAACACTAGTTGTCTGAAAAGCAATTCTTATCTCATAAATTCCTACGAATCCTTTCGGCCTTTTCTCGTGATGAAATCGTTTCAAATCCATTTTAATGAGTAAATATGATGCTTGTCACACACCATATCCCATACTAATTCGTGCACTAACGTTTTGGAATAAAAACATAAAGAAAATCATTTCGGTCTTTTTATTCTTTAAAATGTTTTTACCAACAAATTAAGCAAGATTAGATATTATTCCGACAAACTCATAAAATAAGAAATGTTTTCATGCATCACTTTTTAAAATAAGAATACTCCACAATTAGTTACATAATACACACAAGTATACCCCAAATTACTCCATAGCAATCAACATAACAACACGCAAGTAACAAACGAAACTTTCATTAAACTCAAAGTAAAAATAGTTCATTGTAAGTAAACAAGATATACCTAGCTTAGGATTACAAAAACTAGAATCGTGGAACTATAGCAACCACACTCCTCCAATCGCCTACTATGACAAGTAAACAACTCCAAACTCAAACCAAACTATTGAGACTCAAACTCAATATCTCCTGGACGTTTCTATAGTAATACTAGACTTTTGGGCAATAATAATAAGATAGTAAGTACTTTGGAGTAAGCCTTTTACTAATTTGGGGTGTCACGCCAAGCATACATGCATAGGGTCCAATATATAGTGTAAGAACACTGCCAGGAACACTGGATACACTATAAGGTGGTTAAACCTTGTCAACTTTGTGTATATGATATGTTGTGTTAATATGATTAAGTGCGCGGAATTCACTCAATCACACTTAGAAGGTTGTGTATGTTATGGAAATGGAATTGTTATGTTTGTTAGTTAGCAATGAACACATAAAGATTATCACCAAACGATTCAATATTATTAATGATAATAATACGAGTGATCTTGAAATATCACTAGGGTTACAACCTTGAATCTTAAGTTTTTCTAACTTGTGATATTCTTGTGTTTGTTCTATGTCTTAACAGTTATTTTAACATTAACATCGACACATAATATCGAGTCTAAGATCTTCTTTTATAGTCCAAGAAGATCTTTACATATTGCTTAAAGTCTAGCCGACTTACTTGTTAACTTATCTTGAGTGTGTCAGTACATAAGATACAACATGTATCTGTGTACACAACTTGTTAACTAAGCACATGGGGTAAGATATTATCTACCGTATATTGTTGACCAAAATACAAATAATATCTTTTCAATCTTATCCACTCAGCAGCAGAATGTTCATTATCAGCAGCAATGAGAACACTAGCAGCAGAATCCTTCAGCAGCAGAATGCTAAGCCTAGCAGCAGAATCATTTATCGCTAGCAGCAGGATCAAATGTTCTAGCAGCAGGAACCAAATGCACTAGCAGCAGAATCACACTTAATGTTTTTCTTAGAATAGAATCCGATATTTAACTTCTTGAATATTTAATTCCCAACAATCCTCCCCTAAACATGTGAATCCATTTCAACATGTTTCTGAATTAAATCATGGATTGTGAAGATCTTTCAAACACTTCTGTTCTTCAAGATTGAATATCTTCTCAGTAATTCATCTGCTTTGTTCTTTGACTTTAACAATATCAACACATTGCTCCAATCTTGGACTAAAAGATGGTGCAATTTCCTTGGATGGAGGAATTATAAGAGGCAATGATGCTGTGTATCTTGGATGCTTGTTTCAACAAGTGAAATCATCTATCAGCATGTCTTTACAAGTGATGAACAAACGTGGTAAACTGAAATTGAAACTTTTCTTCGTTTGACCTAGATAGAACTTTCTCCTTTGGAATGCTTCATCCCTTCTGAATATATATAATACTCCAGAATAAGCTCTATTCTTGTCATTTTCAACCTCCATGTCATCATCTTGTATGCTCTTGTCTTCTCCTTCCTTTACATTGTGTTTGTCTTCCTTTCTTGGGTTTTTATTTCCTCCCCTGAGATGTTTCCTCCCCTGAAGTAAATAAAATTTTATCCTCCCCTTGTTTGGAAGATCTCTCACCATCATCGCATCATTATCTGATCTACCAATGTGAACTTGTTTTCAGACAATGTTGTACATGAAGCCATCAATTCCTTAAGAGTTTAAGTTACTGCCCTCATCACTTCTAGGTGTGTTAACTCCTATGAGAGGTGATTCATTGGACATTTGATTCATGGTCCATCAATGGATGGTTTTTGTGAATCTCTTGAAAAATCCTTGTTTATGAAATTATTTGACTTAGCAGTATGTTCATGATTTTAGAATTGAAAAATCATACTGCTTTCAACCATTTTGAAGGGATCAAGTGTATAACAGACACTTAATCAACATTTCGGTTTAAAGCAACCTCTGGTTGTGTGAGAACCAATGTTTTCAGTTATAAATAACTGCCTGTGTAAAGATAAACCTATTCAAAAGGCTTTCTTGACAGGGTTTCCAGCTCATAGTAATTGTTACCTCTAACATAAGTGTTAGATTCACTTTCACTAGCTGTTCTTTCTATCAGATGTCCTTAGACTTGCACATTATACTTAAAAGTATAAAATGATAGAAAGTAAGTTGCATCAGTTACTATCTGATCAACTAAGTCATCAATTCAATGTGAAATATCATAACTAGGTTTCAAGAAAGTAGTTTTAAGGAGTTTTAAATTCCCAAACTCAGTCCATCATAAACCTATTATGGCAGCAGCCAATATCAGCATTGTGTTGCTTCCATTTCACTTGAAATTTCCTTTGTGTTCACATATTCATACCTGAAATTGTTAGTCTAAAACCAAAAGAACAAAGTACAATGTACTTGTCTTGCATTAGAATAATCATAAGACCAACTGTATGAATAACACATTTTAAATTTGTACTAGCAGCACAAACTTTTTGTAATAGCAGCAGTATCTTGTAAATCCAGCAGCAGAATCAAAAATTCATTTACAAAAATACATCATATTGAAAATTCAAAGATTAAGCATTCCAATACTTGCTACCAAGTACTGAAACCTTGAAACATCAAAAGCTTTTGTTAGCAGATCTGCAAAGTTATGTTCTGAAGCAATTTTAAGAACTTGAATTAACCTTTTCTCATTGCAGTCTCTTATAAAGTGATGTCTAATTTCAATGTGTTTTGTTTTAGAATGTTGCACTGGATTTTTAATAATACAAATTGTACTACTATTATCAATATGAATAACAGTGTTTAAGAAATTGTACCCATAATCAAGAAGTTGGTTTTGAAGCCATAGAACTTGACTAGAGCAACTTGCAGCAGCTATATATTCAGCTTCAGTTGTTGAATTTGCCACACTTGTTTGCTTCTTACACTGCCATGAGACAAGTCTACACCCAAGGAATTGACATCCTCCAGTTGTTGACTTTCTGTCCAAGCTAGCACCAGCATAATCACTATCCGAATATGCTACCAAGTCAAAAGGAGATTCCCTAGAATACCATATACCCAACCTTGGTTGACCTTTGAGATATCTAAAAATTCTCTTGACTGCAGTTAAATGAGAAACCTTTGGAGTAACTTGAAATCTTGCACAAACACAAACAGGGAACATGATATCAGGTCTAGATGATGTAAGATACATCAAAGAACCTATCATAGATCTGTAAGTGTGTACATCCACACTCTCTCCATCTTCATCTTTCAGAAGGTGCTTCTCAGAGTCCATTGGTGTGCTTGCTATTTTTGAATCAGCAAATTGAAATTTTCTAAGTATCTCTGCAACATATTTGTCTTGACTAATAAATATGCCTTCAGATGATTACTTAACTTGCAAACCCAAAAAGAATGTAAGTTCTCCCATAGAACTCATCTGAAACTTATCATGCATAAGTTTCTCAAACTCTAAACACATCTCCTTCCTAGTAGATCCAAAGATAATATCATCCACATACACCTGCACTAACAGAAGATCCTTCTTGTGCTGTTTGATGAAAAGTGTCTGATCAATCTTTCCTCTTTGAAATCCATTTTCTAATAAGTAGGAAGCTAGTGTTGCATACCAAGCTCTTGGTGCCTGATGAAGGCCATATAGAGCTTTCACTACTCTGTACACTTTATTTGGATGTAATGGGTCAATGAAGCCAGGGGGCTGTGAAACATATACCTCCTCTTCAATAGAACCATATAAAAATGCACTCTTGACATCCATTTGGTAGACTGTGAAGCCTAAAAATGAAGCATAAGCTAGAAACAGCCTAATTGCCTCAATCCTTGCTACAAGAGCATAAACCTCATCATAGTCTATCCCTTCTTCTTGTGTGTACCCTTGAGCTACTAATCTAGCTTTATTCTTAATCACTATTCCCCTTTCATCCATTTTGTTCTTAAAAACCCATCTAGTGCCAATTACCTTTGCATTCCTAGGTAAATCAACTAGCACCCAAACTTTCTGAATCTTGAACTGAAGAAGCTCTTCTTGCCTAGCCTCTAACCAGCTTGAATCATCTAGGGCTTTCAGAATTTTCTTTGGTTCATCTTGTGAGAGAAAACATACAAACAAGCAAGAGTTTGAAAGCTCATGCTGTTTTGAAGCATAAAGGGCATCAAGAAGCCCTTGTTGGTCTGAAGACATCAATTGTTGTCTTGTCTTCACACCAGATTGTACATCTCCAATCACATGTTCCAGGGAGTGGACTTTGTGAATTCTTGTTTGTGGTGTAGTAGGAACTTGATAATTTGATGGAAGATTGTTGAAATCCACCTCATTATCTGAGATATTCTGCTTCTTTTGTTTCTGAAGGGCCAGCAGTAGAGTCATTTGGCAGAACAGCAGAATCAGTAAGCTTAGCAGCAGAAACAGATACACTATCAGCAGCAACAGAAATGCTACCAGCAGAAACATTTTGTTGTTCCTGAGTTCCATATTCTTTGCTTTCATCTTCAACACCTTCTTTAGCTTTGCTAGAAGAAGATTCATCAGTTGTTGAAGTTGATTCCACAATTGTACTTGACCCTATTGGCATTATCACATCATTTTGATCTTTCTCTAACTCTGCCTCATTTGTTGTATTAGAACCTGCAAAATCATTAGTTTCTGCAACAAAAGGCACATAATTCATTAAATTGGTTAGATACTCTAGATCAAATAGACATTTTGGTCCTTGACCTTCTACATTGGATTTGTTTTCTAAAAACTCCACATGTAGGTTTTCCTCTACAATTTCTGTTCTTGTGTTGTAAACTCTAAATGCTTTGCTATTAAGAGAATATCCAACAAAGAATCCTTCATCTGCTTTACCATCGAATTTTCCTAAATGGTCTAAGGTATTGAGAATGGTCACATGACATCCAAAAAGTCTAAGAAATCCTATTGCAGGAGTTCTACCATTAAAAAGTTCATATGATGTCTTATTGTGAGGCTGCACAACTAAAACTCTATTTTGAACATAGCAAGCAGTGTTGACTGCTTCAGCCCAAAAGGTTATTGGTAGCTTAGAATCAGCTAACATTGTTCTAGCAGCTTCAATTAGTGTTCTATTCTTTCTCTCAACAACACCATTCTGTTGTGGTGTTCTAGCAACACTAAATTCTCTCTTAATACCTTTTTGTTTGCAGAAGTCATCCATAACTCTATTCTTAAACTCTGTCCCATTATCACATCTAATGACCTTCACTTTCTTGTCTACTTGGTTTTCTATCTGTGTAATGAAAGTCTTAAGGATGCTTGTAGTCTCATCCTTAGTAGATAGAAAGAAAACCCATGTAAATCTAGTATAGTCATCAATTATAACAAGACAATATCTCTTATGCATTATACTACTTACTGAAATAGGTCCAAATAAGTCCATATGCAGCATAAACAATGATTGATTGATAGAGTTAAAAATCTTGGGCTTACAAGTGGCTTTGTGTTGTTTGCCTTTTAGACAAGCAATGCATGTTTGATCATTTTCAAATCTTTTGTGAGGTAAACCTCTTACCAAACCATTCTTAACAATTTTATTTATGGTTTTGAAGTTAATATGACCAAGCCTTCTATGCCATTTCATTGATTCATCCAATGTGGCCTTTGCAACAATACAAGTTAAATTCTTTTTAGGAATAATGCTCTTCATGTCTACACTGTACATATTGCCCTTTCTAGGAATTCTAAGAAGTACTTGACTTTCATCAGGCATCTTAAAATCAGGAGAAAGTACAAGACACTCAGTCTCACAGAAAAGAACATTGTTCTTTTTGTCACACATTTGTGACACACTAAAAAGATTATAATTTAGCTCTTTTACATAGAACACATCTTCAAAATCTAAATTTCCGGTTTTGATTGTACCTTTACCAGAAATTTTGCCACGAACACCCCCTCCAAAGGTAACATATCCTCCATTGAATGATTGAAAATCTGAAAGATAAGACATGTTGCCTGTCATGTGCCTTGAACATCCACTATATGAGAATCCTTGATCTTCTTGTTTATCAATTGAATGTTCCTACACACAAATAAGAGTGTTAGTTTCTTTTGGGGACCCAAGCCATTACTGACTTGGATCTGCCTCTTGCATCAATGTAATTCAATCTTTTAAGGATAGTTGATGCAACATTAGATTTAAGAATCCAACATGCTGAGGCCTTAACAGCATTTGCCCTGTTTCCCTTAGCAGCAGGAACTGATTGCTTAGCAGCAGGAACTGCTAACTTTTCAATTCTACCCTTTGGTTTCCAAACTTGTTTTTGGACCACTGCTTTTGTTTGAATGGGCCTTAGAACAGTTGTTGATGCATGTTTGAAAAATGTTTTTGCACCCTTAGCTGTTGATTTTGGGTTAATAGTCATAAATGGTCGAGCAGCAGGAACAATTTGTTTAGCAGCAGGAACCATTAGTCTAGCAGCAGGATCTGAGTTTGAGCCAGACTTGTTTTTGACTACTCTGGGATTTGTTCTCTTAACACTAGAACTAGAGTGAAAGTGAGATTTAGGTGTTTGCCTTTTGTGGTTCACTCTATGGTTTTCATACCCAGTTACCCATTGGTTGCAGAAAGCTGCAAGATGGTCAAAACTACCACATGTGTAACAAGCTTTGTTATAAAAAGCAAAGTCATCACCTAATTGGTTAGACTTGAGGTTGTTCCAATTTCTTTGGTTACCTCTGGGCTTGTTGGTGGTTCTATATTGCTCACAATATCTAACTGGTTGCCTAACATGCTTAATGTTTGATTTAGGCCTATCAGTATTGTGTTTGACTATCTTAGGAACCTTTGTTCCTACTTTCTTAACCAAGACAGGTTTAGACATAACCTGTTCTTCTTCATCATCACTATCAGTTGTACAATCCTCAACAACTATAGCATCTCCTTTCTTAACAAAGGACACCTTGTCCTGATAAAGTAAAGTTTTATCTAAACTTTTACTTATCTTTTCTACCTTAAGACTCTTACTAGCCTTAGAACCATATTCCATGATTGGTTCTTGAAACTCAGCTAAACCTGTGTGTGCTAGGTCTACACCTGGAGGTGAATGAACACCTCTGTATGGTGGAGGGACAGTCTTGTAACCTACACCTGAATTAACCTTATTGTTTACTTGAGCTTCAAAGATCTTATTAACTCCTTCTGAGGCATGAGCTAAAGCATCTACAGTTAACTTAACATTTTCAGTTTTATTATTGGCTTCAGCTAACTGTTTACTTTGATCAGTAAGTAATTCATCTCTAAATGCTATTCCTCTTTTTAAAGCATTTAAGTCATCAGTAAACGTAGATTCATTCTTTTGAAAATGTTGGATTTGTTTTTCTAGAACTCCTACACACCTCTTATGATTAGCTAAATTATGAAGGGCATCAATTAACTCTTCTCTAAAAGCATCAAATCTCTTTTTAATGTCTTCATAATTTTTAAGATTAGGACATGAATTAGTACAAGTAGGAATGGCATCTACCTCTGAATCAGAAAAGGCCATTAGAGCAAATTCATTGGCCATAAGAGCAGCATTTGGTGGTGCTTCCTCTTCAACAGCCATAGAGCTCCAATCATATCCAATACCATCAATAGCCAGCATAGCCTTTGGCTCTTCCACCAGTACTTCCTTCTTCCTCTCTTGCTTATACCATGTGTTCCTATTATCCTGCTTCCTTGGGCTTCTACATTCTTTAGCAATGTGTCCCAACCTATGATAGTTAAAACACTCCACTTTCTTCTTATCAAACCCAGCAGTATCATTACCATTTATGGTTATTTGCTTCCCAGTTTTTTGCCAAAACTTCTTAGCCCTCATGCTAAGTAAAGCAACTTGCCACTTAATATCCATCTCTTCCAAATCATCACCATCTACCTGCTCAAGGTCTTCATGATTTAGAGGATAACTACTAGATTGACTGGTTATAAAGGCATAAAATGTTGGATCTCCAAGTCCAGCAATATCCTTTTGTAAACTAGTAGTAGGACCACCATAAGTAACATTAGAAACACCTTCAACTTCATCTACCTCTTCTGAATGACTAACACTGGGAGTTGACAAAAGTGCCACATTTCCAGAACTAGTACCATGATTTCCACCCCTCTTTAGACTTTGTTCAACAATTTTAAAGTTGTTGAACAAATCATTAAGTTTCATTATTTCAATTTCTGGTTTGTTCATCCAGACAATAACATGAGTATGGAATTCATCAGGTAGACTTTTCAAGAACTTCATGTTGAGATCTTCCTTCTCTGTCTCAACACCCAACACAGCTAACTGACTGACAAGCTTGTGTAATCTTGAAAATAGCTTATCAAGAGACTCATTACTAAAAGCAGTAAAGTTTTCAAATTGTTGCTTTAGCAATGTCTTCTGTGTCTTTTTGGTAGTTTCATTACCTCCAAACCATGCACAAATCTCTTCAAAAAGAGTTTTTGCATCAAGATATTTGTTAAAAGATAGCATCTGCTCACCAGGAATGGTCATAAGCAACAAGTTTCTTGTTTTCTGATCATTTCTCTTTTGTATCTTTTCTTCATTTGAAACTGGTCCAGTATTTCTTTTTCTAACTGTTTTCCCTTCAACAAGAACATCTGAATAGCCTAGAGTGAAGGAATCACCATACTGAATTATATCCCAAAGAGCATAATCTTGAACCATAAAATATTGCTCAACTCTCATCCTCCATAACTCAAACTCATTCGGTTTGATCATGGGCAACTTTGCAGCAACATTGGTTTGAACATCTTGAACATCCATTTCTGTTTCTTCTAAAAACAACTATATCAACCTTGCTCTGATACCACTTGCCAGGAACACTGGATACACTATAAGGTGGTTAAACCTTGTCAACTTTGTGTATATGATATGTTGTGTTAATATGATTAAGTGCGCGGAATTCACTCAATCACACTTAGAAGGTTGTGTATGTTATGGAAATGGAATTGTTATGTTTGTTAGTTAGCAATGAACACATAAAGATTAACACCAAACGATTCAATATTATTAATGATAATAATACGAGTGATCTTGAAATATCACTAGAGTTACAACCTTGAATCTTAAGTTTTTCTAACTTGTGATATTCTTGTGTTTGTTCTATGTCTTAACAGTTATTTTAACATTAACATCGACACATAATATCGAGTCTAAGATCTTCTTTTATAGTCCAAGAAGATCTTTACATATTGCTTAAAGTCTAGCCGACTTACTTGTTAACTTATCTTGAGTGTGTCAGTACATAAGATACAACATGTATCTGTGTACACAACTTGTTAACTAAGCACATGGGGTAAGATATTATCTACCGTATATTGTTGACCAAAATACAAATAATATCTTTTCAATCTTATCCACTCAGCAGCAGAATGTTCATCATCAGCAGCAATGAGAACACTAGCAGCAGAATCCTTCAGCAGCAGAATGCTAAGCCTAGCAGCAGAATCATTTATCGCTAGCAGCAGAATCAAATGTTCTAGCAGCAGGAACCAAATGCACTAGCAGCAGAATCACACTTAATGTTTTTCTTATAATAGAATCCGATATTTAACTTCTTGAATATTTAATTCCCAACAAACACTTATTCTTCAAGCCAAAACGTCCCTCCAGAGTTAATATCAAGAAATGATCGGACTCCAATGATTAATGGGAAGTAAAACCTTCATTTAATGCGAAATGGTAACTGCAGATCTGTCCAACCGATCGGTTTTTTGGACCAACCGATCGGTTCCTCGCCTCGGTAAATTCCAACCGAATCGGATGCGGGTTGCATCCGATCGGTTGGATGCTTCATGCACTCACAACTTTAACTTTTTCTTGTCGCATGCTTTATCCTTCATTTAGGTGTTGATTTCTTCCATAGAACTTTATATTTCCTTGATATATGAACATGGAAATTCTAACACTATCAAATCCTTGAGTCCTTTTGTGGTTTGTCTCTTGTCTCCATCTCGAGAATCTTCCAAATGTGCATAATCACTCCAATTCTTCGTCTTTTCATCATCTTTTCCTGTACTTGGCTACATTTACTTGCATATACACTTTTTCATGATTAAGTAACAAATATATACAAATATAACCAAATATGATGCACAAAACTAATGATAACGCAACTAAAAACATGCTCATTCTGAGCGTTATCAAATTCCCCCACACTTGAGTTTTGCTCGCCCTCGAGCAAGTCTAGCATTTAGAAAAATGATTTCAATGGTATCGTTATCATGATTCCAAAAATCTAACAACCATCCCGAAGGAACAATTGTTAATTTGTATTTTAATGTGAAAATTCTTATAAACATAAACAAGTTAATATCGAGCTTGATAACATAACTAAGCACCTCACGAAGAATTTTGAAATTCACTCAACACTCTAAGGGAGATTAATTGGTAAATCACTCATTGCTCAGTCATGATTCATGTATATTACCATAAGCTTGTACAAGTATCAAAACAACAAAATAAAACATCAAAGAGGTCTTTTATTCGGGTTTAGGGTTAAAGGTTACCGGCTAATGTTCAAATATTTCATAAAAGAATATAATAGCTCGTTGGTGCGTATTTTTAACTAGCTATACAACGGATGGTCACTAGAGTGTACCTTGGTTTGCTGGCACGTTATTTGCATAACGGATGGTCACCAAAATACATACTAGATCGCTGGCGCGTCTTTCAACTATTCAAAAACCGGATGGTCACTACAATATCCATGCACTACATATCTTTACAAAGCCATCACTTAATCCGGATGCTCGAAAGCTAACAACGAATAAAGTAATTTGGTAAAGGGTAGGGATAAGGCATGGGAATATTTATATGATAGATTTCTACAAAATGAAAAAAATAAGAACCAAGTTCAAATTCCGTTCCCAACTCTTTATACCACAAATGATTACTTTCCAAACTCCTTCGATCGTTATTCCGCATCACATACTCACTTATTTCCTCTTAGCTCATTGGCTAATTGATACTCATACATTATAGCTCATTGGCTATTCACTTTATTCACTTTTTTTTTTTTTTTTTTTTTTTTAACAAACGAAACTTTCTCGTCACCCCCACACTTTGGATGAGCACACGCTACAAAAAATACAAATAAGAGTAGCGACCTCCTTCTTCGTTGAAACAACACATACACATATCAAAGTATGGCCAACGTGTAATCATCAAAAAATAAATAATTTTCGAACTTCGAATGAACTTGATTTAGTTTGTGGGTGGTTTTGATTTTTTGATTGACTTAGTTTCTTGAAGAAGATTCAAGAAATTTGGGGAAGGTGAGTTTTATATGGTGGGAAGGAAAAATACTATTTTACTACCTCACACTGCACTGTAGCTGGCTTAGTCTTTGTGTGTGACACAGTGGTTTTGCTACCGAACGTTGGGGGAGCAAGCCCACTAAATGTTAGTTTGATATAATAGTATAATCTCTCTGATTTGACCATGTGGGTTGCTACGACTATACTTGCTACGACTATAGTACTCCCTCCGTCCCACTATAAGTGTCCACAATGGTATCTTTGCTTGTCCCATATTAAGTGTCCATGGAATATTTTCAACCAATGAGAAGAGACTTTAGTGGGTAATAGTTATATTTGATTGGTGGAGAGTGTAGTTGGCCCCATTTTTCTAAAACTTTGTGCAAATGGAAAGTGGACACTTATAGTGGGACGGAGGGAGTAGTTGTAAATACCACTATTTACTTTCCGCAAACCTTGTTTGTATTTTATTTGTTTGTTCGACAGTGTGCAGGCCGGTGCGATAACCACAACCACCATAGCTTTTGATCATAGGTATGCTCCTTTGTTAGCGACTTTAATATAGATCGATCTGAAGATCGATGACGTAAGTGTTCGTCACCTCCTCACTCAAAACTTAATATTTATAACATAGTATACGTTCAATGTGGGTCAGGTTCACATGAAAGTTATATGCGTAATCACACAACTCTTGGCAAAAGTTCCTTATAGATCTAACATTTACCAAAGAACCTATCTATCCATCTCGTCCGTCCATTTTTTCCCTCCTAACCGTTAGATTAATTCGTCTCTTTTTTTTTTAATAATAATGAAAAGGGCAACATGGTCATTCCCTACCTCTCTTTTTTCTCCTAACCGTCTCATTCAAAGAGATACGCTCTTTCAAACCATCCTTTCCACCATTACTAAAACTCATCATTTCCTTAATTTCTCGTCTCATTTCTTAACGAATTTCAAATCCGAAACCATCATTCGATTCATCTTATCATTGCGCACACAATGATATTATTTAATTTGATTTTCGTTAGGTTTTGAGAAATCCCCCATTTTGATGATTTTGACCTAATTTTGTTTATTTTGATTCTCTGTTAGTTTGATGATCAGGTGTCAGATTGATGCTGAAAATGGGATGGCGGCGTGGTCAGTCGATAAAAAGTTCAAAAACTAATGCACATTATGGTATGTTCTTCAAGTGTCGTTAGCTTTTTAGGTTTTACGCTCTTATTAGTGATTCTTCATAGATATGTCATTATCAATACTGCTAGTAATGATAATGAGACTGAAGTGAATGTTAGTGTTGATGTCAGTGATGGTGATAGACCTAAAGCTTAAAAAATGTGTTTGTAACTCCCGGATAAAACATATTGTTTGTGCTATCACGTGCTTATGAATTAATCATAGTAGTGTAAATATTTTTTTGATGATTTAAGTTGTTAGGTTATATTGTTTGTGCTATCACGTGCTTATGAATTCAAACGGATATGCAGATGCTCATAATTAACTGATTAATGTGAAAGTTGTTAGGATTTTGTTGCTGATGTACTGATGTATTTTGTTAAAATCTAAACTGATGTACTGATGTATATGAATCATATATGATTCAATGTGAATCATACATGATTCTGGTAGAATCATACATGATTCTGGATATTCAAACCTAGTATTCCGAAATCTACAAACCTGACTAAGTCTAAAGCGAAAATTCCTGCAGAGGCTACTGTTGAAACAGGTTGCCTCTGCGAGGGGTGGTTTTTTTTTAATTCCCTATAAGGCCACATAATTCGCTTCAAATTTGCAGCGAACAACAATATGTACACGTGTCACACTCTCCTTAATTTCTTAAAAAAAAAACAATAAAAACATTGTACCTCGTGTTTAGTTTGCAGCGAGATACAAATTAAAGGGACCACTTGAATTAAAAAAAAAAAAAAAAAAAAAAAACATGTAATTCACATACATGTTGCAGCGAACAACAAAAATGAGCCCACACATGGCTTTCAACAAGTCCAAGTTACCTTTTCAACCCTAAACTTTTTAATATTTACAACTTTTTTATATAACAAACTTTATTTGTCAAATATTTTTTGATTCTTTTCTTTTATATTACGGTTTTTTTTCAAATGATTATGAGTAGACGCACTTGGATAATGACGCACTTGGATAATGATTATAATTGTTTTATTCTATATTATGATTTCACAAGAATCATTTTAATTGACTTGTCCATTGAATCGATAGTAGTAAGTTCAAGTACATTTGTAAATTTGTTAGTGTTGCAGTAATCGCTGTAATAGGTGCATATATAAAGTATTGTTGAAAGTTATCGCTAGTTGCGGATACTAGTAGTTTGTTTGATAGTAGTAAGTTTAGGTACAGTCGTAAAATGTACAGCGTTACAGGTCAATTTGAGGTTATAACTGAGTTTCATAGAGTCATTTAGATGTAGTAACTAGTTTTGAGTCAGTTTCCATAGTTTACAAGTCAATTTGATCCTTTTCCTTGTCTTGGACTGTTTTGTTATTTAGTTTTTGATTATACTAGTTTATGTCCTCTTTAGTTGATGCTTTTTGCTCAAAAATAGATAGTTTGGTTGTCCAATATCTGGTGTTCAACTTTTGTAAGTCAAACTTCTCATTTTTGACCCATTTTGGTGTCCTGCATCAGCAACTTGCTGTCTCAACTTCCCTTTTCATTTTTTGAGATTTTGGTTATAGTTACTTCATAGTATAAGCTTCTTGTGTCTTCAATTTTTATGCATTAACTTGTTGTCGCAACCTCCTCCCCCTCCTCCTATAAAAAAGAAATCGCAACCTCGTGAAGAAGTTGTCGAACCTAAAGTTGGGATTGAAATCAGTGGTTAGTGATGTACTGATGTATAGGATTTTGTTATAACTGGAATTTTTTTAGAATCATATATGATTCACATAGAATCATATATGATTAAAGGAAAATCATATATGATTCTATGTGAATCATATATGATTCTATTAGATTATTTTATGGTTATTAACATTTAAAATTTTTATGCAGGAAAATCATATATGATTCTATGTGAATCATATATGATTCTATTAGATTATTTTCTGGTACAATCATATATGATTATATTATAATCATATATGATTTTAGAAAAATCATATATGATTGTACTAGGTTTATTAACATATTTTTTGTTTTTCTTTTTTGTAGAAAGAGTTTTTTTCCAGGTTTCTGCTAGAGCATAAACATCCAAAATATGATAATGTTTTAAATGCTAGAGGACGCGTTCTACAGTTGAAATGGAAAACTAACGACAACCATGTTGACTGTGGAGTTTTTGCAATGATTTATATGGAGTCTTATGTTGGTGAAAGTGTCACAAAATGGGATGTCGGTCTGTGTCCAGAATCAGAGAAGCAGGTTTCGTTGTTGAGGCGAATGAAGTTCAAAATTGCTACCAAGATTCTGTTGCTACCAAGATTCTGTTGAAAGTGTCACAAGATTCGGCTTATTTTTTTACTTTTTAAGCTTATTATTGGGAACCTGTTTATCATATATTCTGTTTTATACATTCTGTAAATCAAAAAAGAAAAAAATCATATATGATTCTTGTAGAATCATATATGATTCAACAAGCGACTAACGCTTCTTGAATAACAATTTCTTTAAATTTATTTATTATTATTGCACTGTTGCAAAAAGTGTTAATGAGGATCTTAATTCAACTATGTTTAATTGAATTTTTTTTTTTTTTTTTGTTATTTGACAAGTGATTCTGAATATGTGATTCTGAATATATGTAAGGATTATTATGTTTACTTTTAATATATGATTCACATAGAATCATATATGATTCACATGTGAATCATATATGATTCACATATGTGAATCATATATGATTCACATAGAATCATATATGATTCACATAGAATCATATATGATTCACATATATGATTAATATATGATAAAATTAAAACATATACTACCCATCAGAAAAATTAAAACATACATCAAAATACCATCAGTTTACCATCAGAACTTGTTCAATACCAAATACATCAGTTAACTAGATCTATCTATCAACAGATTTTACCAAAATACATCAGTTAACTACCATCAGATTTTACCAAAATACATCAGTTAACTAGTACACAATCACTTAAGCACATTTTCTTGATTGCACATTTTCTTTACGAACGTCTTTTTCTAGATCACGATCAGCCCTGTTCTTGATTTACAGGAGGAGGTTGAGGTTTCTGTTTTACAGGAGGAGGTTGAGGTTGAGGTTTGACAACTTTTGACTTTGGTTTATCAGAAGTCGTAGCCTTATTAGATGATTCCTTTGTTATCTTCTCTTTAGGCTTATGTGCAACAGTTTTTGATCGACCTGCATAAAAATTTTAAATGTTAATAACCATAAAATAATTTAACACAATCATATATGATTATGATAGAATCATATATGATTCTAGTTGAATCATAAGGATAATCATATAAACTAGAATCATATATGATTCAACTAGAATCATATATGATTTTACAAAAACATCAGTATAATAACTAAAAACATCAAATATAAACCATATATGATTCTGATAGAATCATATATGATTCTAGTTGAATCATAAGGATAATCATATAAACTAGAATCATATAAACTAGAATCATATATGATTCAACTAGAATCATATATGATTCAACTAGAATCATATATGATTATGATAGAATCATATATGATTCTAGTTGAATCATAAGGATAATCATATAAACTAGAATCACATAAACCAGAATCATATATAATTCAACTAGAATCATATATGATTCAAGTATAATCATATATGATTCAACTAGAATCATATATGATTTTACAAAAACATCAGTATAATAACTAAAAACATCAAATACAAACCATTATTCAATAGCTCCGTCTTATAAGTTAATTGTTCAATGCTTTGAATCAACATGTACATTGTTGAGGTACATGATTTTACTAAATGCGTCTTAGTCCACATGTACATTGTTGAGGTATGCTAATGTCTTATAAGTTATCTGAAAAAACAGCTACAATCACACCTAACAAAGACTTCACCTATTTCAACAACAATCACACCGCCTAACAAAGTCTTCGCCTAATTCAGCAACAATCACACCGCCTAACAAAGACTTCGCCTAATTCATTTATGCTCATATCTTCTCATTTATGCTCATATTTTCTTATGAAAATGATTAATGCTACATTATTAATAAAAACTAGCAACAAGACTTCGCCTAATCAACAATAATCACACCTGATCAGTTAACAAAAAATACACAGCGTGAATAAAAACCTAAAAATAAGAAAAATCTACACAACATGAATAAAAAACTAAAATAAGCAAAATATACATATCAGCTTCATCAATTACCTCAGCATCCACCATAAGCTCAGCTTCATATCGATTTTCATCAGCTTCATATCGATTTTCATATCAGCTTCATATCGATTAATTTTGTAACAGAATCGGGGTGTAAAACGGCGGAGCGACGGCGGCGATGGATTTGATGGTGATGATAGTGGATCGGTGATGATGACGGATCGGTGATGATGGTGGATCGATGATGATTACGGTGATGTTTGAGAGTGTTTGTGTGTGTGCGTGTGTGTGTGTGTGTGTGTGTTTGGGAAAAGATCTGAATGTTTTTTTTTTGCTCTCTATGCATACATTTTTTTTTTATATATTTGACTTTTTTGCCCTTCAAGTGTAGATAGATGATTTGATCGCAGCCTTTGGATCAAATTGGATTGGATGGTTGGGATGTGTTCAATGGTTCTATGGTCAATTATGGGTCTACATGGATCTCAACTCACACAACTCTTTTATTTAAAATTTATAAACTTTAATTTCATTTTTTTTAATAGTTGATGATAACATGAAAGTTATACTTATCTCATATCATTGCTTTGTTTCAACTGATTTCCCTTTTTATAGGATAAAATCACCACTATGGTCATTTAAAAAGATGGAATAGGTTTTGAGTTGTAATCAAACAATTCAAGAAACATTCGATCTACAAAGTGCAAACCGAGAGACATGACTAACTTACCTTCAGATATCATCATTAACATCTTGTCAAGATTGCCCATCAAATCTTTGGCTCGTTTTCGATGTGTATCAAAACTATGGTGTGAGCACATTGATGATCCTTACTTTGATATCATTCACAACAAACGAGTTGCAGCAGAACCCATACCTATCTTCTTGGACGATGACAATCTTAACCTATCACGCATTGTTAGGTTCCAAATTGTTGAATCTAAAGAAGGTAGTATTCTCTTGGAAGCGAAAAAGAACCCATTTATGGAGTTTGAGTGCGAGCCAATGTCCTCCATTGTTGAAGGTTCTTGCAATGGGCTGATCTATATATCGCATGATTATGTGAACAATGTCCACGACAACTATGTCTCCCCTTTGGTTGTGATCAATCCTCTAAGAAATGAATGTTTTAAGTTGCCACCCATTGAAAGACATTTAGATTACTACTGGGAAGAAGAAATGTCAAGTGGGCTTGGTTTTGATGATTCCACCAACACTTTCAAGATGGTGCGTGTTGTGTACAAAAGACATCTGCGAGGTAACAAGTTGTGTAATAGTGAAATACCATGCACCATGGTTCATGTCTTGGGCACAGAATCGTGGAGAGAGATACCTCAAGTCCCACCTTATGAGATTAATGGTGAAGGTGTATATGCTCATGGATGTTTGCATTGGTTAGTCGGTGTTGATGCGTATTTGCAATGCATTCATACCGACTTTCCATACAAAGACCAACACAAAAGAAATGTAATATGCTTTGATGTACGGAAGGAGGAATTCGGGTTGATTGAGCATCCCAAAGAAACAAGACGGGGTTTTTTATACTATAAGTTGGTTGGTATACAAGGTGAAGTTGGATATGTATATCATTACACAGAGGACCATAGCACGGAGGTGTGGGTATTGAAACAGAAAAAATGGATCATACATTGTCAATTCGACCAAAAGCCACCAATTCCTAAAGACATCATCGAGGTTGTAGGGACTTGGAACAAAGACAGTGATATATTAATGAAAACACACAAGGGAGGTGATCGGTTGTTCGTGTACCACCTAAAAAATGGTCTTTTGGATGAAGTCAACATTGTTAGAGGCGAAGATTATAAAGATTATGTTTATATGTATTCTCCGATTAGCATGGTCTCAATTCGTGGCATCAACATAAAAAATGCCTGCTCGATTAAAAGGTGATTTGAGTATAAGCTTAAATTGTTGGATTGCATTTTATGGTGAACTTTCATTTTGTGAACCATTTTAGGTTGGTTTTTTTTTTTTTTTTTTTTTTTTTTTTGCGCAAATAACATACTGAGATATCACTGAAGTTACAAGCTAGATGTCTTGCCATAATTACATATAAAGTACCCTTGTAATCCTATTGAAGTGTTAACCATAAAACCACTAAAAATAGCTTTTTGAACTCAAACTTGCTTCTCTTGAACGTGAACTTAACAAAGGTAACTTGATGCTGCTTCTAAAACTTCATCTTTTGGAAGCCAACATGAAATCCAAGATTTTTACAACTACCAAACTTGCAAGACGAAATCAAAGTGATCACACCGTCATATATGTGGCTAACCAAATCACAATAAAATTGAAGTTTTATCAAAACACAGTTGGAGTTGGAGAACCTTGACCACCTTGAATGATTTACTTGAATGGCCTAAACTCTCACCCAATGCGATACTACCAATTAATGGCCCGCCTAAAAGGAATAAATGTTACTAGTGGACTACAAGACCAAGGAATGATGTCGATTTGCTTCTCCTGCTTTGGTGGTAAATGAACAAGGATGAAGAAATGAGAGGGCGCAGAGTAGGGTCATGGCTGCCACATAGGGTTAGCGGCGCCAGAACAAGTTTAGTTTAGCAAACTCCAATGATGAGAGTTTCAAGATGAATGAATAAGTCGATATTAAAAAACTATGATCGAAGAGCTTGGGATACCGATTCTTGTCCCAGATGGACGAACATGATACTAAAAGTTTGAGTCCCGGGTGCTAATACATTACACCATGGTGTTTAGTAGGGTCATTTGCTTTCACTTATGGGTGTTAAAAATTTGTTAAGTAATTATTGATTGAATTTTGAAATGTTAATTATGGTTCAAGGTAATCTTAGGATATCAAAAAACATGTATCTTGCAAAGAGTAGCATATGGTAATTAGGTGTTAAAAATAGCCAAGAAACAAACTATTAAAGGCAATATCGCCATTGAACCAAATAAGCCTCTCTCTCGATCTCTTCTTCATTCCTTCATTGTTGAATTCTATGTTCTTCTCACAATTTTCAATCCTTTAATAGCTTTAGGCGTTTATTCATGTGTGTAAAAAAGATTTATTCAAGACAAGGATACCATTATGGATCCAAGATGTCGATGTTATCATCGTGGTAGGAGAAAATCTTGTTCGTTGTGGTCTTACGGCCTCCTCATTTTTACCTTATGGGTCGTTAACGATATATTTGGTTGTAATAATTCTATAAAAACATTAATGGCTTTTGATCTAAACACGATTACCTTTGATCAAGGGTATGCTCCTTTGTTCAGCGACTTTAACATAGATCGATCTGAAGATGACACAAGCGTTCGTCTCATCCTCAATCGTCAATCTGGTATCTACGTTTGAAAGAGTTTTTTCATTTTTGTGTTTGAAAGTTGATTAAAAGTTTGTTACTTTTTTTCATAAGATTTTATTTACATTTTCTAGATGATTTCAAACAGGTTCTGGTATTATATCGACCGATTATTACAATTATGGATTTTTTAGCGCGAAGATCAAATTGCCTACGGAGCACACCACCGGCATTTTCGTGGCCTTTTATGTATGTATTTATCATCTCCAAATCATGTAAAGAAACTATGGTAATTCTGTAACTTCAATTAAAAATTAAAGTCGCTAATTATAATCAGACGAAATGTTTAAATAAGCAGTCCTAGTAGCTTATTTCATCTCTAAAGATTTACCACATCATGAGCCTTTTGTTTCTGTCAGGAATTTAAAACTTACAGACTCCATCAAAAAGCTATTAATAACTAAACGAAGCAGTTTTAAAAGACTATTATTATAACTTATATGATGCAGACGTCTAATGTAGATATGTTTCCCAAGACTCATGACGAATTAGACTTGGAATTTTTCGGAAATATTATAGGGAAGCCATGGAGGTTCCAGACAAACATCTACGGTAACGGTAGCACTACCCGTGGCCGTGAAGAGCGATACAGGCTGTGGTTTGATCCGAGTAAGGAGTTTCATCGATACAGCATCTTTTGGTCACATAACAAGATCATGTAAGTTAGCTTAGACTCCATTGGTACTACAAATAAATCGACTATTTTGTTATAGTGATTCTTAGCAGGTTCTGGTAGTTATATGAAAATTGGTTGTTCCGTAAGTAGCTAATCGCAGAAAATTAACATTCTAAATATTTTATGAAGTATGTGTTTCCTTCAGATTTTACGTTGATGAAATCCCAATACGGGAGGTTTTGCGCGACGAGAATATGGGAGGTGACTACCCATCAAAGCCCATGTCATCATACGCCACAGTATGGGACGCATCCTCCTGGGCTACTGGTGGTGGCCAACACAAAGTAGACTACAGGTTTGAGCCCTTTACCTCCGAGTTCCAGGACCTTGTCCTCCAGGGTTGTCAAGTTGACCCGACTGATGCCACGTCAACTAACTGCGATGATGCCACTGATGAACTTGAATCCTCTGAATTTGCCACCATCACTCCACGGCAACACCAAGCAAATAAGTGGTTCCGAGAAAAGTACATGTACTATAGCTACTGTTATGATCGGCTAAGATACCCATCTCCATTGCCCGAGTGCTTATTAGCATCTTCCGAACAAGAGTTATTTAAGAATAACGGAAGGTTAAAGAAGCCCCAAAGATTTCATGAGACTCGAAGGCCCCACCGAGGGCCACGGCGGCCTAATACTACAGTTGTGTATTAGCACAGGTATATGCATACCAGTGTACATAATAACAGTTTTCCACTCTTTTTAATTTATAAGTAACCTGTGTGTAGTATTTAAATGAATTGACACCTTAAAAAGACTGAACACATAAAACTTGTTAACATTACAGAAAGAATCCCTGCAAACAAATATAATATTCAAGTACATAATCACACAATGAAATAGAGGAGGAATCAATCCATCTAGAATCCAAGATGCTTGAAAGGAGCACATCAGATTCCTTCTGACCCGTAAACAAGTTTTCATTTTATATATAGGCACGATGGTTTGTGGTCATACTGCAAGGATTATGATCACTATGGCAAAGACGATCCCGACTATCACCAAAAGCAAGCAAGTCTGCACAAAAAGAAGGCATTGACATTAACATCATAGGAACTCAAAAAAGAGTCCCGATAACTGGAGGTGGAAATTTCAATATATTCATATATGAAGATATTGATATCGGTTATTCCTTATATCAAACAGGTCAAACTGCAAAATTAAATATAGTTGACTAAAATGGAAACCTGTCAAACGGGTCGAACGTCTAACACTCTATGTGTAGTTTTTTTGCATAAAAAAACAACTTTATTCAAAATACTATATTCATTCATTATATTTGACACACTACATGTTTATAAGAATTCATTTCCATAGAGTGTTTCAACCCATTTAACCATATTTTGACCTATTTGCCAACCCACCGGACCTGCATAAGTTGCTACCTGTATGTATATCAACAGGATTGCAAATCGTGAGCTGACTAAAAGTCAATGTAAGCAAACATAACACGCAGTTGTGCTCATACAATTTCCACATTAAGCAACGTAAGTCAAATAATTCAGCAACCAAGAACTTTCAAGTGTTTACCATGGAAGAGTTGGCTCTTTGAGTTTTTGATGCTTGCGCAAGGTGAGATCTTGCCTGTGCAGTTGCAGCATGAGAGTTCTCAATATTCGAGCCGATATCATCTGGAAAAAGAAAAAAAAAAGCAGCTCAGGCATCTCGCATATGTAACACAACATGGAAACATGAACTGAAAAAAAATATCATGCTTACCAATCATAGCTCCTTGCTCATGAACCAAAACAGCAAGATCTTTGAATATCTCGTTTACCTCACCTATTTGGTTCTGAATTTCTTGTATTCCTTGATCTCTTTCCTCGATAATAGCCTCATTAAATGCAATCTCATTATCCAGCAACAAAACCTCCTGTCTGCACACAGAAAAGTTCATACGCTGGTTAAGACTCTTCTCATATTTGGTTAACTACATGGTTAACTTATTTTGGAGTCAGCATCTTAAAAATAGTCAAGCTTACGTAACCCTCACCTTCTAGATTCCACAAGAAGAGCGCGCTGTTCTGGATCTTTGTCTGACCTTACATCCATTTCACTTGCTGCATAACTGATAGATGTATAGTATTTTCATATATAGCAAAACTTTATAGGTTAGTTTATGCTTTTATCCAAATTCCTAAAAGTATGACTTGCGACATATTCACATCAAAAGAACTTCCAAATATTCTACCTTGATGGAAGAACGGCTTGCGGAACAAAAGGAACGTAAGCCGTCTCTCTTTCTGCTGCAAGGCGCTGAGCCTTCTGAAATTCTTTCAAAACGGCTTGAAAATCTTTTGCAAGTTTAGCATCTGTAATTTTTTTGCTGGCCTGCACGTAAGAAGGAAAAAAAACAAATCAAATCACCAAAGGAAGATAACAAAGATTAGCGTTATGAGGTTCATCTAAACCAAAAAGCTTTTCAATGATAAAACATCAGCACTGTTGCAACAAAATAAGAACAGTTGAGTACGAAGAATTAAAATTTAGAGGAAGATGATACAGAGCCAGACAAAGCAGCACATATCAGCTTAAATGAATCTAATAAACCACGACCTCTTATTGTTCTGTTTGCCAGATGAGACAACCAACCATGAAACTACTGAAAGTTAAACTTGTATCTGAAGTGTATATGGTATCAGAGTGGCAGTCACTTACACTAACTTCCGCACGATGGTCTGTTTCACTAGCTTTCTTGAGTTTATCTGAGGTGTCCTTCACCAATTGCCCAATATGTAATCTTGTCTTGTGCCTAACAATTAATAACAGCAAAATATTTAGCAATCTCATGGTGAATATGAACTATAAATTATGAAAACTGACTTGATAAATCATGAAAGCCTCAATCACTTTGTAGTACTTGATTTCAAAAAACTATGTCACTCCACATTAACAAGGTTTAATGCTTTATTTACCAACAGATACAGCTTACATATGTCAGGATAGTGGATTGTATTTGTTTGCATTAGTGTTTTTCTTTTCATGCAAGTATTACCAGTAAGGAATGTTGCAGATTGTTTAATTTGGTTATTTGGTTAGCTTCCTTTTGCCAAGGGATTTGTCCTAGGAAAATGGACAAACTCTGTAATATTTGGATACAATTCACAGTTTCACAAGAACAATACCGCTTACATGCAACAAATGTCAAAAACCATGGATTGATATAAAATTATTTCCCAAAATTGCATAACCGAAACCATTAACAGCAAACTTACCTGCTAAAGTTAAACTAATGAAAGCTTTCCATAATACTAGGTCCCAATCGGGTCATGTCAGCCAGAAGAACGGAGACAACTTCGTATGCAACACAAGAGCTCAAGTATCAAATATTTCACATCCAAAATCAGAATATCGCAAGTGACAAGAGCCTATTTCTCAAGGGCCATTTGAAAATTCTTTTTGCTAGTATCAAATTTTAGCATAAACTCGTCTACTAGTTCATGATATACAACACATCAACGCCTACAATCACTCAAATCTCATCATCTCTAAGGTTTAAGCAACACTTGGGGTGATCTAAGTTACGTTACCATCTCACAGATACTACATGTCTACATTACAACTATGTTCCTTATTCCATCACTTCTCTACAAAACACTTGATACTTTCTTTACTTTGAGCAAAAACACTGTTGCCAAAATGAAAACAAGAGAAAATCATGTAGATGGACACATTTGAAGCATCATGTAACAAAAAAAGAGGCGAGACGGCACGGGCTAGAGGGCATAGGCAAAAGGGTTAACAAAATATTAATCTGCTAATTTTGAAATAAATGTGACATTTAACCCGCATATCTAAACCTAAAAACCTTTAAAAAGATATAAACATTGCTTTTAGTTACTAACACCTTCCAATACACATTATATACATTTCAGTTCGCTAATCAGATTTATAAACCGGCACTAAGAGGCAAGCTGATAAGTACTTCAAGTTCACTGACCACCTTTCCAATAACCTGAATGCTTGGTTTACATTCAGTTATATCATAACACCACCTACAAACTGCTTCTGCTAATCAGCTTATAGCCTTATTTTAAGATTCCTTATCTTTTTCTACTAATCTTCTCATAATTAATCAGATAAGCAGTTTGGCATGTTTGAATCATCCAATCTGCTTATTTTGAATAAATGTTACTTTTTACCTCCATACCAAGAAGGAAAGTTAATAACCACCAATCAACAACTTACATTCTCACTTTACAAATCAATTATATATCAACACAACCTACAAACCGCTACTGCTACCACTACTGCTTATCTGCTTATTTTGGGATTGCTTCGTGCTACAAACTTCCTTACTTAGGGGGTGTTTGTTTTGGCTTATATAGCCGGCTTATGAGCTTATTTGGGTTTCGGCTTATATTTCATAAGCCCCAATTTTCTGGCTTGTTTTGAGACTTGTGGGCTTCTATACGTTTATTATGATATTATAAACTTATATAAGCTCATAAGTCTCAAAATAAGCCAGAAAATTGAAGATTATAAAGTATAAACCGAAATCAAATAAGCTCATAAGCCCACATATAAGCTTAAACAAACACCCCCTTAGATCATCAAAAACAGCTTCTGCTTATATTGGGATAAACGTGACATTTTACCCTCGTATCATAAATACATTTAACTGTTTACGTGACTTAAACTAGACCAATCCAAACACGATTTCCCAAACTACTTATCTTAGCTTCTTATCATCAATCCCAAACACCCCCTAATTACCCAATTCCACAACCCACAACCAAACTAATCACATAATTACAATTCAACAGAATTATATAAAAAAAGTGATACAATAGAAAAAGACATACAATTTATCACGAAGTTCAGGTGTATCTTTAGGAGTACCAAGAGTATTAACAAGCCTTTGAAAAGTATTTACACCAGTATTCATTTGAAATATCCCTGAAGCTATTGCTTGCGTTGGATCCATTTGCTTAAACCCATTTGTATATCCGTTGTTTGATCTTCTAACCCGACCCGCTTCAAGATCCTGAAAACTCATCTCTTTTATTAGATATAAGATAATAAAAGGGATGAAAAAACCCTAATTTGATTTGATTTGATTGAGTAATTTGGGCGAAATTGAGGGAGAGAGTTGACGTGAAAGTAATAATTGGGGTTGTTTTTTTATAAAGTTTTTTGGGGTTTTTGTTTGTGTTTTTGAGTTGTTCGAGGACGGCGCGTGCGGGGAAAATAGATGGGGATGTGGCAATTGTTTAATGGGAATATGTGGTGGTTGTTGTTGGAATGGGTGTGAATGTGAGAATGCGTATTGTGTGTTCGTATCCGCATACATATATATGTTCGGTATGCTGGCATGAATGATAATGGGTATGAGTTTGATAGTAGTGGTGTATTTATTCTTATCTCTCTTGATGTATATGAAGTATGGATAATATCTCACTTTCATAATCATAGTGATTGGCCCTCTCATCTTAAACAAACATCCTTAATCACTTTCATAGTCGTAGTTTAATTCCCATAATGAGATACCAAACCCACTCTTACTACTTACCTTCTTTCTTTATAAAATAATTGTGCCGCGGTAGGTATTCAAAATCTTTTACAAATAATTGTTTTTATAATACGTTTTTTATTACAATAATTTTATAGAAAACATGAATTTTAGGTTTTAGGGGTCGTTTTGTTTGTTGGTAGAAATCACAATGGATATCGAATTTAGTATTTGATAGAATGACAATGGATATGAAAAAGTATATCATTACAATTATTTATGTTTGGATGACAAAATATGGTATGAAAAAGTGTATAAATATTTGAATTTTATAGTAAAAAAGAGAGAGGCTCACGGAATGGATTTCATAAACATCAAATTAGTGAGTAATAAATCTATTACTATTAGGCCATACCAAACGCACCCTTAATAACTTCAATCAATAACAAACCATGTTATGTTAAAGGTATAAGAAAGAACATAAATAATAACTAGCAGGGTACCCGCGCTTTGCGGCGGCGGGTACCCTGAAATAATATTTTTCGGTGAATCATGTATTTTAGTTTATTATGTTCTTTTTAATAATAAATTTACAGATATCAAGAATTTCATGTGACGTATTTCAACTCCTTAACTAAGGAATTTATGTCGTCTTTTTTTGTCTTTTTTAAAGTCATTCGTATAACATGAGCCCGTTTGGCCAGTGCCCGTTTAGCCCGTGCCCGTTTGGCCCGTGTCCGTTCGGGTTCTAGCCTGTTTGGCCCGTGCCCGTTTAACCCGTGTACGTTCGGGTTCTAGCCCGTTTGGCCCGTGTCCGTTCGGGCTCTAGCCCGTTGCCCGTTCGTGCTTGAATATTTGTATAATGTGCTTTATTATTTGTATTAGTAACATTTAATGCATAAATTGTGTTTAAGTTGGTTGTACAATATGCTTGATAATTTGTATTTCTTATGTAAGGGGTGTTTTAATAACTAAATTAATTGTATTTATTGACAAATTAATTAATTGACTACATTAAATATATTGACCAAATTAATAGTGCTTTGTATTTTGTACATTAAGCTTTAAGACTTGTAAGTCTTAAAATTAAGATTGATGAGAAAGATCATTAATAGTGCTTTGTGTATTGTACAATAAGCATTATAGCTTGTAAGTCTTAATTTTAAGACCAAGAGGAGAGAGAGTCATTCATGCTTTATATGTAGTATAGAACATAAATAATAATATAAACATGCTATTTAATGATTTCTTTTATGGATTGTATTAATTGTTATTTAACGAATGTTTTAATGTGTTTAAGGAGGTTATAATGAAAAGAGTGTTAAAATAAAAAGGGTAGGAAGCCCTTCCAACCGTTGGATTAAATTTGACCATATCAAAAAGTGTGGTGGCATGATGGTAAATAATGCAAACTTTAGGGGCAATTGTACAATAGTGTAATTTATACAATTGGTGTTTCATCTCCAATCTGACCGTTCGTTTCATATCAAAAAAAGAAAAACCTCTCTAAAAAACACACATTGGTTCACACACAAACCCTAATTATTTCATTCCAAAATCTTCATTCATCAACGATTATTCATCATCAACGACTCAACCTGCTGCATTAATGATTGTTACTGGATCGAATTGTTACAGTTTCAATCCATTCAAAACCTTACTGCATCAATGATGGTGAGGATGAATCTACCAGATACATCACGGGTAGCTAGTAACAAGTCGTAAGTAAAATATAACAAGTCGTAAGTAAAATATAACAAGTCGTACTTAAACATCTTAAGTATAAGAGTATAGAATAAAAGTAGTTTTTTCGAGAAGTATTGGTTGTAAATTCCGGGAACGGTTGTGCTTACAGTGTTGATTATAAACACCTTAATCAAGTAAGTGTGATGTATTACCTTCAATAGTGATGTAGTATGATTTTGGTTATGGCTATGATCAAGACTTGGCACCCACAATAACCGCTTAAAATATCTAATTCGTGATAGAAGTAAGCTTTTTAATTTTGATTTAAATATAAGAGATTAAGTCGTAGAACAGCAATGTACTTTTCAAAGTGCCCCGTTTTGGTACGTGTACTTTTTTTTAGTTGTAGAATAGCAATGTACTTTCATAAGTGTTTCAATTTGGTACTTGTATTTTTTTTAAGTTGTAGAATAGCAATGTACTTTCCATAAGTGTTCCAGTTTGGTACGTGAGATGACGTACCAAATTGGAACACTATGGAAAGTACATTGCTATTCTACAATTTAAAAAAAGTACATGTATCAGAACGTGACACTTTGAAAAGTACATTGCTATTCTACAACTTAAAAAAAAGTACACGTACCAAAACGGGACACTTTGAAAAGTACATTGCTATTTTACGACTTAGTCCCTAAATGTAATTACATAATAATCAAACTAATAAGGCCATTGATCACCTCCAATTAGTAAATAGAAGGTAAAACCATACCACCTTGCCAATAAGAATAAATCTTGGTACTAATCTAAGTTTTAAATTAGCTATCATCTCATACTTTATTTTGAATAGGTGGGTTGCTCATTGCCTCTAGTTGTCGTCTTAGTATATAAGAAATATTTAACATTCTTAATGGGTCATAGGTTAACTTTGAGATCAAAGAATCATGTTAAAAATCGATTCAGTCAAAATATTGAAAAAGTTTAAATTTTACTTTAACTAAATGTAAAGTAATCATTTGAGTAAATAAACTTATGATGTGCATCTGCTTTGGGGTGTTCTACAACCAAAATATGATATCATAAAATTCGCAATCCGATCAAAGCATCATATAAATAAGCCTTACAAAAATAAAAAACATCACAACTAAACCTGAGTTTCAAAAATAGAATAAAGATTCAATTTGGAATGCAGGGACCAAAGGTGAAGTCTTACAAGTAAACACAGTGAACCTATCAAGATAGTAAGGATACATTAATCGAACATTGTGGTAAATTATCCTTAATCGATTAAGGTTCTCATTTAAAAACAAAATGAATGAATAATGAGCAGCCGTAGGAGGGGATTTTGCAATTTTTATTTTTTTTTTTCCGCTCGTTTAATGAGATCTCCAATTCAAAACCAAGAGTATACTTTGTAGTGAAGATTACAAATGAAGCATTGACGTTTTCAAAATATAATAGTAAAAATATAAAATAATGATTCGTATTCTTTAATTTAAGGATATGGCAATAACTGACATTTAAAACATTCCTTAATAAGAAGATGGAAAACGAAAATTGACATAGCATTTGTCAAACAAAATTCTTAATGAGGGGCTAACACGTGTGGATTAAGTGCCAACATGGCTTTAATGACATGACAAAATTCAAATAAACCTTTTTTTATTATATATATATATATATATATATATATATATATATATATATATATATATATATATATATATAGTGGGACTTTCATTTCAGAACCATCTTATCTGTGAGAACTGACAGAACTATCAAAAACATACATGCACGACTTTTAAAATAAAATAAAAATACATGTAAATCATCAATAATCGTAAGCATCCACCTATGTTCTTCAATATCATCATGAACTCATCATCTTTTTTCACAAAAACCTTAACACACGGCCGCAATATTGTCATTGCACGCCTTATAAGAACATACATGCACACCTTCAAAGAAATTTTTTGTATTTCCAATTTCTTATCAAATTCTTTAGAACAACCATGTTTTTTTTAAAACATATATGTTGTTTTTAGAACATATGTGCAAAAATACAATTATTGAAGGCGTGCATGTATGTTTTTGGTGGTTCTGTCAGTTCTCGCAGATAAAAGGGTTCTCGCAAGAAAGTGCCCCTATATATATATATATATATATATATATATATATATATATATATATATATATATATATATATATATATATATATATATATATATATATATAGAGAGAGAGAGAGAGAGAGAGAGAGAGATGGGATATAATGAGAAGGGGTGTTGTAATGAAAAGTTTAGAAAGGATTGTGGGAGTGACATGTGTCACCTTGCCACATTACCATGCCACATCGTATGACATGTGTCAACCCCCCCCCCCTCCAAATTCTTTTTTCCCCGCCAAATTTTTTTTTCCGCCAAAATTTTATAACTATGATGCACCTTTTTATTTTGGTGCATCACAGTTAGGGGTATTAACGATCCGAGCCGAGTCGAGTTTTAGGTTAATCGAGCGTAGCTCGTTTTTTTATCTTACTCGAGCTCGGCTCGAGCTCGTTTAATAATTTTTAACTGGGATCGAACTCGAGATCGAGTATTTATTTTTTGTTCGAGATCGAGATAGAAACTCGTTTACAAATTAACAACTTTGTTTAATTGTCATAAATTCAAACTCGAGTTGCTCGTTTATGAGCTCGAGAATGATTTGTTCGTTTAGTAGCTCGTTTATTAGCTCGAATATGCTCGTTTGCAAGTTAAAAATATTATTAGCACTAAAAACATTCTTGGCCAAGTTCAACAATAACTTAATAAGTTCATTAATAACCAAAACACATCTTCAAAATAACAAAGTTCACAATGTTTTCATTTGTGATCAACTGAAGCAACAACCAACAAGTAACCTTGTAACAAGTCTTTAACAAAAGGAATTTCACAAATTAAAATCAACATTGTTCAATAACTAAAACAGAAGATTTGTAAAAGCTCATCAACAACAAGCTGACGACTATTCTTAAAACACTTGCACACATTCTTCATGTCATCATTACAAAACCAGTTGCAGGCTGCTGCACACAGTAGTAAAAGAAAGATCCATTTAGTTTCATGTGAGATCAATGAGAAGCTACAATACAAAAGAAATTCCAAGAACTTGTTATAAGAAAAGTTTAACTAAAAACTCTTTAACAGATTATCAAATGATTAAACTAACCAAATTTGAGTTTCAAGTATCAAGAACATCAACCAGAAATATCTCTTGCAATTTCTTTTCTTTCTGAGATATAAGTCAAACAACAAATAAGTTAGTGACATTACAACTAATTGCATGAAAATTAAAGTTAGAAAAATGCAATATATACCTTGTTTTTCTTTTTAACACCATGGAGTTTACGGATCCAATCACCTCCGCAAATCAATGCTTGTACAGTTTATGGATCTAAGGAGGCGCGATAAGTATCGATAACACGACCACGGACCACCAGCACTAAATGTAGCTTCGGATGCAACAGTTGTGATTGGAATAGCTAAGATATGTGCTGCCATTTTGGATAGTATTGGAAACTTCGTCTCGTGGGATTTCCACCAATCCAAAATGTTGAAAGAGGTAGCAGAATTATCTTTACAAAGATATATTTGTAACACCCCCAAATCAGATCGCAGCGGAAGGGATATCTGGGGTGCTACGTATTGGAAACACAACGCAAGTAATAGAGAATGGATTATCTAATCCATTTTAAAGTTTCATTTATCAAAACATAAGTTTTACATAGTTATGAATGCGGAAAACAAGTACCATAATGGTTTTAAGTTGTCCCATATTACAAAACATTGGTCATGAGTGTTATGTGTACACTCAAAAAGTGTGTCTATGCCCCTACCAAGCGCTGCCTTGCATTAACGTACATCAAACAATTAAACACCTGAGAAAACATGCTAAAATTCAGCAAAAAGCTAGTGAGTTCATAGGTTTACATAAAGCAGTAAAGTTGGACCAATAAGTGTAACGCCCCGTGACCAAAAACGACCAAAAACGTGAAAATTTCTCGCAACAACACACCCAGAAACTGACATCCGGTTACTCTTTTACGAGCTGACAAAAATCAGTACACATTCAGCCATTGAGGCTATTTTTAGATGAAAGTAGACTCAAATAGCTTCAAAACGATAGGTCATACGACCCATTTCGACTTACGGATTAAAAGATATGATTTTTCGAAAACTGCCCTGATAAACGTGACGCCGTCAGAAAAATGGTGACGCCGTCAGACCTTGACGGGCCAGAAAGTTTTTGGACAATTAAAAGGGGACGCCGTCAAGAAGGCCATCATGAACAAAACTGTTAAGCCTTGATAGGCCAGAGAATTTTTGGTGCTTAAAGGGTGACGGCGTCAAGGTGGTCATCAAGAACAAAACTGCAGTTTTTGACAGCAAAACACCCAAATATTTTGACACCAAATCACCCATAACACTTAACCACAACATGACCATTTAAACACAAACATAACTTGACGTTCCTAATATCTTACAAAGTTGTTACTACAAGGTTTTGACCCGTAGCCTTCCAAAATGGGTGAGAACCCGTTTATACCAAACACCCCCTTAAATACCATTTCAACTACACACTTTTTACCCATAACCCTTATTCACTACATAACCCTTTAAACTCATTCATGACTTGACATTTCTAATATATTGCAAAGTTGTTAGTACAAGGTCTTGACCCGTAACTTCCCAAAATGGGTGAGTTTGGCTAAATGCCAAACACCCTTCTAATTACTACCATATTCACATAACAAAAGGACTTCTTGACATTTACATAAACTTGTCCAACGACCCAACTTAAACAATGATCATGATCGACGACAAGACCGCTAAATGACAAAATGACCATATGAAAGGAAATATACCCAAAACACGAAAAGACACGTCGGGGGCTTCCAACTTCAATATGCTTGGTCCAAAAGAACGGTCTTCTACTACAACTTCTTCTAGTATGAACTTCTACTACATAATCACTTAAATCTTTTCTTTACCTTTGCTAGATCCTTCGGTACCTATAAAGAAAAACATCACAACTAAACACGTAAGCGAAACGCTTAGTAAGTACATGGCAATAACAAGCTAACAATGTATGATATAAAATCATAACATAACCATAACTAGTCTAACCACTAGTTAAGCTAGCGATATAGGGGCACTTACCTCACGCCGACATAGTCGACCTTAACACAATCAACCCATAAGGTTGAACTTCACACAATCAACCCGTAAGGTTGAACTTCTTCCCATAGTTAGCCCAACGACTAACTAAACTAAATCTAGTGATGGATCCATACTAGCTAACGCACCCTATACCCTATCCTTCACATTATCATGTAAACAAACATGATAAAACTAACACATAAACCATTATCATACCAAAATATGATAAAGCTAACAAAGACATGTTATAACCAATGTACTTACCTTGATTCTCAAGCACAATCACCACACTAACAATAGCTTCCCCACTTCTTACTTGATTCCTATATCACAATCATCTTTAATTAGAGACTAATTACATAACCAAATCATGGATCACCAACCTTTGCTCATTATGATCAACTATTACAACATGAACCCTAATTTTATAAATTTAGGGAAGAACACTTACTTGTTGGAGAGATTACAATTAAGGGTTCTCTAGTGATTTGCAACTCTTGAAGAAGATTAAATAGCTTGAAGATGAGAATGGAGTTTTTCCCTCCTTTTTCTTTTCCTGGACCGATCACCACAGCCACACTCACTCACACTCTAAACTTTTCTAGATTTCTCTCCATCTTTCCTTTAATAGATATTTAACATTTTATCTTTACTCAATTGGCAAGACTAGTCCTCAAGGTCTCATTCTTTCTATATTTACCACATATTTACTTACTACTTAAACTTTAACAATGACTTATGATATACAATGCATATTATTTACATAACTAGCACCTTATCGGGATATGGGTGTAACAATTCTCCCCTCCTTAAAATAAGATTTCGTCCTCGAAATCTATGCTTGAAATAATTTAGGATACTCATTCCTCATCTTCTCTTCTGGCTCCCATCTAATACTTGTACCCTTACGATGTCTCCATTGTACTTTTACTAGCAGAATTCTTTGTTTCGAAGTTGCCTAACTTTCCTTCCTAAGATCGCTTCCGGTTCATCCTTTTGTGAAATCAATTATGGATCAATTTCTATATCATCTAACGTGACTACTCTAGTCTCATCCACTAAACAATTCCTCAAATTCAACACATGAAAGGTATTATTAATACCTCTCATTTCTTCGGGCAGTTCCAAATTCTTCCAAACATATGGAGGTTCTACACTTTCTACTGTAGAGTATCTCATAGGGTAGCATGCCTATACTAGCATAATAACTATTATTGCAGGTGAATTCCACTAGAAGCAAGTGATCATCCCAGTTACTTCCAAAGTCAATCATACTAACCCGTAGCATATCTTCTAGAGTTTAAATTGTCCTTTCGCTTTGTCCATCGGTTTGAGGATGAAGAGCTGTGCTCATGCGTAACTTAATACCAAGTTCATCTTAAAAACTTTGCCAAAAGTTCGAAATGAAACGCCCGACTTGATCTAAAACTATCGAAATAGGTACTTCATGACGCGCGACTATCTCGCCAACATAAATCTTTGCTAACTTATGAACAGGCACATTCTTTCTAATCGGAATAAAATGAGCATTCTTAGTTAAACGATCGACCACTATCCAGATTGTATCATTCTCCTTCTTTGTCTTTGGCAATTTCGTAATGTAGTCCATAGTAATCTTCTCCCACTTCCAAACTCGTATGTCTAAAGGCTGCACTTTTCCATACGGCTTTTGATGTTCGGCTTTCACCTTCAAACAAATTAAGCATCTTTCTACGTACTTCACGCAATCTCTTTTCATACCCGGCCACCAATAATTTCTTTTCAATTCAAGATAAATGTTGCTTCGAAAAGGAATATAAACTCTCCCATACCGTGTCTTAATTCTTCGGCTGACTTCTTTAAGATGAGAAATGTGAGAAATGATACGTTCTTTGTCTCGGTTCTCTTCTTTTAACGCTTCCTCCTGAGCTAACTTAATTTTGTCGAAAAGATCAGATGTGATAATCATTCTCAAGAGTGAATCCGTATAACGTCACTTCGGCCCTGACAACTTAGTGCATCCGCTACAACGTTCGCCTTACCCGGATGGTAGCGAATTTCGCGATCATAATCTTTTAGTAAGTCTAACCTCCTACGTTGTCTCATATTCGGATCTTTCTTATCAAGGAAATACTGAAGACTTCTATGGTCGGTGTAAATTATGAACTTCACACCGTATAGATAATGCTTCCAAATCTTCAAAGCAAAGACTACGGCCACAAATTCAAGATCATGAGTCGGATATTTCTCTTCATACTTCTTTAGTTGTCTTGAAGCGTAAGCGATCACTTTACCCCTTTGCATAAGAACACATCCAAGACCGGAATAAGATGCATCACTATAGACCACCATGCCTTCGTTTCCTTCCGGTAACACTAAGATCGGTGCTTCACACAACCTCTTTCGTAAAATACGGAAGGCTTCTTCTTGCTTCTCGGCCCACACAAAAGAAACATTCTTCTTGGTGAGTTTGGTTAACGAAGATGAAATTTTAGAGAAGTCTTGAATAAACCGTCGATAATAACCCGTGAGTCCTAGAAAACTTCAAATTTCACCAACGTTCTTCGGCGCTTGCCAATTCATCACGGCTTCGACTTTTGACGGATCAACTTTAATACCATCGGGATTAATAACATGACCAAGGAACTGAACTTCTTGCAACCAAAATTCACATTTCGAGAATTTAGCGTACAATCTTTCTTTTCTCAACGTTTCAAGAGTTTCTCGAAGGTGTAGCTCATGTTCTTCCTTACTCTTAGAATAGATAAGAATATCATCGATGAACACCATAACGAATTTATCCAACATTGGTCTACATACACGGTTCATGAGATCCATGAAAACCGCAGGCGCGTTCGTGAGACCAAAAGGCATAACCGCAAACTCGTAATGTCCATATCGGGTCCTAAAGGCTGTCTTAGGAATATCCTCCTCTCGAACCTTCAGTTGATGATAACCCGAACGGAGATCAATCTTTGAAAACCACTTCGCACCTTGAAGCTGATCAAATAGATCATCTATTCTTGGCAACGGGTATACATTTTTCATCGTGACTTTGTTCAATTCACGGTAATCAATGCACATCCGCATACTACCGTCTTTCTTTTTAACGAACAAAATCGGAGCTCCCCATGGTGAGCTACTTGGGCGAATAAAACCCTTGTCAAGTAACTCTTGGAGTTGACTCATTAACTCCTTCATTTCGGACGGAGCAAGACGATAAGGAGTTTTGGCAATAGGAGTCGCACCCGGAACAAGATCAATACGGAACTCAACTTGTCTATCGGGAGGAATACCCGGCAAATCTTCCGGGAATACATCACGGAATTCATTTACAATCGGAACATCGTCGATACTTTTCTAGCATTATGAGAAATAGATCAATCTTAAAAACGCTCTCATCGATCTCTATCTCTACATTACGATACACGCTAGACACTATAACAACTTTACTATCGACAATTTCAACTTCTACGGGAATCGAAAATTCATCTAGGGAAGTGGACAATTCCTTACTAAAACTATAAAATACTAAGGACACACTTATGCCTTAAACATACAAAACACAAGCGGGTTTGGAATTAACGAGGATTATACCTGAGACAACATCGGAATCTAACTTTGCTTCTTTGGCACTCATCGGGTAAACACAAGCTTGAGGTTTTGGAACATCAACCTTTTCTCCCTCGATCCAGTTAAACGGCTTCGCTTGTTTAGGATTAGCTTTGGGACATTCACTCATCTTATGTCCTTCTTCATTGCACCCATAACATATCACCAAAAGCTTAGGGCAATTCTTCCTATTATGACTAGGATCCCCGCATTTAAAACACCCCTTCATTCCGGACTTACATTCTCCCACATGGTTCTTTCCGCACCTACTACACGGAGGTGGAAACTTTCCCGTATTGTCCTTCTTTGTGGCATCAAATTTGCCCCGCTTACTAAGTGTTGTTGGTTGTTCTAGCTTTCTTTTCACCTCCTTCTTCTCTTTATCTTTCATCCTATCCAAATCCGCTTCCTGACTACGCGCTCTGCTTAGAAGATCATCCATGGTGGTACCCTTGAAAGGCGATACTATATTACGAATTTCATCTTTGAGCATCCTTTGAAAATTGTCAACCTTAAGCTTTTCATTGTCAAGATACTCCGGGCAATATTGCACCATATCACAAAACTTTCCCCACAACTCATTCACCGATTCATCAATTTGCACAAGGTTATGAAAAACTTCTCTTATTTTATCAATTTCCTCCACAGAAGCATACTCTTTCATGAACATCTCCTTGAATTGATCCCACATGCGCGACTCTCTCCAAGCACTACTCTTCTCATTTGACTTGCCCTCCCACCATATTTTAGCTCGCTCACGAAGGTAATTAGTAGCAAAGTTCACCTTATCCTCTCCTACACAACGACTCGCACGAAAAGCCCCTTCTATATCGGTAATCCATCTAGAGCTCTCTAACGGATCAAGAGATCCCGCGAATGTAGGTGGAGCACAAGCAGTGAAGTCACGATAAGTAGATTTCTCCTTTCCTACTCCGGGTCTAGCATTTGAATCACTCACTAACTCCCCACTATTCTTGAGTTTCTCATTCTCCTCCTGAAGTATCTTTCGCAAGTTCTCAGTGGTTTTGCTAACATAAAAGGGCATAGCCTTCTCGATGGCCCTTTCCACTTTATCCGCTACCAAAGTGTCCAATTCTTTCAACTCAACTCTCATAACACTTCTAGGATTAAGGTTTTTCGGCATTGACATCGACGAGTCACTATTAGAGGGTCCATCATTATGTTCATCACTATCATGGCGGGAAAAGGTTGCTCTTAACACTTCCTTATTCTGAATCGTCGCCATCTTTTCTACTATACTGAAATTTAGCAATTCACATTATTAAGCAAAGTCATATACATAGTCAATACATGAATAACATATCCATTCTCATACTAACCACCCTAGAGTTTATCATCCATGTATAGCCTAAATGATTTCAATCTCACATATGTATCATATTTTTATCACTACGGTGGCCAGGCGTAGTCATAAAAATACTTAACATATATGTTCTCGAAATCACCCAAACAATACACAAATAACAAACACCGATACTAGCCGCGTCTACACAAGGCCTAAGTCTAGGAAATCCTAAGGGAAAATCCTAAATCTCTTAGACCGAAGCTCTGATACCAAGTTGTAACGCCCCGTGACCAAAAACGACCAAAAACGTGAAAATTTCTCGCAACAACACACCCAGAAACTGACATCCGGTTACTCTTTTACGAGCTGACAAAAATCAGTACACATTCAGCCATTGAGGCTATTTTTAGATGAAAGTAGACTCAAATAGCTTCAAAACGATAGGTCATACGACCCATTTCGACTTACGGATTAAAAGATATGATTTTTCGAAAACTGCCCTGATAAACGTGACGCCGTCAGAAAAATGGTGACGCCGTCAGACCTTGACGGGCCAGAAAGTTTTTGGACAATTAAAAGGGGACGCCGTCAAGAAGGCCATCATGAACAAAACTGTTAAGCCTTGATAGGCCAGAGAATTTTTGGTGCTTAAAGGGTGACGGCGTCAAGGTGGTCATCAAGAACAAAACTGCAGTTTTTGACAGCAAAACACCCAAATATTTTGACACCAAATCACCCATAACACTTAACCACAACATGACCATTTAAACACAAACATAACTTGACGTTCCTAATATCTTACAAAGTTGTTACTACAAGGTTTTGACCCGTAGCCTTCCAAAATGGGTGAGAACCCGTTTATACCAAACACCCCCTTAAATACCATTTCAACTACACACTTTTTACCCATAACCCTTATTCACTACATAACCCTTTAAACTCATTCATGACTTGACATTTCTAATATATTGCAAAGTTGTTAGTACAAGGTCTTGACCCGTAACTTCCCAAAATGGGTGAGTTTGGCTAAATGCCAAACACCCTTCTAATTACTACCATATTCACATAACAAAAGGACTTCTTGACATTTACATAAACTTGTCCAACGACCCAACTTAAACAATGATCATGATCGACGACAAGACCGCTAAATGACAAAATGACCATATGAAAGGAAATATACCCAAAACACGAAAAGACACGTCGGGGGCTTCTAACTTCAATATGCTTGGTCCAAAAGAACGGTCTTCTACTACAACTTCTTCTAGTATGAACTTCTACTACATAATCACTTAAATCTTTTCTTTACCTTTGCTAGATCCTTCGGTACCTATAAAGAAAAACATCACAACTAAACACGTAAGCGAAACGCTTAGTAAGTACATGGCAATAACAAGCTAACAATGTATGATATAAAATCATAACATAACCATAACTAGTCTAACCACTAGTTAAGCTAGCGATATAGGGGCACTTACCTCACGCCGACATAGTCGACCTTAACACAATCAACCCATAAGGTTGAACTTCACACAATCAACCCGTAAGGTTGAACTTCTTCCCATAGTTAGCCCAACGACTAACTAAACTAAATCTAGTGATGGATCCATACTAGCTAACGCACCCTATACCCTATCCTTCACATTATCATGTAAACAAACATGATAAAACTAACACATAAACCATTATCATACCAAAATATGATAAAGCTAACAAAGACATGTTATAACCAATGTACTTACCTTGATTCTCAAGCACAATCACCACACTAACAATAGCTTCCCCACTTCTTACTTGATTCCTATATCACAATCATCTTTAATTAGAGACTAATTACATAACCAAATCATGGATTACCAACCTTTGCTCATTATGATCAACTATTACAACATGAACCCTAATTTTATAAATTTAGGGAAGAACACTTACTTGTTGGAGAGATTACAATTAAGGGTTCTCTAGTGATTTGCAACTCTTGAAGAAGATTAAATAGCTTGAAGATGAGAATGGAGTTTGTCCCTCCTTTTTCTTTTCCTGGACCGATCACCACAGCCACACTCACTCACACTCTAAACTTTTCTAGATTTCTCTCCATCTTTCCTTTAATAGATATTTAACATTTTATCTTTACTCAATTGGCAAGACTAGTCCTCAAGGTCTCATTCTTTCTATATTTACCACATATTTACTTACTACTTAAACTTTAACAATGACTTATGATATACAATGCATATTATTTACATAACTAGCACCTTATCGGGATATGGGTGTAACAATTCTCCCCTCCTTAAAATAAGATTTCGTCCTCGAAATCTATGCTTGAAATAATTTAGGATACTCATTCCTCATCTTCTCTTCTGGCTCCCATCTAATACTTGTACCCTTACGATGTCTCCATTGTACTTTTACTAGCAGAATTCTTTGTTTCGAAGTTGCCTAACTTTCCTTCCTAAGGTCGCTTCCGGTTCATCCTTTTGTGAAATCAATTATGGATCAATTTCTATATCATCTAACGTGACTACTCTAGTCTCATCCACTAAACAATTCCTCAAATTTAACACATGAAAGGTATTATTAATACCTCTCATTTCTTCGGGCAGTTCCAAATTCTTCCAAACATATGGAGGTTCTACACTTTCTACTGTAGAGTATCTCATAGGGTAGCATGCCTATACTAGCATAATAACTATTATTGCAGGTGAATTCCACTAGAAGCAAGTGATCATCCCAGTTACTTCCAAAGTCAATCATACTAACCCGTAGCATATCTTCTAGAGTTTAAATTGTCCTTTCGCTTTGTCCATCGGTTTGAGGATGAAGAGCTGTGCTCATGCGTAACTTAATACCAAGTTCATCTTAAAAACTTTGCCAAAAGTTCGAAATGAAACGCCCGACTTGATCTAAAACTATCGAAATAGGTACTTCATGACGCGCGACTATCTCGCCAACATAAATCTTTGCTAACTTATGAACAGGCACATTCTTTCTAATCGGAATAAAATGAGCATTCTTAGTTAAACGATCGACCACTATCCAGATTGTATCATTCTCCTTCTTTGTCTTTGGCAATTTCGTAATGTAGTCCATAGTAATCTTCTCCCACTTCCAAACTCGTATGTCTAAAGGCTGCACTTTTCCATACGGCTTTTGATGTTCGGCTTTCACCTTCAAACAAATTAAGCATCTTTCTACGTACTTCACGCAATCTCTTTTCATACCCGGCCACCAATAATTTCTTTAATGTTGCTTCGAAAAGGAATATAAACTCTCCCATACCGTGTCTTAATTCTTCGGCTGACTTCTTTAAGATGAGAAATGTGAGAAATGATACGTTCTTTGTCTCGGTTCTCTTCTTTTAACGCTTCCTCCTGAGCTAACTTAATTTTGTCGAAAAGATCAGATGTGATAATCATTCTCAAGAGTGAATCCGTATAACGTCACTTCGGCCCTGACAACTTAGTGCATCCGCTACAACGTTCGCCTTACCCGGATGGTAGCGAATTTCGCGATCATAATCTTTTAGTAAGTCTAACCTCCTACGTTGTCTCATATTCGGATCTTTCTTATCAAGGAAATACTGAAGACTTCTATGGTCGGTGTAAATTATGAACTTCACACCGTATAGATAATGCTTCCAAATCTTCAAAGCAAAGACTACGGCCACAAATTCAAGATCATGAGTCGGATATTTCTCTTCATACTTCTTTAGTTGTCTTGAAGCGTAAGCGGTCACTTTACCCCTTTGCATAAGAACACATCCAAGACCGGAATAAGATGCATCACTATAGACCACCATGCCTTCGTTTCCTTCCGGTAACACTAAGATCGGTGCTTCACACAACCTCTTTCGTAAAATACGGAAGGCTTCTTCTTGCTTCTCGGCCCACACAAAAGAAACATTCTTCTTGGTGAGTTTGGTTAACGAAGATGAAATTTTAGAGAAGTCTTGAATAAACCGTCGATAATAACCCGTGAGTCCTAGAAAACTTCAAATTTCACCAACGTTCTTCGGTGCTTGCCAATTCATCACGGCTTCGACTTTTGACGGATCAACTTTAATACCATCGGGATTAATAACATGACCAAGGAACTGAACTTCTTGCAACCAAAATTCACATTTCGAGAATTTAGCGTACAATCTTTCTTTTCTCAACGTTTCAAGAGTTTCTCGAAGGTGTAGCTCATGTTCTTCCTTACTCTTAGAATAGATAAGAATATCATCGATGAACACCATAACGAATTTATCCAACATTGGTCTACATACACGGTTCATGAGATCCATGAAAACCGCAGGCGCGTTCGTGAGACCAAAAGGCATAACCGCAAACTCGTAATGTCCATATCGGGTCCTAAAGGCTGTCTTAGGAATATCCTCCTCTCGAACCTTCAGTTGATGATAACCCGAACGGAGATCAATCTTTGAAAACCACTTCGCACCTTGAAGCTGATCAAATAGATCATCTATTCTTGGCAACGGGTATACATTTTTCATCGTGACTTTGTTCAATTCACGGTAATCAATGCACATCCGCATACTACCGTCTTTCTTTTTAACGAACAAAATCGGAGCTCCCCATGGTGAGCTACTTGGGCGAATAAAACCCTTGTCAAGTAACTCTTGGAGTTGACTCATTAACTCCTTCATTTCGGACGGAGCAAGACGATAAGGAGTTTTGGCAATAGGAGTCGCACCCGGAACAAGATCAATACGGAACTCAACTTGTCTATCGGGAGGAATACCCGGCAAATCTTCCGGGAATACATCACGGAATTCATTTACAATCGGAACATCGTCGATACTTTTCTAGCATTATGAGAAATAGATCAATCTTAAAAACGCTCTCATCGATCTCTATCTCTACATTACGATACACGCTAGACACTATAACAACTTTACTATCGACAATTTCAACTTCTACGGGAGTCGAAAATTCATCTAGGGAAGTGGACAATTCCTTACTAAAACTATAAAATACTAAGGACACACTTATGCCTTAAACATACAAAACACAAGCGGGTTTGGAATTAACGAGGATTATACCTGAGACAACATCGGAATCTAACTTTGCTTCTTTGGCACTCATCGGGTAAACACAAGCTTGAGGTTTTGGAACATCAACCTTTTCTCCCTCGATCCAGTTAAACGGCTTCGCTTGTTTAGGATTAGCTTTGGGACATTCACTCATCTTATGTCCTTCTTCATTGCACCCATAACATATCACCAAAAGCTTAGGGCAATTCTTCCTATTATGACTAGGATCCCCGCATTTAAAACACCCCTTCATTCCGGACTTACATTCTCCCACATGGTTCTTTCCGCACCTACTACACGGAGGTGGAAACTTTCCCGTATTGTCCTTCTTTGTGGCATCAAATTTGCCCCGCTTACTAAGTGTTGTTGGTTGTTCTAGCTTTCTTTTCACCTCCTTCTTCTCTTTATCTTTCATCCTATCCAAATCCGCTTCCTGACTACGCGCTCTGCTTAGAAGATCATCCATGGTGGTACCCTTGAAAGGCGATACTATATTACGAATTTCATCTTTGAGCATCCTTTGAAAATTGTCAACCTTAAGCTTTTCATTGTCAAGATACTCCGGGCAATATTGCACCATATCACAAAACTTTCCCCACAACTCATTCACCGATTCATCAATTTGCACAAGGTTATGAAAAACTTCTCTTATTTTATCAATTTCCTCCACAGAAGCATACTCTTTCATGAACATCTCCTTGAATTGATCCCACATGCGCGACTCTCTCCAAGCACTACTCTTCTCATTTGACTTGCCCTCCCACCATATTTTAGCTCGCTCACGAAGGTAATTAGTAGCAAAGTTCACCTTATCCTCTCCTACACAACGACTCGCACGAAAAGCCCCTTCTATATCGGTAATCCATCTAGAGCTCTCTAACGGATCAAGAGATCCCGCGAATGTAGGTGGAGCACAAGCAGTGAAGTCACGATAAGTAGATTTCTCCTTTCCTACTCCGGGTCTAGCATTTGAATCACTCACTAACTCCCCACTATTCTTGAGTTTCTCATTCTCCTCCTGAAGTATCTTTCGCAAGTTCTCAGTGGTTTTGCTAACATAAAAGGGCATAGCCTTCTCGATGGCCCTTTCCACTTTATCCGCTACCAAAGTGTCCAATTCTTTCAACTCAACTCTCATAACACTTCTAGGATTAAGGTTTTTCGGCATTGACATCGACGAGTCACTATTAGAGGGTCCATCATTATGTTCATCACTATCATGGCGGGAAAAGGTCGCTCTTAACACTTCCTTATTCTGAATCGTCGCCATCTTTTCTACTATACTGAAATTTAGCAATTCACATTATTAAGCAAAGTCATATACATAGTCAATACATGAATAACATATCCATTCTCATACTAACCACCCTAGAGTTTATCATCCATGTATAGCCTAAATGATTTCAATCTCACATATGTATCATATTTTTATCACTACGGTGGCCAGGCGTAGTCATAAAAATACTTAACATATATGTTCTCGAAATCACCCAAACAATACACAAATAACAAACACCGATACTAGCCGCGTCTACACAAGGCCTAAGTCTAGGAAATCCTAAGGGAAAATCCTAAATCTCTTAGACCGAAGCTCTGATACCAAGTTGTAACGCCCCGTGACCAAAAACGACCAAAAACGTGAAAATTTCTCGCAACAACACACCCAGAAACTGACATCCGGTTACTCTTTTATGAGCTGACAAAAATCAGTACACATTCAGCCATTGAGGCTATTTTTAGATGAAAGTAGACTCAAATAGCTTCAAAACGATAGGTCATACGACCCATTTCGACTTACGGATTAAAAGATATGATTTTTCGAAAACTGCCCTGATAAACGTGACGCCGTCAGAAAAATGGTGACGCCGTCAGACCTTGACGGGCCAGAAAGTTTTTGGACAATTAAAAGGGGACGCCGTCAAGAAGGCCATCATGAACAAAACTGTTAAGCCTTGATAGGCCAGAGAATTTTTGGTGCTTAAAGGGTGACGGCGTCAAGGTGGTCATCAAGAACAAAACTGCAGTTTTTGACAGCAAAACACCCAAATATTTTGACACCAAATCACCCATAACACTTAACCACAACATGACCATTTAAACACAAACATAACTTGACGTTCCTAATATCTTACAAAGTTGTTACTACAAGGTTTTGACCCGTAGCCTTCCAAAATGGGTGAGAACCCGTTTATACCAAACACCCCCTTAAATACCATTTCAACTACACACTTTTTACCCATAACCCTTATTCACTACATAACCCTTTAAACTCATTCATGACTTGACATTTCTAATATATTGCAAAGTTGTTAGTACAAGGTCTTGACCCGTAACTTCCCAAAATGGGTGAGTTTGGCTAAATGCCAAACACCCTTCTAATTACTACCATATTCACATAACAAAAGGACTTCTTGACATTTACATAAACTTGTCCAACGACCCAACTTAAACAATGATCATGATCGACGACAAGACCGCTAAATGACAAAATGACCATATGAAAGGAAATATACCCAAAACACGAAAAGACACGTCGGGGGCTTCCAACTTCAATATGCTTGGTCCAAAAGAACGGTCTTCTACTACAACTTCTTCTAGTATGAACTTCTACTACATAATCACTTAAATCTTTTCTTTACCTTTGCTAGATCCTTCGGTACCTATAAAGAAAAACATCACAACTAAACACGTAAGCGAAACGCTTAGTAAGTACATGGCAATAACAAGCTAACAATGTATGATATAAAATCATAACATAACCATAACTAGTCTAACCACTAGTTAAGCTAGCGATATAGGGGCACTTACCTCACGCCGACATAGTCGACCTTAACACAATCAACCCATAAGGTTGAACTTCACACAATCAACCCGTAAGGTTGAACTTCTTCCCATAGTTAGCCCAACGACTAACTAAACTAAATCTAGTGATGGATCCATACTAGCTAACGCACCCTATACCCTATCCTTCACATTATCATGTAAACAAACATGATAAAACTAACACATAAACCATTATCATACCAAAATATGATAAAGCTAACAAAGACATGTTATAACCAATGTACTTACCTTGATTCTCAAGCACAATCACCACACTAACAATAGCTTCCCCACTTCTTACTTGATTCCTATATCACAATCATCTTTAATTAGAGACTAATTACATAACCAAATCATGGATCACCAACCTTTGCTCATTATGATCAACTATTACAACATGAACCCTAATTTTATAAATTTAGGGAAGAACACTTACTTGTTGGAGAGATTACAATTAAGGGTTCTCTAGTGATTTGCAACTCTTGAAGAAGATTAAATAGCTTGAAGATGAGAATGGAGTTTTTCCCTCCTTTTTCTTTTCCTGGACCGATCACCACAGCCACACTCACTCACACTCTAAACTTTTCTAGATTTCTCTCCATCTTTCCTTTAATAGATATTTAACATTTTATCTTTACTCAATTGGCAAGATTAGTCCTCAAGGTCTCATTCTTTCTATATTTACCACATATTTACCTACTACTTAAACTTTAACAATGACTTATGATATACAATGCATATTATTTACATAACTAGCACCTTATCGGGATATGGGTGTAACAATAAGTTTACGAGTTAACATTATAATGTGCATAATGTTATACGAAGGTCTACTACGCTGCGCTAAGTTCTATGTTACCGAAGCTACGACAGATAAAGCGTGCAAAGTGTAGTCACGTAACGAATGAGGCGTGGAAAATGTAGTCACGTAATATGCAAAATGTAGTCATGAAATGAATGAGGCGTGCAAAATGTAGTCACGTAATATGCGAAATGTAGTCACGTTACGAATGAGGCGTGCAAAATGTAGTCACGAATTTGGGATACAATACTTAGGCTAACACGTAATAGTTTTTTTCAAACAAAAGCATTGTTTAAATGGTCCATCAAAGTAAGCATGTTTCTCACCCCAAGTTTGCAAAGCAAATACGAGTTAAAAGTGGGGCTACGAACTCACCTCAGAAAATAGTCCTCTGAAATGAAAAGTCAAATAGTAGCAGTGTGTGGCACCAACACGCGACCTAAATTAGTATGGCAATTCTTAGTTTACAGTTTTGTGTACTCACGACTCAAAGTGTTTAAATAAATTTAAGTGTTTGCAAGTGGTTGTGTTTAATGTTGCTTGTGTGGCAGAGTTTACGACTAAATCATTTCGAAGTGTTTAAATAAATTTAAAGTGCTTCCAAAACCTTTGTTCTTGCTATCTTGCTGCCTTGGTCTTCTACAATCTCTTGATAAGTGTTGGGTCATGTATAACCCAAGAATGCTTCAAACATGATTTGGACACAAATTAACTAAGTGTTAACTTAAACCGAGAACAATTCAAGTCACTGAGAGAACAGCCTCTCAGTGAGTCATCTTCAGGATGCTTAAGGCGAATTCAAGAAGAAGGATTCACTACTCAGGAAGGCGGTACTCCCTGAGTAGGACTTAAGCCAAAGAAGAAGATGATGGATTCAGTGAGTGTTGGACAAGAACTCACTGAACCCCAGTCTCCTCAACCAACAAAGTGATTGAAGGACTGAGGAACCAACGCCTGAAGAAAAGGCGGGAACAATAGGGAAAAGATCTGAGAAGATATTAGTGTAAGCCCAACACTCTTCTCTTGTCAGATCCAACCTTCCCTATTGCGGCTAAAAGTCATGGAGTGTCAGCCAACAACTCCCAAAGTCTTCTTAGCCCTTTCCTATTGGTTCTTGGAAATGACAATTACTATTTGCAATTGTCAACACGCAACCTCAACAACTTGTATTATATTTAATCACTTATACTTAGATTACTTGTGTATAAATAGAGCAGATGTGAGAGAAGTTAAAGTGTGCTTTGTATAATTAAAGTCTTGAACTTTTACAAAGGAACTTCTCTCCTACAAAGAGTATACAACTCACTGAGATAGCTCAGTGGGTATATTGTTACCACTCAAGCAAAACTTGAGTTTCGATAGGAGACACCCCATACCCTTGTCTATTCAATCCCAAGTGTTTGTTCCGCAAAACACTTGGGTATAGATTCTTGGAATTATTTCTAATAAGAATTTAAACGTTGAAAAATATTGTTGTTTTTATACTCACGTTTTATAACTGTTAGAATTAATCCTAAACATTGTATTAGTCATAACACGAAATAGATTAACTTTCTAGTTAACTCTAATCGTGTAAAGGGACCAACAAGTGGTATCAGAGCCTCTGGTTTATAAAATCTTTTAAAAATAACCAAGAGTGCTCTAGGTTTTTAAAACCAAGATCCTACTATAACTGATATCAATGTACCCCAGCTAGTCGACAAAAAGGGTGGCAGCTACTCAGCTGTCGCACCCAGACTTGAAACTGGGAAATTTAGCAAATGGAAGAAGCGTATAATTTGCTATCTTACTGGTATGGAACCCTACTACATCACCTGTATCAGGGATGGCCCATTTGTCCCAAAGACTGCCACAGGGCTAAACAAGCCTGAGGCCCAATGGACCATTGATGAGAGGAGGGTGGTCAATCAAGACCAACGCCTGAAAAGCATTCTTATATCATGTCTTCCTGACGATATAATGGAATCAGTCATCAACTGTCTTACAGCCAAGCAAACTTGGGATGACTTGGTAAACAACTTTGAGGGTCCCTCAGATACCAAGGAAAATAGGGTCATGGACCTTAAACTTGAGTATAATACTTTCAGGTCAAAAGACTCTGAAAGTCTCTCACAGACCTACACCAGATACAAAACTTTGATAAATGAATTATCAAATGATGGTGTTGTACTGACCAAACATGAGACAAATGTTGGCTTTGTCAACAGTCTCCCTGAGAAGTGGCTCAACTTCTCACAAGGCCTGAGGAATGCTAACCACATTCAGACCCTTGAGCTCCCTGAAATTTATGGGAAGTTTGTCTATGAAGACAACTTGATCTCAAGGAGATATCCTGACTCAAAAGCTTTTGAGTCCAAAAAGGCCTTAACCTCCACACCCATATCAACTGCTTTCTATTCTAATGGTGTTGTGCAGGATACTCAAGAGGATTCTGAAGAAGAAATTGATGAAAGAACTGATGAGGAATACCTGAATGATCTAAACTTGGAATTCCAAGAAAGGGCACTCCTTGCTAGTTCAAAACGTTTCATCAAAAGGAATCAGTCCAACTTTACAAAATCAAAAGCAAATGAGACCACTGAATGTTTTAAATGTGGTAAAAAGGGTCATTTTGCTAGGGACTGTTATTCTAAAACTATCTCAGAACCCTCTTACAAATTTTCAGGAACTAGCAAGTTTCAACCTAAAATGTTTCAGTCCACCCAACAATTCCATAACAAGGGTCAAAAGGATTTTGAAACAAAATATAGGAATATCAAAGCCAAACTTGCACTTCTTGAAACTAACCCCATATTGTCTCAGGCTCCTCAAACATCTAAACCTATTCAGACAAAGAACAAGGTTTTAATAGCTGAAGCATATGATTGGGATGATGAAGAGGTTTCCTCAGATGAGGAAATAAGAGTTAGTGCACTGATGGCACTTTCAGAAGAGGATCAGGTGGCTGTGGGAAAAGGTCATGCTAGAAATGGAGAGTGGGTCAACATCACCATGAAGAAGGTAACTACTTTACTTTCTATGGATAATGATTCTGATTGGCAATCTTACATGAATTATATTTGTATGGATTTAAAGTTTGTTGAAGAACAAAGGCTTAACTTGCTTTCAAAATATAACAATATTGTGTCAGAATTGAACAAATGTAGAGATGAACTGCTTGTACTTAAGCAAGCCAAACTAGAAACAATAACTCTACAAATTCAGAACACTGAGATTTTGAAACAAAACCAAGTCCTTCAAACTGAACTTAACAAAGAAAAGGCCATTATTCAAAGCTGGACCAAGAAGAACCCTAAGGTTTTTGACACTGTGGGATTAATCTCTCAGAAAACCATTGGTATTGACCCTCTTATGGTTGATCCAACTGTGTGTCGAAATGAAATGAACTTTGTTCCAGCTGGCATATCTTTTGAGCAAGAATTACTTCCCAAGTCAAATGACTGGATTGTCAGGGATAACCCAGTCAGTAAGTTACCAAACTTTGAGACTGGAAAGATCTTGCTTCCTGAAAGTCAGGCTTTGAAAAATATGCTTGGACTCACTGAAAAACTCAGTAAGCTTGAACTCACTGAACCACTCACTGAGTCCTTGGATGAGTCTGAATCAGAATCATACCCTCCACTTCCTCCACTGAATACCCTTCAGGGTGCTACACCTAACTTAGGCCTCCCACCTATGGTCTTCTCACCACACTCTCCTAAGGAGAGATCAGGAAGGGGAACAACCATTCTGAAGAGAGCAAACCTTGATGTCTTAGTAAATACTGATGACTCATCAACTTCAGTCCCTTCTGAAGTAACAACCCAAAGCCCTGACTCAAAAATTGATCAGTTGGCTGAAATGGTCAGGAAGCTAGGAGAGAAGATTGAATCTTCTGAGAAATCTTCTCAATCCAAGAAGGAACAAAAACCAACTTCCTCAAAGACCAAACCCAAACCCACAAAACCCCTGAAAAGATGTGAGCTGTGCAACTATACTAATCATCTCACTGATGATTGCTATAGAGTCCTTTATTGCATGATTTGCAAAAAGGAAGATCACAGGACCTCTGATCATAAACAATGCTCAGTCATGTCAAATTTTTCAGGACTCAAGGCTCAGTGCCTGAACTACCCTTCTGATTCTAAGCAGAAACAGAAGCAAAAGGCCAAGCCTTTTCCTCCCTGCCCTTTGTGTGGATTCAATGACCACCACCCTGAGGATTGTCAATATGACAAACATTGTGAATCTAGTGGAAGTTCCACTCAGAAATCCTCAGGAAAAGAGAAGGTCATTCAGTCAAGAAGAGGAATGAAACAATCCTCTCAGACTACTGAGGCTACCCCTACAACAAAATGCAAAACATGTGGTAGCTCAGTCCACTCAACCTCTGACCATGAATCAATTAATACTTTCATAAAGACCTACAATACCAAACCCTCCATGAAATGGAGTCCTAGAAAGAACTGACCTAGTTTACTATTTGTGCAGAAACATGCTAGGGATCCTGTTTGGCATCTAGATAGTGGATGTTCAAGGAGCATGACTGGTGTTAAGGAGTGTCTGCACAAATATGTGGAAGAACCAGGACCCAAAGTGATATTTGCTGATAATTCATCATGTCTCACTGAAGGTTATGGTTCAGTTAACTGCAATGGTATTGTCTTTACTAGGATAGCATATGTAAATGGTCTTAAGTATAATCTGATCAGTGTCAGTCAACTATGTGATGCAAAGTACATAGTTCAGTTTGATGATAAGCAAGGAACCATCTTCAATGCAAATAAGGAAATTGTCCTCATAGCACCAAGAAGACAAGATGTTTATGTATTAGACATGTCAAGTCTAACTCAGGATGGAACATGTCTCTTTGCTAAGGCCACTGATACACTCAACTGGCTTTGGCATAAGAGACTAACCCACCTGAACTTTAAGAACATTAACAATCTTGTAAAACAAAACAAGGTCCTTGGCTTACCATCACTTGTGTTTTCTAAGGATAAACCATGCTCAGCTTGTGAAAAAGGTAAACATCACAGAGCATCCTTTAAAACCAAAACCAACTTTTCCATCAGGAACTGCCTACATCTTCTCCATATGGATCTATTTGGACCTGTCAGTCCAAGGTCTATTAACCATGAGAAGTATACTCTGGTCCTTTGTCCCTTTGTCAGGAACATTGAAAATCAAAATGACATTAAGGTCAAACAAATTAGAACTGACAATGGGACTGAGTTCAAAAATAATGAACTTGAATGTTTCTGTGATGAGAAAGGTATTTCCCAAAACTTTTCCTCTCCATACACACCTGAACAAAATGGTGTTGCTGAAAGGAAAAACAGAACACTCATTGAAGCTGCCAGGACAATGCTATGTGGATCAGTCCTTTCCAACCATTTTTGGACTGAAGCAGTCAAAACTGCCTGTTATACACAAAACAGATCCATCATTGTCAAGAGACATGGGAAAACCCCATATGAGTTATTCAAAGGAAGAATCCCTGACATCAGCTACTTTCATGTCTTTGGGTGTCCTGTGTTTATTCATAATCACAAGGATCACCTAGGGAAATTTGATGCAAAAGCTGATGATGGATACTTCCTGGGATACTCACTTGTCTCAAAAGCCTTCAAAGTGTTCAACACAAAGAGACAGCAGACTGAGGAAACATTTCATGTTACCTTTGATGAGAGCACTGATGCAATCAGGTTCTCAACTGCCTCAGTAGAAGAGATAGGAATTGATAATTCTTCAAGATATCCTCCTGATGAATATCTGTCTAAGAACAATCCTTCTACTCAGTATCAAGATGATGCTAACCTCTCCTACTACATTATCCCTCACAACCTACCAAACCCAACCATCACTGAGTTTGTTGAAGCACATACAAGTACTGATGATATCCTTCAGTCTGAACAAAATACTCAGGACCCAAACAATCTCAGTGATGACTCAACCCACTTAGACACACAAGGAAATGGAAATCTTGTGTCTAATCCTGATCATACCCATCAGGCTTCTACAAGTTCTAACCCACTCCCAATACCTCAGGATAGTTGGACTAGATCTCAGGATATAGAACTTGTCAATATCATTGGTGAGCCTTCTGAGGGCATGCTTACAAGAAGCATGGCTGCTGAACTAAGAGCAGCCTCATCCAATGAATGCCTATTTGTGGACTTCATTTCCACAATTGAACCCAAAAGTGTTAAAGAAGCACTTAAACATCCAAGTTGGGTTCAGGCCATGCATGATGAACTAGAACAATTTGACAGAAACAAGGTAATGACCTTGGTCAAATGTCCTGAGAATGTCTCAGTCATTGGCATGAAATGGGTATTCAAAAACAAAACTGATGAAAATGGCATAGTCATCAAAAACAAAGCCAGACTTGTAGCCAAAGGCTATAATCAACAAGAAGGCATTGACTATGAAGAAACATTTGCACCAGTAGCAAGGATGGAAGCCATCAGGATCTTCCTCGCTTTTGCTACATACATGAACTTCAAGGTGTACCAAATGGATGTTAAAAGTGCATTCTTAAATGGTTCACTGAAAGAAGAAGTTTATGTTGAGCAACCTCCTGGATTTGAAAGCCATGAGTCTCCTGATCATGTCTATAAGCTTAACAAAGCCCTTTATGGACTGAAGCAAGCTCCCAGGGCATGGTATGAGACTCTCTCAGCCTTCTTAATCCAAAATAAATTTGTCAGAGGCAAGATAGACAACACATTGTTTATCTATAAGACAAATAATGATGTCATACTAGTACAAGTGTATGTTGATGACATCATCTTTGGCTCAACAAGTTTCAAACTTTGCAAACAATTTGAAAAACTAATGGCAAAGAAGTTTGAAATGAGCATGATGGGAGAACTGACATACTTTCTTGGTCTTCAGATCAAGCAGACTGATAAAGGAACCACTATCAGTCAAGAGAAGTATGTAAAGAATCTACTGAAGAAGTATGATCTCAGTGACTGTGCCTCAGTCAAAACTCCCATGGCTCCCCCAAACAACCTTGGTCCTGATCTAACTGGTAAACCAGTAAATCAAACTCTCTTTAGAGGAATGATAGGATCACTGATGTATCTACTTGCATCAAGGCCTGATATCCAATTCTCAGTATGTCTATGTGCCAGATATCAATCTGACCCAAGAGAATCTCATGTCACTGCTGTGAAAAGGATATTCAGGTACCTGAAGGGCACTCCTAACCTTGGATTATACTATCCAAAGTGCTCAGGACTTGATCTCAAAGGATACTCAGACTCTGACTATGCTGGATGCAACATGGATAGAAAAAGCACCTCAGGCTCTTGCCAAATTCTTGGTGGGAAATTAGTCTGTTGGAGTGCTAAGAAGCAACAATCAGTTGCCTTATCCTCAGCTGAGGCTGAATATGTTGCTGCAGCTAGTTGTTGTGCAAATGTACTCTGGATGAAAAGTCAACTCAGTGACTATGGAATTCAGTACAAGATGGTACCCATCTTTTGTGATAACACAAGTGCAATTGCAATCTCTAACAACCCTGTTCTTCATCAGAGAACAAAACACATTGATATCAGATATCACTTCATCAGGGACCATGTCATAAATGGTGACATTGAATTACACTTCATTCCTACTGAATATCAGTTAGCTGATATCTTCACCAAACCTTTGGATGAACCAACTTTCACAAGACTGAAAGCTGAATTAGGAATGTTGGATATAGAGAATCAGTCCACTGACTAATTTTTATTTCCAACTAAAGTGTAAATTCTGGAAATATCAGGTCCCTGACTCATTGTGTTCATCAGTGAATTACTTCACTAAATCCATCACCTCAGGAACTAAACCCAAGTTCCTGAAAATCTTGATGGGTCAGAAACTAAACCCAAGTTTCTGAATCCTTGCTTCTCAGGAGTCCTTCCATATTCCTGAATCATCAGTGACTAATCCTTAGTCCCTGAAAAACCTATCACTGAATGAAGAGTCATTCAGGACCCTGAAAAGGACATTAAATACTGACTTAAATGCTCTAAGTATCTAATTAGTAAATGTCCAAGGTTGGTAACTGAACACATATTTAATTCAAGAATATTTGTTCTTTTTGCCTTTCTGGCTTCCACCTCTGGGCCACCACATTCCCACTTGGCATTAAATGCCTCTCCAATCACATTTCAAATATGTGATGACTCATCTCTGCAAGTTGCACTTTTGCAGAACTGCTCAACTGTTCACCTCGACTGTTGCGCCAAACCAGGAAAGTGGAGTGTTGGCATTAAATGCGGATCCCAAAACTGATTATTCAAAACAATTTCCAAATAATTTTTTTTGAATAAATTAAGATTTGCTCAAATGACCAAAACACCCCCATCTCCTCTTTCCTATAAATACCCCAACCAGAAGAATACATACACATGTTTTTATAGAATTTTAAGCAAAACTCTGCCATTTTTTATTCTCAAAAACAAATTGTGTGTGCATTCTTAAGCTTTAGAACCCCTTTAACCTTAGTCAAACCCAGACTTACCCACAAATGGCTTCTTCTAAAGCTGTGAAATATGCCCCCAACGTGGATTTCACAATGGAGGGTGTAGACCTAACCAAAAATAATGTGGTGGGAAATTTCTCATATCCACAAATCTACCCAGCCTACAAGAACGTTATGAAATATCTTCGTAATTGTTTTCTTGCAAAGGCTTTCACCCACTCTCCCTCAGTCATCTACCATGACTATTTGAGGGAATTCTGGTGTACGGCTGTGGCAACCAGCCCCAAAGACACCAAAGAGTCAATCATCACCTTCACGGTGATGAATGGGAGTAGAACCCTCTCCTTTGACTACTCAGCATTCATCAAAGCCACAGGCCTTGACTTTGCTGAAGCCTTTTCTCCCAACCCTACTGATCAGGACATAAAGAATGAACTGATCTTTCTTGCACCCCATGACCCCAGACGTCTAACAATGTCTGTGGGAGGCTTACTGGAAAAGGCTCCAGTAGTCAAAACATGGTTCCACCCTATTTGGAGGATACTGATGACATTTGTCATTCAGGTCCTGGGTGGAAATAAATCCTCTACGGAACAGTTGAACTCATCACAACAATTGATGTTGTTCAGTCTCCTTGAGGGTACAAAAATTGACATCGGAGGAATAATCTTCCGAGACCTCGTTGCTAAGCTCTCAGGAAAACATAGGCAAAGGCACATGTCCTATCCTAGATTTGTTTCATGTGTGCTTCAGGACCTACTCGGTTCTGACTATGTGAGGACTGATGCAGAAGGTACGAAGCCTGAGGTACTGCACAAGTCAAACTTCACTAGTAGCATCAGTGAGGTTACACATATTGCCCTGACTGAATACATGCAATCAGTCATTCAGGGTAATGACGCTATCTCTCCTGTTCCTTCACCGACCAAAAAGGTGAAGAAGACAAAGAAGGGTCAGTCCAGCCAGGTGGTTAGACCCAAGCCACTCGCCACTGAGACTGATCCTCAAAACCAACTCAACCTCAAAAAGAGGTTGAAAAAGGCCGAGACCTCTGAGACACCCATTTCTGAGACCCTCTTGACCTCAAAACAAAGGCCAACGGAAGTCACTGAGCAATCATCCTCAGTGACCTCGGGCACACCCATTCCACATGGTCCAACTGACATAAACAAGTCAGAGGGATCAGGAAGCATTCCCCCCTCACATCCCGATGAAGGAACTGTCAAAAAACAATCAGTTCCCAAGGGAGGAAAGGGTTCTAAATCCTCGGTAAGGCAGCACTACCTTACTGAGAAGGGGACCCACAAACATTCACATCCCGTTAACGTTCCTGAGAAATCACCCTCAGGATCTCAGGGAGAAAAGGACCCTAAATCCCCTGAAGGACAGCACAATCCTGATGGGAAGGGGGTCCACAAACTTTCACAATCAGTACCTAGTGATACTACTGGAAAGCACCCATTAGTAGTTGAAGGTGCTAAGGGGGACAAAGACTCAGAGGGAAAGAAACAACCCGCTGATATGGAACCCATCAACCCCTCAGGCGGATCCAGTCTTTCAGGAACTGCCCCCAAAAGCCAGGCTGGTGTTACCCCAGTTATTATGGCTAGTCAGGCTGAGAAAACCCACTCAGTTATTATGACAACGGGGTCAGGACCTGACCAAACCGAAGGCAAGTCTTTTTATAAAGAGGAGCCGGTTGATTTTTTGGGGATTGAGTCCATGGGGGACTTTCAGGCTCTTATGGAGTCTGATGAAGAGCTCAGGGAAGAGAGTGAAGAGGAAATTTTTGAGGCAGGTGAGGATATGGAAACTGATGTACAACCTGAACAACCTGAACATTCACATCAGTCATCTCCAAGCCAAAGTGAAAAGTCAGGTTCTCAGTCTTCTGATTCTTCTGATACTGGGGACATCCTCCAAAAGTATGATAACTCTCTTCCCCTCACTGAAAGAACATTGGTCAAATTCCTACTGAAGACCAACAGAGCTCTTTTCACTGGTCTCACTGATGAGATGTTTGATCATCACACTGAAGCAGCTGTTCACTATGCCAACCTGAAGGCAGATGTTGAAAGTTTTCATGATGATGTGATCGAAATCCAATCAGGTACCAACCACTCCCTGACAGCTATTGATCTTCATTTCCAGAAGTTCAATCTTACTCTTGAAGGCATTACCAAAAGCCTTGGAACTATTCAGACAGCTGTCAAGGATGACCCCGTACTCACCAAGAAGATCCTTCAGGCTGCTGAGACTTATCAGAAGCAATCAGGTGAAATCAGTGAGCTTCTCAGTTTACTGAAGGATTCTAAGCTTCAGGGTCTTACTTCTTCAATGGACTCAATCAGGACTTCCATGGGTCTTCAGGAACAACATCTTGGTACTTGGGCACAATCTTCAACATCCTTGGCATGGTCTCTTGGGTCAAGGATGTCAGGCATCGAAGCTTCTCAGGCTTCTCTGGCAGATCAGATCTCAAGTCTTCAGAAAGACACCTCGGACATCAAATCAATGATGACTGAGATCTATCAGGCCTTCAAAGGTCCTACTGCTCCAGTGACTCCAACTCTTGCTATCACCATGGCTCAAGCAACAGTTGAGGGGGAGAAAGACACTGGAGTCTCAAGCCAACAACCTCCTTCTCATACTGAGGGGGAGATTCCTGAAGCCTCTTCCTCCCGTCAAGATAAAGGCAAAGGCATCCTCACTGAACCTGAGCCTCAACCAGCACCCATCACGGTTGCAAAGGATCCTGAATCACCACTCAGGATCCCATATGAAATTGATGGAGTTCTTCACCACTTCTCAGCTGATGAACTCAGTGCTTATCTTCAGGAAGAGGAAGCAAAGAAGAAGTTAAAGGAGGAGGAGAAGGCAAGCAAGTCTGCCTTAATCAAGGTTGTTCATGAAGAGGCTGAGAAAATTGGACTCGAGGCTAAGGATCTCTCAGGAAGAGAAGGTGGTATTACCTTTATGAAAGCTCAGTCTGAGGAGATGACCACTCTCAGGCAGAAAAGGGAGGAAAGAAATAAACGGGCTGAAGAGATCAGGCAGAATAGGATTAAGAAATATCAGTGGTATATGACTGAAAGGTTGAAGCCAGAACCAATCACTGATGTTCATATTCAAAGAAACACCAATCCTGCCGTTGTCACTGTCTACAGAGGTGCTGACAAGAGAAACTTTGATGTTCATAAACCTTTCAGATTCGCTGACTTCGGGATCACTGAATTGGACGAGTTGGGTCCATTAATAGCAAAGAAATCAAATGTTGTGGTCCCTAATCTGATGAAGTCTTTGAGTCTGAGGTATGAAAGATTGGCAGCAGCACCTCAGGAACTTGGCATTCGATCTCTTCTTCCTGAATCTGCACAACCTGCTTCCTCTCAGTCTTCTTCAAGGAAAAGAAAGAAGATAGAAACTGAGCCTGAGATCAAGATTCCTGGTCTTGACTGCAATAGGGCTCTCCCTGAAGGTGTTCCTTTCAGGAACAATATGGTCATTGAACAGCCTGAAAGAGGTTTGTTCTTCATTGATGAGTTTGGCGACAAAGCCTTCCAGAGGTGGAGTGATATAGATTTGTCAGGAATTAAAGCAATGCTTGGCTTTCTAATGATGGCCTCTCCACTCAAGAGTCCTGAGAATGTGAGGTTTTGTCAAGACCTGAAAAGAAAAATCAATGAACATCCTGACCAACATGAGCTGCAGTCAAAGAAGCCCAAGCTTGAAGCCCTTGGAATCAAGTTGAACTGATGACCTGCCTGAATACCCACCACTATCCCTTTTGTACTTAGTTTTGTTAGGACTTGTAAATGATATTAATAAGATGATGTTTTTATTATTTCAGTGTCCTTATTTACATTCTAGTACATTCAATATGAGCAGAAGTCCTTAGCTCACTCATATCTGATCAAAACACTTAGGAATAATTTATATCCAAATAGGGGGAGATTGTTGGGTCATGTATAACCCAAGAATGCTTCAAACATGATTTGGACACAAATTAACTAAGTGTTAACTTAAACCGAGAACAATTCAAGTCACTGAGAGAACAGCCTCTCAGTGAGTCATCTTCAGGATGCTTAAGGCGAATTCAAGAAGAAGGATTCACTACTCAGGAAGGCGGTACTCCCTGAGTAGGACTTAAGCCAAAGAAGAAGATGATGGATTCAGTGAGTGTTGGACAAGAACTCACTGAACCCCAGTCTCCTCAACCAACAAAGTGATTGAAGGACTGAGGAACCAACGCCTGAAGAAAAGGCGGGAACAATAGGGAAAAGATCTGAGAAGATATTAGTGTAAGCCCAACACTCTTCTCTTGTCAGATCCAACCTTCCCTATTGCGGCTAAAAGTCATGGAGTGTCAGCCAACAACTCCCAAAGTCTTCTTAGCCCTTTCCTATTGGTTCTTGGAAATGACAATTACTATTTGCAATTGTCAACACGCAACCTCAACAACTTGTATTATATTTAATCACTTATACTTAGATTACTTGTGTATAAATAGAGCAGATGTGAGAGAAGTTAAAGTGTGCTTTGTATAATTAAAGTCTTGAACTTTTACAAAAGGAACTTCTCTCCTACAAAGAGTATACAACTCACTGAGATAGCTCAGTGGGTATATTGTTACCACTCAAGCAAAACTTGAGTTTCGATAGGAGACACCCCATACCCTTGTCTATTCAATCCCAAGTGTTTGTTCCGCAAAACACTTGGGTATAGATTCTTGGAATTATTTCTAATAAGAATTTAAACGTTGAAAAATATTGTTGTTTTTATACTCATGTTTTATAACTGTTAGAATTAATCCTAAACATTGTATTAGTCATAACACGAAATAGATTAACTTTCTAGTTAACTCTAATCGTGTAAAGGGACCAACAATAAGTGACCCATCATGTGGCAGTTATAGCACTCTATCTTTGACTTATCAAAACCAGCAGTATCAGTATTACTGATTAAGAGCTTCTTCCCCGTCCTTTGATAGAACTTCTTGGCTCTCATGCTAAGAAGAGAAATTTGTCATTTTAGGTCAATTTCCTTCAGATCATCATCATTGATCTCTTGGAGGTCTTCATAGGTGAGCATGGACCCATTATTTTGACTTGTAAGAAATGCACAACAAGTCTTTTCATCCAAAATACCCATGGTACTGCTTGATGAACTAGCAGCACCAACACCATCAACAACTTTCACCTCTTCACTTGATTTTGAGGTACTAGGAGTTGACATAAAAGCCATGTTCCCAGTATTAGAACTAGTACCTCCATTCTTCTTCAAATCTTGCTCCACAATTTTAAAGTTGCTATACAAATCTATCAACTCCATTGTATCAAGGTTTGGCTTGTTCTTCCAGACAACAACATGCATAGCCCACTCTTCTGGTAAGCTTCTCAGAAATTTTGAGTTCAAATCTTTTTGAGGTATTTCAACCCCAAGAATAGCAAGTTGGCTCACAATATTCTGAAGCCTATTAAACATATGGTCAAGAGATTCATTGTATGTAGAGGAGAAGTTTTCAAACTGCTGCTTGAGCAGTGTCTTGTGGGTTTTCTTGGTGGCTTCATTTCCACCATATCTGGCAATAACAACTTCAAATAATGACTTGGCATCTTTGAACTTGCTGAAGTTTAGAAGTTGATAATTGGGAATGGTCATCATCAGCATGCTTCTTGCTTTTAAGCCATTTTTCTTCTTTATTCTATCTTCTGCAGTTGTTGGCTTTGTCTGCAGAGTTGTCACCACTTTGCCGTCCACTGTTGATGAAATGGTTGTAGGCTGGTAAGAGTTTTCATCTTCAATGATTTCCCAAAGTGCATAGTCTTGCACTTGGAAATATTGCTCTATCCTCAGCCTCCACATCTCAAACTCATTCTGTTTGAGCATGGGTATTTTTGCAGCAACATTGGTCTGAATAGATTCAACGTCCATTTCTTCTTCGTCTTCTTCTAAATCAACTATATCAGCCTTGACGCTCTGATACCAATTGAGGGGGGTTGTGACCGATACACTGTAAGGTGGTTAAACCTTTGTTGCTTTGTGTATGTGATAAGTTGAGTTAATATGATCAAGTACGCGGAATTTACTTAATCACACTTAGAAGGTTATTTGTGTTATGGAAATGGAACAGTTATGCTTGTGTATATAGAACAAAGAACATGCAATGTTATCACCAAACGATTCAATATTATTCAAGATAATACGAGTGATCTTCACTATCACTAGGGTTACAAAGACCTTGAATCTTATGTTCTTATGACTTGTGATATTTGTTCTATGTTCTTGAGAGTTATTCTCTAAGCACTTAATAATTCACACACTATTTTTTTTTTGTCGCTCAAAATATCTAGTCTAAGATCTTTCTTTTATAACACAAGAAAGATCTTTACAATATTGTCAAGTCTTATCGAACGCTTGCTTTGAGAGTGTCAGTCATTAAGATACAACTTGTATCTATGTTTACAACTTGTTCTGTGAATATAACATTATGACTGATCACATGGGGTAAGATATTATCTACCATATATTGTTGACTTTAATACACATAATATCTTTTCATACTTATCCACTCAGCAGCAGAAAGTTCTTCACCAGCAGCAAAATCATAACGCTAGCAGCAAAATCACTCAGCAGTAGAATGTTAACGCTAGCAGTAGAATCAAATGCTCTAGCAGCAGAATCATACTTAGAGTATTTCTTTGAGTAGAACTCGATATTAAACTTCTTGAATATTTAATTCCCAACAGATGGTCATCATTAGCAAACTCCTAGCTTTGACATCATTCTTCTTTTGCAGCTTCTCTTCTGCAGTCACTGGAGAGGTATTCACAACAGTCTTTTCTTCACCATTAACTGTTGTTACAGATGTTGAAGGTTTGAAAGAGTTTCCTTCTTCAATGATCTCCCAGAGTGCATAGTCCTGCACTTGGAAGTACTGTTCGATTCGAAGCCTCCACATCTCAAAATCGTTTTGCTTCAGCATAGGCATCTTAGCAGCCATGTTGGTCTGTGTGGTTTCCATGTCCATAGTCTTTTCTTCTAAAATCAAAGTATCAACATGTCTCTGATACCACTTGAGAGGATCTAAACACCTTTAGAATGTGTTAAGGATACTTTGAGGTTATATTACCAAGTATGCGGAATCTACTTGATAACACTTAGAAGGTTTACTTTGATGTAACAGTAACACTTAATGAACAATGAACACAGAAAGTAACTCCAAACGATTCAATATTATTAAGCAATAATACGGGTTATCTCAATATCACTAGGGTTACAATGACCTTGAATCTTAACAAAAACGTATTGATGTATATCTATACATCTAACATAAGACCTCCTTTTATAGCCATAAGGAGTACTTTACAAGATAAGTATCTACCCGTATAATTCTAACTAATTGTGATATACATACAATCTATTCCATACTTATCTTCTACACGTCTTCTAAAGCAGTATCATGCAGCAGTACCTTCATCCATACTAGCAATACTATCTTGACACTTTGTACTGTTAGTTGTCTTCAGCAGTCTTGAGTATTACACTAGCAGTTTGTACTGTTAGCGTTACTTCCAGCAGTACTAAGTCTTCAATCATTTAATTCCCAACAATTAGTTTATCTTGCGTTTTCAGAATCTCTCCCACAATAACCAAACAAGGAATGAGTGTCTTGAAATGCATTGTGTGATCCACACAAATGAATACCATGTACCATTTTGAGAACTCGATTTGATTGTGTGCCTAACCGAAAACTCATTTAACGTAAATAATGACTTCAAATTCTTTCAAAAATAACTTGTATCGGGAATCATTAAGGGATGGTAGAAGTAGAACCAAATTTTGTAACAAAGGAAAACGTTGGTTCCACGTTTTTGGCAATCGCCACCCGCCTTTCTAAATCAAACCTGAAACGTAGATATTGACTTCAAATTCTTCATTTTGTACCGCATTAGCCAATTACAATACAATTTTACGTACTCGACTTTAATCTTCTACAATTGCCAAAATGGCCAAAATATCAAAATTACAATAACACTCTCCATTCTCAAAACAAATTTTACAAATCAATTATTCCAACAACACAAATACATCTTTTTCTTCATAAACACAAAAATAACATGAGTAAAATCAGCATTAAACAAATCCCGTCTTTCACGAATTATGAATGAGGTGAGATGTAAAATCAAAACGGGCACAAAATCCGGTCAAACAATCAAAAGATATTCAAAGGATCCCTTCCTACACGAATAACTCGCCTCCACGATTCCTAAAATACACTAAAACCCCACCCACGCACCATACATCTTGTACATCACGCAACACCACTTGTACATTTCACTCTCCTTATAACGTCTAAAACACATTTCACCTTTATTACTACTGTATTTCATTTTCAAACTTCAAAATCAAAACCCTCACTCTGACGTCATCTTTCCGGCCACCTGTTCATTTCATTCAAACCACTCATAATGTCGGTGAGTGTTGATCGTAACTTTTTAGCTTCTGTTTTTATATCTTATTAAATGAATCGTGTTTAGTTATATATAATTTTTGTAGATCTGATTGTGTTAAATAAGCTGTTTAAGTTAGGTGAAAATGTTAAAAAAAATTTGTGTGTTGAATAATAGATTTAGGGGGTGTTTGTTTAAGCTTATATGTGGGCTTATCAGCTTATTTGATTTCGGCTTATATTTCATAAGCCTCATTTTTCTGGCTTATTTTGAGACTTTTATAAGTTTATCATATTATGATAAACTTATATAAGCCTACAAGTCTCAAAATAAGCCACAAAAAGTGAGCTCATAAAACATAAGCCGAAAACCAAATAAGCCATAAGTCAGCTATACAAGCCGAAACAAACACCCCCGTAATGTTGATCTTTGGATTTTTATGATGTTATATGTCTTGTTTTTAGGTTTCTAATTAGTTAAAAGAATGTCTAGTGGTAGGGTGACACTAATCTAAGATTACGGATGATTTGTAACATCTGGAATGACCCGTTACACCTAGAGTTAGGTAGCGTTTTCAGTCTCTTGTAGTTTCGTGACTATCACTAATTCACAGTTTTCAGTAACTTCGGTCCATTTTATTTTGAGTAAAGTTCCTTGTTGATCAGTGTCATGCTTGATTATTCTATTAGACTAGATACAAAGTTATAATCAAGGGTTTTATTTTTTTAGAACAAGTAATTTCATTTTTCAAAATTCAATACGTTTTCAAAACCGTTAGTCGAATGTTATGTCAATTTTTAGGTTTTGTGGCCACTTTTTTCTAGCTCACCATCATTGTTCTGACGAACAGGTTCATTTTATATTAAGTATACATAATGTCGGTGAGTGTTAATCTTAGCTGGTTATGTTTGTTGATTCATTGTTGTTACGATTAATGCTACTGATTTATGCTTTATGATTCGTCTTTAGTTTTATTCAGTTTGAGTAGATCTCTCTGAGTTAAGCAAGCTGTTAAGATCTTATGAAAGTATTAGATATTTTCGGTGTTTGATGTTATTTTGTGTGATTTATATTTTGAATGATAGGTTTAATAAGGTGAGGTATAGATATGAGGACTATGTTATAATTTATTTATCTTTATTGGAAGCTAACAATTTTAAAAAATAAATAAATAAGAAGCTTACAAAATTTAGAATTTAGCAAAAAAATTAGAAGCAATTAAACAATTATGTTTGTCATGACTCATGACAATAATAGAAATCGGATGGCTCTGTGTGATTTGGAAGGAGGTTGTTAGGGAATAACTGACTGAAACAAGTGCATGGAGAATAACAGTGAAAAACAAATGACGTAAAATTTACGTGGTTTATGTGATCTGAGTAATCGTGCTATGTTGAGGCTGAACTAGAGAGACTTTTTATGGTTTACGAAGTTGAGGTGTATAGGTTTATGATAACATACTGTATGCATTAATAGAGACGGATTAGGGAATATTTTGATAGGATACTTCATCTATCTAAGTTAACTGAGTGGGTGTTTGTGGGTTTTGTTTGGGGGGGGGGAGGGGGAGTGGTTGTACGACACTAACCCAATGGCAATGGGAATGGTGGTTATTAAGGATTTAGAAATGAGTATGATTCTTGCATTACCAATGCTTGGTAAATATCTAGAGTACTATCACAACATATAATGAAATTAAAACTAACATAAGCATAAAGATCATAGATGGTATTCACTGATGACTCAAAAAAGATCAATTTTAATGGATTTATGATTTTTTAATTAATGCTAGTTGTAGATTCGATTGATTTTTGGTGAATATCCAACTTCAAGAAAGACCGGGACCAAAAGTCAATAAAAGATTATCTTGCAAGTATTCAAATTCAAGTGGATGGGGGTTTTTTTCTGTCCATTTTTCTTTCATTTTGTAGATTCCTTGTCGGCATGTTTGGTTGGTGTTTTCTTAAGTTAGCTCAAAAGATGCTTCATTACCAACTAATTATCAATGCATTGTTCCATTATAACATAACAAAATCATCTAATTATTACCTATTTACCTTTTCCATTCCCAATTCCTTATTGTACCAAACCTAGAAATGAGGTAATTATTGGAATATCTCTCTCTGTTAATCAATCACAACTATTCCTTTTATCACGATTTCACACTTTTTTTAGTGGAGTTCCTTAATTAGCTGGTTCAGTTCGTGTGAATTAATATCATGCTGTTTATGTGATAATTTTCCTTGAGTGGATCATGGTCTGAGACATGGTATAATAGACTATAGAGCTATATTTAAAGATGTCATTAGTATGAAAGTACAGTACGATCGATTTAGTGTCCCTAATACAACATGCTCAAATGGTTAATTGATATGGAACTTCTTTAAAGGACTGTAAATCATTTTTGGCATGATGCCGGTACATAAAAGTATGTCCAAATGCAACACTTCTTCAATACTAGTTGCTATTCAGAAATGATGCATGTCGTTCTTAGGCACTTCAGGTCTTAGATTGCTAGGATGCAGGCCTAGGAAGGCGGTGTTTCACTTATCCCTCAACGTCATTGCTGAAATTCTGAATATTCTACTGATGACAATAGATAAGAAGCATTCTCATCCTAGTCAGACCAGATAACATCACTCAGACCCTAGCTGCCAGTAAGGCCCTCGCTTTTGCTGGCGTGGCAGTACAGCTCTGAGACGGGACATGTCGGATGTTAAACTTGATCAAACTTTTTGCATCTTTTTTAATAAAAAAAGAAATAATGTTCCTCGTGTTAGACCGGGCGTAATGGTGCAGTTTACCACCTACGGTGGGCACTGACCACGCGTGGTCCCCCCATAACGGCCAAAACACCACCTCACGCAGTGGGTGTCATTTTGGCTTGGTAAGGTGGTGCAGACCACCTAACGAAACACACCCTTTTTCTTTCTGTTTGTGTGTGTGTGTGTGATATATATTGGGGTATGTTTGACTGTTTGTTTAAAGTGGGGTATTTTTATGCGTTTGTTTACGGCTGATAGGTGGTGGGTTAGGTAATGTGCTGAAAAATGATGTGGCACTAAGGTGGAGGAGGTCGGTTAGGTGACCATTACACCCAGCCTTAGATAGTCATTTAATGAAACATTAGGGTTTTGGGTCCACACTGATTATGAAATATTGAACCCCTCTCATCTCTCCTCTATGAAGCTTATCAGCATCCTAAATCCTTGTTTTAATAACCTTTAAAAGCAGACAGTTGATAATGATAATGATTGAAGATTACAAGCATCAAGCATGTGGTTAAGAGAACAGGAAACTACAAAAAATAGTGGATTTTTTAGTGCATTTAAGGCTTCTTTTCTTGGCAATTCATGATTTATAACCGTCTTTTAATAAGGCAAGACGCAGAGATCCTAGGTTGGTCACCGCAGTTGTGCCTTTGCCTTAACTACCTTGAGCCCTTGATCCTAGATTCTCATCACCTTTCACTTGGAGAGGCTTCTGAAATAACAAGAAACTTATTTACATAATTACATGAATTGCATTTGCTAAAATCTTAGATTATGTTAGAGATTTTAAGGTTTATGAAACAAGACGTGCCCCTATAATTATTCCAACAATCTCGATAGAAATACATTATTAGAGCTTTCATAACAGAAAGCAGACAAAGAAAGGATCAAAGGATTCCGTCATTCAGGTCTGTTTTGCATAATGCAAAAACTTAATTGGTATTTATGTTATTGATATAATTGTCTCTTAATACGGTACTATAAAGTATAAATTTCTTTCCTGAATTTCATTTACATTAGCGCCTTGCTAAATGTGATAAAATTTTTGGATCACAATTAGCGCGATGTTGAAGCTTTTTGAACATACCACACAACATATTATTGGGAAATTTGGTTGAACTTGGTTATTTACTGCACCATTTTCCTCACTATCTGACCGATTGATTGTTTTCCTATATATGTTAATTGTATCTTTCATTCGTGCAGGCAAAAACTGTTAAAGTTAGCAATCTTTCTCTAAAGGCTTCTCAGAGAGACGTAAAGGAGTTCTTTTCCTTTTCTGGCGATATTGTCTATGTTGAGATGCAAAGGTTAGTATGGAAATTAATTTTCAGTTTTTGATTATTTCATTATTTGCTATTAACACTTAGTATAATTTTTTTTCCCCACAGTGATGGCGACAACTACCAAAATGCCTTTGTGACTTTCACAGATTTGCAAGGAGCAGAGACCGCTGTTCTTCTTTCGGTAAGTAACTTTCATCTGGAAGATAGTTTTTTTCTCTGCATTCATAGAGTATCATAATGACTTGAAAGCTAAATGGGTGACTGAGAAATTTGGTGTAGTACCATATCGGTACTGGTTTCCGTATACATTATCTGCATAGATATTATGTTCCATCTTTTGTTACCATGTAGTGTTTCTAATCAGTACTCATGGGTCAAAACAAACTCAGAAAATGAGGTTATCCCAATTTCAAGAGTCATTCGAATCAATATAATGAATTCATATTTATAATTTTAATACCGAGCATATAATAGATATGTTATTAAATGTGCTATGTCTGGAGGAATTGAAGTATATGGCAGGTGTGTCCAGCCGTTTTGACCGGCATATGCATGTATTACATTATTACTCTTAAAAGAATAAAAGACCATTCCTTAACCCCAAATAGTTCCAGCAACAATTCAACCTCCAGATTGTTGAATTTACTATTTACTTATTTAGTTAATGTAACTCGTAGTAGATACACACTTTTTTGCTCATTTTGCATGTGCTCAATACATTAAGTATGTACTATCAGGGAGCAACCATAGCGGATACCGTCGTCATTGTAGCCCTTGAACCTGAGTACCAGCTTTCACCAGAAGCCATAGCCTCTCTTTCTGTAAGAATTTTTTTTAGATGCTTACGATTTCCTGGATGAGGCAATTTTGGCCCATTTACTTGTGATTAGTTCGTTCATGCTGTATTGTTTTTCGTAACACGTTAAATGGGTCATAGCAGTCTTAACATGTCAAATGGGTCCATAGTCATCCAGAGTGTACTTGTGATGCATTAAAGCTCCTAAATCATCGTATTTAAACGGATTAGATTATTGTTAAAATTATAATATCTTTGTAATAGATGTGCCAGACTAATTATTTAGTAAAACAATCTAAAGTTTTGGAAAGAAAAAAAAAAAGTATTCCAAGTAAACCCAGCATGATCTGTTTCAACTAATCAACTTGTACAATCATGAAATATTTTTTCACCTCCACAATTTTCATTGCTATGCGAGTAGTATCATGAAATATTTTTTTACAGCCGCGTAGCATGAACGTTCCTGCAGAACCTGAATCTGCTCTCCGTAAGGCTGAGGATGTTGTTAGCAGCATGTTTGCAAAGGGTTTTGTCTTGGGTAAAGATGCTGTTAGTAAAGCTAAGTCCTTTGATGAGAAACATGGTTTGACATCCACTGCATCAGCTAAAGTCGCTTCGTTTGACAAGAAAATTGGCTTCACCGAAAAGGTCAGCACAGGCACCTCCATAGTCAATGAAAAAGTCAAAGAAGTTGACCAGAAACTTCAAGTTTCAGAGAAGGCCAAATCAGCATTTGCAGCTGCTGAGCAAACCATGAGTAATGCTGGATCCGCCATTATGAAAAACAGGTATGTTTTCACTAGCGCTGCATGGGTAACAGGCGCTTTTAACAAAGTGGCACAAGCAGCATCGGAAGTTGGTCAACAAACTAAGGAGAAAGTGGGTATCGTTGAAGATGAACACAAGCAAAAAATGGTGGATGATTTTGCTCAAGTTCATTTATCTGAGACACCCGAAGTTGTGGGCCCCACCGAGCATCACCAGCAGCAGCAGAGTCCTTCCAAGCCTCCACCAGCTGAAGGTTTGATCCTCTAGTTCGACTTTGGCTGTATATATTCTCATTGAAGTGTCGTATTTTGGGCTCGCCAGTATTAATTGGTGACGGTAGAACTTTATATCATTTGGTAAGACTGCACTTCTTTTTTTTTTTTGGTTGTAATGAACTTGTGATGTGCACTCTTGACTCCGTGTTTTACTAAGTTAAGTGATGCTTATGGAACTTTTTATACATCTTTAATCTGTTATAAGATTTTATTTTGGTAGATCCTATGTATTAAACATATGGATTATAGATTTGCAGTTCCATTTTCAAATGAAATTTCACTTTGTGACGGTGAACAAACCAAACCTATACTTCAATGGTTTTTTTATGCGTCCTTGACTTGTTCAGTAGCCACGATGAGGGGTATAGTTTTCTTTAGGTATTTTTGCAATTGCAGATGTATTATTGAAATCAAAAATTGGTTATAAAATTTATTTTTGATGAAAAATAACATATCCAGTTATCAAGATCCATCTATATGTCTTCTCAGAAAGGCATCAGATCTTAACAGCTGATTGTTTTAAGTTTTCGACGTCTGTTATACCATTCAGAACACTACTCTTGAAAAGATGCTATTTAGATATAGCTCGTTGAAAGTGAATCAGATAAAGACAACGCAACGATGCTTACGTTGAACCATGGGAAACAAATCAACCCAAATTACAAAGATGATGTTTGTCGTGTTGTTGATAATCTAACGATAGTTGCTTAGACCTGGACTTCACACAAAATGAACCTAAACCCAAATTACAAAGATTAACTGCGCTCTAATCTTGTTGTGTGTTACATCTCGGCTAGCGAGGATCAGAGGCCTACCTAACTACCTTCAATGTCTCCAAATGAAAGACAATTTTTTTCTGGTCTTTTCATTGATTTTTCAAAAATATGTTTCCTTTTTACTATCAAAGTGAAATGTGTTCTCTTGTACCAGTTTCAATGTATATTCCCTTGACTTGTTCCATCACCTTTTCAAGGTTAGGAGCTCCCTGTGACTTTTAATTTGAAATCGAGTTTGTTCTTTTTTAACTGATGAGTCTGAACTTCTAACAGGATCAGCCAATTCTGTCACAGGCGAGTGATCCCGGAAGTGAAAAAATAGATCTTGAACAAACACCTTCAATTGATTTTATAGATCATCACCACCATGGTAAATTCATATAATGCATTGAGAGTTTGAGCCAAAATCCTCGATGAACCAAAGTTTTTTTTTTTTTTTTTTTGTTCCTTCTGGGAAGGCGGCATGTTATATAATTTAAGAAAGAGATTCTATGAAACCAAAACAAGTAAACAACAACACAAAACTGCTGTAGCTAGAAAACTAAAATCCAAATAGAGTAGACTAAAAATGATGGGAATGGCCATAGTAAAAAATGCTACAAAGTTCACACAAAGCCTACTGTGAAACCCGTGAATATGGTCTAAACGGCCGAACTGAGGAGACCCAAAAACAGTGGAGACCCCGAATATGACCCAAAACGGCCGAGACTATGACTAAAAACTTCAACAAGTTCCCTTTTAAAACATTCTTAACAGTAATCATCATCAAAATTCTTAAAAAGCCTCTTTAAAACTAAATAAACTTAACGACATGAAACTTTAAAAAAACATCCAAACAACTCAAACATCAACTTCCATTACATTAAGCATTACAGACAAACATAACCCTAAAACAAACTGAAGATCGACTAGCAGCTAAAGTACATTCTTGAAAACTAACAAAGCACGCTTAATATTACGACAACTACTAAAATAAACGCTTAAACCATCTAATGACCACCTAGTAGATCAGTCCATGCATCGATACAGTCATCATCCTCCATTTCAAAGTCATTAGGTGTGTTATGCTCTTGAATCCTCTTGCCATCATGCGTGAATCTACAAACAGCGTAGTCCACATTCGCACGAGCACCCCATTCGATCATAAGTTGTAGTAGCGGAGCATCACGCTTCACCCTGAAATATGGATTCAATGTCTCCAAAGGACTAACTACTTTCACATTGATGTAACGTTTAGTTGGAGCTTGATCTCCTTTGTTTTTCTTTCCTGTTTTCACGTAAGGCATTTTGCTACTTGGGTAGTTCAATATTCAGATGTCAAGGTGTGTGTTTTAAACAAGATCAAATGTACATGTTATATTGCACAAGTAACAAATGCACATTTAAGGTTATCTATGATAGGACAAAGGTAGGTTAAAAATGGAAACCTATTCTATGATTTTCAAAGATGCCTGTAACACTCCTTGCCCATTTTTGTATAATATGTAAAACAGTGCTTCATGATTTTGAGTTGTAACTTTCAAAACAGGTGTTTAAGAAAAAAGGTGATGGATTGTCATTTAATATCAATTCAATATCATCACTAGCACAAATTTTTCTCACTTTTATATTATAGTTTACATTTGTAATTTGGCGTACTCACATTTTGTACGCTAAGAGAGCTTAGTATCGGACGCGTTCGTCCCTTTCTTACCAATGGCGGCGCCGTTCGTGTACCATGGGAGGCGCCATTTGTACACCGGGATTTAGCTGGTGGAATAACATAGCGCCATTCGTCCCCCTCCCCCCCCTCCCCTTTTTTTTTTTTGGATTGAGTGAGTGGATATATTTTTTTTGTGGTATTTTGTGGGACCAATAACATGTTATTGTGTTTTTCGTATTTTAATTGTTGGTGTGTTATTGGGATGCTGATGAGTTAGTGCTGAGGTGACAGACGAATAACACGTTATTCATCCCTCCCACACCTTGCACTCTAAGGGTTACGTTGTGCCGTGTGCGACACTTATTCGATCTCATAAACCAATCAGTTTTATAATTTATCTAAACGTAGTGTGTACTTGACCCACAAACAAAGTGTCTCCAAAAAAGATCACCACTGTTGCAATCGAAAATTCGTTTTCTTCTAATATTGTCGTTGCACCTAGAGGGTGTAGAAGTGGTGTGTGTTTTTCAACTTTTTCTGGTAGAAACAAGAAATAAGTAAATGAGGATGTTAGGGTAGATAAACACTCTAAGTTGAGAGTGTAATTTATTGAATGATTGTGAGTTGTGACACCTATCAAGTAAATAATAAACGCCTAGGGGACTTGCCACATCACAAACGGTGGACAAATGCACAAAAAATGTTTGCGCCAACCTCACTTGCGGGTTCAAATAATATACGCGCACTATGATGCCATGTCGAGCTAGGGGTAACCATGTGTCTAGCGCGCAAGCTTACTCAATTTGTGTACGCCGTTGACGACGATTTTGTAAACAAATGGGTTTAATGGAAGGTTTGGTTATACAATTAGCGTATTAGGTCTATGGGGAAACTATTAAAAAATGTATGGAATTTCACGTAAAAATCGGTTTCGTGTAGCGAACAAATTTAAAAAAAAAAAAAAAGTAGTTAACTTCCAACAACACATCTAAATACGCAACCGGTGACCTGACCAGCCGGTTTTGCGCCACGTCAGCAGGTATTTTTTTTTTCCACATGTACCCCCTACCCCCACAAATTACATAAATGGTCCCTCTCGTTACATTAAATTGCGTCCAACGTCCAAAATCATAATTTTTTTAGAAAAAATAAATATTTTTTTTCGGAAATAAATTTTTTTTTCGGAAAATAATTTTTTTAGGAAATTTTTTTTTTTAGAAATTAATTTTTAAAAAAAGAAATAAATATTTTTCGGAAAATTAAAAAATATATATATATATTTTTCGGAAAAATTAATTTTTTTTTTTATAAAAAAACTTTTTTCGGAAAAATAAATTTAAAAAAAAAATCCGAAAAATATTTATTTTCCGAAAAAAAAATTTCTGAAAAAAAAATTATTTAAATTTTTTTTTTTTGGGAATAAATTTTTTTTTTTTTTTGTAAAAAAATTTATTTACAGAAAAAAAAAATTTATTTTTGTGTAAAAATATTTTTGGAAAAAAAAAAATAATTTTTCTAAAAAAAATGATTTTGAACGTTGGACGCAATTTGACGTAACGACAGGGACTATTTATGTAATTTAGTTTAAGGACGGTGCCTGCAATTTTTCAAATAAGGTAGGGTAAAATGGTCATTTCAAAAAAAAAATTGTGTTTATTATTTAAAAAAACCTGCAACCGGCTGGCCAAGTCACCGGTTGCGTATTTAGATGTGTTGTTGGAAGTTAACTATTTTTTTTTTTTTTTTTAATTTTTTGTTCGCTACACGAAACCGATTTTCACGTAAAGTTTCATACATTTTTTAATGGTTTTCCCATTAGCGTATTAGGTCTATGGCGTAATTTGCTATCCAAAAATGAGGAATGTTAAATTAAAAATTTACTTGGTACCCTTGTGTAGGTAGAGTGCTTGTGTTGTATCTATATCGAATTCTTTTAGATACTTAATATGTAGTAGTTTCCGCAAATTAGACTTCACGATATTAATAGAAGAGTACTGTTACATCATTTTTATGATACTGAGTGCTTACGTTTAATAGCTTCTCTTGGGTAGATCTCAAACTGGCATTTTTCATGACTCGTTAATAAACATTTCTCAAGAAAGAAAACGATTCGCCCCATAGTAAAAAATGCAGTCACACCGGTGAATATGGCCTATGCATACACAAAAATTCGGTAGAGTAAAATGTCGGGAATGACTATAAATCGAGGAGATCCAAAACAGCCGAGACCTCGAATATGGCCCAAAACAGCCGAGACCAAGACTAATAACTTAGACAAATTCTCAGCATCAAAAACTATGAAGATCCTCTGGAAATCTACAGAAACTTAACTATAAAAATTTAAAAGAACAACCAAATTGCTCATACATTAATCTTTATTCAATTCATAAATCCGAAAACATAACAAAGACAGTCAACTAACTAATCATGAAAAAACAACATAGTACGCTCTTATTAACGACTTGAATAAAGGGTTAAATCATCTAATAACCACCAGAGCATTCGGTCCAAGCATCAATACAACCATCATCCTCCATCTTCAAGTTGTCAGCTGTATCATCAGCTTGAATCCTCTTGCCTTCATGCGTGAATCTAACGGCAGCGTAGTCCACATTTGCACGGGCAGCCCATTCGACCATAAGTTGTTTTAGCGGAGCATCACGGTTCACCCTGAAGCATGGATTCAGTGTTTCCAAAGGACTAACCACTTTCACATTGATGTACTTAGAAGAACATCTAGTAGGAGCTACTTGATTTTTCTTTCCTTTTCTCACATATACTTGTGAAGCCATTTTGTTACTTGGGTCGAGATGAAAGTTCAATATGCAGATGTCAAGTTGTATTTACTTTAAACTGTAGCTAGATAATATACACACATTAGATTGCATACGTAACAAATGGTCATGACATGGGGATATCTTTTTGAACGTTACAAGGCTAGATTAAAAATAGAAACTTTTGTACTCAGATTCTCAAAGATGTCTGTAACACTCCATGCCACTTTTGTGTTACATGTAAGACAGTGCCTCATGATGTTAGAGTCATACATTTTCAAAAAAACTTTCTTGTGAAGGATATATGATGCTATCTTTAATGAGAAAGTGTCTTTTAGTGAATCTGCATGTTAATTTAATCATTTATGTGGTACCCTTGTAAAGATAAGTTTTGATACGGTATTGATTTAGGTAAATAGAGTGCTTGTTTGTGAAAGCTTTTAGATGTTTTCATGCTAAAATCAATCGGTAATAGAAGAGGATAATCCATCAAGTTTATATGTTAATTTTTATAGACCCTCATGAGCCCTCCTTTAACTAGTCTATCATGCATCTCACTCTTCTCATACCATCGGACTTTTCCATCGGGACACATCACCTTATACCGGCTTCCTGTCGCTACTTATATACCTGGATCAACTAATATCGATAAACCAGGGTCTAACTGAGGGAACACTATTTACAAAACCACTCGGCCAAACCATAGCTTTAATACAACTGTTTATAATTCTAATTGGTGGTAGAAGGGAAATCATAACAAGCTTATATGTTAACTTTAAGATCATATTTCACCATGATTTCTTATAAAATAAAACAATTAGCCCCGCAACATGTTCTTGGTGATATTTTTGTTTCAAAGAATTTCGAGGAATTGTGACACTACCTAGAGTTAAGGTTAGCAGAGAAACTCAAGATGCTTGTTAAGATAAGAGGTAATCTTAAAAACATACGAGCGGAAAGAAAGTGTCCTATCCGCATCCATAACAGGCGAGACTACGAATTGGTGAGACCCAAAACATCCGAGACCACGAATATGGCCCAAACAGCCGAGACCATGACAAAAATCTTCAACAAAGTCTCAGCATCAAATACTATATATAAAGATCATTTTTAAAACTACATAAACTTAACTATAAGAACTTTAAAAGAACAACCAAATTACTCAAACATTAATCTTCATTCCATTCATATATTACAATTTACAAGCAAAAATAAACCCTGAAGCATAGCAAATTAAAGAGTTTCAACTAAACAGTCATAAAAAAACAACAGCACACCCTTATTAATTACTTAATTAACGACTTAAATCATCTAATGACCACCACCACATTCGGTCCAAGCATCAATACAATCTTCATCCTCCATCTTGAAGTCATTAGGCGTATTATGCGCTAGAATCCTCTTTCCTTCATGCGTGAACCTACACACAGTGTAGTCAACATTTGCACGAGCAGCCCATTCGGTCATAAGCTGTTTTAGGGGAGCATCGTGGTTCACCCTGAAATATGGATTCAATGTCTCCAATGGACTAACCACTTTCACATTGATGTAATTAGAAGAACATCTAGTAGGAGCTACTTGTTTCTTTTTTCCCTTTTTCACATATACTCGTGAAGCCATTTTGCTAGTTAGGTCGAGATGAAAGTTCAATTGTGTGTTTTAGTTTTTAAGCTGTAAACAACTATACGGAGTTGAAATATACACATTACATTAATGCACATTTGAGGTATGAAAGTACGAGGGTGGATTCAAAATTTTATTAACGAAAATGAACATTGTACGTATATACAGCTAGCATAACTGCATTGGGAAACAAATGAGCAATTCAAGTGTTAGGGTCATGTAATACGTTTTTCCTAAAAGATGTTAAAGTGATGCTTATTGAAGTTTTTGTATCCATATGATTTAATAAGTGGTGTATTCCAAAATATAAAAATACGTACGTATATATAACACTCGCTCACTGTCTTTTAGATATAGCCACCGCCGTGACCGAACCGTCCCCAAAGTCACCCCCTCACACGTGAGAGCGGGGCCGTAACACATGTCGCGTGTGTAGTCTTATAAGATTGTACTTTGTAGAACTTTGAATTGATTTTCTAGAGGAGTAAAACTCTCGCCATCGTAAGCTAACAAAACACATATCAACTTTTTGGGAAATCAATCGGTAGAAAACATGAATATAGGTAGAAAACCAACCACCTTAATTGACATCTCAGAAGAAACGCGCATAAACCTTATTTCTTAAACTAGACAGTACGTTATATCCATGCAATTAAACGACTCAAGTATTCTTTTCGATGTTTGTTAGGTAAAAATCAAGGATAAAAATAGCCTTTCGAAGAGCGGAACGTTCATTATTCTCGCACGGACAACTATATCTAACTCTATCAAGCGTCGATAGCAAGAAGTGTCTAAAAGTTATTTGTAGTGACAAAGATGGCAACTACGACAATTCTACAAACGACGTTGTCTACAAAGAAGTCCTTCAATCACTTGTTTTAAGTGTTTTTACACATTGGACCCATTGTAACTATTTTCTTTGCAGTTTGACATTCAACGAACACTTTTTTTATATGTCGTATCAATTGTTTTCCATCTTCTACTATTTTAAATGAATTCTTGGAGCTAGTCCGCCCATCGAGCTGGCCTTGAATGTAGTATATAATATTACAAAACTCAATTGGATATATATGATATTTTAAGATTTTTAAAGGATGTATATGAAACCAACCTTAGAATTTTTTGGCAACTTTACAAGATTTGTTAAGTATTTTTAATAACACTGCGTTAGTCCTAATTATTAAGTACTATAAAAATTCATCGAAAGCTATTAAGGACTATTTTCAACTAGATGAATACTCGTGCATAGCGACGTGGTGTAGCGGCACATAATTATACGTGTGATTCTGGTTTGACCTTTGATGCAACACATAAGAGTTAAATTTCTAGTCATTATGAAGAAAAAAAAAAAAAGAATCTATTAGTTAGAAAGAAAAAGTCATAAAAGTTTGATTAAAGTATATTTTAAACTATTAATTTATTGATGGACGTAATTACCAATTTTTAATCAAAAAGTATTAGTAATTCAACTTTACTAGTTTACTATATCTAAAGTTTTATAGCATAGATAATAACAAATGTAAAATTCATCAATGTAACACAAAATGCATGAAAGACTAGTTGGTCCAACCTTTTAGAAATTGGATTGATATCTTTATGATCCCATATGTTCTCTAATGGCTCCACTCGTGAATTATAGGGGACCATATTGGAAGCAACACAAACTTACAAAAATTCTTCGTTACTAAAGATTTTCTTCTCAGTTTCAATCAAGATTGATTTCGACGTCGAGTTTTATTAATTTCTTTTTACAAAAAGATTGATTTTGACGTCCGAATTTAATGCAACGTATGTTAGATTACATGCAGTGACCTCTTCCAATGAACACGAGTTAGATAAATAGAACATCTATTCAGATATGTAGCCACAATAGAACCAGTATAAATACGGGTGTATAGAGAAAAGCCAAACACAAATCTTTTAAAAATCATAAACCCTAAAACGAAACAAAGTGTATGTTTAATATCACATAAAGTGTATGTAATGCAAAAGAAAATCGGAACTAGACCAAAAAACAATCATAAAAGATTAAAAGATCAACAAAGCACACCCTCATCACTAACGACTCGAGTAAACAGTTATAAAATCAAATGACCACCAAGTTGTTCAGTCCAAGCATCGATACAATCATCATCCTCCATATTCAAGTCATCAGGCGTCTGATTTTCTTTAATCCTAATACCATCATACGTGAATCTCACGGTATTATACTCCACCTTTGAACGAACACCCCAACTGATCATAACTCGTAGTAGCGGATGATCACGTCTCACCCTGAAGTATGGATCAATATCGTTTAAATTACTTATCACCTTCAGATTGATATAAGTGGAGCCTTTAGTAGGAGCTACTTCATCTTCTGTTTCTTCTTTAACTCTTACACGTACATTCGAATCCATTAGTTTGGTTAAAGTTTGGTTTATGAGAATGGGAATTTATATATAATGGTTATATACAAGCTATCTAGGGTTTGAAATTCTAAAGAAAGCTATACATATGATAAGATTTACTTTATTTATTTTAACTTTGGAGTAAATCGTGATCTATGATTAAATTAGAAACTCGTCAAATTTAGCTTATTCACGCTCATTTTTATTTATAAAGCGAATATATACAACTAATTATGGATATTATATTTGCTTTATTTAGTAGAGTATATGGTACATATAAAAATACTTGATTTATGTTTAAATTTTTTTTTCCATATATTGTTGGATTATATACGATATGATTAAAAAAAGGTTGTATTCATTTTCTGTTTCATTAAAAGTTTTTATACAATTTTTTTTTTTTTTTTTTTTTTTTTTTTTTTTTTTTTTTCTCCTGAAAATGGTTGTTTTAGTTGAATTATCGCACGTTATATGAAATAATTAACCAAAATATCGCACCATAACTAAATGGCGCTATAAAATCTTGTATTTGTGCACCGGTTTCACCTGGTTATTCTAAAAGAAAAAAACAATCTATACTTTTTGGTTTAAGTGAATCAAATGTAAATACACAGATCTTTGTTCGGTCCATTCATTCAAGTTTAATCGATGAGCATACACAAACACGTAAATGGATTTTCTTGTTAATATCCATTTATAAATAAGAACATAAACGAACATAAAAAGGTAAATGTAGTATAATCTACTTTTAATGTTTGGGTAAAGGGATTATTTTAGTGTCATTATCCATGTTTGGTGTCTTTGGATTTCTTATTAAAACTACCACGGAAGTATTTTTATTGTCTTGATGTATTATATAACTTAGTTCGAGTGTTTAAAACCGTTTTGATTAATATATTGAATTTGAGAAGTATTTTGGAACATATATTATATTAGGGTGCCAAAAATCCGATCCGACCCGGACTCAAACCAGAACCTGAATAAGCTTATTCGGGTCGGATTACTCGGGTCAATGATTGTATTTGGGTTATTCGGATCAACCCGAGTAACCCGAATGCTAAATAGGGTCAGGTATCAGGTTGAACGTGTTTGACTAACTCGGGTTCGGGTAGACCCGATTGACTCGAGTAAGGGTTTTTTTTCTATTTTTTTAATAAAATTTTATAAATTATCTATTTAAATGAGTTCAAATAGGCAATATTATTACATTTTACTCATATTCGGGGTGAAGTGAACTCGAATTGACCTGAACCGGACTAACGTAAATTTAAATAGGATTGGTTCTAGTATGTTTTTAGTCTTGACCCGGCTTTGCCCCAACCCGAATAGACCCGAGCCTGGCCAACCGACCCGATTAACATCCGTCCAATATACTACTCATTTAAATGCACCAATGAGAAAAGGTATCCGTCACAAACCATTGCAAATTGAAAACGGGAGATAAGTAATTCATTTATTTACACTTCCAGCCCCACCTCTTTTTGTTTCTTTCACTTTTCGTTCTTTATTTCTTTGGCAAAGGTAACGTAAGATGAAAGCTAACATGATTAATGCTTTGTTTTCCGTTTAACAAAGTCAATTATTGAACAACTACAGAGATATTATTGTTTTCTGTTTTTATGGAGCAATAAAAACAAAAGCTAAGAGATAATAAGTCCATATAAAAAAAGTAATAAGAGCATCACGTCTCATACCATATTAATATCACATTTTGTGTGTCAAATCAGTTCTGCATAACCATCCACACTTTTAACACCAACACTTAAAAACATCATTCCCTCATAACATCCATTAACATGTTAACACTATCTTTTTTAGGATTCATCATTTCATTTTATTTCTTATTTTCTTTACACAAACTAATTTTTCATTCATGAAATAAAATACAAATTACATTAAAAAAAAAAATGTTAACTAAACTTATTAAACTTACTAAACACATTGACATTGCCCACTATACCCGCTATTTTTGGCCTAGTTTAGCATTTATTTAAAATAAAAATAAAAAAAAAAAAAATAAATAAAAAAAAATAATAATAAAAAAAAAAAGAGAGAGAAAGACAGAAAAAAAAAAAAAAAAAAAAAAAAAAAAAAAAGGCTCATAGACTCATCTTTTACATCCGGCTCACACATACTAAAATACACACAGTTCACACACCAAATACACAAACATCTCTATTTAAATCAAACAAAATAAAAAGATAAAAATAAATAAATAAATAAATAAAATAAATAATTGTTTCAACGCACGTTGGTGGGTTAACACCTAACCCAACGCCGTTGGTTTCTCTTCTCCTCTGGTATGGTAACACCGGCAACACGGTTGTCATATCGACATAACGCTCGTTGCAGCGTTACGATACCTGTAGCTCTAAAAAGTTAGAAACCACTCATTCGGGTGTTTTGTTAAAACTGATAATCTCTATGTGACATTTCTTTTAGTTTTGTACTTAAAAAAAACTGTATTTTCATTTTCAAAAAAAAAAAAAAAAAAAAAAAAAAAAAAACTGTATTTATCCTTAGAAACATAGTATATTATTAATGGGGCGTGATATTCGGACCCCCCCCCCCCCCTAAAATACAAATGGGACCTTCCTTATGCATCGCGAAGTTGTACTGTGTGAATCGCGGTGTTATATTGTTTATTTCGTGGTTTGTACGGTTAACTCTAGGGAGGGTCCCATTATTAATATCGGTTTAGATTCTTTTCGACTATCTTATCTAAATGCACCAAGTCACCAACCAATTATTGCAGGCCAACTATTCTCCTTTAAAACATAATCAAATATATATATATATATATATATATATATTATATATATATATATATATATATATAGGGAAGGGTTCTTTTCAGAACCATAAAAAGATCGAGAACTGCGAGAACCACCATCAACCAATCAGATTTTTTTGAATATTAATTTTTATTATTTAATTCAAAAGGGTATAATAGTAATAGTACATTTTTTTTTCCTTTTTGATTTTTTTTTTTAGTAAAAAACATTTTTTTCCCTATATTTTTGGATTTTTTTTTTTTTTTTTTTTTTTTTTTTTTTGAATAATTTTTTTTAGCATGCATGTTTAGTAAGGTGCACATGTGTTTTTTAATATAATGTATGTTTACGTATATTTGTAGTGTTCAATTTACGTGTATTTGGTAAGGTGCATATGTGTTTTTTTAGATAATGTAAATTTACGTGTGTTTGTAGTGCATGGAATGACAAACAAAAGTATTTTACATGTATTGTTTACAATTTAAAACAAAAACATTATATACAAAATTTAAAATCATGTGATAATACACTTCAAATACAAATTTCTAAAAGCAAAAATGTTGTCATATATGCACATGTATTTTCCCTCGTTGGACACTTTGTATTTCTTTGTATGTATATGTGCACTGTATCTGCGGCTGCACTTGTGTCTTTAATCTTTAAATATTTAGCTTAACTATCTTATCGCTAGATAGTATGTACAAAACACATGTGCACGCTTCATATTGCTCATCATACTCGTACCTGTAACCACAAAACACAAGTGCACACTTAAAATAGAACTAAACACAAAAAATATTTATATCATAACTAATATAGACCAAGCGTATGACACACGACTATATTTAGTTTCGAAACAAAACAACCGCATCGACAATATATTAAAATACGAGACTTAGGTGATCAAAAGAAAATAAAAACAATCACAAAGTGACTAATGATATGAATTAATTAATCAAGAGGATGTTTATTCATAGAATAACAAAAACAATAAGACAAGCATTAATTAATAAAAGCAAAATAAAAAACAAAAACAATCACTTCAAAAAAAATCTCTAGCAGACTATTGACGAGCTTTAGGTTCTAAAAAAATGAGAAAACGCATAAATCAATACCTTATTTTGGATTCTTTAATTAAGAAACTCTTGAATAATCAATGGCCAATAAAAATGATGGCACATGTCAAAGACATGTTTGATTATGGGTGACACAATTGAGTGATTATGAAAGACGTCTTTGATTATTATATGAGAGTATTATCAAGGTTCGGTAATGACGGCAGAGATGTGGAGAAATAGAGATGAAGATGGAAAATGTGTTGTGGGGGAACCGATTCTCTAGATCTCTTTTACTAAGGGACGGTTTTGATTTTGTTAAAATGAATTTCCGTTAGTACCCCTAGAAGCCTTATTAATTAACACTTAATCTTTAATTTTATTACCTTTGTGCCACCAACATTTATAGCCATTGATCAAATAATAGATGGCTCAGATCGGTTCTCGCAGTTCTCGACCTTTTTTTGGTTCTGAAAATAACCCTACACTATATATATATATATATATATATATATATATATATATATATATATATATTGAGGATTTAAGATTATTTGAGGAATAAACTTTTTTACATGAGACTAATATCCACCCTCCATCTTTATTTGATTTAATGGATGAGATTAATCCCAAAAATTTTAAAAAACAACTTTCATCTTTTTTTTTTCAAATATTAATAACTTTCAAACCGTTAATCGTTAAACGAAAAAAAATATACCGTTACGGCGAGCATTTAATTATCTTTCTATAGGTAGGCACTTCGATATACTTTCAACATAATTATTTTTTTCGTGTTTTTCACATTTTTTTTTTACGTTTTTTTCGTTTTCTTTTTCGTTACTGAAATTTGCATGAAAATATCATATGTGATTTAACACTAATATCACATGTGATATTACATATCATATGTGATTTAACACTAATATCACATGTGATTTTTTCATGCAAATTTCAATAATGAAAAAAACAAAAAAAAGACCAAAAAATGAGGAAAAAAAAGGTGAAAAAAACGAAGAAAAAAAAATTGTCGAAAGTATATCAAAGTGCCCGTCTACAGAAAGATAATTAAATGCTCGTCGCGATGGTGTAATTATTTTCGCTTAACGATTAACGGTTTAAGAGATAATTAAATTATTAAAAATAAGTGAAATATTAAAATGATTTTAATCTCAACCATTGATTTCATTTTAAATGGATGGTAGGGTAAGTTTGGTATGTAAGATAAGTTTGGTATGTAAAATAACTCTCCTCTAAGTATAGATATTTCATCAGTTAACTAACAAATTTATATCATGTTGTACGAATGTCTCAACTGAAAATGACACATATCCATCATACATATCATCTACATTATCAGTTAGCGCTAATCTAGCCAGCTCATGAGCGATTTTATTCTCATCACGTCGCACAAAAGACCAAGTACACGAATCGAATAGAAGGCATAATATCACTGGTTTTAAGTGTTTTACACATTGGACCCACGAACACTTTTTTATATGTCGTATCAATTGTTTTCCATCTTCTACTATTTTAAATGAATTCTTGGAGCTAGCCCGCCCATCGAGCTGGCCTTGAATGTAGTATATAATATTACAAAACTCAATTGGATATATATGATATTTTAAGATTTTTAAAGGATGTATATGAAACCAACCTTAGAATTTTTTGGCAACTTTACAAGATTTGTTAAGTATTTTTAATAACACTGCGTTAGTCCTAATTATTAAGTACTATAAAAATTCATCGAAAGCTATTAAGGACTATTTTCAACTAGATGAATACTCGTGCATAGCGACGTGGTGTAGCGGCACATAATTATACATGTGATTCTGGTTTGACCTTTGATGCAACACATAAGAGTTAAATTTCTAGTCATTATGAAGAAAAAAAAAATCTATTAGTTAGAAAGAAAAAGTCATAAAAGTTTGATTAAAGTATATTTTAAACTATTAATTTATTGATGGACGTAATTACCAATTTTTAATCAAAAAGTATTAGTAATTCAACTTTACTAGTTTACTATATCTAAAGTTTTATAGCATAGAAAATAACAAATGTAAAATTCATCAATGTAACACAAAATGCATGAAAGACTAGTTGGTCCAACCTTTTAGAAATTGGATTGATATCTTTATGATCCCATATGTTCTCTAATGGCTCCACTCGTGAATTATAGGGGACCATATTGGAAGCAACACAAACTTACAAAAATTCTTCGTTACTAAAGATTTTCTTCTCAGTTTCAATCAAGATTGATTTCGACGTCGAGTTTTATTAGTAATTTCTTTTTACAAAAAGATTGATTTCGACGTCCCAATTTAATGCAACGTATGTTAGATTACATGCAGTGACCTCTTCCAATGAACACGAGTTAGATAAATAGAACATCTATTCAGATATGTAGCCACAATAGAACCAGTATAAATACGGGTGTATAGAGAAAAGCCAAGCACAAATCTTTTAAAAATCATAAACCCTAAAACGAAACAAAGTGTATGTTTAATATCACATAAAGTGTATGTAATGCAAAAGAAAATCGGAACTAGACCAAAAAACAATCATAAAAGATTAAAAGATCAACAAAGCACACCCTCATCACTAACGACTCGAATAAACAGTTATAAAATCAAATGACCACCAAGTTGTTCAGTCCAAGCATCGATACAATCATCATCCTCCATATTCAAGTCATTAGGCGTCTGATTTTCTTTAATCCTAATACCATCATACGTGAATCTCACGGTATCATACTCCACCTTTGAACGAACACCCTAACTGATCATAACTCGTAGTAGCGGATGATCACGTCTCACCCTGAAGTATGGATCAATATCGTTGTTGATACAAAAGTTGGGCGTTCCTTGTGAGGACTTCTATTCTCGTACCAATTAACTCTTAATGCTTGGTGGAACCTGCGCACTAAGAAAAAGAACAAACACCGTTAGGCTTATCGAGGGATTGTCTCCCCCGATTATCCTCCGGCGTGAGAGTAAGTAATCGAATTTAGGGTTTTAGCGAAGAGTTAGGATTTTCAGTAGATCGTACCTTTACCGAGGGCTTGGGTGCCCTTTATATATGCATGAAACCCTAGTAGGTTTCGTGTTCCCTACTCCTCGGCGTGTTAGCCGACATTTGATATTTAGTATATATCCCCTTTATTTAGGAGATACTCGATATCCTATCCGGAAATAACTTTGGGCTTGGGCCTTGTCGGCCCAAGCCGCATAACTGTTAGTCCAGTTGCGGCCCATATGCGGTGGGCTTAATTATTAGTATTGTTTACTAATTGGGTTCGTGACCCGGGTATAGACTATACGTCATCATGTCCCCCCAGTCTAGTGTGCGCAGGGTAAAACCTGCGGATGCTAGACTAAAGTCGTGTCGAAATTATTCCCCACGCGTACGCGGGAAGATTTAAAAAATATACTGCTTAAAAAAAAAATGTACACGTATTATGTATCTAGTCCAAAAAAGTGCAATTTGGGTACCTTGGGAAGTGGAGAGGTTGTCCACTTGTCTTGTACCGTCCTATATCCTAGCCACACGATGTGAGATAGTGGGATACACGTGTCAATCATCTGTGGTGGATGGGGAAGCTATAAAACTTCCGCCTCCATTCACTGTGTTGTCCATAGTTAAAAAATCACAGTTCCACCATTTTTACATCTTCAATTCTGCTTTCAAGAACGATAATTCATAGGTAATAGCGCGTGCGCACATAGTCTGAATCACAAAATGGTAGCGCAACTTCATGATTTCCATTCTAACATAACCGAGGAGGAACTGATGCAGTTCACTTCGGATTATTTTATCCCTTTGGGCTTGCGCCCAGAGGTACCAGGTCCGAATGACACCATCGCGAATTTCCCCGATGGGAAGGTGGGGCTATATACGCGCTTTTTCGAGTGGGCGAATCAGCGCGTACCCATTTCCGTGCTCTTGAGTGATATACTCAATTATTACGAGCTCCACATCTCCCAATTGCATTGTATTGGTGCTGGGAAGATCGCCAATTTTGAGGTGAACTGTCGCTTGTTGGCGATACACCCGTCCCTCCACTTATTCCGCGCGTTCTATCACGCGACGTGGTCAAATGGGTGGGTTACCTTCTCCAAGCGCGTAGGCAAGTTACAGTGCTATGTGCAGAAGGTGGATAAACTCAAGGACTGGAGGGAGAAATTCTTTTGGATTGACGCCGCCGTCTTTCCTTCCCACTTTCCGTTTTACACCCGTGCCAATCTGCCCAAGGATGAGCGCCCCCCTGAGACGTGGTATAACGTGGATCATGCGGCGATCATAGATGAGAACCGCCTTCCGATCAAACCATATCCGGAAGCGTTTCTGGTGCACATGGGCATCAGTCGCAACTACTTTGAGCATGAGACAGAAGTTCCCACATTCTTGAATGCGGATGGCACGGGTGGGTGCTCCTTCTGTCGCCTTACTGTCGTTATTAGTGTAAGCGTTTCTTCGTTTTCCATACTTTATGTAACTTACTTCTTTTTGTCTATTGTATACGCAGAGATGGATCTTTTTTCGGTTGTGCGTCTGGAGAATCCGCGTTCCGTGGCGGTGGGAGTGCGTCCTCTGGGGGACGGTGAGCAGACTATTCTGCAGGCGACGGCAGGGCGCGTCGTGGATTTGGTTATTCCAGATCCTGAAGGCTCCCCTGATGTGGTGGTAGCTGAGCCGTTGCAGGAGGTGGCTCCTTCTGTGCAGCAGGGTCCTGACGCTGCGCAGACTCCTCCCCCCGAGATGGTGATCCATTTAGAGGAGACCGATAGTGAGATGGAGGAGAGCTCCCCACTGACGCGCAAGAGAGCGCTTAGTGGTGATGGTGAAGGTCCTTCCAAGAGGCCGCGGACTGAGGCTGGGGGAGGCTCGTCTTTTACTGAGGTGCAGATGAAGTAAGTACCTTAGTTATTAGTTATAAACTTTTGTCAAGTTATATTTTGTGCTAACTTTGTTCCTTCGTGTCCTCAGTGTGGATGCTGAGAAGTCTGGTGGAGGTGCGTCCACGGCTGAGACTGAGACTGAGAGGGATGTGTTCTCAACTCCTCCCCCTATGTAAGTATTTTGTAGCAATTCCTTAGGATTTTGTGTATGCTTGACTGTGCACTAACCTTGTCTCTTGATGTTTTGTGCAGTGAACAGCCTGTGGAGGACGCTGGCGTCCTAGATGGGAGTGCGCCACCCGAGGTGAGTCATGCTCTGGACGGGGCGCGTTCACCGAGGGATGTTGAAGTGGAGTCAAGTCCATTTGACTCTACGATGGAGGAGCTGGCCTCCATCGCTGTGCGCCAGTCTGAGCTGGTGGCGCAGGCAAGGGTGCACAAGTCTGAGGAAATTTCCAGACTGCAGGCGCAATTAGCGTCTGTGCAGGCTGAATTAGCAAGCTCCAAAGCTGAGCAGCTGAGCTCCAAGGCTAAACTGGAGCGCGCAGAGGCGTCTGCGCAAAGGTTGGGGGAGGGGAAGATGTTTGTGATGGCTGAGCTGGAGAAGGAGCGTGCTGCTGCGGATCTTCAGAGGCGAAATTCTTTATGGGCGCTGAAGTACTTGCAACAGAATAGGAGCAAGCACTTTGCCAATATTGAAGAGTTCCGTAGCAAAGTGGAGCTTGCGCTGAAGACGCAAGAAGAGAAGCTCTGCAAGCTCAGCATTGAGTATGATGAGGAGCTATACCCTCACATGGTTCAGTCCGTAGCTGAGCGCAGGTATATGCTGATTTTATCTCTTTATAGCTTGTGTATATTTGAGACCCTTTTTCTTAATAACACTTGTGTTTTTTTCGTAGGTGGCTGATTAGTCATGGTCTTCGCCTGGCCGCCATGTGCACGCTGGAGCATCCCGAGGTCACCACCTCTTTTGGCAAGGTTGTGGAGTGCGCTATTGCACATGGTAAGACCTTGGCCGCGGACAAACTTGCTGAGGACAAGTTGTTGACCGTGCCGCTTGCGGAGGTCCCTGGGTACAAGGCGGATGCCCGAGCTGAGCTTGTTGCTGCTATGGAAGATTTAAAAAAGCTTGAGCTTCCGCATATCGCTCTTTTGGAGCGTGATCAGGATCAGCCTATCAGCGTGATCATGGCGGGGCTCACTCTTCCCAGGCATCTGCAGGATGATGCAGATCAGCAGGTGGACTTCTACTTGAAGCCCGATGTGGCGCAGTTGAAGGTACCCATTTTTGCTCAGCCTCGTGACATTCTGAATCCTTTCCGTATTGAGAAAGAGATTTCTTTGCAAAGATCGCTAAATGCGCATGTTTCCAGGGTCGCCCGAAAGAAAGGCGAGAAAGGAAAGGCCATTCTGTGCGGCATAGGCGCTGCGCATCAGCCTAGATCCGATGGTGTGCCTGTCTGCGTGGCCACTGTTTCCCTTGATGATGCACAGTTATTGAAGAGGCTCGAGGATGCAAAGGAAGCAGCTTTGAGTGGGGGCTCTAGTCAGCTAAGGCGCACATATAGCATTTAGCTTTTTTTTTTTTTTTTTTTTTTTTTTTTTTGTGCAAGTCTTTTGTAGAAACATGTTCCTGTATATGGAAATCTTGCTTTTGTACTTAGTGTTTTTTTACCACTTCAAATACTTATGCTTTTGAACTCGTAGTTCTTATATGATTTATGTATCCTTGCGTGAAGATATCTTTGGGTGTATAAGCGTATTTGGAAAAGAAGAATCATTATGAGATTTCTTAAGGACCGTAGTCGTGTATTGAATTTTTTCCAACTTAATGAAGAAAGAGAACCATAGTTGTCTATGTATTTTTGTAAGTTTACTTGTCGTTTTTTATTATAAGGAGTCAAGGGTCTTGATTTCCTGAGTTGTTAAACGCGCACAGTGTGCCCTAGCGCGCATCCGTCGTGGAATGCGTAAGGAACTTGCGCCAACGTCTTGAGCGCAAGGTGTTTAACAAGGATTCGTGATCCAAAGTTGATGGGTTTGCAACCCTCTTACTCAACGAGTTGTTTATTAGGTTTACTCATCCTTTCTGCCATCGTGGGTCTTAGTGTGTGCATGCACGCCATGTAGGCAAAATTATAACAATATTGAAACACGATAATGAAAGATGCAAACAATAGAGTTAAATGTGTTATGGAGTTAGCTAGAAACCATAACGTTTTATTAATACTTGCAAGTTTGAAAAGAGAATGCTTATCTAGATAATACTTAAAAAAAAATAAAAAATTACATGGATCTTTATTGGGGGCACTTTCTAAAGTGCATGAGTGTCCATGTTGGGCCGTAGCCTGTTTTAAAGGTAGCACCGCTTCAGGTTGCGGACGTTCCATGTTCGCTGTAGCTCATGTCCGTCCTTGTCGCGTAACTTGTACGCTCCATTGCCAAGTGCTTCTATGACCTCGTAAGGTCCTTCCCACTTTGGTCCTAGCTTACCAGTGTCTTCTGCGCGGCTTGAGTCGTTTTCGCGGTATACGAAGTCACCTGGTCTGAATGACGTGCTGCGTACTTTGGCATCATAATATCCTTTCATTCTTGACTTGGCTTTCTCTTCGCGTATTGCTGCGCGTTCACGTCGCTCTTCCAATAGATCTAAGTCTATGCGCCGTTCATCATCATTGGTTGCCACATTAACTTCCGCAGTGCGGATGGTTGGCATTCCGATTTCAGCTGGTATTACAGCTTCTGTCCTATAGACCAAAGAGAAGGGAGTGTCCCCGTTGCTAACCTTGATGGTTGTTCGATGCGCCCAGAGAACATGTGATATTTCTTCTACCCATCTTCCTTTGTGTCTGTCTAGGCGCGCTTTGATTCCTTCGCCTAGGCTTCTATTTGCGCGTTCAACCAGACCATTGGTTTGTGGGTGAGTTACTGACGCAAAGTGTTGCGTGATGTTCAGCTGTTCGCACCAATCCTTGAACGGGTTATCACGGAATTGTTTTCCGTTATCTGAGATAATTTCGCCAGGTAATCCAAAGCGACATACTATGTTGTCCCACACGAATCGTTTTATCTGGTTACCTGTTATGGTCGCTACTGCCTTTGCTTCGATCCACTTAGTAAAGTAGTCTATTGCTACAATAAGGAATTTCAATCCGCCTGCGGCAATAGGGAAAGGTCCAGCGATGTCGATACCCCATTTGTGGAATGGCCATGGCGATGTAATAGGCGTTAGCTCATGCTGTGGTCGGCGCGGAATGGGTCTGTGAACTTGGCAATCACTGCACTTCCGTACCAAGTCTCGCGCGTCACGGTGCATGGTTGGCCAATAGTATCCAGACCTTAGTGCGCGCGCTACAATGGACCGTGGTCCTGAGTGCATGCTGCATGAGCCTGCGTGGATCTCTCGAAGTACATAGTCTGCCTGGAGAGGTCCAACGCACCTGAGCCATGGTTGTAGGAATGAGCGTCTATATAAGACGTTATCTCTAAGCTCGAATCGCTGCGCTGTGCGCCGGATTCTTTTAGCTTCCTTCTGTTCTTGGGGGAGTATGCTCTTACTAATGAAGTCAATGATTGGTGTCATCCACGTAGGACCTTCTTCTTCTATCACTGTGGATATTTCCATCTCTTCAATTGACTTATTTTTCAAGGTTTCCACCAATACTTGTTTCGATAAATGTGCGAAACTGGTGGATGCAATCTTGCTCAGCGCATCTGCTTTCCTGTTTTCACCCCTGGGAACCTGCTTGATGGTAAACCTATCGAAGTTCTGGATCAGAGATTTGGTTTTTTCGAGGTATTGGATCATGTGTTCCTCCTTTGCTACATACTCGCCTGACACGTGGTTAGCAACTAGCCATGAATCAACGTTCGCTTCTAAGTTGCGTGCCCCCATTTGAATTGCGATGCGTAACCCAGCCAGGAGTGCTTCGTATTCTGCCTCGTTGTTCGTGGCTGTGAATTCAAAGCGCAGAGCATATGTGAATTCAGCTCCTTCTGGGTTAGTGAGAATAAGGCCACCTCCTGATCCATCTACGCATGAGGATCCATCAGTGAATAGGATCCATGGTTCTTGAGGTTCCCCCTTGCTTGTCGCAGGTGTAGTGTCAGTATCTGGCTTCTCGATGATAAAGTCGGCCAATATCTGCCCTTTAATTGCAGTGCGCGGTCTGTATGATATGTTATGCTCACCCAGTAAAACGCTCCATTTTTGTAGGCGTCCCGATGCGTCGGGTTTCGAGATAACTTGTTTGATGGGTTGGTCTGTGATAACAGCTATTGGGTGCGCCTGGAAATACCTGCGCAGTCTTTTTGCTGCAAATACTAAAGCTAGGACCAACTTTTCCATTGCAGTGTAGTTAATCTCCGTCTTCTTGAGCGCCTTGCTAACGAAATAGATGGGTGTTTGGACAGAGTTCCTGTCAGTCAGTAGTACTGCGCTGACTGCTCCCTGAGTCGCAGATAGGTACATGATCAGCTCTTCCCCTGGTCGGGGCGCGACAAGCTTTGGTAGGGCTGCTATGTGTTGTTTGAGCTGTTGGAAGGCTTCTTCTGCTTCCGCGGTCCACCTGAAGTCTCCCTTTTTTGGCCCCTGGTTTTGGTTTGTCTTTCCCTTCTCTGATATTTTTTACGAGGTGGTCCATCTTTCCTTCCTTTACCAATTTGTCAATCAATTGGCGCAGTTGGACGCACTCGTTAGTTGTGTGGCCTTTTTGTCCATGGTATTCGCAATAACCATTCCCTGTGCGCCGATCCTCTGGGGTGCGCATTGGTGGTGGTTTTGGGAAGTTCGCCCCTTCTGTTGCGAATATCTCCTTTGGAGTTTTTGTTAATGGGGTATACTTGTCGTTTCCCCTTTCACCGCCTTGATTGCGGTAACTCCTATTACGATTGCCGCTCTGGTCATTGGATTGTCTCCTTGACTCTTCTTGCGACCTATGGTTCGAATAGCCTTTCTTGCTATCCGCGGCGGCTTCTTCTCCTTGGACGAAAGACGTCGTGCGCTTCATGAGTTCGTCGAAAGTTAAGGGAACCTTATCGTTTAACTTTTTTATCAAATCTGGGTTATTGATCGCATTCATAAAACCCGATATTTTTAGTATCTCTGGACACGCTTTGACTTTCATACATTCGTCCTTAAAGCGTTCCATGAAAGCACTTGTGGGTTCCCCTTGTCGCTGTTTAACCCTAGCAAGTTCGACAGGGTTTTTGGCGCACTTCTTCCTTTGAGTAAAGTTTAAGCGAAACGCCTTGCGCAACTCCTCAAACCCAGCGATGCTTCTACGTGGAAGCTTGCTAAACCAATTGAGCGCATTCCCTACTAATGTAGAGTTGAACATATGGCACCACACAGGTTGTGGCCAATTTTCGATAGTAGCTGCTGATTCGAAAATTTTTAGGTGATCATCAGGATCACCTGTCCCATCATATGTTTTGACGTTAGCAGGCATACGTCTTTTCTTATTCTCCGAAAAATCGCTGATGCGCCTAGTGAACGCATCAATCTTTTGGCGACGCCAGGGAAGAGACATGTCTTCGTCTTCCTGGTCGCGGTATTTTCCTCTTGATTTCCAGTGTCCAGTCTCGCTGTCCGAGGAATCTCTTGAAGATGAGCGAACTCTTTTGTGACGCTTGCGTCGACTATCATCAGAGTCTGAGCTTGCTCCTCTGCGGCGCTTGCGCCGACTATCCTCAGAGTCAGAGCTTGAGGGGCTTTCACTTGGGGAGCATCGTCGCCCAAGCCTATCTTGGATCCTGCGACTGCCAAGTCTGGCGTGGACATTGGCGCGCCGCTCCCCCTCTTCGGGCTCTTCCAGATGTTGAAGGTCGGCTGCTTCATCGTCCACAACCTTCCTTCCAATCCTGGCAAACACTGGTTGTTTGCGGCTATCCTTCTCGCGTCTTTCCTTTTGGTAGCGCGGTGGGGATACTTCGTGCACAGGGTCGAAGTTGAGTCTGCCGTGCAGACTTTGGCTTGACCTCTTCTTTGCCTCCTCTCGCATGAGCGCAGTCAAGGCTTCGTAGTTTTGAGATACAAAGTCACTTGGCGCCAATTCGGAAGTGACTCCCTCTAGCGCGATGGAGTCTGTTTCCAAGGCAGGATCCTTGTTTCGGATAGGCGCATTAGGAGGTTCAGTGAAGTTCACCTCTGGCATGTTAAGAGGAGTGCGCTCCAATTCTACCGCGCTAATACTTGTTGTAACAGCGGGGGTAGTTTTGGTAAGTGATTCCACTGTGGGAAAAACCAGATCTGAATACGCTCCTAAGCTTCTAGGCGTGCTGGTTGTCCCAGGGGCCTGCTTAGGGGGCGCATCGGTTTGATGCTTCTTCCCTAGTGAGTCATCATGCGCTTTCTTCCCATGCGGACTCTTGTGACTTCCGTGTTTCGTCATTCTAGTTCTTGGTAAAACTCTTAGTGTAGGGTCCCACGGATGGCGCCACTTGTTGATACAAAAGTTGGGCGTTCCTTGTGAGGACTTCTATTCTCGTACCAATTAACTCTTAATGCTTGGTGGAACCTGCGCACTAAGAAAAAGAACAAACACCGTTAGGCTTATCGAGGGATTGTCTCCCCCGATTATCCTCCGGCGTGAGAGTAAGTAATCGAATTTAGGGTTTTAGCGAAGAGTTAGGGTTTTCAGTAGATCGTACCTTTACCGAGGGCTTGGGTGCCCTTTATATATGCATGAAACCCTAGTAGGTTTCGTGTTCCCTACTCCTCGGCGTGTTAGCCGACATTTGATATTTAGTATATATCCCCTTTATTTAGGAGATACTCGATATCCTATCCAGAAATAACTTTGGGCTTGGGCCTTGTCGGCCCAAGCCGCATAACTGGTAGTCCAGTTGCGGCCCATATGCGGTGGGCTTAATTATTAGTATTGTTTACTAATTGGGTTCGTGACCCGGGTATAGACTATACGTCATCAATATCGTTTAAATTACTTATCACCTTCAGATTGATATAAGAGGAGCCTTTAGTAGGAGCTACTTCATCTTCTGTTTCTTCTTTAACTCTTACACGTACATTCGAATCCATTAGTTTGGTTAAAGTTTGGTTTATGAGAATGGGAATTTATATATAATGGTTATATACAAGCTATCTAGGGTTTGAAATTCTAAAGAAAGCTATACATATGATAAGATTTACTTTATTTATTTTAACTTTGGAGTAAATCGTGATCTATGATTAAATTAGAAACTCGTCAAATTTAGCTTATTCACGCTCATTTTTATTTATAAAGCGAATATATACAACTAATTATGGATATTATATTTGCTTTATTTAGTAGAGTATATGGTACATATAAAAATACTTGATTTATGTTTAAATTTTTTTTTCCATATATTGTTGGATTATATACGATATGATTAAAAAAAGGTTGTATTCATTTTTTGTTTCATTAAAAGTTTTTATACAATTTTTTTTTCTGAAAATTGTTGTTTTAGTTGAATTATCACACGTTATATGAAATAATTAACCAAAATATCGCACCATAAATAAATGGCGCTATAAAATCTTGTATTTCTGCACCGGTTTCACCTGGTTATTCTAAAAAGAAAAAAACAATCTATACTGTTTGGTTTAAGTGAATCAAATGTAAATACACAGATCTTTGTTCGGTCCATTCATTCAAGTTTAATCGATGAGCATACACAAACACGTAAATTGATTTTCTTGTTAATATCCGTTTATAAATAAGAACATAAACGAACATAAAAAGGTAAATGTAGTATAATCTACTTTTAATGTTTGGGTAAAGGGATTATTTTAGTGTCATTATCCATGTTTGGTGTCTTTGGATTTCTTATTAAAACTACCACGGAAGTATTTTTATTGTCTTGATGTATTATATAACTTAGTTCGAGTGTTTAAAACCGTTTTGATTAATATATTGAATTTGAGAAGTATTTTGGAACATATATTATATTAGGGTGCCAAAGATCCGATTCGACCCGGACTCAAACCAGAACCTGAATAAGCTTATTCGGGTCGGATTACTCGGGTCAATGATTGTATTTGGGTTATTCGGATCAACCCGAGTAACCCGAATACTAAATAGGGTCAGGTATCGGGTTGAACGTGTTTGACTAACTCGGGTTCGGGTAGACCCGAATGACTCGAGTAAGGGTTTTCTTTCTATTTTTTTAATAAAATTTTATAAATTATCTATTTAAATGAGTTCAAATAGGCAATATTATTACATTTTACTCATATTCGGGTGAAGTGAACCCGAATTGACCTGAACCGGACTAACGTAAATTTAAATAGGATTGGTTCGAGTATGTTTTTAGTCTTGACCCGGCTTTGCCCCAACCCGAATGGACCCAAGCCTGGCCAACCGACCCGATTAACATCCGTCCAATATACTACTCATTTAAATGCACCAATGAGAAAAGGTATCCGTCACAAACCATTGCAAATTGAAAACGGGAGATAAGGGCACAAGGAGTCATGTAGTGATTCTTTTCAACCCTCCCAAATTCCACCAATAACATCTCTCCAACTCATTTTACCCTTTCAACCCTCCCAACCAACCCTCCCAACTTAATTCTTAGGCATTCATCACATTCTCAACCCTCCCAAATTTTATTTTTTTTCATTTAAATTTGATAAACATGTACAGCACCTTTTGTATATTTCTATCATGGAATCATCCATTTTTTCCGAGGGTTGAAGTCCTGCAGGTACATCTATCTACCAAGCTTAATCGATGATATCAAAAAGACAGTCAAGTAAAAAAAAAATCAACACATCTTGATGGAAATAAAAACCTGAAGATGCTTGATCTTTTGCTTTGATCTTCTCGACAATGACATCAGCCAAAGTGCGTTCTGGTCGAGCATCTCGAGAGAAGAACGCTTCCAGTAGCTTTTGGTCATCTTCATTAATTTCTTCCTGTGTTATTTTGAAATAAAAAGGGAGCGTTTGCAATTTTTTGGACCGTTCAAACGGTCGAATTTTTCATGCCCGTTGCCAAGCCGCTGCTGCTTGCTCTACCCGTGGAAACCAGCCCGCTGGGTCGGCGGCGGTGTTCCCCGGCGGGTTAGCCCAGCCCGTTGCCACTCCGTGTGCTCTAAGTAATACATTAATTTACACTTCCAGCCCCACCTCTTTTTGTTTCTTTCACTTTTCGTTCTTTATTTCTTTGGCAAAGGTAACGTAAGATGAAAGCTAACATGATTAATGCTTTGTTTTCCGTTTAACAAAGTCAATTATTGAACAACTACAGAGATATTATTGTTTTTCTGTTTTTATGGAGCAATAAAAACAAAAGCTAAGAGATAATAAGTCCATATAAAAAAAGTAATAAGAGCATCACGTGTCATACCAAATTAATATCACATTTTCTGTGTCAAATCAGTCCTACATCACCGTCTACACTTTTAACACAACACTCAAAAACATCACTCTCTCATAACATCCATTAACATGTTAACACTATCTTTTTTAGGATCCACCATTTTATTTTATTTCTTATTTTCTTTACACAAACTAATTTTTCATTCATTAAATAAAGAGTAAACTCCAAAATACATCCATGTGGTTTGACCAATTTCGCACGATACATCCCTCCCGAAAAAGTTGCAACATACACATCCCTCCGTTAGTAAAAGTCAAACAAAATACATCCCTCCGTCAAAATAAGGACTAACGGCGCAAACCATTTCTCCGTTATCTCCTAACGAGATAGAAATTGTTTACACCGTTAGTCCTCTGGGTTAACACTATTTCCACCGTTAGTCTTTTTTTACGTTTTCGTCTGTATTTTTACGTTTTCGTCCGTTTTTTTAAGATTTCGTCCGCTTTTTTAGGTTTTCGTCCATTTTTTTACGTTTACGTCCGTTTTTTTTACGTTTTCCTCCGTTTGGTTTCAAGGATTGACTTAATCAGTTGACTCGAATCACTTATAAAAATTCGAAAAAAACTTATAAAAATTCGAAAAATTTATAAAAATTCGAAAAATTTAAAAGAATTCGAAAAAATTTATAAAAATTCTAAAACACTTATAAAAACTCTAGAAATTTAGAAAAATTCGTAAAAATTTATAAAAATTCAAAAAAATTTATAATAATTAGAAAAAATTTATAAAAATCTGAAAAATTTATAAAAATTCAAAAAAATTTATAAAAACTTCGAAAAATTTATAAGAATTCAAAAAAATTTATAAAAA